>CM061065.1:57981476-58581476 GCA_030762895.1 Sophora flavescens
AGTAGAGCGAAACTAAAATGTATGATATATTTTATTGCTCTAACTCTATCATTTAGAAATTCTCTCATGAGATATTTGTCATCATCAGTTAAATGTGTGATATATTTTATTACGAAATGGAAAACGTATATTTTTCAAATTTTTATCATCAGTTAAATTATGGGTGGAGTAAAAAGATATTATCAAATCATTTAAATTAATATCTTCTTAACAAAATATAAATATTCTATTAAAAAACAAAATATAAATATTAGTTAAATATATATGTTACGAATTTTTTTAATAAATATTATTTTATTAACAAAATCATTTTGGGATATTATTGTCTTTTAAAAAATAATATCATTTCTCAATTTTCACTTTTCTTCTTAACCAAACAAAAGGAGATAAGACTTTTTTTTTTTTTTTCTCTTTTCTTTCTTTCTCTCCTCTTTCTCTCGTACAAACAATACCAAAAATTTACTCTATTTCTACCTTTTTCTTTCTCCTCTACCTCTCTCTCACATTTTTCTCTCTCCTCAGTTTCTTCACACTACCAAACAGAGCACAAGCCTCAAATACATGCAGCTATTGTCTTATATTGTCTTATCGATATCATCATCACAGACCAACTTTCCTCCTGCCTTGCCGTTTTGATCCTTTCATCCAAGAAAAAAACAAAACGCACCTTCTTTTGAAACCTTCGTCGCCGTTTCCGGTCAACTTCCCGGCGTTTTCCGGAACCTCCGCGTCATCTCCGATTCTGCGGTCACCTCAGGTGCGTGCTTAATTTTACGTTTCTCTCGAATCATTCGTGACCGATAATTTTTCCCCGTATTGTATCGATCGAATTAAGGTCTGTTTGGTTGCTGATTTTCTTGTTGGTCGTGAATTGAACAGAGTGTGTGTTGAAGGGTTTGTACGATGAGTGATGTGTTTGAGGGGTACGAACGCCAGTACTGCGAGATTTCGGCCAATTTATCAAAAAAATGCACTGCCGCTGGTGCTCTTAATGGAGGTAGTTGAAGATTCTTGCCCGATCTTATCTTTTTTTGTTTTCTTTTTATGAGTTTGATTGTGTGTTGGTGTTTCTGAATTTTAAGTTGCACTTGCGTTTTTATATAGGTATTTTTTTTTGTATGTAAATTATAATTTGCTTATGAGTTTAATTTTGATCTAGAGTTAGTGTAAACCTTTTTTACATTATCATTCAATCGTGTTATTCAGAATCAATTAAAAGTGTTTGACCTCTTAGCTAGTTGTGATCATTGTGAAATGCTTTACAGTGCCTCAAAAGTAAATAATTTGTTTATCGCAGTATTTAAAAGCTTTCTTTCAAACACTTTTTAAGGTTTTTTTTTTAAATGATCAAAGCTGTTTCTTATTTCGAGAATTTGGTTTGTGTTAGAGAGATAAAACCATTAATGAGCCTTCACTTAACAGCTTAAGCATTTAGGATAGTTGATCCTTAATGCTCCTTTCTACAGATGAGGTATAGATGTATACCTCCAGGTGTAGAAATTTCTATTTTCTCATGATAATTTTCAAAGACCCCCATTCAATTAATTTTTGCGGTCATGAAGACATGAGTGTGTCTGTATTCTTTCTATATAAAGCATTTTTTCCCCAAAAAGGTTCTTGGTAGATGCCTATGAGCATAAAGTATACAATTGGCATAAGAGTCAATGTCTTACTCATGTGTTAGACTTGTAGCATCTATTGTTCCATTTAGTAGTTCTTGAAGTTGTTGCTCTGAGATACTATAAAGGTTGATAATGGCTAGGTACTATAATTCTTTCAAATGCATACTTGTTTTTTCTTTATGTTTAATGCCCCTCCTCATTTTTGTTCTTTTTGTTAGTTGACTGGGTATTGGAGCATTCTAATACAGTCAGTAGTGCTGATATGGTAAAGGAAATTCTAATACTCATTTTATGAGACAAGTATATTTGGCTTACTTATCCGATGGATCTTAAAATATTCATAATAGAATGTCTTAAATCTTCAAAATGACAAACCATCAAAAGGTTTTATCAAGAAAAGAGGAATCATTCAAGCTTATGATTTCATGCTGGAGCAATATATATTCTATTTTAATTTTAATCTTTTCTGTTCATTCTACAGAGCAAAAGAAGCAAAAAATTTCTGAGGTAAAGGCTGGAATTGATGAAGCAGAAGCTTTGGTACCCCCTTCACTTTTTTTCTTTTGTTGGAAAGATGCCTTCATTTATTCTTTACTATGGCATTATGGTTGGTTGTATTGTATTTATGAATTTGTAGATTCGAAAAATGGACCTTGAGGCAAGAAGTTTGCAGCCACGCATTAAGGGTGTGCTGCTTGCTAAGTTGCGGGAGTATAAATCAGATCTGAACAATCTCAAAAGTGAAGTTAAGAAAATTGTATCCGGTAACTTGAACCCTTCTGCACGGGATGAGTTGCTGGAATCAGGCATGACAGATACTATGACGGTATGATTCATTTCTAATTTAGCATCCTTTACTGATGTTCCAGGTCAATTCATTGTCTTCCTTTTCCTTAACAGATACCTTTTCTGTGAAACTAATTGGTTAAGCAATGGCTTACTATTTCTGATGCGCCTTTTCCTTTTCAAGCAAGCCATGTTACTGCCATATTAACATTACTAATCCTTTAGCCATGGCTAACAAAAGTTGATCTGTTATCGCCTGTTTTGTTTAAGGGACTGCTTTGAAGCTGTTTGAATTTGAATGGGAGGGCATAGATGAAATCAAGTTTAGAGTATATGGACTGAAATAGTACAGCCCTTACCGATCAATAAGCAATTTGTCCATATTTTTCTTCTTTTATGTTGTATAGGATGATGACTGTGCTTGTTAAATTAGCAATCTTTGTGGAGATGCTGCTTTCATTAACAATGGAACAAAGTGAAAGAAGCTTAGGCTATAATCTTGACTGAAATTTTTTAATGTATAAATATAATGCAGTGTCTTTTAGGATGTATGAACTGCGACTATTGAAATGGTAAATATAATGGGTACAGCTAAAATTTTAAGTCAAAACAAAAAGACTATATGTATATGTATCAGTTTCAACTTCAAGAAAGGTATAATACCTCCGGAGAGAGAAACAGAAGTGATCTTTTAAATGGTAGATAAATTGTCAGGATTGATCGTGTTACTATCCAGATATGGAGATTGATTGAGCTTAGATTCAATTGTCATTTCTGAACACTCATGTTTCTTAGATTGTCACTACCAAATCTGATGCCAACTTCTGATGTGACTATAATAGGCATCAGCTGATCAAAGAGAAAGACTAATGGTGTCAACTGAGAGGTTGAACAAGTCTACTGACAGAGTTAAGGACAGCAGGAGAACAATGATGGAAACAGAAGAGCTCGGTGTTTCGATTCTTCAAGATTTGCATTCACAGCGACAATCTCTACTGCATGCACATAACACAGTAATCTTTTTTTCTCTTTCTTGCTTAACTTATGGTTTGTTTGTGTTCCTACTATGAAGCACCGATACATGAAATTCTTGAGCGTGTCGTCCTCGATACGTACCGACACACCGATAAGCGGAGATATGCTGTCGACACGAGTCGGTGAAGTTTCGGAGGACTTTTTTAAAAATGAAATAAAATAAATTCTGACATGCTGTCGATAAGCTGTGCATACGTCGTCGATACCCTGTGGATACGTAATCGATATGTCGGTGCTCTGTTTTTTCTTACTCGTGATGATGGTGCTCTGCTTTTCAATAGCAACCAGCGTACCATCATCTTTGGTGATTCAGCACCATTATCTTTGGGAGGTGCTGGAGTTGGCGTAACCACCATCTTTTTCTTTTCAGCACCATCATCTTTTTCAATAGAAAGTTAGCAACCAGCACACCGACGAGTCGTAAGGCTCTGTTTTTCAATAGCACCATCATCTTTGTCTTTTACTTACTCGTGATTGTCTTTCAATAGCAGGTCTGTGATTATTTTACTTACCCATCCATCATCTTTGTCTTTTACTTACCACCCACTATCATTTCTTTATCAAGTCAGTGAGTAAAGCATGGCAACATCTTGTGAATTTGTAATTTCTATTTTTGAATTACAAAAATATATTGCCTGATATTTTGTGATTTTTTATATATATTTATCTACGTATCCTAAACCTAAACCTAAACCTAAACGTATCATATCCTATATTTTCTAAGAAAAGACGTATTGCCGTTTCGGACACATTGTATCTGTGCATCATAGTGCTCCTATTAGCAACAAGATACTGTTAAGAATTGTACTTTCTTATAACCGTAACTTAGGTATGCAGCATCTCAGACTTTTGCCTTTGGGCTTTGAGCTACAAATTGGTTGTAAATTTTAACTTCCTATTTTTGTGTACTTGTCAAATGCCAATTGTCAAATAGCATTTTTAGGTTGTGTTTCTTCTATTTTCTAAATTTATGCATTTGGGTCTTATTAATTAATATCATTCTTGAAAATTTAATTGAAAATATAAACTGTTTATAATGGTAGCAGTGAAAGTACATGCCTTTGGTCTACTGATGCTTGTATTCCCTCATGCAGCTTCATGGAGTGGATGATAACATAGGCAAGAGCAAGAAAATTTTATCTAACATATCAAGAAGGATGAACAGGAACAAGTGGCTTGTTAGCATCATTGTTGTGGTCCTGGTTCTTGCTATCGTCTTGACTCTGTACTTTAAACTTTCTAAATAGTCAATAGCAGTCCTTTTCTGCTATTGGTTCATATACAAGGCTTTATATTATTTTCCTTGTTTCCTTCTTTATTGTTTTCTTCTTTAGTCCGTGAGTGCTCGGAAAAGATGCTATGTTGTGCAGTGCGGCAAGCTAATTTGTCAATGTTTGCTTCTTTAAATGTATGGCGTGTGTCTTATGCTGGCTTTGTCGTGTATGAATTCTTTTTCTCTAATGATTAGTTATTGCGTTAAGTTTGTCACGAAACTGGGATACTGTGGTTATGCTGTTCAATTTTAAAGGAACCGGGTCTAATCTATTGAATTAAATGTTGTTCCTATGTGCTGCATGTTTTTCATCTGCCTAGAATACTGCCTAGAATAACCGAACTCATCCTTTGGGGGAGGATGGATGCGGGTAAGATGAGATGATAAGAGACAGATGGATAGCCTTCTTTGGTATATCCATTGGTATGACAATATTTGAGAACAATAATGAACAATTGACACGTGGTTAATGATGGTCAAAATTGTAGTTAATGATGTGTTGAGTTTGGTTAATGGATATACATATGTTAAATGTCCAAATTTTTTAACGGACAACTTGATTAAAGATGTATTAAATTTCAGTTAATAAAGTTCAGCATATGTTTAATGAGATAACAATCTTGGGGTATTCATTAACTAAATTCAATATACCACCACGATTTTGAATGTTATTGATTAGGTGTCTATTGTCGAATTTTGTGATGTTCAAATAATGCAATTGATTTGAGAAATGGCTGATTGATTTTTTTTCTTTGATGGGGAAGATGTGAATTGGAATGTTTTGTTAATTTGGGAATGTAAGTATTGAGTTATAATCATATTGTTCAATGAATGTGATTATTATTTTTTTAGAAAATTAATTATTGAGTGTTAATAAAAGAAGTCATTTGGGGAACATGATAGTGTCTCGTATCTGATAGGTTGCAGGTTCAAGTCTCTACTTGTCTCTTTGGAGTGAGGTAAATGTAAATCCTTTTGTAAGTGCTCATAAAGCCCAAAGGTCTTCCCTATCTTGGATTGGGATACCATCCCTCACCCTAAATTTTAGTTACAAAAAAAAAACAAGAAGTCATTTCTCCATTTCTTCTAGAGTGCCAGACAACTCTTAGAACTTGGTTTTCTGATAAAAATTATACTATCTCATCCCAAACAACCACTACAACAATTGACAATTGTTGACACCCCAACACATGACAATGACGACATAAGGTACCGCCTTTTGAATGGCATGCAGTGCCAGCGATGTTGTTGCACCTAACAACCTCAGAGCACCATAATGCAGTGCTATTCTAATCACAACAATGGGGGCATAGAGAACTTCAATTGTGTCCCAAATACTTTTACAAAAATATTATTCTAACAACGCAAATGGACAATATTAGGAGATAAGGATATTTGATATTTGATATGTGATAACATGATAAGATTAGATAGAGTGATAATATGATAGAGTTGTTAATATTGTTTTTGTATCGATAGGATAGGATGGTTATGCTGGTGCGCCAATTTGTTAGCTGGTTCCTATTTTTCTGTCATTGTACAACTATAAATCTGAGTTTGTAATCTGTTTCAAATCAATGAAACCATATATGGCATCAGAGCAAAATGATCCTGAGCCAAAGTTGGAGAAAACGAAAAATATCTTCGATGATGGCCAAAGCTCGCTTGCTCTTACCCCAAATTCAGCCTACCATCTTGGTTCCTCTAATAATCCTGGGACACCTCTGGTTGCAGCTATCCTCAATGGAGAAAACTATCGAACATGGGCACGTGAGATGAAAACTGCACTTCGCGTGAAAATGAAACTAAGTTTCATTGATGGAACAATTACGAAACCAGGAAAGAACATAGCAGATTATCTCAACTGGAAGAAGGCGGATTCGATGGTGATGGCATGAGTCATAAATGTCACTGATCCTAGATTGCATGGCAGCATATCTCATGCAACCACTGTAAGAGATGTGTGGCTTGATCTCGAAGAACGTTTTACCCAAACAAATGCACCTAGAATCCACCAATGGTGGCGTATGCTCTGTTTGATGCAAAAGGAGGAGGATTTGAGTGTGACAGAATTCTACCCCAAATTCAAAGACCTCCTGGATGAATTGAATGAACTTCAACCATTGCCCGAGTGCACTTGTGGTGCGTCAAAGGAGTTGATGCAGAGGGAAGAGGAGCAGAAACTTCATCTTTTCCTTGGGAGTCTTGATAATGAGCAATATAGCCATGTGAAATCAACCATCCTTAATGCCGATCCCTTACCCTCACCCAGACGTGCATTCAATCATGTTCTGAGAGAGGTAACACCAGGACCGAGTTAGGAACAGCTTTCCACTCATCTTGGGGAAACAAGCAGAAATATCGAGATGGCCAAAGACCCAAGTGTGATCATTATGGCAAGATTGGGCATGTTAAAGCAAAGTGTTTTGAGATTGTTGGGTATCCACCTCACTGGGATACAAGGAGGATGCAGCAAGGAAACAACAAGCAAGGAAGGCATACCGCTGCACATGTGATCAATGCTGATGAGGATCAAAAGAAAGAGGAAGAGGACATGTCAATGAAGGCGCATGCACTGCATGGAATCCGCATGAAGTATGCTCGGTCACCACATGATGGCATGACTGGTAATGAAGAGATCCAGTGGATTTTGGATACTGGTGCATCACACCACATGACTCCTTTATTTTCCATTTTGAAGGGAGTATGTAAGCTTGAAAAGCCTTTCTACATCACAGTACCCACTGGGAACACTGTGTTGGTAGAAAAGATGGGAAGCATAATTCTTGATAAAAATCTCAAGCTAGTCAATTTGTTATTTGTGCCTGAATTTAGCTGCAATTTAATTTTCATACATAAATTGACAAGAGATTTGTATTGCATTGTAACTTATCAAGCTGATTGGTGTGTGATACAGGACCATGTCACGAAGAGGATGATTGGATCGAGTAGCATGTATGACGGGGTTTTTGTGTTCAAGGGAGTGATGCAAGGAGCTTCTTTTGCCACTACTGAAGGAGACAACACCACACTTTGGCACTCCAGGTGGGACACCCCTCGAAACAAGCCCTTCAACATTTATCTAAGTTACTCAAGTGTAGTTTCAATTTCAATAAAATTGATTGTTGTGACATATTCGTAGATCAAAGCAATGTAGACTTTCTTTTCCTCAAAGTATTAATAAAGCTAAGGAGCCTTTTGATTTGATTCATTGTGATTTGTGGGGAAAATATAGTACAGCATCACATGATGGTTCTCATTATTTTCTCACTATTGTTGATGACTACACTAGAGGAACTTGAGTATATTTAATTAAGCACAAAACTCAAACCACTGAATTTTTAATAAATTTTTGCAACAAGGTTAAGACTCAATTCAATGCATGTGTGAAGAAGATCCGGAGTGAAAATGGCACTGAGTTCACAAACTCCACAGTACAAGTGTTCCTTCAAAAATCAAGAATATTTCATGAATCATCTTGTGTAGCCACACCACAACAGAATGGACGTGTGGAGCGGAAGCACATGCATATTTTGAATGTTGCCAAAGCTCTAAGGTTTTAAGCAAATATTCCCATTCGTTTATGGGGAGAGTGTGTCTTGGCTGCCACACATATTATCAACTGAACTCCCACAGTTGTAAATCAAGGAATTATGCCATATGAGATGCTCTTTGGGAAGCCACCATCTTATGATCATTTAAAAGTATTCGGTTGTTTATGTTATGTGGGGACAAGCTCGAAGCAAAGAGATAAATTTGAAGCAAGGGCTAATCGTTGCATCTTCATTGGTCATCCACATGGACATAAAGGTTGGTAGGTATGTAATCCTAAGACTCATGAATTTTCTGTTTCTCGAGATGTAATATTTTATGAGCACATCCTGCCTTATGCTCTTCAAGAGGAAGCTGCAATAACTAGTACTCCATCAAATATGTTTCATGATGTCTCTGAGCCGCAAGGGGAGGAGAATCAGGAAACCGAAAACAAGGAAAAAGAAATTCATGAGCCACACAACACTAAGATGGAGATGGAAGTCCAGATCGAGGGGGAGAATCACGAAAATACTGGGGTTGAAGAGCTTCCGCCACGCACGCGTCAACCATAAAGTTATCTTCGTGATTACTACTACAACATAGTCACAGAAAACCCTATTTGCATCAGCCCGAGCATTCAAACTCTTCAGGTAAGGTCTATCCTATCACTAACTATGTAAGTTACAATTGTTTTCAAATAGACATAAAGCTTACATTGCAGTAGTTGTTACTCATGAAGAGCCTAGAACTTATTTACAGGCCATGCAGAAACGTGAATGGCAAGAAGCCATGGCGCAGGAACTCAAAGCCCTAGAAGAAAATGGGACTTGGGATTTAGCTTTGCCACCCGAAGGAAAGAAAATTGTGGGGTGCAAATGGGTCTACAAAGTGAAGTACAAGGCTATGGGTGAGATTGAAAAATACAAAGCCCAACTTGTAGCAAAGGGGTACATGCAAGTATAAGGAGAATATTTTAATGAAACATTCGCTCCTGTGGCAAAGATGACAACAGTTAGATGTTTACTCTCAGTTGCAGTCGCAAAAGGCTGGGATTTATATCAATTGGACGTGAGCAACACCTTCTTACATAGAGAACTAGCATAATAAGTCTACATGCAAGCACCAGAAGGGTACAAAGTTCCTAAGGCAGGGATGGTGTGTCGATTGAAGAAGTCCCTATACGGATTAAGGC
Source organism: Sophora flavescens (assembly GCA_030762895.1). Classification (NCBI taxonomy): domain Eukaryota; kingdom Viridiplantae; phylum Streptophyta; class Magnoliopsida; order Fabales; family Fabaceae; genus Sophora; species Sophora flavescens. The sequence continues at coordinate 57,990,919 of CM061065.1, forward strand.
AAGCTTCTCCCAACTGGTATTCGAAGCTGTCCCAAGCACTTATCGAGTATGGCTTCCAAAAATCTCCAACTGATCATAGTCTTTTCACATATGCGAAAGGGTGCACATTCATGGCCGTGTTAATTTATGTTGATGATCTCGTGATAACCGACAATGACACATTCGATTTTCTAGGTTTGGAGCTTGCACGAGGACCAACCGGTTTGTTCATGTGTCAACAAAAATATACACTTGATATTCTCAGTGAGTGTAAAATGCTTGATTGCAAGCCTTCCTCTTTTCCAATGGAGCAGAATCACAAACTTGCTTTGGATTCGGGACCTTCATATTCGGATCCTCCTCGATATCGTAGGCTTGTTGGGCGTTTAATATATCTCACTATTACTCGTCCAGAAATAACATATTCAGTGCATGTTTTAAGCCAATTTATGCAAGCTCCACAACAAGCTCACTAGGATGCTGCAATGTGTGTATTGAGGTTTTTGAAATCATCACCAGGTCAAGGAATTATTTTAGCAAAAGACAATGATCTAAGTTTAGTTGCTTATTGTAATTCAAATTGGGCATCATGTACACTTACACGGCGATCCATCTCTGGTTATCTAATGAAGCTAGGTTCAACTCCTATTTCTTGAAAAACCAAGAAACAAACTACAGTTTCTAAGTCTTCAAAAGAGGCAGAATATAGAGCTATGGGTCATGGTGTTAGTGAGATTCTTTGGTTACGCAGCTTATTGTCAAGTTTGCAAGTCCAATTTAATACGCTTACTGTGATTCAGTGTGACAATCAGGCGGCAATTCACCTAGCAGCTAATCCGGTTTATCATGAAAGAACGAAGCATATAGAAGTGGATTGTCATTTTATTCTCACACACATACAAGAAGGCACGATTTCAACTGAGTATATTTCAACAAAGAAGCAGCAAGCTGACATTTTCACAAAGGCCTTAGGCGCAAAACCTTTTCAAGAGTTGATGTTCAAGTTGGGTGCTCATAATCCTCACACTCCAACTTGAGGGGAGTATTAGGAGATAATGATATTTGATATGTGATAACATGATAAGAATAGATAGAGTGATAATATGATGGAGTTGTTAATATTGTTTTTGTATCAATAGGATAGGATGGTTATGCTGGTGTGCCAGTTTGTTAGCTGGTTCCTATTTTTGTGTCATTGTACAACTATAAATCCGAGTTCGTAATCTGTTTCAAATCAATGAAAACCATATTTCAATAGACAACTATACAGTGACAACCGTATATATGAACAATAATTCGTCTTTTAAAAAAAATATTTAGCTTTTTTGATTAGTAACATTTTTTGTCACAAACATGTAAATATATGGTTAATCACATGCAAGTATTTACTTAATTCAGTTCATTATATGGTTAATGGATTACCCTAAAGCTTATAATAGTTTTACACAACCATGTAAGGTGAAAATATTTGCACGTGATTAACCATATATTGAACTACATTAACCAAATATTTGTACATGATTAACCAAATATTTGCATGTTTGTGAAAAATGATTGTAAGCTTCAGGATGACCCATTAACCATATAATAAACTGCATTAACCAAATATTTACACGTAATTAACCATATATTTACATGTTTGTGGAAAATGATTGTAAGCTTCAGGATGACCCATTAACCTATAATGAACTGAAGTAACCAAATATTTGCACGTGATTAGCCAAATATTTACATGGTTGTGAAAAATGATTGTTTCAAGATGACCCATTAACCATATGATGAACTGAATTAACCAAATATTTACATGGTTGTGGAAAATGATTGCAAGTTTCAGGATGACCCATTAACCATATAATGAACTGAATTAACCAAATATTTGCACGTGATTAACCAAAATGTTAGTACTCAAAAAAGCTACATAAATTTTTTTTAGGTATTTCGTTAAGTGATTATAAGAATGATTGTTTGTTTGTTTAAGCCTTAAAACTTAGCTTAGAATTGTTGTTGCGGTGCTAAGTAGGATTACTAGACTTAAAATCCATTTATGGTACATGAGCACGACCTTGCTTATGTCCAGCATGCCCGTGCTAAAGCACGTGTCTTGTGGCTGTCTGAGTCACAAGCACGGTCGTGGTCAATCGGGAGCACGACAGTGCTCAAATGGGGAAACCGCGCCTTGGAGGCGCTTATGTGAGCACGCCCGTGCTCAAGGAGGAGCACGATCGTGCTTAGGTCTGAAGCTTATATATGTGCACAGTAACCGAGGGTTTTGTTTTAGAACCCTATTTTGGCATCCTAGCCACCCTAGTGCGGCTACATCTGTCTTATTCCCTAATTTCTCTAAACTCATTGCATTCTTGGAGTTTTGGAGGCTTTTGGGAAGATCTAGTTAGTATGTACCAACCTTAGAAAGGTAATGGTTCTTCCCTTTTTGGTTTCCTTTTCTTGTTCTTTGAATTGGAAACTAATTAGTTTACATTGTTGTTTGACCAAGGCTTGGAAAGCTGACTGAGCCGCTTGAGGGAACTCGTTGGAGTGGTCGTTTAGCTATTGCTGTTGGAATCTTCATACCAGGTATGGGGAGAAGGATAGTGTAAACATTAGGCAAGGGGGTAGCGTAAGATGAGGGGTTCCCATAGCCCCATTGTTATTAACTGTTTTAATTCCTATTCTATGTTTGAATAAATGGTTGTTTGATTATGAGTATGCCAGTTATGAATGCCTATTTGTTATATTTATTATGTTGTATGTCAAGTTATATATAATTGGTTAATATGTTTATGTCATGATTTAATTGGTTAAATTGGTATGTCATTTATGACATAATTATTGTTGGTTGAAATGTTGTGATGCATTGTTGGTTGAATGATTGCTGGTTTATGATGAGGTTACGTTAATAAGACCCTAATTGGTTAAAATAGGACTATTAATTAACACGATAATTAAATGAGTAATTACCCAAAAGTATCATAAATTATGGATTGTTAGTGAGAAGTGAGGTTTTATGCCAACTGGTTTAGTCAAAGACCCTAGGAATGATTTGAGAGTGTTTAGGGAGTTTTTGGCTAAAACAACATGATGAATTTTCCCAGATAGTACGACCACGCCCAGGAGCACGACCTTTCTTAACAGGGAGCACGCATGTGCTCCCATTTCCAATCTGGAAGATGGCAACGTATTAAGCACGACCGTGCATGATAGTGAGCACGACCATGCTCCTCTTAAGTGGAAGCACGCCCGTGCTTAAGGTGAGCACGCTCGTGCTCCCCCTACTAGACAGAACGTAAGTTAAAGGAATTAAAGAGGTGTTTACCCCAATTATCCCCAATGATGAGATAAAATACTAATCGAATGAAGAAGAGTTAAATAACTTAATTAAAGACTAATTAAGATGACCAAGAATAATAAGTTGGTTAAGCCGGTACCCAGTGGGTTGCTGCACGTTGATATGCTTTGGTACTTTTGGCCAAAGTGACCTCGATGCTTTTTGGTCAAGGTGTTGATAAGTTGAACCTTGGTGTTTTTTGGCCAAGGGGGCCTTGACTCAAATTGTTTAAGGTGTTAATGTTGACGGTGATAAACTTGGGTGCTCATTGGCCCAAGCTGAGGTGGCGATTGCCCTTTTGTTTGTTGTTACGCTCATGCATGCACGCAGTGGAGTTGTTAGTGGGGGAAGATCAACATAGGGGAGGTCGTCCTAGAGTACGGCGATCTGGCCGTCCACGGGTGGTTCACCCAAGGTTTGTTGAACCGTGCGCCCCATGGTGGCGCATCCGAGAGTATGGTGCGTCGGCTATCCAAGGGGTTCACCCATGGTTTGGTGAACTGCCAGCATTGGTGCTTTTTGACCAATGTGGAAATGTAACTCCGAAGTTGCCTTTCTGAGATAGTTTAGATCCACATGCATAATGGAGTAGCAGAGTAGAGTTGCACCTCATAGAATACGTTGGTTTACTTAACATATTGAATATATATGTATTGATGTTAGATATTGTATGTTGCTTTGCGATGCTATGATGTATGTTCATCTTGCTTCCTATCTCCATGCCGATGTGTTTACATGTTTTCTTACTCCCTGTTTCCTCTATTTCTGTTTGGCATGTATCTTTTACGCAGAGGACGGTGAGCAACCAGTGGAGGAGTGACTCTGAGGAGCCGCGACTCTTTAGTTAGGATTTTTCCTAGTTGTTTCAGTTTCAGTTGTATTCCGTGATTGTATCCGAATTTGGTATACCAGCTCTGTATGTGACATCGGGGTTGGGTTATGTTTCTTGTTTATGTTCTTTTCCTTTTAAAACTGTTTTTTTTTTTTTTCCGCGTTGTTGAGAACTAGTTCATGTGGGACCTTTCTACCCATGGACCTTTTCATTTTACTTAAATGACGCATGCATGTTTTATTCATTATCTTTATATTTAATGCTTTTTATAACATGCGGGGTAGAGGGTGTCACATTTAGTGGTATCAGAGCAGGTCTAGTCTATCAAGCCGTGGTATGAGTCTGTTGTGAGTCTGTTGTGCGCTCTTGTTTGAATTGTCTATACTTGTTATAGATAATGATGCTTAAATTTAGGAGCCTGTAGCTTTTTCCTGCTTAAGTTCTCTGTATTTAATGGATGTTTTGGACATTTACAGGAATTCATGGCAGGAAGAGGCAGAAACGATCAAGCAATCACTGACACGTTGGCACTCCTTGCCAATGCGATAGGGCAAGTTCAGAACAACAAGAACGGAGGATAGGCTGAGTTTCAGGGTCTTGACAAGTTCCAGCGGAATAATCCGCCATCTTTCAGAGGAGCTTATAACCTCGAAGGTGCTCTGTTGTGGATGAGAGAGATAGAGAAGATCTTCCGAGCCATGGACAGCAATGATCATCAGAGGGTTATCTTTGCTACTTTTATGCTCACCGAGGAGGCTGAGCACTGATGGGAGAACTGCCGTCAGAGGATGGTGACCGAGGGTATAGCAGTCACTTGGGATGTGTTCAGAGAGAGGTTCTTGGAGAAGTATTTTCCTGCGGATATTCGTGACAAGAAAGAGATGGAATTTTTGGCGCTAAAGCAGGGGAATATGTCAGTGGGAGAGTATGCGACGAAGTTCGAGGAGCTGGATAGGTATTACACACCGTATCAGGTTTTGGCTGATGGTCGTTCTAAGTGTGTCAAGTTTGAGGATGGGCTTCTCCCAGAAATCAAGCAGGCAATCAGTTATCAGGAGATCAGAGTTTTCCCAACCTTGGTGAACAAGTGTAGGATCTTTGAGGATGCCTACAAGTCCAGAGTGGCAAGTTTCAAGGGTTCAGATAGCCAGGGCAGCAGGAAGACCAAGCAGAAGGATAAGGGCAAGCAGCGTTACACTCCAGCCGACCGGGATTTCAAACAGAGTGGCAGGAAGCCACAGTTTTCTTATGATAGGTCCAGGGGTGGGAACTCTAATGCCCTTAGGCCCATGAAGTGTGGCAAGTGTGGCGCACCAGATCACTTCACTACCCAGTGCAAGGAATCAGACGTCATCTGCTTTAGATGTGGCAAGCCTGGCCACATCAGTCGGGAATGTGGAGGAGCAAAGTCAAAACCTCCAAATGCTAGCAAGAGTCATCAGTCTCAAGCTAATCGACTGAAGACCACTGGGAGAGTCTTTACTCTTAGTGGAGTTGAGGCCTCCTAGTCCAAGGACTTGATCCAAGGTATGTGCTTAATTGATGGAACCTCTTTAACTGTATTGTATGATTCGGGTGTTACACACTCGTTTATATCACATGATAGGGTCGAGAGTTTAAATTTACGTGTTACCTTTCTTGAGCATGATTTGGTTATTTCCACACCCACAAACAAGCCTGTTCTCACTTCTCATACATGCATGAACTGTCATATAAACATTGATAGTAGAACTTTTACCGTTGATCTTGTATGCTTACCTTTAAAATAGCTTGATATTATTCTTGGCATGGACTGATTATCTTCCAACCACGTCCTTCTCAATTGTTTTGATAAGACCTTAGTTTTTGGTACTCCTGTGGAGTCTAATTATCTGACCTTTCTGTCTGCCAACCAAGTTAAGACTTCGATGAAAGAAGAAGCCCAAGTGTACATGATGCTATCTTCCCTGGAAGTAGAGAGCCCTCCTGATGTCAGAAGTGTGCCTGTTGTGCGGGAATTTCCTGAAGTGTTCCCGGGGGATGTTTATAACTTGCCCCCTGAGAGAGATGTTGAGTTCACCATAGATTTAGTGTCTGGCACTGGGCCTATACCCATAGCACCCTATAGAATGTCTCCTCTAGAGCTAGCTGAGTTGAATAAACGGATAAAGTTTGTATACCAGATGTTCCTGAGCTTAGGAAGTTGATCCTTGAGGAAGGACATAGGAGTTGACTGAGTGTGCACCCAGGTGCAACCAAGATGTACCAGGATCTTAAGCGCGTGTTTTGGTGGCCTAGGATGAAAAAGGACGTGGCGGAGTTCGTGTATGCTTGCTTAGTGTGCCAAAATGCTAAGATAGAACACCAAAAACCATCAGGAAAGTTGCAACCTTTAAGTATCCTAGAATGGAAATGGGATAATATCTCCATGGATTTTGTGTCTGGACTCCCTAGGACTCCATCTAGTTATGAAACGATATGGGTTGTTGTGGATAGGCTGACTAAATCTGCTCATTTCATCCCGATGAGCATGGATTATCCTTTGGAAAGTTGACCAGGTTGTACATCAAAGAGATAGTTAGGCTTCATGGTGTACCCTCTAGCATAATGTCATATAGAGACCAAAGGTTTACCTCTAGGTTTTGGAATAGTTTGTATGAGGCTTTAGGGACCAAGTTTAGGCTAAGTTCAGCTTATCACCCACAGACTGATGGTCAGTCTGAGAGAACCATTCAGTCCTTAGAGGGCGTGCTTAGAGCTTGTGTGCTAGAGCAGTCAGCTAGTTGGGACAAGTTTTTGTCCCTAATATAGTTCACCCACAACAACAACTTCCATTCCAGTATTGGGATGACACCTTATGAAGCTCTTTATGGGAAGAGATGTAAGACACCCTTGTGTTGGAATGAACCTGATGACAATGTGGTGCTAGGACCTGAGATAGTGCAAGAAACCACCGAAAAAGTGAGGATGATTCAGGAAAAGATGAAAGTGGCACAAAGTAGGCAAAAGAGCTACCATGACAAAATGAGGAAGGTGTTCGAATTCTAGGAAGGTGATCATGTGTTCTTGAGAGTTACCCCGACGACTGGGGTTGGTAGAGTGATGAAAGCGAGGAAACTTACTCCTAGATTCATTGGTCCTTACCAAATTCTCAAAAGAGTCGGTGAAATCACCTACCAATTAGCCTTACCACCGTTCTTGTCCAACCTCCATAATGTTTTTCACGTGTCTCAACTCTGAAAGTATATTCATGACTCTAGCCATGTGATAGTACCCGACACGATATAGTTAAAAGAGAACTTGACTTTTGAGGTGTTACCGCTTTGAGTCGAGGATAGGAGGGTGAACTAGCTAAGAGGCAATAAGATTCCTCAGGTCAAAGTTGTTTGGAGTGGGGATACTGAGGAAAGTGATACACGAGAGCTGGAAAGCAAGATGATGGAAGCATACCCGCACCTTTTCGATCGAGGTGAGTAGAAATTTCGAGGACCAAATTTTTATAAGGGGGGTGGAGTTGTAACACCCTGTTTTTCGTTAAATGATTATATGTTTGTTTGTTTGTTTAAGTCGTAAGACTTAGCTTAGAATTGTTGTTGATGGGCTAAGTAGGATTACTAGACTTAAAATCCCTTTCTGGTACATGAGCACAGCCTTGCTCATGTCCAACACGCCCGTGCTGAAGCACATGTCTTGTGGCTGTCTGAGTCACAAGCACGGTCGTGCTCAATAAGGAGCACGACCGTGCTCAAAAGGGGAAACCGCACCTCGGAGGCACTGATGTGAGCACACCCGTGCTCAAGGAGGAGCATGACCGTGCTCAGGTTTGAAGCTTATATATGTACACAGTAATCGAGGGTTTCGTTTTAGAACCCTATTTTGGCATCCTAGCCACCCTAGTGCGGCTACATCTGTCTTCTTCCCTAATTTCTCTAAACTCATTGCATTCTTGAAGTTTTGGAGGCTCTTGGGAAGGTCTAGTTAGTCTGTGTCAATCCTAGAAAGGTAATGGTTCTTCCCTTTTTGGTTTCATTTTCTTGTTCTTTGAATTGGAAACTAATTGGCTGACATTGTTGTTTGACCAAGGCTTGGAAACCTGACTTAGCCGCTTGAGGGAACGCGTTGGAGTGGTCGTTTAGCTATCGCTGTTGGAATCTTCATACCGGTATGGGGAGAAGGATAGTGTAAACATTAGGCAAGGGGTAGTGTAAGATGAGGGGTTCCTAAAGCCCCATTGTTATTAACTGTTTTAATGCCAATTCTATGTTTGAATAAATGGTTGTTTGATTATGAGTATGTCAGTTATGAATGCCCATTTGTTATATTTATTATGTTGTATGCCAAGTTATGTATAATTGGTTAATATGTTTATGTCATGATTTAATTGGTTAAATTGGTATGCCGTTTATGACATAATTATTGTTGGTTGAAATGTTGTGATGCATTGTTGGTTGAATGGATGCAGGTTGATGATGAGGTTACGTTAATAAGATCCTAATTGGTTAAAATAGGACTCTTAATTAACATGATAATTAAAGGAGTAATTCCCCCAAAAGTATCATGAATTATGGATTGTTAGTGAGAGGTGAGGTTTTATGCCAACTAGTTTAGTCAAAAACCATAGGAATGATTTGAGAGTGTTTAGGGAGGTTTTGGCTAAAACAACATGATGAATCTGCCCAGATAGTACGACCACGCCCAGGAGCACGGTCGTGCTTAACAGGTAGCACGCCCGTGCTCTCATTTCAAATCTGGAAGATGGCCGCTCATTAAGCATGGTCGTGCATGATAGTGAGCACGACTGTGCTCCACTTAAGTGGAAGCACGCCCGTGCTTAGGGTGAGCACGCCCGTGCCCCCCCTACTGGACAGAACGTGAGTTAAAGTAATTAAAGGGGCGTTTACCCCAATTATCTCCAATGATGAGATAAAATACCAATCGAATGAAGAAGAGTTAGATAACCTAATTAAAGACTAATTAAGATGACCAAGAATAATAAGTTTGTTAAGTCGGTATCCAGTGGGTTGCCGCACGTTGATATGCTTTGGTGTTTTTTGGCCAAAGTGGCCTCGATGCTTTTTGGTTGAGGGGTTGATAAGTTGAACATTGGTGCTTTTTGGCCAAGGGGGCCTTGACTCAAATGGGTTAAGGTGTTGATGTTGATGGTGATAAACTTGGGTGCTGATTGGCCCAAGCGGAGGTGGCGGTTACCCGTTTGTTTGTTGTTATGCTCATGCATGCACGCATTGGAGTTGTTAATGGGGGAAGATCAACATCGAGTACGACGACCTGACCGTCCGCTGGTGGTTCACCCAAGGTTTGGTGAAACGTGCGCCCCCGTGGTGGCACATCTGAGAGTATGGTATGTCGGCTATCCAAGGGGTTCACCCATGGTTTGGTGAACTGCTGGCATTGGTGCTTTTTGGCCAATGTGGATATGCAACTCTGAAGTTGCCTTCCTGATATAGTTTGGATCCACATGCATAATTGAGTAGCGGAGTAGAGTTACACCGCATAACATACGTTGGTTGACTTAACATGTTGAATATATATGTATTGATGTTAGATATTGTATGTTGCTTTGCTATGCTATGATGTATGTTCATCTTGCTTCCTATCTCCATGTCGATGTGTTTATATGTTTTCTTACTCCTTGTTTTCTCTGTTTCTGTTTGGCATGTATTATGCAGAGGACGGTGAACACCCAGTGGAGGAGTGACTCGGAGGAGCCGCGACTCTTTAGTTAGGATTTTTCCTAGTAGTTTAGTTGTTTCAGTTGTATTCCGTGATTGTATCCGGATTTGGTATACCAGCTCTGTATGTGACATCGGGGTTGGGTTATGTTTCTTGTTTATGTTCTTTTCCTTTTAAAACTGTTTTTGTTTTTCCACGTTGTTAAGAACTAGTTCATGTGGGACCTTTCTATCAATGGACCTTTTCATTTTACTTAAATTATGTATGCATGTTTTATTCATTATCTTTATATTTAACGCTTTTTATAACATGCGGGGTAGGGGGTGTCACACAAGTATTCAACCAGAATCACTCATTCCCAAAACGTTCCTACTAAAGCAAAACAGAAAATGTGCAAAATGATGAAATTATTTTAACTTATCCTTCTATTTTTGCAGCATAATAGTGTCATTACATATTAACACATGGCTACACAAAGATGTGGATCACAAAATTCTTCGATAATGAAAAATATAATCTACAAAATCTCATACAGGTAAAAGCATTATCTAGTCTAGTATTTCCAATTCATCACAAGCATTTCCCACAAATACATGGAATATTATCTTCTGAGGACAGACAAGACATTAACCATGCAAGCTGTGTTTGGAACATTCTCATCAAGTTTCCTCAATAATCACTATGCAGAGTATGGAATCCTCAAAGCCATTCTTTGAGCAAGCCAAGGTCTTTCAGGTTCCGGGTCAATAAAAGGATGCATCAGAAACTGCTCTGCTTCTTCATCCACCAATTCTCTACACCAAGTTACTCGTTTGGATGGACAGCAACCCGGTCCAAAACACCTGTACAAAATTGATTTAATTAAATATGTAGGCCAAACACCGGATTCCAAGTGTCACATCCCAATTTCTTTACCTATTTATTCACTTGAATTTAACTTTATAAATATTAATGACTGAAAATGTTTTGGTATTATGCATGAGAACTTTATAATCCAATCAGGATAGCCCCATATTTTGCACAACTCACGGGCTCAAGAAAGCTACTTTTGGTCCTATAAATATCATAAGGTGGCCGGCATGGCGACTACATCCTCAAGGATCCATGGATCTGACCTTTTCCATTTCTCACACGCCACGTGTGACTCATTCAAAGTATCAAACATTTTATTCCAATATTTAATAATTTTTAGAAAGAGAGAATTTAGAGCAAGAGAGAACCTTTTTCAGAAGGAGAACCTAGTTAATATGGATCTGAACACTAAGCTCCTACCAGATCAAGGAGAACCTTTTTCAGACTCAACAAGATATAGAAAGCTAGTGGGAAAACTTAATTATCTTATTGTAACCAAACTTGACTTGACATATCATTTGTTGTTAGTGTCGTGAGTCAATTCCTCAATTCTCCATGTGTTAACCATTGGGATACAGACTCTCCTGGAAAGGAACTGGTATCTGTTGACAGAGGTCATACAAATATTATTGCTCATTTTGTTGCTGATTAGGTTGGATCTCCCAGTGATAGAATATCAACTTCTGGATATTATATCCTTATTGGGGGAAACATAACCTCTTGAAAAGCAAGAAATGGAATGTTATTGGGAGATCAAGTGCTGACGCGGAATACCGAGCCATGACTCTCACTACATGTGAACTCCTATGGTTAAAACAACTCTTGAAGAAATTGAAGTTTTGTGAAATTGGCTATATGGTCCTAATTTGTGAAATCAAGCGGCTCTTCATCTTCAAATCCAATCTTCCATGAACAAATCAAAATTGAGATTGATTCCCACTTCATATGAGAGAGTTGTTTCGGGAGAGATTATCACTTTATCAAATCGGGTGACCAATTGACTAATCTCCTTACCAAGGCACTACGAAGACCAAGAATAGCTTATATTTGTGACAAGCTGGATGCATATGATATATACGCTCCAGCTTGAGGAGGACTGGAGGAGTGTTGAAATTGTTGGGATTAACACGTTACTAAATAGATAACCAGTTCCAAGTAGCACTGGAACTTTAGTATTCTAGGAGATGTTTCTGCTCATTTATTGTCTCTTTTAAATAGTAGAATGTATTTATTTCCTAATGTTATAAATCTAACATGCTGAGATCATTTGACTCAAGCAAATTAATCAGAAACACATTCTTCTGCAATCTCCTTTCTCTAATCTTAAGTACCTACAGATATAACTAATTAACTATATATAACAGTTGCAGTGAGATCCATAGATTTAATAAAAAATATGTGGTACATATAGGCAAAACCTGGAACTATTACATACCCGAAAAAAAGAAGAAAAAAAAGAAAGCATAAAACAGTGCAATGGAATCTGATATGAGATACCTGTATTCATAAAAACAAGCACTTCTCTCATTCTCTGCTTTCCCCCAGTTATCCCAGCCGCAATGCTTTATACATGGATCCATATATGTGTACGCAAATACCACTCTTCCAAAAGGTCCCCATGGTCGTCCAAGACATGCATATGAATTTCCTCCATTACCTGTGATAACACATCTGCGATGGCAATGGAGACCATTCACAGGTAAAATACTAAGAATATAAGGAACCAAAAGGTCCAGAAAATAGAAAAAAATTCTTGGCCAGGGAAGACTACAACCAATAAAAAAAAGGAAATATTGGCCTAACATGATTTTATGGGTAAAATTTCAAAAGAAATAGAAGAACAGCAAATTTTTCATAATTGATAATAAGTATCAATAGATAATACAACTCCAAGTCTCAAAGGACGTGGAATTTGAAAAGTATCATTGATATATCAAGCAAACAACATTATGGAAAGCTGAAAAACAAGAAACAGACAAGCTGCAGTTATGTTGACTTAAAGAAACAAAATAAGGCAGTATTAAATAATGCTATCGAGTTAGTACGAGATTCGAAGATTTTTAGGGTGGGGTTATTGACCCTCTTAAATGTCTGTTCCCATTTTCTAGTAACTACTTTTAATTATAATATCTTAAATTGCCCTCAATTAAGTTGTTCTATTCAAGTCCAAAATCCAAATATATTCTTATTTGTCTATTCACATTTAATTGAGGGTAATGTAGGAAATTATAAATAAAATTAGTAAGGAGTGTGAATATGATATTAGGAGTCCTAATAGCCTCACCTAGATTTTATCCTTCTGCACATTGTTGCCCTTCTCAGTAAATTTTTGTTTCACTCTAAAAAAATAGTATATGATTTTAAGTAGGGTACCTGATTACTGACACTTCTTAAAGGATCAGATCCCCATGCACCATGGTAAACTGTTTCTTGTTCACATTTAAATTCCTGTCTAGTGGAATTCCTCTCAATGTTGATAAAAAGCTAATCTAATTACTGAGACTACCCTCTTATTATCAATATCAAAGCTACCTCTATTAACACCAACTGCCACGGCAACAGTAGCCAATTCCACCTCCACCACCATTACTGCATCTGTAATGCTCACCAATCTCCTCAGAATGCTGCCACTAAAGTCACCATCACATGTTGTGATTTCTCTCATCACCACTTATTTGAGCTATAGCAGTAAGTTCTTTTGTTGACATAGTTTATACATAAGACAGGTCTGAAGAGGAGATGAATCCTTTCAGAAAACCAACAGCAGTCATGCTTATGGAGACATCTAATTCCCCGGTTGAAATGCATTGAAATTTCAGAGAGACCAAGATCTAATAAACCAAACATGGTCAAAAACAATATTTCGTTATCCATCACTGCATGAATCCGTTTCAGAAAGTAGCTTAGTATCTTTTAGCCCCAGCATTAATTTTTCAATTAAAATTTTTCCATTTCTTTCTTTTCAGTACAAAGCTCCAGATATGCTGTTTCTTTCCACAGTTCCACCAAGTATGAAACAAGCAGATAAGACTTAGAAAACATACTTGTAAAAGGAAACTCATAAATATGTCATGCAACTAATATTGAAAGCTAATTCTGTTCCCATGTCAGAAGTATCTGTTAGGAGTGGTCATGAGGGGAAGTGTGGAAAGTGACTACACCAGAAGGAACAAACAGTTGGGTAAATAAATTGGTTAGTGTGACAGCTGTTAAGTCAGTTAGCAGGGTAGTTAGGTGGTTAGCAGTTTAGTTGGTTAAATAGGGATAATTGTACAGAAGGGGGATTCTTTAGAAAAAAATCAGAATGAGGGAATTCAGCCCAGTTGTAAGGAGTGGCCTTTGAAAGGAGGTGTTCTCTCTCCTTGTTCAGTTCTATTCAATTCAGATACACATTCTTTCACCCTCTGTTACTTCCTTGTCTCGTTATTCTTCTTATACTTATTTATCATCTATGTTTGGTGCTGTCCTCTCCCTGGGTTTCTATCAGTATCAACAAACTTTCTTTTCCCAGATAAAACAGGTCTTGGTTTCTCAACAGCTTCTGCAGTATTGCTAACTCAGAAAAGGACAACTAAAATGCCAATTAGGATTTCTAAATCTATAAAAGAGGCAAAAGGAGAATAAGTTTTAAATAGAGGAAGAGAGAGTGGGTTGCAAAGTTCTGATACTATTCAATATCAAAAGTAAGTTTAAGGACAACTTTACAAGAAGGCCAATTCAATACAAATTTACAGAAGTGCTAACTCCTTTGTCTAAAAGAACAAAACAAGTTATCTTGTTGAACACTAATTTTAGAATATTAGAATTATTATTGCTTTACTTTTAGGAGTATTTGTACTAGTTAACTGCACTATCACTTGACCTAAAATATTTGTATATACAGAAGTATCAGGTTAATGTCTTATCACATCTCACAACTCAGTGTTATTCAGAGTCTTCTTTCTCTCGTCTCTTTTCCATCTATTCCTTATAATTTCAAGTTTCAAAAATTAAAATGCAACCCCAAATTACTATAAAACCCTGAAAATTAAAAAAACCCTTGATAAAATATAGCCCATTATTAATATGATGGACTAAATATGATTATGAATCCCTAATTTCCCTCCCACCTATGCATTTTCAAATCAAGCTCCCATGTCCTTGCTATCTATAATTTATTGAAAACGAAAACCAAAATACCAACCTTAAAAGCATGATCCTCACTAAAAGTCGTATGCTTTTAAAATCAGAACCATTCAGTCATCATTGACTTCTGGCCCTGTTGAATTGGAGGGTTTTACTTTTCGGTAAGGAAGGAGGAAAATAGAGAATAAAGACTCGGGATAATATGAGATTGATATTGTTGCTAATATGAAGATAATTTGATACAAAAGACGAACCCAAAGTCCCATCTATACTGATAGTGGACTCCTAGTACTAATTAAATTAAATTAAATTAAATAAAGAAACAAATATAAATATAAAATAAATCCTAGGAGAACATCTAGGATACTCTAAAATATTCCAAGAAACAATAATGATATTATGAGATATTTTTCATATACAAGCAATGACATGAGTAATGACTTTAGATTGTAAGCACCAAGAGAGAAGAATGTTGTGACACCCTAAACTCGGGTCATCACATGGTTACCCGTTTGCGGAAATAAAACTTAATTTGCTGGTTACTTTCGGAAAATAATGTTTTCTCAACGTTCATATATTCAAAATATGGTGATAAAAATTTTTCCTTTTTTTTTTTTTTCTTTAACCACATAACAACAACAACGTAATCAAATTACACTTAACAACACAATGTATATAAATCTTACAACTATACTGCCTCGTATATTTTCACACCTAAATCATAATCAGTTTTACCCTCAAAACATAATAGAACCTAAGCTGGTCGTAACTAACAGACATTACAGCCAATAGGAGCAGCACATCACGCTTCCAACTAGACAGCCTTCCTCTTCTTGTAGGGATCATACCCCTTGTACGTCTCTGAGATGTGTTGTAAGGGTGAGACACCAATATATGGATTTATCACCATAACTAAATGCGCAACACAAAAGAAGGCACATACACATATACATTTTTATATCAATGTACTCATTCATATTATATCACATCGTTTATCAATGGGTTTCACACCCCAAACATCAACGTTGAAAAACTATGCATGAACACTTCAAAACATCATCTAAACATTTATACCTAATCTCATGAGATATCTCCAACATCGTAATGAGTTGATCAGACTCGATAGTTACAGGCACGCAGCCACAAACACGCAGTCAAAACCCATCTCACACTGTCCAACATCGAGGCACAGGTGATATCAACGTTCATGGGGCCTCATTGTCCACCCGGCACAATAAGAACATCTTTATGATCTACCATGACGCCGCAAGGTAATCACTCGTATAAAACCTATCACACACTGTCCAACATCGTGGCACAGGTGTCCCAACGTAGATAGGGCCTCATTGTCCACTAGGCACAATAAGAACATCTTTATGATCTACCATGACGCCGCATGGTAATCACTCGTTTGATCATGGCACGTCTGCCAAATGCATGCAATAAAAACCTTTTGTTCTCAACACTTTTCTTTGTGTTATATCTTTATTTGTCAAAACTCTCAAAAGCTTTCGACCCATCATCGTTTTTAAACATCAAAGCTCTCAAAAGCTTTCATCTTATCATCGTTTTAAACATCGAATGCTCTCAAAAGCATCATCATTTTCAACATCGAATGCTCTCAAAAGCATCATCGTTTTCAACATCTTTACAACTTTTATTAACAACACAGGACCTCAAAGTCCGAGTGCTCAATCACGAAGCCCTTAGACCGTTGCAATCAGTCTTAGGTTCGTGGTAATAAAAAACATCTCAAAACGCTTTAACTTCTTTAAGTAGATACCCAGTCTACAACACAACGAACCTTAATACCCCGACGTCTCGGTTATTAAGTTCCATATCATCGTTTTACATCGTTTTTATCTGTGAAAAACAAATCCAAAATAAGACAACGTCATAAGAACACTAGCACCCCGACATCTCGGTTTCTAAGTTCTATATCGTCGGTTAGTAAAACTCATTTACAGAAAATCATTTCTACTTGAAAACTCTTTTACTGAAACTTCAGCTTTAAAAATTAAATCAATTCCGATTAAACATCTTCTCAAAACAAGTACTACTATTTTTAAACTTTCACCGTAAATAATTTCAAAACTTGCCATCGTTTATCATTTTCCAAGAAAATATTTTTAAAGTCAAACTTTGAATTTTTATTTTGTATTACTATTTTATTATTTTTATTTTTATTTTTATTTTTATAAAGTATTTTTTAATATTAATTTCACAAAATAACTTTTTATAATATTTCGGAATTTCTTGCGTAAAAATTAGCAGTACTAAAAAAATTTCACGGTTACGCTCTCACCGTGACTCATAAATTACTTTTACACTAATAAATCATTAAAATAATAATATTTCTCAAAAATTCATTACTTTTACAAAATAATATTTTCCACCATTATTATATTCCAACATTTCCCATAAAACATTGAATATAATTTTCACAGTTTATTAGATCTTTTATTCAACATTCATCATTCAACAACAACATCATAACTATATCACCAGGCAGATCATGCATCATAGCAACATAATATACTACTACAGATAATTAAATAATTTAAAAGCAGATAAATCATCGATACACAGATAAACAACACAACGTAAGCCACATAAACAAATAATCACAACCACATATAAATCATATAAATCACACTACACACAAATAGTTATAGAGAAAAATCCCTCAGGTAAGCTCCCCTTGCCTCTTGAAGACTCTAACTAAGGGTTTCAAATAATCTCCCGATTTGATCCGGTTTCCTCCGTCGGCTTTAGGTCAAACCAACCCGATCGATTCCTTCATAACGAATTGCAACCAAAATAAATCAAAATCAAACAACAACACACTTAAATCAATAGGGGTAGGGTTCGGCCTCTTCTAAAATTTTAGGTTAGGAAAGTTAAAATTTTGTTAACTTAGGGATTTATGATCCTTAAGCAACTTAAGCATGATTAAGCACTTAATCCAAAATCATGAACTAAGAACTTTGAATGAAACTCATCTAGCTCCAAGAACTAGGGTTTCTGTTTTTCTCAAGATTTTAGGCTAGAGGTTTTAAAATTTTCTCAACTCTTGGATTTAACCAACATACAAAACCTAGAGTTGGATTCAAGTGTCACAAACAACTTTTGAATCACAAAATCATCAAGTGTTTAAACCTAGGGTTTCGGCCTTGATTGAAACAAATAGGTTAGAGTTTGATTTTTGATCTTCTATGTACTTACATACAAGAACTATCAAGATACAAAAGGATTGAATCATGAATCAAGACATGAAAATGAAACAAAACCTATGAACACCATATTGACCTAGATTCAAATTGACCCGTAAATTAGGGAAAGAAATTTCTCATGATCTTATGCTTCTAGATGATGAAAATAGAGATGATTATAAGATCATAGCAATTGGTTTCATGTCAAAAGGATTTTTCTAGAATTAGTTATGAATTTTTGAATCTAGCTCCATGAATTTGAAGTAAATGAAGAACATGTTGATCTAAGTCATGAATCTACAAAAGTTGTGAAGAAAAATGATTTAAATGACAAGAGAAGAAGTTGATACCTCTTGATGATTCAAGGAAAGCAAGATTTGGATGATGTTCTTCACAAATTTCTCATGGTGTTCTTGAGAAACTTCAGGAAGAAGATGAACATAGTTAGGGTTTAGAACAGTTTTAGTATTTTGGGTAGATCTCTCAACATACTTGTCCGTTTTGGATGATCTTTATGTCGTTGGAAAGAAGAGAGAAAGATGAACAACTTTCATGTTGAACGTTTTTCGAGATTCAAAATAGAAAATGGTCATAATTGCTATGCAAAATCTGACGAATTATGAACAATTTTGAATGTTCTTGAAGTTCTTATGAGAAAAGCTAGGTTTTTAAGAAGAAGAACATGGAAATGAAAGATGAAGAGATGCTTAATGAAGAAGGCAAGAGTGAGCCGTGGGTTTTGGATAGGTTTGGTCAAATTTTCCAATGGCATTTGCTTGCAATTGTCATAAAAAGACAAGGGCAAAATGGTCATTTTATAGCAAAATTTCACTATCATAAATGTGCCATTATGGCCATTATGACTCGGATAAGCTCGTCATAAATGCTCGTCAAGTCGGTCAAATCCATCATCTCTGCTACGTTGCCGACTCATTAGTTCATCTGGCGCAAGTTTTTCCTAGAGATAGCTCGACGTATACGCCCGCAACAAATATAATATTTTAATTTTTTTACCAAAATTTTCAAAACTTCTAGTATCGTAGTAAATACGATAAAAACATTTTTCATCTCGTTCACGACTCAAAATTAGGTCTTCTGAGCAGTAAGCTTTTACTGTCAGTGAAAGCGCAGACCGGGTTCCGTCTGAATTTTCAACCCAAAACCTCATCGTAACCCTAAGATATAAAACATGACAGGAAAATAACAGTATTTCGTCCAAAACAATTTTCTATGTCTCGGATAAATATATATATTTTATTTATTTATTACCAATATTACGAAGCAGCGAAAATCGGGGTGTTACATTACTACCCCTCTTAAAAAAATTTCGTCCTCGAAATTTTGTCACTCGAAACTTGAACAGAATTTGGTAACCTTATCTTAACCTTAAAATTTTACATTTCCCTTTACATTGCTTCATTCCCTCTTATTCCATATTCCATAACACAATTCATTCTTATGTCATTTCTACATATTCTTACTATCCTCAAAATTTCATCAGAGTCTATCGTACTCGAAAAACAAAATCAAAACTTATTTACTTCTCTTATCAACATGATTCCACCAGAAACCTTATTCCAATCATCTAACTCTGAATATTATCATTAATACTAACAACGTCTTCACAGTACCACACATCAACTCCCTACTCAAAATATTTAATCATAGTATTAGTTCCTCTTGATTATAATTCACCACTCCAATTTGATATCACCTCACACATCTCATCCTCAAAGTAACTTCATTGCATATCTTAATGCAATTAAATCAAAAGGGATTATAGAATAGAATTATCTAATCCTTAACTTTCGAACTTTACTATCAATTTAATTTTACTCAAGAACTTCTCTTTTCCGTTCACGTTCAACTTAGGTAAAACCACCATAGACACCTTTCTGTAATTCCTTCCAATCATACGATTAAATTTTAACGATGATCATTTTATCATTATCCTGGTTCCTTTAGCAAACTCTACCTCGATCATAACAAAATCTGCCAAAATCATCTTATTTACTGATGTTAATTCTACTAGTCACATCTACACCTCCACAAAAATCCACTCACCTCTTGTCGTGCTTAGATATTACACTTACTCATAACTAACCTTCTAAGGATCAATTCCTTATCACGTTGGATCAGTCCTCTGATACATACCTCTGTTGGTTTTTTCATTACACAGTGAACCTAAGCAGGTAAAAAGATGTCGACTTCATCAACCTACTCCCAATACTTTGAAAACAGGTTTTCAAGACAAGAAATTTCTTGATTTTGCTTTCACAAGAAAGCACAAAGAATAATTTGACCAATCTGAAAGATACAAGTGTCCAATATGTAAAAAGATTCTTTAATAGGTTCGTGAGTGTAAAAATGCATAGCTAATACAAGTTTACAAACATGAGTCTAATAAAGTTTCTTCCTTCACAAGAACTTTACTACACAACGATTTAAAAGAACATCAGTCCGACAAAATTTAGACTGGATCACTTCCATCAAAAGTAAAAGTGAATCGACTAAGTCTCATCAAGAAACTTCTATCATCAAGAATTCATATATGTCACATAACTCAAGAAATATTCATAATACATTCCCAAAGAAGTATGAAAATATCCAGACTTTCAGAACCAAAGTCAGGATAGATTTTAAATCAAGGTCAGAAAAATGAATTTGGCATGTACAAAATGTACCACTATGATTGTCTAATACAACCATAGGAATTTGAAAAGCAATTTGTCCATAAGGAACAATTTTTCTGAATCCTGAGACCCTCATCTAAGGTTGAAGATTTAAATCTATTCGCCTTGGTTTCTCACAGGCACAATGGTCTTTTATGACGCACTTAGTATGGTAATCCTGAATCGGCACGATTCCTGATGACTTGGTCAATCACTCAGATACACGAACAGTTGATCTTGCCTCATAAGCTGAGTTTACAGTACAAAATCTTTAATAAGTCCTAACTCCAATCTGGTGGTAACTTGTTCTCAAGTCGATCCTTGAATATATCACAACTCCTTGCGAGTAATCTATAACACGTGACACGGGGGTCTCTCATGCTCCTCGTGACTAGAGTAAACGAGAATATCATCGATGAAGATGATGACTAACTTATCGAGAAATGGACGAAAATTCCATTTCTTGAAGTCTAACCCTACTAACTTCGTTGGCGATATCCTACACAAAGCGGTTGAGATCTGGCTAAATCTAGAAACTAGATCAATCAGAAACTCAACATCCATCCGTCCGTACAAACTTGGGACATTCTCAGAAAATTTTCCCCAAAAACTTTCAATGACAGGTACCTTATTCAAATGTCTGATACCGTCCTAAGGAATAAACGAATGTATCAACATGGACATAAGTACCCTTTACTAAACATGAGTTCTCACAAGGTCTCAACCCAATCAGAACCCACCAAAACATACTTACTTGTGTGTCAACACATTGTTTCAACCAAGAAACAATTCAAACAAGGTTCAACCAGAGATCACACAACAAAAACCTAACAGACCTATTTCCCAACATTCCCGAAAGACTCGACCAGCTCTGATACCACTAATGTGACACCCTAAACTCGGGTCATCACATGGTTACCCGTTTGCGG
The DNA here is from genome assembly GCA_030762895.1 of Sophora flavescens. Taxonomy (NCBI): domain Eukaryota; kingdom Viridiplantae; phylum Streptophyta; class Magnoliopsida; order Fabales; family Fabaceae; genus Sophora; species Sophora flavescens. Next base: position 58,012,515 of record CM061065.1, read on the forward strand.
AAATAAAACTTAATTTGCTGGTTACTTTCGGAAAATAATGTTTTCTCAACGTTCATATATTCAAAATATGGTGATAAAAATTTTTCCTTTTTTTTTTTTTCTTTAACCACATAACAACAACAACGGAATCAAATTACACTTAACAACACAATGTATATAAATCTTACAACTATACTGCCTCATATATTTTCACACCTAAATCATAATCAGTTTTACCCTCAAAACATAATAAGACCTAAGCTGGTCGTAACTAATGTGACACTACTGACCAATAGGAGCAGCACATCACGCTTCCAACTAGACAGCCTTCCTCTTCTTGTAGGGATCATACCCCTTGTACGTCTCTGAGATGTGTTGTAAGGGTGAGACACCAATATATGGATTTATCACCATAACTAAATGCGCAACACAAAAGAAGGCACATACACATATACATTTTTATATCAATGTACTCATTCATATTATATCACATCGTTTATCAATGGGTTTCACACCCCAAACATCAACGTTGAAAAACTATGCATGAACACTTCAAAACATCATCTAAACATTTATACCTAATCTCATGAGATATCTCCAACATCGTAATGAGTTGATCAGACTCGATAGTTACAGGCACGCAGCCACAAACAAGCAGTCAAAACCCATCTCACACTGTCCAACATCGAGGCACAGGTGATATCAACGTTCATGGGGCCTCATTGTCCACCCGGCACAATAAGAACATCTTTATGATCTACCATGACGTCGCAAGGTAATCACTCGTATAAAACCTATCACACACTGTCCAACATCGTGGCACAGGTGTCCCAACGTAGATAGGGCCTCATTGTCCACTAGGCACAATAAGAACATCTTTATGATCTACCATGACGCCGCATGGTAATCACTCGTTTGATCATGGCACGTCTGCCAAATGCATGCAATAAAAACCTTTTGTTCTCAACACTTTTCTTTGTGTTATATCTTTATTTGTCAAAGCTCTCAAAAGCTTTCGACCCATCATCGTTTTTAAACATCAAAGCTCTCAAAAGCTTTCATCTTATCATCGTTTTAAACATCGAATGCTCTCAAAAGCATCATCATTTTCAACATCGAATGCTCTCAAAAGCATCATCGTTTTCAACATCTTTACAACTTTTATTAACAACACAGGACCTCAAAGTCCGAGTGCTCAATCACGAAGCCCTTAGACCGTTGCAATCAGTCTTAGGTTCGTGGTAATAAAAAACATCTCAAAACGCTTTAACTTCTTTAAGTAGATACCCAGTCTACAACACAACGAACCTTAATACCCCGACGTCTCGGTTATTAAGTTCCATATCATCGTTTTACATCGTTTTTATCTGTGAAAAACAAATCCAAAATAAGACAACGTCATAAGAACACTAGCACCCCGACATCTCGGTTTCTAAGTTCTATATCGTCGGTTAGTAAAACTCATTTACAGAAAATCATTTCTACTTGAAAACTCTTTTACTGAAACTTCAGCTTTAAAAATTAAATCAATTCCGATTAAACATCTTCTCAAAACAAGTACTACTATTTTTAAACTTTCACCGTAAATAATTTCAAAACTTGCCATCGTTTATCATTTTCCAAGAAAATATTTTTAAAGTCAAACTTTGAATTTTTATTTTGTATTACTATTTTATTATTTTTAATTTTATTTTTATAAAGTATTTTTTAATATTAATTTCACAAAATAACTTTTTATAATATTTCGGAATTTCTTGCGTAAAAATTAGCAGTACTAAAAAAATTTCACGGTTACGCTCTCACCGTGACTCATAAATTACTTTTACACTAATAAATCATTAAAATAATAATATTTCTCAAAAATTCATTATTTTTACAAAATAATATTTTCCACCATTATTATATTCCAACATTTCCCATAAAACATTGAATACAATTTTCACAGTTTATTAGATCTTTTATTCAACATTCATCATTCAACAACAACATCATAATTATATCACCAGGCAGATCATGCATCATAGCAACATAATATACTACTACAGATAATTAAATAATTTAAAAGCAGATAAATCATCGATACACAGATAAACAACACAACGTAAGCCACATAAACAAATAACCACAACCACATATAAATCACACTACACACAAATAGTTATAGAGAAAAATCCCTCAGGTAAGCTCCCCTTGCCTCTTGAAGACTCTAACTAAGGGTTTCAAATAATTTCCCGATTTGATCCGGTTTCCTCCGTCGGCTTTAGGTCAAACCAACCCGATCGATTCCTTCATAACGAATTGCAACCAAAATAAATCAAAATCAAACAACAACACACTTAAATCAATAGGGGTAGGGTTCGGCCTCTTCTAAAATTTTAGGTTAGGAAAGTTAAAATTTTGTTAACCTAGGGATTTATGATCCCTAAGCAACTTAAGCATGATTAAGCACTTAATCCAAAATCATGAACTAAGAACTTTGAATGAAACTCATCTAGCTCCAAGAACTAGGGTTTCTGTTTTTCTCAAGATTTTAGGCTAGAGGTTTTAAAATTTTCTCAACTCTTGGATTTAACCAACATACAAAACCTAGAGTTGGATTCAAGTGTCACAAACAACTTTTGAATCACAAAACCATCAAGTGTTTAAACCTAGGGTTTCGGCCTTGATTGAAACAAATAGGTTAGAGTTTGATTTTTGATCTTCTATGTACTTACATACAAGAACTATCAAGATACAAAAGGATTGAATCATGAATCAAGACATGAAAATGAAACAAAACCTATGAACACCATATTGACCTAGATTCAGCCCAGTCCAGAAATTAGGGAAAGAAATTTCTCATGATCTTATGCTTCTAGATGATGAAAATAGAGATGATTATAAGATCATAGCAATTGGTTTCATGTCAAAAGGATTTTTCTAGAATTAGTTATGAATTTTTGAATCTAGCTCCATGAATTTGAAGTAAATGAAGAACATGTTGATCTAAGTCATGAATCTACAAAAGTTGTGAAGAGAAATGATTTAAATGACAAGAGAAGAAGTTGCTACCTCTTGATTATTCAAGGAAAGCAAGATTTGGATGATGTTCTTCACAAATTTCTCATGGTGTTCTTGAGAAACTTAAGGAAGAAGATGAACATAGTTAGGGTTTAGAACAGTTTTAGTATTTTGGGTAGATCTCTCAACATACTTGTCCGTTTTGGATGATCTTTATGTCGTTGGAAAGAAGAGAGAAAGATAAACAACTTTCATGTTGAAAGTTTTTCGAGATTCAAAATAGAAAATGGTCATAATTGCTATGCAAAATCTGACGAATTATGAACAATTTTGAATGTTCTTGAAGTTCTTATGAGAAAAGCTAGGTTTTCAAGAAGAAGAACATGGAAATGAAAGATGAAGAGATGCTTAATGAAGAAGGCAAGAGTGAGCCATGGGTTTTGGATAGGTTTGGTCAAATTTTCCAATGGCATTTGCTTGCAATTGTCATAAAAAGACAAGGGCAAAATGGTCATTTTATAGCAAAATTTCACTTTGTCATAAATGTGCCATTATGGCCATTATGACTCGGATAAGCTCGTCATAAATGCTCGTCAAGTCGGTCAAATCCATCATCTCTGCTACATTGCCGACTCCTTAGTTCATCTGGCGCAAGCTTTTCCTAGGGATATCTCGACGTATACGCCCGCAACAAATATAATATTTTAATTTTTTTACCAAAATTTTCAAAACTTCTAGTATCGTAGTAAATACGATAAAAACATTTTTCATCTCGTTCACGACTCAAAATTAGGTCTTCTGAGCAGTAAGCTTTTACTGTCAGTGAAAACGCAGACCGGGTTCCGTCTGAATTTTCAACCCAAAACCTCATCGTAACCCTAAGATATAAAACATGACAGGAAAATAACAATATTTCGTCCAAAACAATTTTCTAAGTCTCGGATAAATATATATATTTATATATTTATTACCGATATTACGAAGCAGCGAAAATCGGGGTGTTACAAATGTAGCCTTGGGATATCAAAGTAACAATCACTAATTTTCCCCATCATGTATGAAAGTTAAAACTCAACTTTTGTTGTATAATAAAAAGCATGATCCTAGGGACAAACTCTTTCCTTGTTGAGCAGGTTAAGAACTTCCAATGACTAAAACACAGTAATAAGTGGAAGATGAGATTGTTAACACTAGACAGTGGTCAGTTACACACCTCAAGAATACATAACCAGTTGTTTCCTGTGAAGATTTTCTGCTCTGTGCAGTTATGAACCCAGCAGATTTGCAGTGGATATGACAGTGCTCCAAAAGAGCAGTACTATTGCCAAAGATGAAGTCCACACTCCCTTCAACATAGCAATCTTTCAAATATTGTTTGCCATAATGTAAGTACAATGTGTCCTGCACCATAATCACATAAGAAATTTATCCCCATGGTTTCTCCCCTAGATTGTCCTCAAATGAAACAAAAACCTGGGGCAATGTATTGAACACAAGGCCAGCTAGTCTGACAATCGGAGCCCCAAGTTAATTTACTAATATTTTCAAAAGAACAGGCTAGAAATGTGAAAATTGTCGCTTACAAGAAGAACTCGTCCAATAAAATCACTTAATGTTTTTTAAAGAACTTCATAAGCAAAAATGAATTCTTTGATGGTCTTCAAAATTTTTTCAGCAATTCAACATGCATATATCGCCAACATAAAAAAAACTTCACAAAGCCTCTAACCTATACAAACTAACACATCAAAATAGTGGAGTTACCTGCCATCCAAGGAACCTGCAGTTGTAGAAGGCACATCGATCTGCTGTTACTCTAATTGCCACTGCTTGCCCTGAACCCTGCCAGAAGAAGAAAAAGAAGAAGCACTATATAAGGTCTTTCATAGCTTGTGCTTGTAAATAAATTTTGTCTTCATAAAACTTAAGAAGATACTAATTAGGACACAGAAGTATGAAGCAATAATACCAGATCCTCGAATGATTTTACAATAACATCTTTGACTAGTGACAGAATAAATGTCAATTGGACGTCTTCAGCATTCAGCAGATCCAAAAAACACAAAAAAGCAAAAACTTCAAACTACTAGTACTCTCTCAAATAAACAGTACACCTGTAAGTAATGCGATGACAGCCAAGTACATATATTTCCATGTCAACTGCCGATCCAAATATGTTTTCATGGACACACAGAACTATTCCATCAATCATTTGCATTACCTATTTGCACACACGCCCATTTACCAAACAATCCAAACCAATAGTACTCATCAAAGTGATGATAGAAAAACTAGCACAAGCAATCACTTTAAAAACACTGAAGATTTTACAAGCATTACCTCAGGGGAAGAATTCTCAAAAGTAATATTTTCAGCAATAAAGTCCTCCCCCTCCACAATGGTACTTCCACAGCCAAATGTCCCAGTCCCTATCACCCTTGCAGGCTGCAATAAAAATCAACCACCAAATAAAAAAGTTAACAACTTGACACATACCCTTGAACAAAGTTAACACAAGGAAAATATTAATCTTCTTAACAAGAAAAAAGTTAACACATATCCATTAACCCACACAAGGAAAACACTTCAGAAAAAATGAACAATTTTGACACATACCCATTAAGTAAACAGTAATGTTATTTTAACATTAAAAAATTTCCAATAACAACACCTATTCAAAATCGTGATTAATATATATTAGATTTGATTAATGAATACCAACATGATACATTATAAATCAAGTTATCACCTCGTCGGTGGTAGAGTTACCCATCTCTCAAGTTCAACACGTCATTAATCAGGATTTTGAATGCCATTAACCATATGTCTCATGATATCCTATTTTGAAGTCCAAATAACATTTTTGTTAAGTAAAATGTGCCTACTTGATGGTGATCGATTATTCTGGCAGCGGTGTTGTTCCAGGTAAGCACAGTGTCCTCAGGGCACAGACCAGCAAGAGTGATGAAATTCTTTGTCTTCGGCACATACACCGGCTGACGGTAGATTCCCGGCGACACCCGGATCACCGTCCGGCGAGTGTTGCCGAGCGGCACGGCATCGATTGCTTCCTGCACCGTTTGAAAATCTCCGTTTCCGTTCTGTGACACCGTGAAAATGCAAGCAGCCATTTCGGTTCTCTGGATCTATCTACTTCGTGATTCTTTTTGTCATGTGCAGTGTCTTCTGTTTTGGTTTGTGTTTCCCGAGGCAACATATGGCCATGGGTAGGGTATTATTATACCAAGTGCATGTGGGCAACAATTTTAATATCCTTACGCATATCATATGATACATAAATATCCACAATCGCATCTGTTACCTATATTTTAACAAATAAAAAGCAATAAATAAGATAAAAACATGACTAAAGGTCGAATTTGGTCCCTAAGAAAAACACTCGGGTCTAAAATAGTCCATATCCAAGAAAAACTCTCCATTTAATCCTTCAGAATGTAATTACTGGGACACATTAGTCCCTCCATTAGTTGATCACCTTTGACCTCCATTAAACCGCTAATGTGTCCCGTTATGTTGCTTAGGTGGTCGTAACGGTAGTCATAGGTGGATTTTTTTTTTCTCTCATTTATGTCAAAACGACGTCGTTTTGTGTCTCCTCCTTCACTATTAAGCTGCTTCTTCTTCCTCCTTCTTTGTTACACACAGATGAACCCTAGGCATTCACCCATGGTTACATCTCGTCATTATTGACCTTCTTCTCCTTCCCTTCTCGGATAGCCACCCTTGTTACTGCGCCCCTTTCCCTCATCATTTCGAACTGAAACCCTAATTGCTATTTCACCCCCTAATTGTTATTTCGCCCCCTTTTCCAACTACTCAAAACTCAAAAAAAGGACCAAATGTCCAAATGTCATCTTTATGTTGTCATCACTTCCATCTTTCGCTACTTCTTCTTTCCATTATCCTTCACGGTGGTGGTTTGTATCCAGGGATTGGAATGAACATTGAGCACAATAGTTTTGTGGGACATTTTAGTCCCTAACAAATATATTAGTAACCCAAATTCATCCCTTTCAAAATTCAAGGGGGACAAAGTAGTCCCTTGTGACTGGTCAGCATGTGTTGTCTGGTTTCCTTGAACAGGTTCTTGAGTCTGAGACACAAAAATGGCAACCACCCATGCATGAGAACACATAACCCAGCAACATCATAAATGGAACCCTAGCCATCGATTCCCCAAATTACCCACCCTAAAATCGCGAAACATCATAGATTATGGGGAGGAATATTACCTTTAAACGAGAGTTCCTTGATATGCTTCATGTCCCTTCAGTTCCTTCCCTTCTCCATCTCTTCAGTTCCTTCGCCACTAGGAGTTCACAAATACAGAGGTTAGGGTATGAATTAGGAAGAGGGAAATGTGTTAAGGGGTTATGGTCGTCGACCCTTCACGTTCTCCTGCTTCACTCAGACCAAAAGGGAAACGACGTCATTTCCTTGGCAATTCCTCCCTTCAAACGTCTGCGTTTTGTGCCTAGGGGTTTTTATTTTTCATTTTTATTTTACTTTTATTTAGAATTTCCAAGCTGGACTTCCCCTCAGCAAGGTTAACCTACACATCAGTAAAATTATGGGCCATGTCAGTGTTTTACCTGAGGTCAAAGGTGGTCAACTAACGGAGGGACTAACGTGTCCCGGTAATTATATTTTGAAGGATTAAATGGAGAGTTTTTTTTTGGATAGGGACTATTTCAAACCCGGGTGTTTTTCTCGGGGACCAAATTGGGTATTTAGTCTAAAAATATCATAACTCAATTAAAAACCATCCAAAGGTACTCATGAAACATTACAAACCAAAATATTAAACTAAATAAAAACATCTAAAGCATCCAAAATGAGTAAATATCACAATAAACATTCAAAACAATAAATTCATGAACTTGTAAGTCCGGAAAGGAAAAAACAATAATGAGCCCTAGGTTTAGAACTTTTACATTAATTTTATTCTTAAAAATTGATATATAATTATAATTATATATACTAATATAAATAAAATAATCTTAATTTAAATTGTTCAAGACAGTCAAGGACATTGATGAAACAAAGGAATAGTGAGAATGGTGAGAGACGCTAGGGTTTCTGGCGTGGCGAGAGACTCAGAGAACTTGGCTAGCAGGGAGCAAGAGGATCTCCTCCAATGAAGTATTAAGAAAGCTAAAGACCTTTCGTTTAAGGACTCTTTGTTAAATCCGATTGGTGGTGGTGCAGAGGTTGTGGCTAGAACTTTGAGTGGAAAGCCTGATGATCGCATGGAGGGGGTGACAGAAAAGAGTGATGAAGGTCATGTTGAGCCCTACGCTAAGGGGCTTATCATACCGATCGCATGGAGGGGGTGACAGAAAAGAGTGATGAAGGTCATGTTGAGCCCTATTCTAAGGGGCCTATCATACCTGTCTCGGATGAGGAGCTTCAACTATGGTCAAACCCATGGAGGAATACTTTGGTGGTGAATGTTCTAGGGAAAATGGTTAAGTTTCGAACTCTGGAAAACAAACTCCATCGTGAATGGACCAAAAACGGGGGTATACAAATAATTGATATGCATGATGGGTACTATCAGGTAGTGTTTAAGAAGGAGGAGGACTACAAATATGCTTTGTTCGAAGGGCTATGGAAAGTGGCTGATCACTATCTCATTGTCCAAAGGTGGAGACCCTTTTTCTTGAGGAATGCAGAAAGGACAAGGAAAGTGGCTATATGGTTGAGAATTCAAAAGCTTCCCATTGAGTTGACGAATGAGGTGTTCCTAAGTAGAGTGGGTGCAAGACTATGGACTTTCTTGAAAATTGACAAGCTGACATTAGTTCATACTAGGGGAAAATTCGCACGTATATGTGTTGAGATTGATCTGGAGAGACCCCTTTCTACGCACATTGTGGTTAGAGGGTTTCCTTTTTACATAATATATGAGGGGTTACATTCTATATGCTTTAGGTGTGGTCACTTTGGTCACAAGAAAGATGTGTGTAGGGAGATTGTGGAATAAGCAGTAGTGTGCCAGAAGATGGATGAAGTCCAGGTGGTTGAAGTTGGCGGCAAGAAAGGGGTAGAGGCTGAGATGGCGGAAGGGCCTTCAGGACTGAAACAGATGACTAGGGCTGACGTCAGCCTTGATCAGATTACCCTAGCGAATAATCAGCAGAAAGAAGGGACTGAAATCAAGGTGATTGATGATCACGGAGATTACGGGCTGTGGATGATTGTCAAGAATATCCAAAGAAAGAAATTTCGTGGAAAAGATCAACCAAAGAATAATGATAGTGTGGTAGCTAAAAAGAAGGATGTGATTTGGGGTCGGAACCGAAAAAGAATGAGGGGGATCAAGAGTTAACGCTAATAAAGAAGGATCCCGTTTTGTTGCCTTAAGGGATAATAATCCTAATCAGGAAGCTAGGGAGGAAGTTATTAAAAAGGATAAAAAAGGAAAGGCGATTGAGGAAGTTGTTGTGGGTGAAGACTCAATGAGTGAGGGGGCCGAGTTGGTCCCGGAAACTCAGCTTAGTCATGAGCCCGAGTCTGTTCCGGAAACTCGGTGTTCTGTTCCCAGTCAAGTGGGCCAGGTTCACCAAAAGCCCATGCAAAAATTTACATCGCCAGTTAGATCTCAGAGAGTTAGGGATCCTCGAACTGGGAAAAATTCTCAGGTGGCTCGCGTAAAGGATGTCAAAGCACTTGTTAAAAAGTCTTTCAAGGCCACACCTTCAGGGCCAAAACCCATTGAGAAAATTGAGGAGGTTCTTAACAAAGAAGTCAAAAATCAAAGATTGAAATCAAGAATAGATGAGGAAGCTTATATCTGGATCGCATGAGGCAACTCCAAAACCAGCATAGTGATACCATGCAGGCGTGTGGGGATTGGTTTGGTTTAAATGCAGTTAGTGTTCATGTTGATATGGATGCAGTCAAGTATGCACAAGATCAAAGGATTGCTCAGGAAGCTGGCACTATGAAAGGTTCTGAGCAAAACAGATCCAACAAAGTGATTGATGTGTACGAGAAAATTGTTGATATGCAAGATGGATGTAAGGGCATTGAGATGCCAAACCCTACAACTATGGCCCAATGATCATGAACATCATCGCCTGAAATTGTTGAGGAGTGGGTAGTAAGAGCTTTCCCGGTCTTATTAGGGACCTGAAGATGAAATATGAAGCTTCTTTCATTTTCTTGTTTGAAACGCAAGTTAGTGGAGATAAAAGTCAGAAGATTGTTAGAAGAATGGGTTTTGATGTGGTGCACTTGCCAGAAGCTCAAGGAAGGTCTGGGGGTATTTGGTGTCTGTGAGATAGAAGCCTTTGGACAGTAAGTATTCAAAGATCAAGTTCACCTTGTGGTTTCTTATGGTAACAGCAAGCCTTGGTGTGTCACGACAATTTATGGAAGCCCTCGTAGAGCCATGCGGCAGGCTCTGTGGGATGAGCTTCGTGATATTAGCCAAGATATGACGGGCCCCTGGTGCGCTATTGGTGACTTTAACGCCTTCCTTCATGCCTCTGAGAAGGAAGGAGGTAGCCCTTATGGGTCTTATAGTCCCTGCAGGGAGTTCCATGATTGCTTAATGGAGTGTGGTTTGGAGGATCTGGGTCAAGGGATGCCCTTTTACTTGGAGCCGGGGTGACTTAAAGGAGAGACTGGATCGAGCAATTGTTAATTTTGAATGGAGGATTAGGTTTGAGGAGGCCTCTTTGTTTCATCTTCCCCTCTTTAAATCTGATCATGTTCCTCTATGGGTTTGTTTTAACCAATCTGTTGGTAGAAATCATGGCAATAGACCTTTTAGATTCCTGGCCTCTTGGCTAACTCATGATGATTTCAATGAGCTAGTTAAGAAGAACTGGAAATTTGAAGAGAATTGGAACTCGAATGTTATGTCTTTCACTATTGCTGTAAAGCTATGGAACTCATCAGTCTTTGGAAATATTACCTACAGGAAGCATAAGCTCTTAAATCGCCTGCATGGTATTTCGTGAAGCTTAAGCAATGGGTGGAATCCCTTCCTGATTAATCTTCAGAAGGAGATACGGTCCGAGTATGAAAAGGTGTTGTATCTAGGGATGGCAATTTTACCTGTACCCGCGGATTCTCGCGGATAAAATTCGCAACGGGCACAGGACTGGTAGTTAAACGGGTACCCGCTGGTAAAATAAACGGGTAATTCCAATACCCATTTATAAACGGGGCGGGGGCGGGTATCACACTATCCGTGCCCACGGATACCCGCACCTGTTACTTAAATTACTAAAATGTCCTTTATTATATATATGTAGTAATTGCTAAATGTATTTGATTACTTTTGTTAGTAACTTTTGTAATCGGATAATGCTTTGGTACTTTCTTAACATCTATTTGTATGAACATGGTTATTTTAAATTGAATTACGCATATTTTAGTAAATTTTCAAGCAAAAAGAGTATATTTTTAATGGAAAAAGTAATCCGCGGATATCCGCAAAACCCGCTGGATACCGGCCCGCAGGATACCCGCGTGGGTAACAGGCGGGGACAGGTACGAATTTTACCCGGCGGGGGGAGTGCTATCAGTGCCCGCCCCGCCCCGTTGCCACCCCAAGTTGTATCAAGAAGAAATTTTGTGGTACAAAAATTCTTGATGTAAGTGGCTTGAGCATGGAGATAGAAATACTAATTATTTCCATGGAACCACTATATTTAGACGTAAGAGGCAGAGGATAGAAGCTCTACAGGATCTAAATGGAGATTGGATTCATGACCAAGATCTTTTTGAAGAATATGGTTATGAACTATTTCAAAGATCTCTACACAAATGATATGGGATATCAAAGTTTTCCAGTGAGAGGTTGTTTTCCTATCCTATCTGAGAGGGATAATTTCATAATGTCAGCAGAGGTGCTTGCCCCAGAAGTTCATAAAGCTCTATTCAATATGGGGGGTCTTAAAGCCCCAGGTCCCGATGGGTATCAAGCAGTTTTCTTTCAATCTCAATGGGATGTTGTAGGAGAGTCTATTCTAAAGTTGGTTGCAGATATTTTTTCTCAACCTTCTAAGGTTAGAGAAATTAATGAGACGCTCATGTGTCTTATTCCCAAAGTAGACAATCCTTGCAATATAAAACAACTTCGTCCTATTAGCTTATGTAATGTGTCTTATAAGCTAATTACAAAAATTGTTGCTAATCGTCTCAAGGGGCTGATGAGAAAGTTAGTTGCTCCAACACAAAGCAGTTTTGTGCCTGGGAGACATAGCTCCAATAATATTATTATTCTGCAAGAGGTTGTCCATTCTATAAAAAATAAAAAAGGAATGAAGGGCTTTATGGCAATTAAGGTGGACCTAGAAGAAGCTTACGATAGGTTGCATTGGAATTTTATTTGGGATACCCTTCAGGATATTGGTCTTCCTCCCAATACGATTGAGGTTATTTGGCATTGTATTAGCTCCCCCTCTATGAAGGTGCTCTATAATGGTGAGAGTTCGGATGATTTTCTTCCCTCTAGAGGTATCCGTCAATGGGACCCTCTTTCCCCGTACTTGTTTGCTCTTTGCATTGAGTGCCTCTCTCAGCTTATTTCACTTGCAGTTGACAACGATGTTTGGAAGCCTATTAAAATCAGCTGCAATGGTCCTCCCCTTTCCCATTTGTGTTTTGCGGATGACCTTGTGATTTTTGGTGAAGCCTTAGTGGCCTAGGCCCATGTTATAAAAAATTGCATGGATGTCTTTTGTATGAGCTCCTATCAACGTGTTAGCCATGAGAAGACCCGTGTGTATTTTTCTAGCAATGTCCACATGAATAGACGCCAGGAGATTAGTAAGGTTCTCGGCTATAATAGAACTACAGATTTGGGGAAGTACCTTGGAGTGCTTGTTCACCATGAGAGGGTGTCCAAGCACACGTACCAATTTCTTCTAGATAAGGTTAACAATAGGCTCAGTGGGTGGAAGGTCAGATCCTTATCCCTAGCTGGTTGCATCATCCTTACTAAGTCTGTCTTGGCTGCTTTACCTTCCTATGTCATGCAGACAACTCAACTTCCTATGGCAGTTTGTAAAGAGCTTGATAAAAAGTGTAGAAACTTTATTTGGGGGTATTCGCAAGAGCATAAGAAGATTCATCTAGTTAACTGGAGTGAAGCGTGTAAGCCTAAGGATGTGGGGGGGATAGGGCTTCGACAATCTTCACTGGTTAATTTGGCCAATATGATGAAAGTTGGTTGGAATCTCATTAATAAACCTGATGACCTTTGGGTGAAAGTTCTCCATTCTAAATATGGTTGTGGGAATGATTTAATCCCAAAGGTGAAGTGCAAGCCTGGAGGTTCGAACCTCTGGAAGGGAATTAGTAGTTGCTGGGAGTCAGTGGAGAAGAATATTTCTTGGAGGATTGGTAGTGGCACTAGTATTCTTTTCTGGCAAGATAGGTGGGTGCTAAATGAAGGACAGTTAGCTTCTCATGCAAGGGTACTTGACCTTGCAATTATCCATAATTTCAAGGTGAGTGAGTTTTTCAAATCCTCTGGTGAGTGGAATATTCATAAACTTTCCACCTGTCTCCCTGAGGACATTTGTAGGAAAATAAAGAATATCCATGTGCCTGAGAACGGTAGTTTTCCCGATACTGTTACTTGGATTTCTTCGAATGATGGCATATTTTCCTTGCGGTCTGCTTATATGGACCTTGCAGGGACCTTCACACATTCGACTAGTAAGTTGTTCAAGATTATATGGAAGTGGAGAGGGCCTGAGAGGGTGAAGACTTTTCTTTGCTTAACTGCGAATGAGGCCCTGCTTACTAATCATACTAGAGTGTGTCGCCATATTGCCTCTTCTGGTCTCTGTCCTGTTTGTGGAACGTATGAGGAAACTGTCCTACATGTGCTCAGGCATTGTGGGATGGCGCATGATGTTTGGTGCAATCTGGTTGATCCTAGGTTTTGGAGTGATTTCTTTGCTTGGGATAAGGAGGTTTGGTTGTTGCAAAACCTCTCCCATGACTTTGGCAGAGATAATATGGGGTCTTGGAGCTTCTGATTCGCTCTTGCTATGGACTCTCTTTGGTTCTCCAGAAACAAGTTTATGTTTGAAAATCTTTATTCCAGAGTCTCGGAAACTGTTTTGGTGATGTACCTTAGTTCCGGCACAACAACACCACAAAACCTCCTTACCCGTTCCAAGGTAAAAACTAACAAAAATCAAATTAAATATGCCTAAGCTATATGAAAATGCATGCAAAATGTCAATGAAATATGAGGTGAAATCACACTCATCAAACTACCCCAAGCTTAAGACTTTGCTTGTCCTCAAGCAATTACTAAGGTCAGTCAATATAAATAATCAGAGCATGGATAGTGAACCAAGAACCCGAGTAACTAATCCAAGTGACAGGCTTATTCAAATAAGTAACCAAGAGACAATCAATTTCAAGTCCAATTAGAATCTTAGGTTTCCTAAATTCATATTCTCACTGATTCGGGCACTCTTCTCACCTCACTCAAGTGTTTAAGGGTATATGACGATTCGCTCAATTTCCTCAAGGAAGGTATTCTACCATAAGCTTGACTATTAACCAAATCTCTACTTTATTAATGAAAACACATAAGAATCAAGAGGTCTTTTATGTTGGTTGTAATGGGGCCATTGGATTAATTGTTAGGTGGGGAAATCAAGAAAGGAAAATTCAAGAAGGCTAAACAGAATATCAAAAATGCAAAGCATGACAACCTTCTAAAATACCTTTTTGGGCCTTTTAGTTCACTTTTCCACCTTTCTTTCTTTCTTTTTATTTTATTTCTCACTTTCTTTTTGCCATCCCCTTCTCCATTTTTTTTATTTACTTTATTTTATTTATTTGGAGAAGGGGAGATTTTCAATTCAAGAGAAATATTTTTCTAACTTTCTCATCCACCAATTTATTTTTCAAACTACCTTTTTACCCTTTTTGCAATACTTTAAAAGGTGCCATACCAAGCATCATTCATTAGAATATATCAAGGTACCAAGAAAAGTATTTTATTCTATTAGGCTCAAAATTGGGCAACTAAGGGGTAGCATTTAATCAATTAAAGCTCAGAAGGCCGGAAAAATACCTAGTGCCTTAATCACTTTCAAATATGTTTTCAAAAATTTTTAAGTTTCAAAACGGTTTCAAGTCAAGTTCTAGAGAATACAATCCAAGAGGAATAAAATACTCAATCACAAATAATGGGGTAGATTTAGTGAGTACCCCCTTTTGGCTCAAAAATATCACATTGAGTAGTTTAAAATCAATGAGAAACACAAATCTAAGGAACCACATGCTAATTATTAACTATCAAAAGATCATCTCAAGCATTTTTATTTGTAGCCTTATCACGAGAATAAGAAATTGGGTTCAAAAATTCACTATCTCAATTCATTTGGTACCAAGTTTTTACAATTGGATGCATAATCTAAGCAAAAGGGCAATCTAATCATGTGATCATGCAAAACTATGCCTATATGAATGCAACATGAAAATTGTAAAAATGCAAAAAATTGTAAAAATACCCCTACCCCAAGCTTAAAAACTTATATTGTCCCCAATATAAATAATCAAGTCAGAGAGAGGAGAAAAATGGAACAACTCACCGAGGTGGTAGAGGGTGCTGGCTCACATGTCAGTCAAAGAGATGCTGGAAAATATGTCACAGCCGTGATGCTCATCACGGCTAGTCCGTGATCAATTCGGGTCTGTAGGAGCTGGCCTGTCACGGTCGTGAGTTCCATCACGACTAGGCCGTGATACATTCTGATCTTTAGGGTCCTTCTCATCACGCCCGTGATGGATATCACGACTGGGCCGTAATCCTTTCTGGTCTTCTTTGGTTAGCTAATCACGGCCGTGACTGCTGTCACGGCCTGGACGTGATGACTTATGACTTTATTTTTCCTTGCCTTTTTGCTCTTACTGCTTTCATAACCTGAAAATACTTGGCAAACCCATCAATTAGTGATCTTTCTTCTTTTAATCTCCTCAAATTATTCAGAAACAAAATTCAAAAACAAATGGAAAAGGGAAAGAAAACTTGGGTTGCCTCCCAAGAAGCGCTTATTTACAGTCTTAAGCTTGACCATACTTCTTTCAATCAACCGGGATCGGTTGGGCCTAGAAATGCAAGAACACTTCTCTTCCATGGAAGTCCTTCAAAGAGCTGATTTTGTTCATATGGTCAATTGCGCTTTCGCTTTGCTCTTTTCACTCTGAGTTTCATGCCTTACTTCCTCTCGGTGGAAGTTTTATCTCCACATGATGAGCAACTCCAACTTCATCACCCTTTGGTGCATCATTCGTCATGCAAAGCTTCGGAGTTGCTTCCATGTTAGGCTCTTCCTTCACCTCTGGAGGCATTATCTCGATCCTGCACACATGACTCTCAAAAGGAGGGTTGTTATACGAGTTAGTCAAATCAAAATTTGCCCTACCTTCCTCTACATTTAAAGAGAGCTTGCCATTTTTTACGTCTATTATCGCTCCAGCTGTGGCCAAGAATGGCCTTCCAAGAATGATATGGAATTTAGAATTCCTGTTCATATCCAACACCATGAAATCGGTAGGAATGAAAAATTTCCCTACCTTTATGGGGACATTCTCTAGTATGCCTAGAGGAGTTTTAGTTGAGCCATCCGTAAATTGCAAAGAGGATTCGGATGGACTCAATTTCTTAGTTCCTAACCTCTCAAAGATAGTAAGCGGCATCAAGCTCGCACTAGCCCCTAAGTCACATAAGGCTTGGTCTATTTTTACTTATCCGATTGAGCAAGCAATAGAGAAACTACCTGGATCTTTTAGTTTAGGAGGCATATTAGTTTTTATCATGGCACAGTGCTCCTGAATTAAGCTCTTAGTTTCTATTTCTACTTGCTTTTTCTTGACCAACCTTTGTGGTAAAGGTATTGGGGGTTGGTACGGTGGTGGAGGGACATACTTTGGCTCTATCTCTTCATCTTCGCTCATGTCCTCCTCACATTCCATATCCTTTTAAGCTACCCCAAGCTTATCTTCCCTTAAGTATATAGCATTACAATGTTCATTGGGATTAACTTCGGGTTGTCCCGGAAACGTACCCTTAGGTCTAGAGTATGTACTAGCTTGTTGGGCAATCTGAGTTTCTAACATCTTATTATGGATGACTAAGTTATCTACCTTAGATGCTAACTCTTTTATTGCCTAATTGACTGCCCTCCCTTGTTGCCTAAACTCTTCATTTTGCTTTGTTTGAGTTTCAACAAAGTTTTCCAAGAGAGACTCGAGTTTAGACTTTTGTACCTGAGAGTACCCCGATGCGGGTTTCCTATTACCTTGGCCTTCCTAGAATTCGTGGTTCAGGGTGCTGTTGTAGTTCCCATAGGAGAGGAAAGGGCTATTCTTCCTTCCTTGGTTGTAAGAATTTGGGGGAGCGTAGTTTGGTAGCTTCGGGTTCGTGTCATAGAAGTTGTGACAAGAGTTCACTTGTTCTATCGAAGCACCGGATCCATGAGCAATACCATGTGGGCACTCCATTATGTCGTGTCCCTGCATTCCACAAATCTCACAAACAATATTAGTAGCACCTATTGAACTCACATTAGTCTTTTCAAGCTTATCAAAGCGTTTATTCAGTGAGTCAATTTTAGATATAATTAGATCAGTGCTATTCATTTCAAACTTACCCCCCAAAATCTTTTTCGGGTTATTACCTCTTTCTGAACCCCATTGGTGGTAGTTGGTGGCTACGTTTTTAATGATATTGAATGCCTCAGTCAGAGGCCTATTCATAAAGGCTCCACCAGCTGCGGAGTCAAGTGACACCTTCGAAGAGTAATCCAATCCGTTGTAGAAGGTGTGCACTAACAACCACCTTTCGAGTCCATGATGTGAGAAAGACTCCAGCAATCCCTTGTAGCGATCCCAAGCTTCGGATAAGCATTCTCCATTCTTTTGAAAGAAGCCGGTGATCTGGGTTCGTAGGTAAGCCGTCTTGGATGGAGGGAAGAATTTCTCCAAGAATGCCTGCTCCAGTTGGTCCCAAGTCGACAAGGTATTAGCGGGCACTTGCTTCAGCCAAGATTTTGCCTTTCCAGTAAGAAAGGAGGGGAATAACCTCAAGCGTATAGCATCGACCGGGGAACCATGAATCCTAATTGCATCGGTGAACTCCAAGAATGTCTCCACATGATCAGTCGGGTCCTCCGAGGGCAATCCTCCGAATTAATGCTGCCTAATCATGCTAATTAGCATAGGCGGTATAGTGTAGTTCTCCGCCTCGATCTCTGGCCTAGCAATCCTAGTTCGCAAACCCCTTGCATTTGGGGCTGCGTAGTCCTTCATTGGCTTCGTATCCGGTAGATTTGCCATCATTGGAATGGGAATCAACCATTCCCTCTCTCTTTGTAGTCTCCTACATCTATGAAAAGTCCTTTCGATTTCGGGGTCGACTTCAATAAGGTTTCCAAGACTTAGGGATCTTTGCATAAAAGAGAAAAACACAGAGAGATAGATACTCTATAAGGAAAAAGAGATAAAATATAATTTTTTTAAATATAAAAATTAAATAAAAAGAAAAAGTACAGAAAAATCAATTTAAAAATTAAATCGAGATTCAAGAAAGCACAGTCCCCGGCAACGGCCCCAAAAACTTAATGTGCCTTAGTTCCGGCACAACAACACCACAAAACCGCCTTACCCGTTCCAAGGTAAAAACTAACAAAAATCAAATTAAATATGCCTAAGCTATGTGAAAATGCATGCAAAATGTCAATGAAATATGAGGTGAAATCACACTCATCATTTGGCCATTAAAGCTCGTGTGAGGGAAGGTAGTCAGGTCTTCAAGCTCCCTCCTTTGCAGTCGGGATCGGGTGTTGGTTGTTCTGTGATTCAGGTTAGTTGGTCTCCGCCTCCTCCAGGGTGGTTCACTTTGAATTCAGATGGCTCGGTTAGAGAGGGAGGCAAGGAAGCTTCTTGTGGTGGTTTGATTAGGAGTGAGATGGGTGATTTTGTGGCTGGTTTCTCTGCTAATCTGGGCTCGTGTTCCATTATGCAAGCGGAGCTCTTGGGAGTATGGCATGGACTCCTGCTAGCCAAAGAGAAGAGATTGGAGAGGGTTCTGGTAGAGACGGACTCCATCAGTGTGGTTCATTTTCTTGATAACAAATGCAATGCGCTTCATCCTTGTGCTCCCATCATTTATGATATCCATAGCTTGTTCTCTCATTTTTCTGGCCTCAGATGGAAGCATGTGTTCAGGGAAACAAATGCTTGTGCGGATGCTCTTGCAAATCATAGCCATTCTGTTTTAGGGGGAACCAAGTTTTTCAGCCAGGTGCCATCGTTCCTTGCTATTCCATTTTTAGCAGATGCTTCTGGTACCATTTTTGAAAGGGTTACCTAGGTTTTTTTTTTTTTTGTGTTGTGTTGCTTTTGGGCTTTTGCCCCTTCTTTCACCAAAAAATATACTAATATAAATAAATAAATAAACACATATATATATTCGGGTGCGGGGTAGGTACTAGAGTACCCGTACCCGCACTCATACCCTCACTTGTTTGCGGGTAATTACCCATACCCGAACCCATACTCATAAAGCGGATAATTACCCTACTCGTTGTCGATATTTTTTGCGGGTACCCATAGGGTAGGGTCGAAATTGCCATCCCTACATATGGGTTTGTTTCGCGCCAGATTCTAATGGATGTTTCTGGTAATTTTATATTTTTATTTTATATAAGCTAATAATAACAAGTAAAATAATAATTAAAAAATCAATTTTATCATATTTATCAAATATACCCTTAAGCTTTTTTTATAAAAAAAAAAACCTATTCAATTATTCATGGACATAAGACATAACAAACTCAACTCCGTCATAACCCAAATAGCGAGTCAATCTGCAAGAGAACAGTTGTTTTGCAATCCAATCCCTCCGCAACCTGAACTCTTTGGGGCAATTAGAAGTAGCCAACGGGAAATTCGAGCTCAAAGAGTTCAATTACCGTTCTCAACTCATGACCAATGCGAGCTCGAAGTTTCCTTCGTAACTTATGGAACTTTTTCGTATGTTTCATGCCTCATTTCATATGGAACCTCAAAATGGCTCTATTTCATAATATTCCATCCATATTCTAATTTCATTCATTTAATATCCCTCCTTGTGGTGTCATTGAGATAAGAGATGTCGTTTATAGTCAACCCAATATGCATCTTCCTCTCCAGGACTACGAAAGGATACTTTTGGAACACCAATAGACATTAAATGGAGAAAAAGAATGGAGCAACAATATCTCACTTTGATGTGGAAACGTAAAAATGGGTTTATTGTGTTAAATCATATTGTATTTAATTTATAAATCATAAATAAGAGGCATGATGACTTGACGTCATCCTCATCTTCATTTGGCTTATCACCAACAGTCTACTCAAGGTTCCAAACTCAAAGTTAGCAACTAAACACAAGGAATGTGCTTACTTTGGGACTTAACCCAACACCTTACGGCACGAGCTGACGACAACCATAATCGCATGATCAATGATATTGGATATATCAGAATTTGCAATTCACCCATGAGGAATAAGGAAGAAGCTAGGGTTTCTCTATGCACGCCGCTAAGACTTTCGATGCTATATTTGTGTAGGTTCCATCACGATATGGTCACTAGAGAAATGCAACAAAGTGAAGACGCATATGGTTCCAAATCTAGTGTATCCTGATTGTGTGCTCCCAACGTTAGTGAAGCTCAATAAAAAAGAATTTGATTTCGTGAAGGCTAGGTGGGTTGGATGTAGGCTGGTTTGCGAAGGTGTTGGTTCGCAGAGGTGAGATGGATCTGGGCAATACATGGTTGTTTGTGAGAGCCCCATGGTTGTTGGTTGTGACAACCATTACCTAAGAGGGGAGTCAATTGGGTATATGATAAGACGGGTTTGGGATATCAACCCAAGATACAAGAGAAATCATTTAAGAGCTTTTTTTTTTGTTTTTCCAACAATTACGTAGTCCCTTTATAACATGCTTTTATTGTGGTAAAAGCGGGTGTATGGCATCCGCTTGCAATGTTAGAAAGAAAAAGTTTGTTAATGGTCGAAAGGTGTGGGTTCCAAATGGTACTTTACCCAAAATTAACAACCAAGGATCTAAACAAATTTGGGTACCATAATTTAATTTTGAATATGTTTTATATGTGTGCTCAAAAGCCAAAAACTCAAATTGGTATCTTAAAAACGATTGTTAAAAACACATGATGTGTGACAAATCCAAGTTTTTCTATCTCACTCTTAAGAAAGGCAAATATGTTTCATGCCTCATTTCATAGGGAACCTCAAAGTGGCTCTATTTCATAATATTCCATCCATATACTAATTTAATTCATGTAATATCCCGCTCTTTGGTGTCATTGAGATAAGAGATGTCATTGCTAGTCAATGCAAGATGCATCTTCCTCTCCGGGACTTCGAAAAGATACTTTTGGAACACCAATATACATTAAATGGAGAAAAAGAATGGGGCAATATATCTCACTTTGATGTGGAAACATAAAAATGGGTTTATTGTATTAAAAATGATTCGTCTTTATCATATTGTATTTAATTCATAAATCATAAATAAGGGGCATGATGACTTGACATCATCCTCACCTTCCTCTGGCTTATCATCGACAGTCTGCTCGGAGTTCCAAACTCAACATTGGTAACTAAGCACTGTGCTCGTTGCGGGACTTAAACCAACACCTTACGACACTAGCTAACGACAACCATAATGCATGATCAATGATATTGGATATATCAGAATTTGAAATTCTAAAGTAACTTCTCCGGTGATTCGATGACCCGAGATTCGTGGTCATCCCGCAAGCAAACTACAACCCCATATCAATGCTTGATTGAAGAAAAATGGGACCCCAAAATCACCCGCGAGAAATAAGGAAGAAGCTGGGGTTTCTCTATGCACGCCGCTAAGACTTTGGATGCCATATTTGTGTAGGTTCCATCATGATATGGTCACTAGAGAAATGCAACAAGGTAAAGACGGATATGGTTCCAAATCTGGTGTATCCTAACTGTGTGCTCCCAACATTATTGAAGCTCAATAAAAAAAAGTTTGATTTCGTGAAGGCTAGGTGGGGTGGATGTAGACTAATTTGAGAAGGTGCTGATTTTCAAAGGTGATATGGATCTGGACAACGTATGGTTGATTGTGAGGAGCCCCATGGTTGTTGGTCATGACAATCATTACCCAAGAGGGGAGTCAATTGGATATATGATAAGACGGGTTTCGGATATCAGTCTAAGATATAAGAGAAATCATTTAAGAGGTTTTTTGTTCCTTCCAACACTTAAGTAGTCCCTTTATAACATGCTTTCATTGTGGTAAAAGCGAGCATATAGCATCCGCTTGCAATGTTAGAAAGAAAAAAGTTTGTTATTGGTTGAAATGTTTGGGTTCCAAATGGCACTTTGCCCAAAATTAACACCCAAGGATCTAAGCAAATTTGGGTATCATAATTTAAATTTTGAATCTGTTTCATAGGCTTGCGTAAAAGCCAAGAACTCAAATTGGTTTCTTAAAAGTGATTGTTCAAAGCACATGACGGACGACAAATCCAAGTTTTCCTATCTCACTACTAAGAAATGCATATATGTTTCCTTTGGAGACAACAACAAGGGTATAATACTTGGAATTGGTAAAGTGGATAAAAATCATTTCCCTACTATTGAAAATGTTTTATGTAGCATCCTCAATTTTCATATCATTAGAATTTTTTAAAATATTTTTATAGAAATATAAAATAAAATCAAAGGAAAATAGAAATTTTAGAAGCAAAATATCATGTGAAAGAAATGGACTTTAAATTTTGTGTGTTATTGCTAAAGTTATTTGTGTTACTGTATGTATGTACTTATATAAGAGAAATTAAATCAGTCAATAACACGGTGATAAAAATAAACTTTATTTGTGAATTTTGTGTACAATGATTATATAGTTGCACTAAAATTTTTATCTATGATAATATAATACTCCAAATAATTTATTAGTTCCTAAAATGTATCTATAAAATTAATTTAGATGACCTATACTTGCTAATTTACCTAGCAACAGATATTACCTAAATATCCACTAGGGGCATCGGAAATATATCATGCCAGCATCAGAATTTATATGTTACTAATTAATATATATATATATATATATATATATATATATATATATATATATATATATATATATATAACATAATTAAGAAGTTGTCAGTGTAAAAGAATTAAAGAAATATATTAAGTTATATATATATATATATATATATATATATATATATATATATATATATATATATATATATTCGTATTTATAATAATGCAAAAATGAGCTAGCACTCCAGGGGATAACGACCAATGACGTAAAGGAAGTGATGCAAGTAAGAAGGTGAAGTGAATGAGTAGTAAAAAGTGTGTACCGTGAGATATGAAGAGATGAGATAAAAAATCATGTGGTGCAAAATTTTAACACCTGTTATGATTAATCACGAGAGGAAGCTAATTGGCTTAAGTAACCTCTCCAGTCTCTATATAAACCATAACATTCAGATTTTTCTCACAACTTTCACTATCCATCATGATCAACAAATCAGAGTGAGTCCTTCTTTTCTTCTTCTTGTCTCACTTTTCACTTCATTCTTTCATTCATCTCTCACGTGACTCTCTTTTTCATTTTCCATCTACATCTCAAGGAAGCTAGCAACTGTTGGTTCTTTAGCCCTATTCCAAAGAAGAAGAAAAAACTGAATCCAACAAGGTAAGGGAAGGAGATTATTTGTCATGAATGGAAGACTTATTCTAAAGAGAATGTCCTATGAATCATATAAGGGAAGGAAACCAAACATCTATCACCTTCGTGTATTTGGGATAACCTTGATAAATTTGATGATAAAACTTATAAAAGAATATTCCTAGGCTATTGATAATCTTCTAGTGATGCATTTCAAATTTATAATAAAAGACATATCACCATAGAAGAATCTATTCACATTACCTTTGACAAATCTAACTAAAGGCTTGAGAAAGGATGTTAATGAAAACTAATGAAAACTATAATATCTTGGTCCTAAGCCCAACTCCTATAGTTGTATTTAGTCTTTGCTTTCTGTAGTTTGTATGGTTGAGGCTTGGGCTAAGAGATTAGGCCTTTCTGTTGGGCCACCTTGTTTGTTTCTTTTCTTTTAGTTTGTTAGGTTTGTTTTTCTGTTGTACTTTTAGTTTTTCTGTTATCGCCTAGTTTGTGATTGCTGAGCATATAAGTTCTCTTGTAGTCTTGGTGTTCTTGAGATTCAATCAATACAATTCCCTTTCAGTTTCATCTTCTTATCAATATTTCAATATGGTATCACAGAGCGACGATTCTGGTGATGAAAAGAAGCCATCGGAGAAGAAATCTCATACCTCCGGCAATGGCAAAAATCACACAAATTAGGCGTATTTCTTAAGCTACTCAGACAACCCAGGAATTCCCTTAGTTGCTTCAACTCTCAATGACGACAACTATCGCACTTGGGCAAGATCAATGAAGACGGCCCTAAGAGCGAAGACGAAATTAGGGTTCATAGATGGCACTGTCAAGAAACCCGAGGAAGACTCAGCTAATTATCACAGCTGGGACAAAGCTGATTCTATGGTCTTGGCTTGGATTCTCAATTCAGTTGATCCTAAGCTTCATGCAAGTATATCACACGCCACCATCGCCAAAGAAATTTGGGAGGATCTTTAAGAGTGATTTGCTCAAACAAACGCACCTAGGGTTCATCAATTATGGAGGACTCTCTGTTTGTTGCAGCAAGACTCAGGAACAACTATTAAGGACTTCTACACAGTTCAAGGGATATCTGGATGAGCTCAGTGAGCTACAACCCTTGCCAGAATGCACTTGTGGTGCATCAAAAGCCCTCATGAAGGGAGAGGAAGAGAACAGAGTCCGCCACTTCCTTGGTAGCCTTGACAGTGACCAATTTGCACATGTTAAGGCCACCATACTCAACACTGAACCCCTGCCATCTCTCGGAACAACCTTCAACCATGTACTAATAGAAGAGTCAAGATTCTTAGTTGAAAGGGAAAGGGCCCAAAAGAATGATGGAGGAGCAGCTTTCTATTCCAATAATAACAGGCAGAGAGGAAGGGATGGTCCAAGACCCCAGTGTGAGCACTGTGGCAAGATTGGCCTTGTGAAATCCAAGTGTTTGAGATAGTGGGGTATCCCCCAAATTGGGACACACTGAGAGGTCAAGGGAATCTTGACAGAGGAGCAGGACGAAACAGTGCAAACTTTGCCTGTGTTGATGAAGATCACAAAGAAAGCTTGAGCCACAAGGAGACAGTGCATGCCTTGCATGGAACTTGTGTGCCTCAAGACTCTATGGCTGGTAAAGTGGGCATGATTAAAGGGCATTTTTAGGTATTAGATAGTGGTGCTTCACACCACGTGACCCACTTACTTTCTCTTCTAGAGGAAGTAAGGAAGATTGAAAAGCCTTTAACATAATTGTGCCTACTGGACAATCTGTTTTAGTAGAAAGAATAGGAAATATTCAATTGAACAACAATATAAAACTTACAAATGTTCTTTACATACCTAGTTTCAATTGTAACTTGATCTCTGCTCACAAATTAATTAAAGATTTGAACTGCCTTGTCACTTATGATCTTAATTCTTGTCACATACAGGACTAGACCTCGAAGATGAGGATTGGATCAGGTGAATTACTTGATGGAGTATATATGATCAAGATAGCAGAAAAAGGAGTCTCCTTGGCAGCAACAATAAGGGATCAAACCACCTTGTGGCATGCAAGGATGGGACATCCTTCAAACCAATGTTTGCAGTATCTTTCTCATTTCATTAAGTGTAGTTTCAATTTCAATAATGTAGATTGTTGTGATATATGTCATAGGGCAAAACAGTGTAGGCTTAGTTTTAATTCCAGTTCAAATAAAGATGAGGAACTTTTTGAATTGATACATTGTGATCTATGGGGTAAATATCACACACCTGCACATAATGGTTCACATTTCTTTCTCACTATTGTGGATGATTATAGTAGAGGAACATGGGTATATCTGATGAAAGACAAGAGTGAAACAGTAAATATTCTAATGAACTTCCATAAAATGGTAAAAATTCAGTTTGGCAGAGACATTAAAAGAGTTAGAAGTGATAACGGGACTGAGTTTGTTAACTCAACCATTAAGAGTTTCTTCCAAAAGGAAGGTATTGCCCAAGAAACATCTTGTGTGGCAACACCACAACAAAATGGTAGGGTTGAAAGAAAGCATAGGCATATTTTAAATGTGGCTAGGGCTCTTAGGTTCCAAGGTAACCTACCTTTAAAGTTTTGGGGAGAATGTGTGCTCACTGCCACACACCTGATCAATAGAACTCCTACAGTGGCCAATAAGGGCCTCACACCCTATGAGATGCTTCATGGGAAAACACCCTCTTATGAACATTTAAAAATCTTAGGTTGTCTCTGCTATGTTAAGAATGTTGCCAAATATAAGGACAAATTTGATTCAAGAGCTGAGAAATGTATTTTCATTGGCTATCCCATAGGACAAAAGGCTTGGAAGGTTTACAATTTGAAAACAAAAGAATTTTTAACTTCAAGAGATGTAATTTTCTATGAAAGCGTTTTTCCTCTTGTTGAAAATGCCAATCCTAGCATAACCAGTGAAAATACAGAGTGTCTGAAGAATTTGTCTCAACCTTTATTACATTATCCTGAAGAAACTGAATCTCTCAGTGCAGAAGAACAAACTGAGTTGAGAATCAACTCTCCTAACAGAATCAATAATGAGCAGGGCAATGAGACCTTAAACCCTGAAAGCATTGTTCATAGTGAGGGGGGAGCAATAATTCTCCCCAACAAGTCCCCCTGGTCAACCTAGGACTAGGCAGCCACCTGCCTACCTTAGTGATTATTACTGCCACCCAGTTATGGCAAATCCTACTAGGAAGTCTCTTGATCCTACACCTAAACCCCACGTAGTGTATCCTATTTCTGAATTTGTTGATTACAACCATTTTTCTGAAAGACATCTAGCCTACCTAGCTGCTATAGTAGAGCATGAAGAGCCCAAATCCTATAATCAGGCTAATAAGCATGAGGTGTGGAAGGAAGCAATGAGACAAGAAATTTTAGCCTTAGAGGAAAACAAAACTTGGGATCTGGTTATGCTTCCTAATGGAAATAAACCAATAGGGTGTAAATGGGTTTATAGGCTTAAGTATAAGGCTAATGGAGAAATAGAGAAACATAAGGCTAGACTTGTGGCTAAAGGGTACACACAAGTTGAAGGGAAAGACTTTAATGAAACTTTTGCCCCTGTGGCAAAAATGACAACACTTAGATGTCTCTTGACTGTTGCTATTGCAAGAGGGTGGGAACTCCATCAAATGGATGTGAATAATGCCTTCTTGCATAGAGAATTGTATGAAGAGATTTATATGGAACCGCCACAGGGATATTGTCCTCCTGAAGAAGGCATGGTATGTAGGTTAAGAAAGTCCATTTATGGCTTAAAGTAAGCCTCTAGAAATTGATATTTCAAGTTGTCTCAGTCTCTAATTGCCTATGGTTTTGCTGAAACTCAAGCAGACCACAGTCTGTTTACTTATACTAAACAGAACATTTTTATTGTTGTTCTAATATATATATAGATGATTTGGTTATTGCTGGCAACAATGCTGATGCTTGCACAAATGTAAAAGGACACTTAAATAAATGGTTCCACATGAAAGATCTTGGAACTCTTAAATACTTCCTTGGGCTAGAACTGGCTAGAGGCAAAACAGGACTGTTTCTATGTCAAAGAAAGTATGCCCTTGATATTCTTAATGAGTGTGGGATGCTTGGGTCAAAACCTATAGCCTTCCCACTTGAACAAAACCACCAATTAGCTTTAGATCAGAGTTCTTTGCTTCCATATCCCTCCCAATACAGAAGACTGATTGGGAGGCTTATTTATCTGACAATTACTCGCCCTGACCCTACCTATTATGTTCATGTTTTGAGTCAGCACATGCAGGCACCCAGAGAGGGTCACTAGAATGCTGCTCTTAGAGTACTGAAATACTTAAAACCAAGTCCAGGAAAAGGGATAATCTTGCCTAAAGACAATTCTTTACAACTCACAGCCTACAGTGATTCAGATTAGGCCTCATGCCCCTTAACTCGAAAATCAACCACTGGCTATCTCATGAAACTTGGCACAAATCCAATTTCCTGGAAGACTAAAAAGCAGAACACTGTTTCCAGATCTTCGAGTGAAGCAGAGTACAAGGCTATGTCTCATGCCACCAGTGAAATTCTTTGGCTGCACAATCTCACTAGTGCAAAATATGTTTTTAACATCGGAGATTTAACATCGGTTTTCTTAAAACCGATGTGTAAAACGAGGCGATGGCATTTTTGAAATTAAAAGTAAAATCTTTCACATCGGTTTTGATAATAACCGATGTTAAAAATTTTCCACATCGGTTTTTTTACCAACCGATGTCCAAAAATTAAAACAAAATGGAATTTAAATTCTTTTTGGATTTTCTACATCGGTTACTACATAACTGATGTCTAATAGCTATTAATCACATTGGTTTTTTTACAACCGATGTTAAAAATTAAAACAAAAAAATCAAATTGTAAATTTTTTTGGACTTTCTACATCGGTTTCTGTAGAACCGATGTGTGATATACAATAAGCACATCGGTTTTGGACAACCGATGTGTAATGGAGACCCCATTTTGTTCTATTTTCATTCCCTCCAGCGTCTGGTCATCGATCGCACCCTTTATTTTGTTCTATTTCATTCTCTTTGCTGCCATTCCTTCCTGAACCTAAACCATCCGCCACCCCTAAGCTTGTTCGACTGCCCGTCTCCGCCGTTTAAGTGCGCCATCTCCTCCCCGTCGTTAGCGTGTCGTTTGCGTCCTTCTCCTTCGTTTCCGTCCTTCTCCACGCCCAAGCTTGTTCCTTTCTGCCCTTCACCGTCATTTGGTACCACTGTTGACCCGGCTGGCTTCAAACACCGCCGTCCTCCGCTGCGTTCCCCACGGTTAGCCCGGTTAGCCCCTAAACTATTGCCCACTCTCATTTTCTGATACATGCATGATTCAACTGCAGTTACATTAGTTTCCCGATTACATTTTCTGATATATGTAACATTGTTGATAGGCTTGATAATGTTGTTTAATAATGAACATATGAACTACCTGATAACATATTCATTTGACTTTCATAACAAAGAGCTACTGTCATACTTCATATCCTTTTTAAGATTCGTTTTAATATATCTTATTGGTGACTGGTGAGTGGCAGTTGATTATTATCAGAGGCGTATAAGTATTGTTTTAAATTTGTTCTGTTTTTCTGATATGGTTGTAATTCAGTTGTAGCAAAGCTTGTACTGTAGCTTCCTTTCATAATATTTGCTCTTTTGCCTTTCACCTCAGCCTCAAAGCCCCTCCGCTTGCTCCGCCGCTTCGTGTCGTGACCCAGTAGCCTCCGCTTTCTCCGCTTGTTCCGCGTGAGGCAGTGGGTTTGGGTTTTCTTCTCCTTAAGGGTTCGACGCTGAATCAAACTTTGAGTGTAACTTGGTTGGCACATTGACCCCTCTCTTGCACTTGAATGGTAATTTAAAGTTTTATTTGCTATCATTTTATTTTTAGATTAAGCTGAAGTACTTGTTTAGTCAAAGGCTTGAAACTGATGTGGTTCCACGCTTAATCAAACTATGAGCATAGCTTGGTTGGCATTGACCCCTCTCTTGCACTTAAATGGTAATTTGAAGTTTTATTTACTATCATTCCATTGTTAGATTAAGCTGAAGTTGTTGAGTGGGCTTGAAACATGGAAAAATGCAACCCATGTACATTGAACTCGACATTAATTTATTGAGAAGGATGAGGCATTAAGCTAATAAGTCATAGAGGTTCTAATACCATATTGTAGCTAACTTTTCTGAAAGCTTAAGCTATTAAAGTAAAGGTTCATGAATGATTTTTTATTTTATTTCTAACAACGTACCCCTCTCTTTAACTTGAATGGTAATTTGAGATTTTATTTGCAATGCACATATGGGCTATGATTCTTTACCTTTCTTTTTTGGTGCTCTGATTCTTTACCTTTCTTACCATGACTTATCATTCTACCTGCTAAATCATTTATATCTGTAGCCTTATATGTGTTCATCAACTTGGATTTTCTACTGTAAGCTCGGCTATTTCTTATATGTATATGTGTGCTTTAACTCTGTCATCATAGTTCTTCTGTATTTATGCTTCTATATTGATCAAGCTATATAATTGTTGTTGTGAACTTGTTATTCTGGTCTTGTTATGAAAATATTCACAAAGTGCTTCTGTTTTTGTATAGATACACTTGCTGTTATTGAAACTATATATTACGGTACAAGTTCCGAGAAGAATATTAAGCAGAATATTCATTATTCATTACGATTTCCGGTTGAGTGTTCTTCTCACACCCGGTAAGCTTTCTCCTCTCCATTTTTCTCGTTTGGTTTTTGTTTGCATTGTACTTGTTGATTGGAGTGTTTTATTATTTTTCTTAATGTTAATTAATTAGTAAAGCGCCTTAGTTTCCCGCTTGAGATGCAATACTAATGAGCACACGTGTACGTGCTTAAGGTACCGCTCATTGTATTGGATCTTGAATTGTCCAAAGTTGGATAGTTTGGGAAAAAAAATTCTTTCAGTTAAAATAGTTATTCATTGATTCTCATGTTATATACTTGATGAAAGTTCGGATTTATACATTTCCTTTCGTTCTACGGGTACATACTTTATCGTGGTGGATGTCATCGCGTTCAAGTCGTGTACGTCGGAGACCGAAGGGAAATGCTGCCGAAATTTCCTCTAGTATGAGCATGAGAGTTAAGGACTAACTATTAATCGAATATTGAAAAAGTTTCTTCTCGAATGGGATAGGGCCATACCCTATCATAAGAAGTAGTTGATGAAGATCTTGGACTAAGTACGAAGTTATTGGTTTTAGTCATGGATCGCGGTTGGATGAATGCTAGACGGACAAGTGATGAGTATGAGAATGGAGTGGAAGATTTTCTACAATTTGCAAAAACAAATGCTCCTGATAGCGGTAACGGAAGGTTTTATTGTCCTTGTGTTAACTATTTGAATGAAAGACGACTAGAAGCTGAGGAGATACGGGAGCATCTTATTTGTGAGGGGATTTTCAAGAGTTATACAATATGGATATGTCATGGTGAATCATTAGATAGGACGAGGGTGTCGCATAGAGAGGAAGTTGATGACGTGGATATGGACGATGGACTAGAGGACATGATCTCTGATGTTGGGCAACAGTCTTTTCGGTGAGCACATGTGTATGATACTTTGTGCATAATGTGGAAGTGACTTTGTATCCGGGGTGCACTAATTTCACACGGTTGTCAGCGGTGTTAAGATTGTTCAATGTGAAGGCGAGAAATGGGTGGAGCGATAAAAGCTTTACCGAATTGCTTTAGTTGTTGAAAGACATGCTTCCAGAAGGTAACACATTACTCGAAGCAAGCCTGATATACTTATTGAGCGTTGGAAAGATGTACCGCAGGGCGTGAAGGATCATATATGGGAGAGTATTATGGTATCTATTACTTTTACGTCCCGTGTTTGTATCTACTTTATTTTAATCTTATTAATATCATACAGTAATTTGTTGATTCTTTTGGTGTTAATGTAGCTCACCTTTGACCTGTCGGATACGACGGATATGAAGAAGCGTTTGATAAAGTATGCTGGTGAGTGTTGGAGGGCTTTTAAGGTGGACCTGGGCAAATATTATGTATTCAAGCCAAGCTGTGAA
The DNA here is from genome assembly GCA_030762895.1 of Sophora flavescens. Lineage (NCBI taxonomy): Eukaryota > Viridiplantae > Streptophyta > Magnoliopsida > Fabales > Fabaceae > Sophora > Sophora flavescens. The sequence goes on from CM061065.1 coordinate 58,044,366, forward strand.
AAGAACCCACTTGAGGTGTACCCGTTTCTTGACCAGGCGATGTGGGATCGCTTTGTTCAGAGCCGACATGATCACAGCTTTCAGGTTAACTTATTTGAGTTGTCTCTAAATTTATGTAATTTCATTAATTTTCTTAATTTACTAATGTAATTTAATTGTCTTCTATTTATAACAGGAGAAGAGGAAAAAAGGGGCAGGAAAACCAAAGCAAGAATGTCTACCCCCATATACTGTCTCGTGGGGGATATAAAAAACTTGACCTGACAATGGTGGAAGAGGAAAAGAAAAGACTTCAGCAAGAAGCATCTCAGGCAGATCCTACAACTGATAATCATCCAGAAGTTGTTGATCCACCTCCACCCCCACGCCATCGTAAATGGAAGAGGGCCCGACAAAGAAGTACGGGACAATATACATCTGAGGAGGCTCGCCAAGTAGTTGAGAAGATTGTAAGTATAGTTTGAATTGTAATTGTGATTTTAACAATGTTATTGAATTGTAACGTGACCTAATATCACTACTAGAAATCCATCATTTTCGGACAGAATTTCGGACGGATTTAGGACGAAAATTGGACAAATCTCGGACGGATTTCGGACGGAATGGCACCCGTCCGAAAAAGCCTCGTGGGAAATTATAGAATCCGTCCGAAATTCTGTCCGAAAATATTTACGGACGGATTACGGACGGAATATGGACAACATGGAAATCCGGATTTTGGTTATTGTTCGGACGGATTTCGGACAAATTTATTTTTGTTTTCGGACGGATTTGGGACGGATGTTGTGATTTTGTTGGTTATTGTTCGGACGGATTTCGGACATATTTATTTTTGTTTTCCAACGGATTTGGGACGGATTTCCCACGGAAGCATGAAAAGTCAGAATCTGTCACGGCCAGGCCGTGATGCCCATCACGGCCGTGACATGTCAACTGAGCCACACCCCTTCTAGGCAGAATCTGTCACGGCCAGGCCATGATACCCATCACGGCCGTGACAGACCATTTAGTGAAGCAACGTTCAAGGTAGAAGTTGTCACGGCCAGGCCGTGATGCCCATCACGGCCGTGACATGTCAACTGAGCCAGACCCCTTCTAGGCAGAATCTGTCACGGCCAGGCCGTGATACCCATCACGGCCATGCCGTAATACCCATCACGGCCGTGACAGACCATTTAGTGTAGCAACATTCAAGGCAGAAGCTATCACGGTCAGGCCGTGATGCCCATCACGACCGTGACAGATCACTTCACTTCCATTACAGTTTCACTATCTATGCGAATTATATGGCACTGATCACTAACATTTGCAGTTTCACATTCAATCACAAAATCATGAATTTGACTATTGTTACAAAATACAGCCTTGGTACCATACAACTTCTAAAAATCAAATACCAATTGCTGCATGCAATCCAAAAGTCATGACTTAAAAACTATCAGAAGATCAAGCCACTGTGAACTGTGAAGGTCATGTAATGAACCAAACAAAAAAAAAAGTTGCCAGAAGAACTATGTGACCCACTTGAGTACTGCCTTGTCATGTTCTCTCGGTTTGAAAGTTCAGCAGCTGCTCTTGCAGCCATGCTTGCAAGTTCTGCAGATTCTGCAGCAGCCTCTGCAGCAGAGGCAGCATCTTTGAATTCCATGTTCCTATTCTGCTTACCCATAGGAAAGGCACTCCTATTTTCAGAACTCGAATCTCTAAAATCCATTTCTTGTCTTCCAGTTCCTATAAGAAAGAATCCCAAATATTCAGGCAATAGAAAGAACAAAAGCCCCAAATTCATTTGCAATTACTGTCTTCAAAAATTTACCTGAAGGTCTAGTTTCTGGATTAGACACCCCTGATGCCGTTGACTGATTGCCACCGGCCTTTCTAGAGGCACCACTTGCATTCTGTTCATATGCACACGTAGGTACATCATCCATCAAACGCTGACACTTAATACAGTTGTGTTGTCAAAACAAGGTTCAGTGACTAAACCAAGAGATAGTATAATAAAACCATGTTCCTAACAAAGAAAGCAAGGAATTTGTACAAGTGGTCACACCAACAACATGAAGAAGGAAACTTTTTTATATCATTCATGTAAAGTCCCCACAACAAAAAACACACTTTCACAAATTTGCATTCTTTTCACAGAAGGGTAGCCACAACTGAAACTATCACAAACTAAATTACAATAATAACTAATAACTGCATCTCAGCTATATGACTGCAACACAAATAATTAGCACTGAATTTTATAATTTCATAACATAGAAGCTTCAAAGATGGTTTCATGAAAAGTCAAAGTAGTTATTGGTGTAACAACCCCCTTGGGCATTACTACATAATCGGTTGTGCACTGACCACTGTCAGGCTTCTTAAACAACACTCACAAACAACATTTAACAACAGTTATCAGAATTATGTCACCAGGCAGATCATGCATCATAGCAATATAATATACAGCTACAGATAATCAAACAATTTAAAAGCAGATCAAACACCGATACTCAGATAAACAACACAACATAAACCGCACAAACAAATAACCACAACCACATAAATTATACAAACTACACTACAAGCAAATGGTTATTGAGAAAAATCCCTCAGGCAAGCTCCTCTTACCTTTGAAGACAAGTAAAGGATCCTCGTCTTAATGCTCACGTTAGCTCATATCTACTCCATCAAGCAAGCATAGCCGTGTCAAACGTCTCAGAGAGGGAATCCAACAACGCACAACAACCAAAAATCAAGAAATCAATTACACATGATCAAACACACATTCTAATTTGTTCTAAACACTTAACCTTATTACCAAACAAGGTCATTTTCAAAGAAAATCATGTTTGAAGCTCACGCTTCACAATACCTTTTAAGGAAACTGTTTTGATTAAAGGATCATGAAAGAGAACTTGGGAATCATCAATTAAGAGTCCTAATTGTACTAAATCATAATTAATTTCACAAAAACATAACCAAATTCAAATAAAATCAAATTGGGGTTTAGGGCTCCTAAATACAATTTGGGGAAAACTCATTTGAACTAAAGAATAATGAAATTGGTTTAGGGAAACACCAATTCACAGTCCCAATTTCATAAAACAAGGTTAAATTTCAAGATTAAAATCTGAAATCAAAGGGTTAGGGTTAGGGTTTCAAAATCAATTTGGGGGTTTTGAATCTGAGACACAAGAGAGGGTTTTGACTCACCCAAGGTGGAAGAGGAAGAAAACATGGTGGCTGCCTTGGAGGTACAGCAGCGGCGGCGTCACGGCGGCTCCGGCAAGGACAAGACAGCAGCGCTCCCTGTGACAAAGACAGCAACCAAATGAAGCGAAGCAGTCCAGTATGTGCAGGGCGGCGTGCGTGGTCGTCTTCCTCCTACTGTGCGGTGGTCGGACAGCGACGGACGGCGGGTTGCAGGCGGCGCTCGCAGTGGCTGGCGCGACGTGAAGCTGAACGCGCGTCATCCCCTTGCTCTAGGTGACGGCCCGACGGCGCTCCATGGTGGCTGGAGGCGTGGCTGAGTTAGGGGAAGGAGGAGGAATATGAGGTGGGGAGGAAGAGAGAGATGGAGTCAGGAGGAAGAAGAAGAAATAAAGAAAAATAAAAAGAAAGAAGTGAGTTCTGTTGAAGGAGGAAGGGAGGGACGCGTGAAATAAAGGGGAGGGAAGAGAAATTTTTTTATTTTTGTACTGGTGGGTATAAAATAAGTGATAAATGTTAAGCCTAAAATAAACATGTTTTGACTTTTTGGAATCTAAAAATAAAGATTGATAAATATATGATTTCGAAATTCAAATTAGAGTAAAGATTAATAGTTGAACTGATCAACTAAGAAAATACTCGGTCCAAAATTTAATCTCCGATTAAGGTCAAACCAGTTTATTTTCAACTATAAAATTAAATTGAATGAAAATATGAAAATGTTTTTCTCTTAATCATATTATTTAAAATATTTTTCTGTACTGGTAATAATAGTGACAATAACGTAAATTATTGTCTAGTAAGCGTGCATTCACTGAAATAAGTCAGTGCTAACGCACCCAATAAAATAATTTGAAGAGAGTAATTCAATTACTCAAACTAAACCACATAACAAAATGAACATAAATATCCAAATAAAATAATTAATCATATGTGTAAAAACTAGGGTGTTACACAGGACATATGTTTTCCTAGATCTTGCATCAGTCCATGAGTTATTGCAACACTCATTACATGTAATTGAAAATAAACAAAGAAGAATTAAGATTTTTATTCAAGTATTGGCTCAATATCACAATAATATTCACAACACTCAATTACACACATACACACATGCATATAGTTATTGAATATCCCTAGGCAAGCTCCCCTTACCTTTGAAGACAGACAAGTAAAGGATCCTCGTCTTAATGCTCACGTTAGCTCCAAGAGTGTAATTATCTACTCCATCAAGCAAAATAAACTTAAACATCCATTCTAATTTGATCTAAACACTTAATCTTATTACCAAACAAGGTTATTTTCAAAGAAAATCATGTTTGGAGCTTACGCTTAGGTCCTAACAAGTCGATTTGGGCTCTATTAGGATCAAACAAGTCCATTTAGGCTTCATTAGTACCATATAAGTTCAATTGGGCCGATCGGGGCAATTGGCCCATTTAGATCCTAACAACTCAATTTGGACTCTATTAGGATCAAACCAGTCCATTTGGGCTCCATTAGGACCAAAGAAGTACAAATTGGCCTAGTTAGGTACTAAATGATCTAAAAAGTCCATTTGGGCTCTATTAGGATCAGACAAGTCCATTTAGGCTCCATTAGGACCAAAGAAGTACAATTGGGCCGATCGGGGCAATTGTCCCAATTAGGTCCTAACAAGTCGATTTGGGCTCTATTAGGATCAAACAAGTCCGTTTGGGATCCATTATGCCCGAAAAAGTAAAAATTGGCCTAGTTAGGTCCTATATGACCTAAACAGTCTATTTGGGTTCTATTAGGATCAAACAAGTCCATTTGGGCTCCATTAGGACGAAAGAAGTACAAATTGGCCCAGTTAGGTCGTATATGACCTAAAAAGTCCATTTGGGCACTATTAGGATCAAACAAGTCCATTTGGGATCCATTAGGACCAAAGAAGTACAATTGGGCCGTACGGGGCAATTGGCCCAATTAGGTCCTACCAAGTCGATTTGGGCTCTATTAGGATCGAACAAGTCCATTGGGGCTCTTTTATGCCCGAAAAAGTACAAATTGGCCTAGTTAGGTTGTATATGACCTAAACAGTTCATTTGGGCTCTATTAGGATCAAACAAGTCCATTTGGGCTCCATTAGGACGAAAGAAGTACAAATTGGCCCAGTTAGGTCGTATATGACCTAAACAGTCCATTTGGGCACTATTAGGATCAAACAAGTCCATTTGGGATCCATTAGGACCAAAGAAGTACAATTGGGCCGTACGGGGCAATTGGCCCAATTAGGTCCTACCAAGTCGATTTGGGCTCTATTAGGATCGAACAAGTCCGTTGGGGCTCCTTTATGCCCGAAAAAGTACAAATTGGCCTAGTTAGGTCGTATATGACCTAAACAGTCCATTTGGGTTCTATTAGGATCAAACAAGTCCATTTGGGCTGCTTTAGGACCAAATAAGTACAAATTGCCCCAGTTAGGTCCTATATGACCTAAAAAGTCCATTTGGGCTCTATTTGGATCAAACAAGTCCATTTGGGCTCCATTAGGACCAAAAAAGTACAATTGGGTCGTACGGGGCAATTGGCCCAATTAGGACTTAACAAGTCGATTTGGGCTCTATTAGGATCAAACAAGTTCATTGGGGCTCCATTATGCCCGAAAAAGTACAAATTGGCCTAGTTAGGTGATATGATCCAAAAAAAAAGGATCATGTAAATTTTTGGATCTATCTGATAGTGTGATTTCACATCACATTTCATGTATATTTTTGCATGCATTTTCATATAGTTTAGGCATATTTAAATTGATTTTTAGTAGTTTTTACCTTGGAACGGGTAAGGCGGTTTTGTGGTGTTGTTTTGCAGAAATTAAGGTAAAATGCTCAAGATTGACCATGATGGAGCTTGGATGAAGATAGGGCTTGAAAAGTGAAGACGGATGTAAGAAATATAAAAAAATAACACAATCCGTCTGAAATCCGTTCGAAATTTTCGGACGGATTTCAGAGAGATCAAGGAAAATATAAAAAATAACACAATCCGTCCGAAATCCATCCGAAAATTTCGGACGGATTTCGGACGGATCAAGAAAATTATAAAAAATAACACAATCCGTCTGAAATCCGTCCGAAAATTTCGGACGGATTTCAGACGGATGTAAGAAATATAAAAAAATAATACAATCCATCTGAAATCCGTCCGATATTTTCGGACGGATTTCAGAGAGATCAAGGAAAATATAAAAAATAACACGATCCGTCCGAAATCCATCCGAAAATTTCGGACGGATTTTGGACGGATCAAGAAAATTATAAAAAATAACACAATCCGTCTGAAATCCGTCCGAAAATTTCAGACGGATTTCAGACGGATGTAAGAAATATAAAAAAATAACACAATCCGTCTGAAATCCGTTCGAAATTTTCGGACGGATTTCAGAGAGATCAAGGAAAATATAAAAAATAACACAATCCGTCCGAAATCCATCCGAAAATTTCGGACGGATCAAGAAAATTATAAAAAATAACACAATCCGTCTGAAATCCGTCCGAAAATTTCAGACGGATTTCAGACGGATGTAAGAAATATAAAAAAATAACACAATCCGTCTGAAATCCGTCCGATATTTCGGACGGATTTCAGACGGATCAAGGAAAATATAAAAAATAACACATTCCGTCTGAAATCCGTCCGAAATTTCGGACGGATTTCAGACGGATTAAGGAAAATATAAAAAATAGCACAATCCGTCTGAAATCCGTCCGAAGAAAATTTCGGACGGAATCATGTCCGTCCGAAAATTCATGTTTTCTAGTAGTGATTTTATATGTTGTAGGATGCCTTGGACGAGCAGGCCACTCAAGGAACCTTTGTTCCTAGAGGATGCGAGGATATCTTAGCTGCTGCCATCGGTAAAACAGACCACCCGGTCCGTGTCATTGGTGTTGGATGGGGCATTGGCATTCGCCAATACCATGGTTCATCTTCACACCAACGCCATAGGGATGTTGATGCAGATAGAGAACGGCTAAAATGGGAGATTGCAGATGAGCTTAGACAGGAGATGGCCCGGCATTTTTCCCAGCAGCTGGCAATAATGGTTGCTATGTCCCAACAAAACACAGGTGTCCAACCCTCTGTCCATGTGAGCACTAAGAGCTCATGTGATCCTCCTTATTAGCCTGATGATGATGATGATGACGACCCTGATAGGTGTGAGCTGTATGTTAATGATCATCATGATCGCCGCTTAGTGGCATTGGGAAGGGCACATAACTTAGGTAATACCATACACCTCCGTTTATTACCGGATGATCAGGTGAAGGTCATGGTTGAGATTATTCGAGATGCTGATGCTCGAGTCCTTGTGCCCACTGAGGAGGTTCAAACAGTGGGCCAGGCCACTGGTAACTTCATCCCCTGGCCAAGAAGACTGGTCAGGTTTCTTGTTACATCTGAGGTATTCAATTAGTTGTGTTTTTCTATATTTATAGTTGAAATTATTTATTATTGTTTAAAGATAAATTTTTTTTAGGATGTTGGAAATGATATTCTGCCTAAAAGGTCAGATCCAGGAAGACTAGAGAAGTCTGCTCCTGCTAAGGTATTCATTTGACCATTCAATTAATTACAAATGAAATAACTTAATTGTGATTACTAATGTATATCTTTGTTGTTTAGGGGATTGACAAAGGGGATCCTGGTGGTGTTTTTACACTTCTGGCTATACAGGTTGTGAACATGGAGGCTGACTCAGCTTTGGTAAGATTGGAACATGATGCCAGGCCAGGTGACGATCTGTATATCCCAAAGAAGGAGCTTATGGAGATGGTTCTCGCTCCTGAAATGGCTAGTGCTGCACACATCTCGTTTTGGTGCACGTAAGTACATTTTATTTGTAAGTTAAGTAATTAAATTTTAAATACTATGATAACTAACATGTTTTATCAATATATCAGGTATCTGCATTGCATGTTAGTTGATTAGGGCAACCTCACCTTTTTTGGGTTCATTGACCCCATGCTCATTCAGGATGATGTTCTCCTAACATCAGAAGACCTGATCGCCACCATACGTGATATACTTGCCCGAGATGATCATCAGTTCTACCTTGCGCCTTATCTCAATAAGTAAGTACCAGTTATTTAATTATAACGTACTATATATGACTTAGTTACTAATTGTTCAGCAAATGCAGTAAACATTGGCAATTGTTGATCTTGTGCCCTCGGATGAATCTCGTGGTCTTCTTCTGCTCGATGGGAAATAAGCCGACAAAGCAACTGAAGATCATCATGGAAACGTAAGCATTAAAATAATTTATAATCAGTAATGAAGTTGTTTTAATCATCTGAAATCTATAAGATATACTTTAATTAATGTTTATTTTCTTATGATAGTTCTATTGATGCAATCCACATGCTGCGTGGTGAAAGGCGTCGGGCTATTAGATGGATTATCCCTAACGTAAGATATTTATTACAAATGCTTCAAGCGCAATGGGTATAATTATTGATTTCTATTTAATTCCTTATATTCTAACTGGGTTTCATTTGTACGTAGTCCCGTAGACAACGTGGATCATGGGAATGTGGATATTATGTGATGAAGTGGATGGTCGAAATTATCTCCTCCGGTATCACTGAAAGATGGCAGGAGGTAAATGCTAATTGGTAACACAATTAGTTCTAATAGTTATAGACTCGTTATATGTTTTATTTTAGTTTATTAAATAAAAGATATAATCTTATGTCCTATTAAACTCGCAGATATTCAACAATCCGACTCCACTCTCTGATGCCGACATCAATAACATAAGGATACGTTGGGCAACTTTCTTTCTTGAGTACCAATTACCATAGTTTGTATGTAGTTAGTTTATAATAAACGCATCTTGTACTAGCTATTGTGTACTTTTGACTGATATATGTTTTGACGTGAAATCAGCAATATATCATATGTAGCCTTTTGGTTTCTAATTATCTTTGCTGCCTGAATGTAATTGAATATATTTATTGTTTGTAATCTTTTAATTTAGTGTGTTTTGGTTGTACAAAACTGATTGTGTTGAGAATATTTAGATTCTGTATTGATCTGTGGATTACTGGATTATTGAAACAGGGGAAAAGACTGTCACTACTGTAAAGGGGTGTGTTTTTTTAAAAAAAAAAACTCTTTCACATCGATTTCTGAAATAACCGATGTGATAACCCAACATTTCACATCGGTTTCTTAAAAAACTGATGTGGTAACCCCACTTTATACATCGATTATTTTTAAAATCGATGTGAATAGTTGGGTTATCACATCGGTTTTTAAAATAACCGATGTGGAAAGTGGAGTTACCATATCGGTTTCTTCAGAAACCGATGTGAAAAGTGCTGAACAATTGCTGAAATAGAATTTTTGACATCGATTTTAAAACCGATGTGAAAAGTGGCAATAAACCACATCGGCCGTTTCAACATCAGTTTGAAAACCGATGTGAAAAGCCAACAAAAACCGATGTGAAATCCCTTTTCTGCACTAGTGCCTTCTTCAATGTCTACAAGTTCCGATCACAACTCCTTCCATCCTTCATTGTGATAACCAGGCAACAATTCACTTGGCTGCAAATCCTGTATATCATGAAAGAAGCAAGCACATTGAAGTGGACTGCCACTTCATTAGGCAGCACCTGCAGGCAGGGGTCATACAGACTGTTTTCATTCCTTCTAAGCAACAACAGGCAGATATATTCACCAAGGCCTTAGGAGCTAAAAGTTTTCAAGAACTCAGCAGCAAGATAGGTGTTCATGAGCCCTTTACACTCCATCTTGAGGGGGAGTAATGAAAACTGATGAAAACTATAATCTCTTGGTCCTAAGCCCAACTCCTATAATTGTATTTAGTCTTTGCTTTACGTAATTTGTATGTAGGTGTTTGTATGGTTGTGGCTTGGGCTAAGAGATTGAGCCTTTCTATTGGGCCACCTTGTTTGTTTCTTTTCTTTTAGTTTGTTAGGTTTGTTTTTCTGTTGTACTTTTAGTTTTTCTGTTATCGCCTAGTTTATGATTGTTGAGCATATAAGTTCTCTTGTAGTTTTGGTGTTCTTGAGATTCAATCAATACAATTCCCATTCAGTTTCATCTTCTTATCAATATTTCAATAGATGTTATTGCATAAATATTAGCAAATGATCTCTTGGAAGAACAAAGAAACCAAGTGAAGGAGACAAATCCTTCCCATAACAAGAAGAATCACCACATGGAGACTTGACAAGAGAATGAAGAACCATGAGACATTATCCTCTTGACAATATACTAGAGGATATATCAAAAAAAGTAACAACTCGAAACTCTATTATAAATTTTGCAACCATGTGGCCTTTGCATCTCTAGTTGTGGCTGAAAATATTGACGATGTTATAATTGATAAGCATCGGACAATAACAATGCAATAAAATAAAATAAAAAATTAAATCAATTTGAAAGAAATCAAGTTTTGGGACTTGTTTCTAAACCTAAAAAACATCAAGTAGTTGACACAAAATGAGTTTAGAAACAAACTTGATGAAAATGGTGCAATCGTAAGGAATAAAGCTAGATATCTATTAAAGACTATAATTAAGAAGAATGAATTGCAGAGAAATTACATTTTTAAGTTAAAATATGAAAATAAATAAATGTAATTTATTGTAAAAAAATTTAATTGATCTTATTTTCAAAATATTTTATTGATAATTTAATATTAGGGAATTATTATATTAATTATTGTTTCAATGAATCATGTTATATATTTTTTTACTTTGCATTCTTTTAAAGTTTGATAAAAGTATTTTTTAAAAAATTATAGATCAAAAATAGAATCCAACACCTCATACTTAAAAGAATCAAAACTCCTTTCATTTGAATTAATAAACATTAGTAGTGATACTATCAAAATTATTTGTTGAAAACTTATTTTTTTTCATTTACATATCTATTATAATTACAATTTTACATTTCACAAATTTAACACATAATTTTGAAAAATTCATTTTTTTTTTGAAAGAAATATTCATATTTTAATTTTTTTTATTAAAAAACGATCGCACTGTTCTGGTAATAAATATAAATATAATAGTAATAAGTCTCAAATTCTCCATAAACCCTGTTAGTGAAGACTGACCAACCAAACCACATTAACAAACAGTGACCTCGTCCCTCCTTCCCTAACCTTGTACGGCGGTGTTGTTTGAATAGCAGCCACCGCATGTTGTTCTTATACTTGTCTGTTGAGTTGTTGATTTTCCATGTGGCTTCTCTCTCTGAGATTCAATCTTCCCATCACAACCACTCACAGATTCTTCAGGTTTGCATCCATTGCAGCACTTGCCCACTTCAACAATTCACCTTCTTTCTCAGACACCCATTTCAGTGAAAGTGAAGAATCCTCCTCTGTCACCAACCAAAAAGACACCGTTTCCTCCAAGCTAGACACTTTCCACGTTGTTCAAACACTCAACAATTTCCACAAAGACCCTTCTCTTGCACTCTCCTTCTTCATCCAAGTCAAGCAACGGGGATTCCTTCACAACATCTCAACCTATGCTGCAATCATCAGAATTTTATGCTACTGGGGACTTGATGGAAGGTTGGATTCTGTGTTCCTTGAACTCATTGCTCTTTCTAAAGAATACCCATCATTTGAAATCCATGACTTGTTTGAGACATTGTTAGAGGATGTTGATGTTGAAGCGAATCGCCATTTATTTAGAGCATTTGATGGGTTTGTTAAAACTTGTGTTAGTCTTAACATGTTTGATGAGGCTATTGATTTCTTGTTTCAAACTAGAAGGCGTGGCATTGTGCCGAATATCTTTACTTGTAACTTTCTAATAAACAGGTTGGTTGAGCATTGTAAAGTGGATATGGCATTGGCCATATACAAGCAACTCAAGAGGCTTGGTTTGAGCCCCAACCATTACACTTACGCGATTGTGATCAAGGCGATGTGTAAGAAGGGCGATTTGGAGGAGGCGGTTTTTGTGTTTAAGGAAATGGAGGATGCTGGGGTGACTCCTCATTCATATTGTTACGCGGCTTATATCGAGGGGCTATGTAACAATCATAGGTCTAATTTGGGATATGAGGTGCTCCAAGCATGCAGAAGGGATAATGCCCCCTTAGAGGTTTATGCGTACACCGCAGTTATTCGTGGGTTTTGTAATGAAATGAAATTAAATGAAGCTGAGAGTGTGTTTCATGACATGGAAAGGCAGGGACTGGTTGGTGATGTGTATGTTTATTCTGCATTGATTCATGGGTACTGTAAAAGTCATAATCTGCTTAAAGCTTTAGCTCTACACGATGAGATGATTTCGAGGGGTATAAAAACAAATTGTGTGATTGCTAGCTACATTCTCCATTGCTTGGGTCAGATGGGAATGACTTTGGAAGTGGTAGATCAATTTAAAGAATTGAAGGAATCAGGCATGTTTCTTGATGAGGTAGCATACAATATTGTATTTGATGCTTTATGTAAATTGGGAAAAGTGGATGATGCTATAGAAATGGTCGAGGACATGAAAGGTAAGCATATGGTTTTAGATGTTAAACATTACACAACCCTTATTAGTGGTTATTGCCTTCAGGGTAAACTCAATATTGCCTTTAGTATGTTCAAAGAAATGAAGGAGAAGGGTTTTAAGCCTGATATTGTCACATATAATGTATTAGCTTCTGGATTGTCTAGAAATGGCCCTGCTTGTGAGGCAATTGACCTTTTAGAATATATGGAGAATCAAGGTGTGAGGCCAAACTCTACTACACACAAGATGATCATCGAAGGTTTATGTTACGGAGGCAAAGTTGTAGAAGCTGAGGCATATTTTAACAGTCTCGAAGATAAGAGCGTTGAAATCTATTCTGCCATGGTAAATGGATATTGTGAAGCAGACCTTGTTGAAAAATCCTTTGAACTTTTCCTTAAGCTGTCAAACCAAGGAAATATTGCAAAAGAAGCTTCCTGTTTTAAGCTACTTAGTAAACTCTGTGTGGGAGGTGACATTAACAGAGCTATTAAGTTTCTGGAGATAATGTTGTCGTTGAATGTGGAACCTAGCAAAATATTGTATTCGAAAGTATTAGCTGCTTTGTGCCAGGCTGGGAAAATGAGAAGTGCTCGATCTTTGTTTGATTTTTTCATTGTGAGAGGATATACACCTGATGTTGTAACTTACACAATTATGATCAATAGTTATTGTAGGATGAATTACTTGCAAGAGGCCCATGACCTCTTCGAGGATATGAAGAGGAGAGGGATCAAGCCCGATGTCGTCACCTACACAGTTTTACTTGATGGAAACATAAAAGCAAATTTAAGAAAGCATTTCAAAACATTGGATGTTTCCAATATCTGGAGAGATATGAAGCAAATGGAAATAAGTCCAGATGTTGTTAGTTACACTGTTTTGATCGATGGACAAATAAAGACAGATAACTTTCAAGACGCCATTAGCCTCTTTGATGAAATGATTGACAGAGGACTAGAACCAGATACTGTAACATACACTGCTCTAATTTCTGGCTTCTGTAACAGAGGACACATGGAGAAAGCTGTTATGCTGCTTAATGAAATGTCTTCTAAGGGAATGACACCAGGCTTGCATGTCATCTCAGCTTTAAAACGTGGCATTCTAAAAGCTAGAAAGGTTCAATTTCATAAGTAGTTGGTCAGTTTCGACTGTTGGCGCTTGGATTAATCCCAAGTTCTAAAATCTATCCAGTCAATACCTAAAGGTGAAGAATAACTAAATGTGCTATTGACTTATTTGCAAGACTTCAGACTGGAACACAGTTATTTAATTATTGCTCTGAAATATTGTGTTTGATTGTACAGGCTGGAAAGAGAGAGGCTTGACAGATTGATTATCAGGAAGTCATTGTATGTAGGTAAGTTACAATGAAATGTAATTATGATAAGAGGTGTAATTGGGCCAAGTTCAACTAAGTTTTCCACTTTTTCTTGTTTTTACTTGGTTGTTTATTACATGAATCTTGTGTCTGAACTCTGAACTAGAGTAAAGTTTGTAGCGATTTAGTTTATTTTTCGAAGTTCTTTTCGTAATAAATTTCAGAATAGGTTTCTGCACTGTTCTTTCATAGTAAGTTATTACTGACTGAGTTTACTTTCCTGTAAATCAATTTGATATCTGTATAAAATCAAAGGATTGTGACATGAGGAGTTTGTGTTGTGTCATTATGGCACTCTAGGAAATGCATACAGTAACCAGAGCCAAATATTTTAGTTATCGGCAAGATGAATAGACACTAAATTATTTTATCTCTCCAGGTTTGGTACAATTTTCAGTGTGGTGCAACTTCTTTTGGATGATTTTGGAAATGGTGTTGAAAATGGACCCTGGTGGCGACCTATTTTCAATGGATTCACTGTAACTACCTTGATGGTATTAAGCCTGTGTTTGGATTCATGTTCCCTCCCCCAAAAAGCATGTTTGGAACGGTAAAATAGTAATATGTTTGACATGGAACATGAAAGCTATAAGGAGTTGCTTCTGCGTCCAAGTCCATCCTGCCGTGCAAACAAACACACTATAAATCTTGGGTTGGGTCCACTGGTCTTTTTGTTTCCTAGTTAATGAAATATGCTGATAATATTGTGAAGGTATCATATCCTTGTCTCTCTTGCAAGTCTATTTTTCTGTATGCATACTTCATGTACTTGTTGTAGACCTTCATAAGGGGAAGTTTTCTAATAGGAACCGACTGATATTATTTCAGAAAATAGGGAAAACCCCTTACAGAATGTATTCCCAGAGTATTCGAGAGACTCTGGACTCTCCCAATGCCCAAAAGGCCCCAAGTCTATACAATTGACCAGATGACCTCTCTCTCCATCCCTCTCTCTTATTAATAGGCAACATGCCTTATTCCCCTAACTCATCCATTAACTATCTAACTAACTAACAAATTAACTAACTAGCTACTAGTGTTATCTATCATTTTCTCCTAAGAATAGTCTTTATTTAGGAGGGAAATAGTCGTAACGTAACACTGAAACGAGTATTGAATTATTGAAGTATCACAGCATATGGTGCCTTTATTTTCTCTCTTAACTGTTAGCAGTGTCTGCTATCTTTAGGTTTATTCCACACCAATGACAATGCTGCTGACGTACTATCATTATTTCTCTTCAACTTAAAGCCTATTACTGTGCAATTCCATTTTTGTTAGACACCACAGCAGATAGACATAATTCTGTTATATTGTTTTGAAGAATCATCAAATATATTTTGCTTTGTTGTATTTTTGAGTCAGTTTGGTCTTGAATGTTGTGGAATGTTTGGTTTAATTATTCTTATTAGAAGTTACTTTGATTTCAAGTGATTTTCAAATACCTTTTAACTGGGTATATTGTACATGGTGCTTCTTTCTCAAGACTGTTTGTTATTCCTTTTAAGTGAATACCCATGTTTTATACTTTTTTCTTTCAGACTCGTTTTGAAGTTAAGTATTATATGATTGCTTACAACATTTCACACCCTTGTTGTCTCTGACTATAACTTGATACTAATCCCCTGTTTCTTTTTCTTTGCAGCTTTTTTGGGCATTGTTATTTGTATGATGTCTCTAGTCTCCACACCTATTTTTTGCCACCAACATACTTGTAAATATGAACAGTTAAATAGATGAAGAGAGATTCTTTGAAGTATCCGTTGAATAAAGAATGCATTCATGATGTTATATCGCTATCTGAATACAATTCTTTGGTAAGCTTTTATTTGAATTCAGAAGTTTTTTATTTCATTTCTAAACACATCAAAACAAGATATTGTCGTGTCTCTAACACTTCTAACTACATAATGTGTAAATTTAGTAAGTGCTTACATGTTCGATCTTGATGAAATAAGAAGTCATATGTAACTGCATGACATGTTCTTGTATCCTCTGAGATTTCTTATATAATAATGATAATTATATATGTGCAGGTCTGTATGGAAGTTTTTTCATGTCACATGTCTAGCATAAATCTAGGGAGTACAAATTTTCAGTTTTGAAAGAGAGAAAGGGAGATGAAACCATGCACTCAAAGATGAAGAACATGATTTTAGTTTCGCGTTGTTTGACTGATCGACTCGCTATAAACCTGTCCTGTTCCCTGGTTTTGGCAGCATAATGCACAGATCCGATTCAGTAGTGCTACGTGCTGACTTGTTTGGGGATCTGGTTTACTGAATCATTGTTTCAGTTGGCCTGACTGCCAGATTTTACAACATTGTATGGTTTCATTTATGAATACAATTATAATATGTTGTATGGTACATGGTATTCTTTCTGTATCATTTATGTATTTGAGTGACTATTTAGATGTAATGATTTTTTCACTTACCAGTTACTATTTTGTAAATCACATGATGATGAGAAGTTGGGAATGAATACATTTTTTATCATTCTAATGACATACCCTGATATATTAAAACAGTCAACCAAGGTAAAAGAAAATGAGCAGGGAGAAGAAACCTTGATAGACATCCAGTATGAAACAACATTCGTGTATATTTTTGGATTAAGTAATCTAAGGGCAAAGCAAATGTTAATGTTGCCAATGGAACCACCGAATGAAAACTGGGAACAGGCTGTGGTGTATGCCATAAGATTACAAAATATGAACGATAGCTCCTTCACCTGGTCAGAATAAAAAATATTATCTAGATATATAAAATGGGAATGATGTTCTAAGTCATGGTTAATGACATGTTGAAGGTTAATGGGTAATTTGTTAATCGACAACTTGGTTAATGATGTACAAAATCTTGATTAATTATCCATCTTGATGTACCATCAACCAAGTTCAATGTGCCATTAATCATGATTTTGAATGTTATTAATTAGTTGATTGTTGTCCCATTGATGTCCAAATAACAGAATTTGGTCAAAATTATCTCTCACCAGCACGATATTGTTACATGGTCGTTACAGTAATATTTATCATTAGTACTATTTAGTTGTTCGAAAGAAAATACATGCATGCTTTAATGGATACCGAGTATGGTAGATGCACATTACTTTAGAGCCAAGCTGCAGCTTCTGCTTGTTAATTTCTTCCTAGAACAAAACCATCAATTTTCATTTCTAAGAGTTTCACTCTGCTTCATGAGATAAATAGATATAATATTTGTTTCTGAAGGTCTTTAATGGTGTTGATAGCTCAACATGGGACAGAAGAGACTCCAATAAATGATCGAATCATTTTAAGTAGAAGTGAATGAAAACCGTTATGTAAGGTAATCTAACAACAATTTCAATCAAACTGCTTTGCTGGTTTGCTGCCTTGCATTAACAATATAGTGGCAAAAATCAGAGTTTTTGAAGATTCCTTGCTGTCTAACTCTGCAGGCAGGAGTGCACAGCCTGCACTAAAGGGCAAAACCATTGGCATTACCTTGCACATCTAAAAAAATTTCTTGGATAAAGAAACTTTGTGCACCATTAGGCCAATAAATTATTAACATCTGATTAATATAATAGTAAGCTACTAATAAATGATGTGTCAATAATATATTGGCCTAGTGCTAACATTGTAAGTTGGCAGTAACAAAAACAAGGAGGATTCAATAGTTTTATCTTTTTCTCTTTTTTTCTTTTTCTGCAAATTTCAGCCGGGCTTTAACCAAGATTTCCCACTGAGTGGTGAGTGGAGCATTCTTTGAGCCTCTCCAGACTATAATGCAAATATTTGTTTTGCACCACATCCTCTTTAGGCTAATCACCACGAAGAACAAGCGACTTGTACAACCCACAAGCTCACTTCAACACTCTAATGGCGGTTGTCCTTTCCTTGTCAGGTATACGTTATTCTTGTCCTTCATGATGAGTCAGCATTTGACTTTTAAGTATTGGTCAGTGAGGAAATTCATCTAAGCTTTCTCGTGAGCAACCTTCTCACAATACCTTCTCAGCCAATTTTCTCATTGCTTGAAGAATTTCAATCTTCTCATCTTCAAAGTCACCATTTAATTATATCCTTTGATGATTCAGATGGTAGAAACTGCTCTTTGATGACTGATATGTCCTTGAATCTGATCCTGTGGAAATTCTTTGCTTTTCTATTCTCATAACCTTTTCAGGACCTTCCTGGGGCAAACTTTCTCATATTCATAAGGAACCTTCTCAAGTGTTACTTGAACTTGCTCAAGTCAGATATTGATTTTCTTAGGTCTCTTTAATCACCTAAAAAATTGTTTTCCCATTTCAAAATGCAGTCCTGCATAGGATATCTCAACAAAGCTCGTCAAGGAAGGAGTGTTAATCTACTTATAATACTATATTTATAATCCAAAGAGCAGTGAAATTCAATCTTCAACATAGTTAGTTATCATCAAAAAATAATATGCACTGATGAGCACAAAAAAGGGTTTGGAACATACAAACATGACGGGTCAATGCATTATGTTTGCTGTGGATGCACACCTAAACTTCATGCTTCCACCCAACTACAGCCAGGAGTTTTTCTTGCTCCACTATCTAACATGGCTTTCCTCATCTCATTGGCTTCTACAGTTCGGCCGGCAGCAACATAGATATCACGAAGGAGAATATAGTATCCCCCTTCATTTGGTTTCAACTCCAACAACTTCTTTATAACCTTCTCCCCCATTTCAACATCACCATGAATCCTACAAGCACCAAGTAATGCTCCCCAAATGACATCATTACATGGAATTGGAATGCTTGTAAGGAGATCATATGCCTCCTGCAGCCGTCCTGAACGTCCCAACATATCTACCATAGCTCCATAATGCTCAATCCTCGGTTCAATTCCATAGTCCCTTTGCATGCTCTTAAAAAACCTAACCCCTTCATCAACCAACCCCTTATGAGTATATGCAACTAGAAGTGCCAGTAGTGTCACCCCATCGGGCACAACCCCAGAACGAATCATCCATTCAAACAACCTGAATGCATCGTCAGCATTCCCATGGTTAGCACATGTTGTCATCATCGTATTCCACGTGACCAAGGTCTTCCTCCCCATGCCATCGAACACACGCCACGCCTGCTCCAAGCATCCACACTTCCCATACATGTCAATAAGAGCATTGCAAAGTGCAGCCATCCACCCAAACCCATTCTCCTCTATATACCTATGCACCATCCTCCCCGTTTCTAAATCTCCCAAACTCGTGCAAGCCGAGATCACACACAACAACGTAACCTCATCCGGGCTCACCCCCACGTACCTCATCTCCCCGAACAACTCCAGCGCCTCCCTCGGCCGCCTCGCACGCGAATACCCAGACACCATCGCGGTCCACGAAACAACGTCCCTCTCGGGCATTTCATCGAACACCCTCCGCGCGATATCCAGCTCGCCACCTCTTACATACGCAGCAAGCAGCCCAGACCACGAAACGACATCAACCTCCGAACCCACTTCCAAAGCTTCCTGAAAAACCCTACAAACTGACAATGTCGCTCCCCTCGAAGCATATAAATGTATCAACGCATTTTGGACGTACAAGTGGTGACAAAACCCGGTCTTTAAAACGGCACCGTGTATCTCATTGGAGGTCGAGGATGAAGGAATACTCGTCCTCGACCGCGATTTGAGCAAGAAGGTGAAGGAATACTCGTCGGGGACGACGGCGTTTTGCCTCATGCGGTTGAACAAGAGGGTGGAGTGGGAAGGGGAGGTGCTTTTGGAGAAGCCGCGGATGAGGAGGTTGTAGAAGAAAGTGGTTGGTTGGGGGATTTGGTCGAACATGCGGTGGGCGTAGGATAAGTCGCCGAAGGGGGAGACGGCGGCGAAGCGGAAGAGCTTGCCGAGGACGACGGTGTGGTGGAAGAAGGATGTGCGGAGGGCGTGGGCGTGGATGAGCTTGAGGTCTCGCATTGAAGTGCAGGACTCTGCCATGTGGGCTAGTGTTGATGCAATACTCGAAGTTGACATTGGGGCTATCGTTTTGATGGAGATTAATAATGGAGTGTAATGTATTTCATCGTTTAGAAGGTTTAGCAAGAAAATGAACAGAGATCACAAATTTCATGTTAGAAGTTAGAAGTTATAATAATTTGAGGGTTTAAATGACATGGAGTGATTTAGATAAGGATATTTTGTGTTGGAAAAATCAATTCAAATTTCCATATATTAATTCAAGTGGATGGAAATTAAATTGGCACAATTCAAGAGGAAGTGAAGTTCAATGTTTTGACTCATTGGGAGTCTACATTCATCTTTGGAGGAAAGAGTGGATATTAATGATATTGAAAATGTGGGAAGTAATTAATATTCATTATCTCTCATTCATGAATGGAAGCCATGTCCCTTCACTATATAAAGGGAGTCTTGTGAAGTGTTGAGGTATCCCCAAGTGTGGGTGATCATGTGAAGAGTAGAAGCATCCCCAAGTGTGAGTGATCATTTGTAGTGAGATGAGTTGGTGTCTATCATTCCTTGTAACCCTTGAGTGGGGTACTCGGGTTTGTAGGGTGATACAAAAATGGGGAGGGTTACAAATCATGTAATCATATTTGAGATAGAGAATATACTTTGTTGAGGTGTTTCCGTGGACGTAGGCAAGAGGTGCCGAACCACGTTAATTCTTGTGTATTCTTCTATTATTCTCTTTGTGGTGTGCTTGTGTTTGTGTTCCATCGAAGATCCTTGGGCGTGTGGGAATATCCGTTGGTGCGTGCGATTTTACCCAACAGTGGTATCAGAGCCGATTGTTCAGTTTGGACACTTATTGAAGAGAAGGCGACAGTCGTTGGATCCATGTGTGGGGACCCTTGTGTCGAAAGTCTTCCTAGCAATGTTGAAGCTAGGCGGCGTGTTCTGTTGTGGATGATGGACAACGGCGGTACAAGTATGACGAAGAGGCCAAGCCATGAGAAGGGCAAGCAGTGGTAAAAAAAAAATTTGAATGGAAGATTAAATTTTGAGAAGTTATCGAAATAGGGAAATTTTAATTGAGGGAGGATTTGTTGGAAAAATCAATTCAATTTTCCATATATTAATTCAAGTGGATCGAAATTAAATTGGCACAATTCAAGAGGAAGTGAAGTTCAATGTTTTGACTCATTGGGAGTCTACATTCATCTTTGGAGGAAAGAGTGGATATTAATGATATTGAAAATGTGGGAAGTAATTAATATTCATTATCTCTCATTCATGAATGGAAGCCATGTCCCTTCACTATATAAAGGGAGTCTTGTGAAGTGTTGAGGTATCCCCAAGTGTGGGTGATCATGTGAAGAGTAGAAGCATCCCCAAGTGTGAGTGATCATTTGTAGTGAGATGAGTTGGTGTCTATCATTCCTTGTAACCCTTGAGTGGGGTACTCGGGTTTGTAGGGTGATACAAAAATGGGGAGGGTTACAAATCTTGTAATCATATTTGAGATAGAGAATATACTTTGTTGAGGTGTTTCCGTGGACGTAGGCAAGAGGTGCCGAACCACGTTAATTCTTGTGTATTCTTCTATTATTCTCTTTGTGGTGTGCTTGTGTTTGTGTTCCATCGAAGATCCTTGGGCGTGTGGGAATATCCGTTGGTGCGTGCGATTTTACCCAACATTTGGTGGGTAATAATCTCAAGATTTTTGGTGGGTAAATGCTTGAAACTTATGTGCACTCGTTGACCAATCTTAACCTATCTTTAAATGTAACATATGAATCATAAGTAACTAAGGATGCTCATCACAAAAAAAATTATGCTAACGAGTGTTTTTATCGCACTCTTTAAAAAATCAAAAAAAATAATTTTTTATTGAAAAACTAAACATTTCATTTTTTTCATGCTAATGGTTCACTAACGATTACCCTAGTATTTTTCAAAAAAATAAAAAAAAAGTAACATATGATATGATTATTATCCATAACTATATAATTTTAGAATCTCAATACACAGTAATCCCACCAAAATGGTTTCTCTAACTTTTATTATCTATATTTTATATTCTATTCTATTCTAGAAATATTTATTTATCATATTTTGCTGTTCAACTTCAAGACACACATGTGTGATTGTTATAAATAACTTTTGTAGTTAGAAATTTCCACCTCAAAGAAAAAAAGAAGGTTCTGGACACACAATAAAAAAAAATGATAAGATTAATCCAAAACTACATAATTTTATAATCTCAATACACAGTAATCCTGGCAAAATGTTTTCTCTAACTTTTATTATCTATATTTTATATTCTATTCTATTCTATTCTATTCTATTCTAGAAATATTTATTTATCATATTTCGTTGGTCAACTTCAAGACATACATGTGTGATGCCTATAAATAACTTCTCTGGTTAGAAACTTCCACCTCAAAGAAAAGAAGAAGAAGAAGGTTCTCACACTCATAAAAAAACATGATAAGATTAATAGAAAACAAGTACATTTCCGTTAGGGTAAGATAGTAAGGGTGTGTTTGGATAAACAACTTAAATAAAAGCTTATGACATAAGATCTTATCGCATGAGAGCTTATGCCATAAGCACTTAAAAAAAGAAAAATATGGGCATGAGAGGATTCGAATAGTGAAAAACACAAAGAGGGTGTTTAGTGCATAAGCTCTTATGATAATTCCATAAACTTCTCCCAGTGACTTATGAAAATAAGTCAAAAACTCCTTATGGGATGACATAAGTTATTTTTATAAGCTCTACCAAACACACTGCATAAGAGCTTATGTCATCAGATAAGTCAAAAGAAGCTTAAATAAGCTCTTCCAAACGCCACCTTAGTATCACTTCCCGTCTGGCATCTTCAATTTTAAATTATTTAATTTAAAGATTAATAGATATATTATATTTTTTTGTGCTATTTATTATTACACTTAATAAAAAAAATAAGTAAATGTGGGCACTGACTATTGAATAAAAAAGATAAATTTGGATTAAAAATAATGTATTTTATATCTTAACAAGCGTTGTATATAATTTTTCAACATAGACAAACATTTTGCTGACAAAAGCAAATGAACAATTCTTTATACCATGTACAAATTTGCTAATGCTATCAATTTTTGATTTTTTTTTTCAAAAGGTGTTGATGGTAAAAATATATTGTTCATCTATTTTGCCTGGTTCAGTCATGAAATGTATATGTCTATTTATATATTTTATTGTAAAGAAAATTTAATTGATCGTATGCTAAAAATATTTTATATATATATATATATATATATATATACAATTATGTAATATTTAAATGTTTATATTTATATTATACGGATTAAAAAATAAACATGTTTAAACTATTAGTAGGTGTCATCATCACGGTTCAATGTTCTAAGGAGACGACTTCTCCAAAACAGCTACATTCAATCAAGATAAAGAATGGAAAATAAAAAAGACTTAAGTATTAAATTAGAATATTATTTCAATACATTGAAAAAGGCACAAAAATAAAGACACGCGACTATTGATTGGGAAAACATAAAATGAATTTGGAAAATTAGAACATTATTTTGATGCATTGGAAAAAAAATCGAGAATATAAAGAAGTCTTCAATTAATATTCTTTTTAAAGAGGTTATATAATATGGATTTAATTAGTATGCACCGATAGTGTAAATATATTTTATACCGTCAATCAATCATAACTTGTCATATCAGTTAAAATGTTTGATTCTCATCCTAGTCATCTTAAAAGTCATCCATTTCATATTTTTGATTGATTGACAGTATAAATTTTTTTAATATTATGTATGTGCTAACCAATAATTATCAAATTGGGTTTCGGTGATCTCATCCTGTAAAAAAGATGTCTAAATATGACAGAGCTAAAAGAATCTTGCATATTAGATACATGAGGCATAAGAATGAGTTTTGTTTTTTTTTAGCATAAGAATGAGTTGTTATAATATGAATATAATATAAAATGTCTATCACACTTCAATCATTGATTATCAACGATTTATATTATATATGTTACACAATAATTATCATTTTCAGTTTCAATGATTTCATATGGTAAGGTTGAAGAAATTATTTTAATCAGGATGCGTGGTTATATGTAAATAAAATATAATTATGTTTTATATGAAATGAATGATGTTCATATTTAAAATTAGAGTATTGATCCTTTCTTTTCCTCGAAATGCAAACATTTTTTAAAAGTCGTGCTCTTTTTTATACCATCACAAATCATTATTGTATCTCGTACGTCACACAGGTAACATGCTAGTTGTTTTGAATAGGTGAATGAATCATATGCGTAGTTTTAAATGTTTTGGAACAATAGGAATCATGAGATAATGATTATGTTTTTAGGAAAAATTAGACACCAATGATGGTATCGTATCGTCTGAAGGTTTTGGCACCGTCTAGAGGTGTCTTCAGAAAAGAAAAAAAAAATATAAGACACTCTATAATGAAGAGTGAAACCTTCTTATCACAGCAGATAAAAAATCCTTCCAAGAGACATTATACAATCGAAACTCTCACCATTGGAACCAAGATATGCTTTCTCTTCCATGGCCACCACCATCACCCCCTACACCCTTTCTCCATCGGACAATCCTTTGTGCTTAAAGTAGTACTCTCCTTCAATGTTTTAAAAACCGGACGAGTCATTGAACCAGTGAATACATCGATTCAAGACTCAATGGTTCAATGGTTAAACCGGTGATAATTAAATATATATTTTTAATATTATATATTATATTAAGTAATAAACTTACGAAAAATAAATTTAAAATTAACATAAAATAATCATATTGTATATTTCATAAGATAAAAAATATCAAAGAAGGATAAATAATAAAAACTAATGTATATGTATTTTTGTAACTTATCAATAGACATTTATTTGACTAAAAAATATATTTTTTATAATTTAAAATTAAAAATTACAAAAAAGAAAAGAAAAATAAAAGATCACCGGTTGGACCGGTTCTCACCGGTTTTGAAGCCATCCGATTTTGGGGGTTTGTCGAACCGGACACTTGACCGGTTCCCTGTCCAACCGGTCGAATCGATCGGTCCGGTCCGGTCCGGTTTTCAAAACAATGCTCTACTCTATTGATCCATCCATATGTATCTTCTCCTTAAAATAGGAGAATTTCAAGTTTTCACCAATGCTACTCCATTGACCCATCCATATCCAATCCCTAACCTACCCCTTAATTAGAGGTATATTAACATGATGCTTCTAACACATCACTTTGAGAGCACATATCTCACATTTAGGGGTATGTGATTGTGACAGGATCAAATTGAAAGTATGCAGACGAGGTGGTCCAACTGTAATCAAATAATAAAAATTGTGTTGAAATGAGCTGATGTATGTATAGTGTGTATGTAGAATCACTGAAGGGGGAAATAGTGGCAATAGAAGTTAAAGTTGCAGTAGTCTCTGCTAGCACGAATTCAGTTGCTAGAAAATTCATTTAACAATATACCTGCCAGTGCTCTACCACTTATTGTTTAACCAAATGCTGATATGTAAAGTTGGGGAATTATTCAGATTACAAGTTAGGAGATCTTAAGAATTGTTTCTAAAATATAAAATTCAGTGTTACAATCCATCAATATCACATCATGTATGATTGATTGACAGCGTTTCTAATTAGCATAAATTATAAAAGATAAAAAGATAATCTAAATCGGATATTTGGATACATTAGGAACATCCATTCAACTAGAAATAATAACCTAGCTAACAAAATGAAAAAAAATTCGTGTGAAAAGGAATTTAGAGGAGCTTCTTCCTCTCAAAGAATGTCTTCAAATGCCATAGTTGCAATCCAGCCACAGATAAGCAAACCAAAATTGAAAGGAAACAGAAGGTAAACATCTTGGTGTTAGTCGACCTGTTAAGATCCTGCATCTCTTCCTCCCTATATCAGCCAAATGAACAAAAAGGTCATCAAAATTAGGCAAAAACTCAGCATAAAATCATTTAAGTAGAAAAGTTTATTCTTAAAAGGTGGAGCACATGACAGAAGGATGTAGGAAGTATAGCACATTGGAAATTTCTAATATACTCCAACTCATTAAAGGATTAGTGTTATGACATAATGTATAATGAAAAGAGGATGGGCTTAATGACAGAAAATAGTCTTTGTTATGCCATGGGAAAGGGAAAAAAAATTGTCAAAGTCTCTAGAACCTTTTCTTATTTCTGTTTTGATGGTAGGGCATAAGGATTAAGTGATTTCATCCCTACTGGTCTTTCTGGGAGAATAAAACAAAACTAGTAGAATAATAAATTTACAGTGCAACATGGATCCCTCTTGAACGGTATACTTGATAGAAGGCATTACTGTAGTCATGGTGGTTTTTCAGTGTGTATATATGCAAAATCGGGGAGGGAATACACACAGCTCTACATAAAGAAATCTAATAGACCCCTGATAACTTAGTGTCTACAGTAGGAGACATATGGACAGGAGTAGAGGATCATTACCGAGTAGCAACAATGAGGAAATCATGAATAAATATTCAATTGTGGATTTAATTCAACTAATGAGCTCCGAGCATAGCAGAATGGGACACGTAGCAATGGAGAGAGATTTTGATTGGAGGAGGGATGTAGGGAGAGTGAGAAGGTAGTGGTGAGTAGGCAAGATTATGGTGAGGAAAGGATTGGGAGGAGCTGATACATACCAGTCTTTAACAGTAAAATATAAGCAAATATTGAATGAAAAGAGAATGCTGAGAGGTATGTATTATTTGATGAAAAAGGGAATTTACAGAGGGAAAACCCTTCTGCCACAGAGCAATGCTCCTATAGAGAGCTAGATCTCTCTATCCATAACTAACACAATAATTTCCAAGATACCTCTCTCACTCAGCACCCCTCCTATTTGTAACCTTCCTTATCCTCTTCTCTTTCTATAACTAACCATTCTCTAAGTGGGCCCTGGATATTTGGGCCTACATGTACATCATACTAGGTTGCCCTGACCCCATAGTGATCGGGTACCTATCAATACCACCCCCTTTAATTTCTGCCTTGTCCTCAAGGCAAAGAAGAGCAAATGGTTCTTCAGTAGTTGTTGCCATTTCCCAACCCTCGAGGTAGCAAGGAGGGTGCAGCTGCTTGATGAAATCTGCTTCCTCCCAAATAGCCTCTTCTACTGCTTGAGCCTTCCAAGGAACGAGCCACTCAATCACTGTTATGCCATTACACTTATTCTCAATGAAAGCACCATTGCTAGACCCAACAATATACCAACACAATAGTGCCATTAATGACAAAGCCACAACTGTAGGAACAAATATGTTTGATACAAAATCAACAAATTTTCGAATGGTGGCTTTGGACACTTGGGCTGACTCCACCAAATTAATTACCTGAGTAGAGATGCATTGAAGAAGGGACTCTTGCCTGAAAGTTGTTGCTTGAACAAAGTTCTTAACTTGAAGCCAAAGCTCTTTTTGTGCTTGAATTAATGCTAATAAGATTCTGTAGGTCTCTATTACTTGTTTGGGTTGCTGCTGAGCAATTGGAAGCACCGCTTTCAATATTAGAAGTCCTAACTGATCCATCCTTCCAGCTTCATCTAAAGCAGCATCAACTATAGTTCCGGCATCCTTAAACCGCTGCTGTGCATATATTGTGAGTGCTAACAACTGCCAACCTCTTCCAGAGCTGCCAATAGTCACATCGGAGTACATCATTATATTGTTACAAGCTACATCAAGATTCCTTTGAATGGCATTTTCCAGGCCAAGGCTAAATTTCCCTTCTGGGTCACCATTTCCATTCCCAGCAGCACGATTTAGAAAAATCATAGACTCTCTTTGAAATATACTTCTTTCAGAATCCTGTGCAAAAAATCTAGTTGCAGCCCCATAGCAAATGACAAGAAATTTGTGGGTTTGACCCCAAAACTGCTCATTTTGATGCTTGGCTAGATCAATAAATTGACGTGAAAAGTGAATGCCTTCATAAGCATGGATGGGATGTTGGGAACCCAGTTTCGCTCCAAACAAAATTGATGGAAAATGGGGTCTATGTTCTACTTCAGAGCTACCACAAGCCTTCCTCAAAAGGTTTAGTGCTGCTTCATTAGGTCCTGCTGCTCTATAACACAAGGGGGCAAGAAAGTACCACTTCTCTGCTCGCTCATAGATACTTGAGAGGTTCTGTTGAGCCAAAGACTCAAACATCCTAGTAACTATCTTTGGTATTTTGTTTTCTGCCCCTCTTTCCTCCTTTCTATCTTCGTTTATGAACTCAGCAGCTCCATCATTCACCAACGGCTGCAAATTCAAACCCGGCCAGTTTCTAGTGGCTATGGCGGTACCGGCAGCTATGGCAGTGAAGCTTGGGTTTTCGGCGACGGTATTCTGAAGACCAGCCGCCCACCGCCACGATGACAAGGAGCATAGATTGGGCGGCACAGGTGGCTCCCGTGGCGCCGAATCAGGTGTCTCCGACAAATCCATGTTCGGTGGTGGTGAATCAGGTGTCTCCGACAGATCCGTGTCCGACGGTTCACCAAGAAATGCACCAAGAATTCCAGTTTCGCTCCTCTATCTTCTTCCTTCGTCAGAGGCAGCTCTTCGAACAAACACGCCTATGGTGATTCATTCATCAGCGACCCAGTGGATGTCGCAAGTGGACCGGCAGCCGACGGTCTTGGCTGTGGACGAGCCGTCGCAAATGAGCCGATGTCGGGCGGTTCATGTGGAGGTGTTATTCGGCTCTCTGCCTCGACTCTCCTCCCTTCTATTGTGACTCTCGTACGAAGAGTCTTCTCCCCTATCGTGGTTGAAAGCTTTGTTACGAAGCTTCCCAATGGTTGGCCCTATCACTCTCCTTTCTCTCCTTTCGTCCCTCAACCCCCTTCCTATCTGGGTTTTCTGATGGTGAACGGTTCTCACATTCATCGTTCCCCTTTTCTGGCATAATTTTCTGACGCCCATTACTCTCCGACATGTCTTCTCCCTCTTGCTGTTTGATACGTACCAATCTTCAAAAATAAAATATAAGCAAATATTGAATGAAAAGAGAATGCTGAGAGGTATGTATTATTTGATGAAAAAGGGAATTTACAGAGGGAAGAACCCTTCTGCCACAGAGCAATGCTCCTATAGAGAGCTAGAGCTCTCTATCCATAACTAACACAATAATTTTCAAGATACCTCTCTCACTCAGCACCCCTCCTATTTGTAACCTTCCTTATCCTCTTCTCTCTCTATAACTAACCATTCTCTAAGTAGGCCCTGGTTATTTGGGCATACATGTACATCATACTAGGTTGCCCTGACCCCATAGTGATCGGGTACCTATCAGGAGCAGACCCTCCAAAATCAGCATTGTTTCTTTGCAGTCTGTTATTTCTCTTTTATTCAGTGTATCTTCACCTTCCTCCTCTACTGATTTGCCCATCATATCAGTAGTAAGGAAATTCTGTGTTAGCATAAATAAGACAAAGCTATACTTCAAGTTCTTATCAAGATCCCTTTCAGAAAAAAATATGCCAATTTCTTTGACCCAAAAAAATATATTACATATATCTTCCACTAAAAAAAATCTGAATGAACCCAGTAAAACATCTTTTCCATCAGAAGTTCAAATAGCAAAAACATTATACACTAAATAAAGAAAGCCAACATCAGTCAACTTGTAGGCAAAAGTCGTGACATTTGTACCTTTCACGAAGATAAAACATCTCGTCGTGGATGGATGTGACGGTATCGTGTAACTTTTTTAACTCAAATTCCATTACCTAAGAAGATGGGAAGAAACAACAAATCAGAAAAATTTACAGGACCAAATAATTAGATCTATAATTCAGAAATCCCTATAGCTTACAAATGTGAAGGAAATTAGGATGGTATTTTTTTTTTTTATAAACAAATTAGGATGGTATTTTAAAAAAAGATTACTAGTTCTTGTTTATTCACATAAAATCTTGCAGGTTAATGCAGGGAATATAACAATGACAGAGTGGAACAGGCAATGATAAAAATGTGCATTCATACTTCTGGGATTTGACGCTTTACTTTCGCAAGAAATATACACACCCAAAAGCAGTATTTTGAAATTTAATTATGAACCTAAATTTCATGGTTCCCATTTATTTTGACTTTACTAATCTTACTAGGATATGGATTATACTTCTAATTTTTGGTTCTATTGACTATATGATTTATGTGAGCTAATATTCATAAAGATTAATTGGTGATAGTTTCTGTTAGGACAGCAGCGTGTCACCAGCTGAAGGGAATTAAGGGTGGCAAGGCTTGCTTAGCTGGCCTTAGCTGTCACAAGCAGTTAGCAGTTAGAATAACTGCTTATGCTGAGTCAGCAAGTTAGTTAGATGCACACCCTACTATAAATAAGCATCCTATAGTTAGAATTAGGACTCTTGATCATTTGTAAAGTTTCCAACGACTGAGATAGCTCAGTGGAAAGGGGAGTGGCCCTTGTGTAGTGTAGTGATCGTTGTAGTGCTACCATTTAGATACAGAGAGTTATATTCATACCTTTTCTGTTCTTTCTTCCTTGTTCTTGCTATTCTAGTGATTCTTGTGTTGTGAGTGTTGTGAATTGTTGTGGATTCCTAACAGTTTCGAATTGTATTTTGAGAATTGAGAAATAAATACTCTTTGAATATTCATAGATTGTATTTAATTATCTTGTTTTACTCTAATTTTATGTCTTAACTATCCATGACGGGTTCTATGTTAGAACACCACTTGACATTCGCGAAGAGATATAACAGCCTTATGTGCGCATAACATATTTAGATAAGCTATTGGGTGAGAGGATCCTCTAGTTATGGTTATAGGGTGACCAGACCTTAGCCACAAGTTAACACCAGGAGAGAAAAGGACCCTGGTTTGAGATGATTGTAGCATGAGATGTTGCCAGGTGAGCAGAGGCCCCTGACTTGATATGAACATGATATTTGACTTGTATAATGAGTAAAGATCACTGCCCAATTTGGACCTACAAGGTTCCTCATGATAAACCCATACGGATTATTTTTATACATAGTTAATAATCTTGATTTTGGGAATTTTTGTTTATATTTATGAATAAGTCTCGGAAAAAGCAGGATTTTAATTCATCAATTGGTTTTGTTTATGAATTTTATTCTTTCAATTACTTTGTGTCTTGAGTTATATCATGTATTAAAAACTCGTACGGTTATTTGTTTCTACTTCTTGTTCATTTTGTTTATTATGCCCTCATTGAGTCTCTGTGACACCCCATTTTTTCCTTTATATTCACAGGCTGCAGCTATAAGGGCTTGTTTCTCGTTTTTCTTTTTGATATGTATATGACCACATGGTCTGATGGTCATGATATGTCCTTTGTATATCTGATCTTTTAGTACTTATCATTGATATTGTGGAGATATTATTTCTGGTTGATGATTTTGGGTATGAATATAAGTTGTTGGACAGGTTAAATTGAATCGTGGTTTACTTAAGTTTTAGGGTAGAATCTGCTAGATTTTCGATAGCCCAATAAGTGTGTTATTGATGTATTGTTAGTAACTTTCTATAGACTTGTCAAGCTAGATGAGTGTCGAGTTAGCATTAGCCTAGGCGCCCATCACAGCCTAAGATCGGATTGTGTCACTGTCAATTGGAGAGCAGGATCCACCTGGTATCTGGCTCACACGATTTGATTCATGAATAATATGGTACTAATTGTTTGTTTTTGGTTGGATACACTAGATAAGTAGAAATTGCTGGAAAATCGTAATAGTAAACACTTAATCACTTAACTTTTTTATTCAAACGCCATCAAGACAGACAGTATATCTTGTCACCACCTTTACAAAGTGAAAATACAGTGTTACTTAACTTTAAAAATTCAAGCTAATTCCATACGTAGGAAATTTGAATTATTAACATGTCTTGGTGACTCCTCCCCCCACATCTTCAAACTAAGACAAAATATTGAGTGCAAACCAGAAGAATGAAATGAAAGCAACACTGCATTTTCAGGGATTCAGGATAGAAATGCCAGATTATCACTTTGTTTAATCAGTCATAACATAACAAAAAACTAATTATGCTGAATTCCTATCATTTCAAAATGCTCCAATGATGACAATCGTACGTATATGAATGCTAACTGCTAAGTCAAGGAACGTTATAGACTTACTTCAATCTGCCCTTTTTTGGCAACCTTGGGCCATTCCTTGGCAGCAACCCCAGTTCTCCAATCAAATTCAACATTTATAGTTACCGGAGGATTGTGATCATGTGACCAGAAACATGCTATGTAGTCACCAGCCTCAGCTGCAGTAAATGCAAAATGACCCGAATCCACACGAACCCCATCATGATGATTGTTCCCTAAAGGCGAACTCACCTGGCAACCAACCACATTATAAACAAGGCAACAGATACCAGAAAGTGTGAGTAAGCCATTTTAAATTTGATAAAGCTTAGGTAAAATTCTTTGTGCGCTAAATGCTTATCTCTAATAGAAATATAACATGTGTACAGCATCACAAGCACTTAAAAAATTGTAATTAATTTTGTCTTTTTAAATTCAGAAAACTCAAAACCACACTCAACAGGAGTTGGCACGTTTGGTCAAGACTTCCGCCCTCACTCACCATGGCTTGGGTTCAATTCTCGGATTTCTCTTATTGGTAGGTGACATGTAAATTCCACACGCTCAGGTTAGTGCTCTTCCTTGTCTTGCAAGAGACCGTGCATTCCCCTAATCTAAACCTTTATTTTACCAGGAAAAAAGAAGAAACCTTATGAAGAAAGCTAACCCACAGGATTCAAATTTTCTTATTCACATGCATTTCCTACCTTGTACTTCCGAAAGGAGTGAATCGTCATTTTGTTCCCTAAAATTGTAGGACGGTAACAAATCGGTCTCTCATATTAAGAAACAGGCAAAAACGTCCTTCAATTTGAGAAATGTCCATCGTTTTAGTCCAATATGGCAGCATTTTTCAATTTGGGGTCCTGTAATGCAGGTTTTTTTAATTTAGGGGACGGTTTTCTTAATATGAGGGACCAAGACCAACCTGTCACCGTCCTAAAATTTTAGGGACCAAAATGGTAATTTCGCTCTTTCCAGAATGCACATTTTCAGGATAATTCATAAACAATCAAAGAAAATTTATAAGAAATTAAAAAAAAGAAAAAAAAATCAAAATTTCCAAATTTGAAATTCAAAGGAATCCAAAACAGGGTATCGTGATTGAATTTGAATCATCATTGGCATACCCTGGCAGAGATCTTGTGAGAATCAGGAAAGGGATACCCTTCGTTGGGATTAACGATGGAATACTTGCCGACGGTCATTGAGTTACTCTTGATTTCCTCCGAGACGCACTTTGTGTGACCCGATTTCAGCTCGAACTGCATCGAATTCACGAATCTACATATCAATGCCGAGGCTACAACTACACGAAAAAGAAGAAGAAGAATCGAATTGGACATTGTGGTAATTGAATCTTATCAGATTGCGGAATAAGAGGATTTGAGAGGGAAGAATTGAAGACGGGAATCAAAGCGCGAAGTCAAAATGGAGAAATGCAGAATGAACAGTTTAATTACAAGGATTTGGTTTCGGGTTTCATTTCTGGAAGAGCATCAGAAATTCAGAATTTCTTTTTTTACTGATGGCATGATGGGAGACTTGCAGAACAGAAGGCCTTACAAGGAAGGAAAAACCGAAAAAGGAAAAAGAGTGGAAGTAATAATAATAATAATACAAGAGGATGGACTATGGCGATCGCGGACGAGCTAAAAACTCATTTAATTTAGAAATAAAAATAAATTACGATTCAGTTTGACTTTGAATAGGAAAGAGACCTTGTTTGAATAATCAAAAAGAAAATATTGTTAAACATTTTCATATGATTTATAAGTTGTTTTGTAAGTTATTTCGGATAACTTATTAAAAAAAATTATGGATATGTCATGGTTTGTTTTTATAAAGTCCTTCAAATACTTTGATAAATATTTATGCTAGTAGATAAATCTGAATAAATTGTTTATAAGTCAATCCAAAATCAACCTTGATTTCTATATCAAATTCAAACAAATGTAATCCGATTAAATAAATTAGATTGGATAATTTAATTATTATCAATACTATAACTAAAAAATGTTTTTTGTCAAAAAAAAAAACAGAAAAAAGTTTAAATAACATCTATAAATATAATATAGTGGAAATTAAAATGTTACAAGCTAACAAATATTAATTTTATGTTTGGAATATCTTTATATATATAAAAGGAAGTAGGTCTAGGGTTTTTATAGAGTTGTTATGAGGGTAATTTGGTAAATTAGCTCACTGGTAATTTAATAATTATTAGCCTCTAATAGTAGTATTAGCTGTACCCTTAGGGGTATTAGCGACAATTTAATATTTAGAGTGCTACAGTAATTCAAACAGTAATTTGGTAATTAGATTGGTGATCTAGGGATTTGGAAAAACTGTTGAAAGTAATCAATCTGTCTATATTCCCTATTTCCATTTTGTCCTCACAGCCACCTGCAGCAACCCCAGGAAACCAGCAAAGTAAGAGTGTGGGGAAACCAGCAACCCCACTTTGCTTAGGTGGAAACACTGAAAGTAAGAGTGATAGAGCATCTGTACTATATTAGGGAGCTTCTAAGAACAGTGAACGAGCTCAAATTATTGGTGGGAAGAAAAGGTCACAAGATGAAGGAGCTCTCATACATACATACATACACCTCTCTCTCTCTCTCTCTCTATATATATATATATATGTATGGTATTCCCCATTCTTATTTGTTGAATAAAGCGTGGCATGACGCAACCTTATCCAGTTTTTTTTATGTCGTTCTCGGTATGAATTTTTTTATCTGTTACTGGTATGAATCGGAAGGCCCACTGATTTATACTTTTTTTTTTTAATTGAATTGAAAAATAGAATATGTTTATTTTGAGCTTTGAGTTTGAGGTAATTTGGAGATGTGGTAGTTAATTGTTATCTGGAGCACAACACAGAAACCCAGGCTGGTTAATTGAAAAGGAACAAGGAGAGATAGTCCCTTGTGTTGTGTGCATATAGATTGATTAAGAGGCCTTCAAATAACTTCAGGTTTGAAGCTGCCTATTTTTCTTGCTTTATTCAATATGTTACAGAGGATACATAATGCTTTTTGAATAATGCATTTGGGGAGTTGTAGTTCTTTCAAGTCAATATTTTTCCCTTTTTTTTAGTTCAGCTAAAGTTTATCAAATCAATGTATCAAATTATTTA
Organism: Sophora flavescens; assembly: GCA_030762895.1. Classification (NCBI taxonomy): domain Eukaryota; kingdom Viridiplantae; phylum Streptophyta; class Magnoliopsida; order Fabales; family Fabaceae; genus Sophora; species Sophora flavescens. Next base: position 58,079,696 of record CM061065.1, read on the forward strand.
ACCAATAGTCTTTTTTTTTTTTTATAAACTAAAGGTTGGGTGAGTTGGGTCCCGAGGACTCTTCAAGGTCAGGCTAGGTCTTAAGGCTCATAAAACGCTTACAGAAGTACTTGCAGATTACCCATCAATGACAATAGGATTTTAATTCACGACCTTGTGAGTTATGAGACAAATCATTCCCAACTGAACCAACCTTCGTTGTCAATCATTAATGCTTTTGATTCTTATTTTTTAATTCCTTAAAATTACATTTACTTCCATACTAGCGGGCTTAACAAAAACTTATCATTTATTATTATAATAACAATTAACAAACACTGTTATCAAAATAATTATTCATTAGTGCTTTTTTCATTGGTCCATTTTATTGAATAAATTAACGTTTAGTTCTTTTTTTTCGATGAAACGTTTAGTTCCTTTATTTTCACAGAAACGAAACGTTTAGTTCCTTACTCCTTAATAGAAATATAATCGATAATTTAATTTTATAATAATAATTGAGTTTAATTGTTTTACAATGTCAGTGTAAAGTTTTTTACATTGACAATCAATCACAAATCATGATATAAATTACTTTTAAGGTGGTTAGGATAAGAATCAAAGATTTAACTTCAATGACGTGATAATTTATGATTAATTGACAGTATAAAAAACATTTACACCACATATATCAAGTAAACTCATAATAATTAACTGTCACTGTTACGAACAACCTTATTAATTGATAAAATATGAAGGGTTTTATATTCGGTTTATAACTTTCCTCGAATGAAACTTACGTTTCCAAATGCAAAAACTTTTAACATTAATTTAAATTAAATTAGATTTAATACCATAATTGAATTTTTTTTTGACAAACCATAATTGAATATTAAAAAACTGCAATTTGTATTCAAAATTAATTACAATAATTAACTGTATTATAGAAAATAAAAGAGTGATGAAAAGTTATATAAATTAAATTCTAATAATAAAAGAGTTTAATTAGTATACATTGTCAGTGTAAAGTTTTTTACACTATCATCCAATCATAAATCATGGTATAAATAACTTTTAAGGTGATTTGGATAAGAATCAAAGATTTTTAAAGATGTGACAACTTATTATTTGTTGACAATGTAAAAAATCTGTACACACACTGACCGTGTATACAAATTAAACTCATTATAAAAGCCATTTTTTTATTAAAAAAAGTGCTCCATTTATTAAATTAAATGATAAATATAAAAAGAGGAGTTAAAACATTAAATTTTAAAATAAAAATTATAATCTAAATTTTTTTAGTAGAATTAAATATACCGCATATTTCAAAAATTTAAACAAGACATTTATGAAAAATGACTAATATAAAAAGTTGATGAGAATTTGGGAGACAGTTAAGAAAAAATTACTAATACCATTAAATAGTATTATAAACGTTACATCAGTCCCTTTAAATATTTAATTGTCTGACCATTTATTATATAATTTTATAAATGTATAGTATATTAGTTTTATAATTTTAATCATTTTAATACTGTAATGAAAAGGGTAGACATTAAAGAGTAGATGTTATATTATAAGTTTATAATCTCTTTTAATCAAATATGTCCGCAACGTTACAGTATATAAACCTTTCAGGTTACATAAACCCCCTTATTTACAGTATTAAAATTATTTAAATTATAACACCAATATAATAAACTTTTAAAAAATTATACACTAAAGAATAGGGGTGTACTCAGTCGATTTGGTTCAAGTTTAGGTATAAAAAAAAATCCTAGACAATAAAAAATGATTTATTTTGGTTTGATTTTAATTTAATTTTCTTACAAAATCCAAACCATTCACGAATGTGTTGGTTTGGTTCTAATCCAAAAATTATTAAATTTCAAAAAAAAAATTGAATATATAAAATATCAAAAATATTGAATATATAAAATATTTAAAAAATATATAAAAATAAAAAATTTAAACCTTTCAAAAATTAAACCTAAATAATAGAAATAGTTTTCTAAGTATATTGAATTTACCTATAAAAATAAATATATTGAATTTATATATGTTTATTATATTATGATGTAAAATATGGTACAGATAGGGAATAACATTTATTTTAAAATTGCATATAATATATTTTTTACTTACTAAATTATTTAAACAATTTCTAATTTTTTAAAATAAAGAGAAACATATTCAAAAATTCCATACACAGCCTGCTTAAATTATTAAATTATTTAATCAATAAAAAATTTAGAATTGATTCAATACATGATGATCTTATTTATTGTTAGGGCAAATGAGCATCTCAAATGCCTATCATCTAACAAAACTCCTTATTAATTTAAACAATATCCATTTTTTTATGAATATCCGGTCAATATCCATTGTTGTTTCCATAAGGGGAAGATGGATATCAAAAGGATATTCCGTTAAGTACAGGTTCGAGTTCACCATCATCCAACAAGAGACAAAAACTGACAGTGACAGAGTTCTTTGCTTATATAATTCAATTGAGAAAAATTGAGCAACCATCCTTAATGCACTCCAAGTGGCTCTTTCAACAATTTTTTGTTGATGCTTACAAAACGATAGAGTCAGCATGTTTTGCATATGTTAGGACTCACCAAAAATAATTGAGAGCCGAAATGTACAAGGGCTAACAGACGCAATATTGAGAGAAGAAATAATCCTTCAACGGTTGGGAAAATGATTGTGTTGCCATCATCTTTCATAGGAGGTGCACGTTATATGTTTCAAAATTATCAAGATGCAATGGGAATTTGTCAATGGGCGGGATATCAAAATCAATTCATTACATTTGCCTGCAACCAAAAAAGGCCAGAATTATCTAGAGTTTTCGAAGGTGTTGGACTAAGATCCGAAAACAGACTAGACTTGGTTTGTCGTGCTTTCAATATTAAACTACAACAATGGATAAAGAGATAAAGCAAGGGCAAGTTTTTGGACAAGTAAGGCATGTATGATTTCAACCAATTTTCATTAATCATTTATTTATGATTTGAGGATTTAATTGGTATACACTGACAGTGTAAAGCTTTTTTATACTATCAACCAATCAGAAATTGATATATCATTATAAATGCTTGATTCTTATCCTAACCATCTTAAAAGACATAAATTATATGATTTCTGATTGGTTGTCAGTGTAAAAATCTTTACGTTTTACACTGACAGTGCATACAAATTAAACTCATAATTTAATACCTATAAAACTTTTGTATGAACATTTTTTTAGTGTTGATTTCCATCCAATTAAGGGGTTCTAACATCCTAAAAAGTATAATTAACCATTAATATCACTAAATTTGAAATTTAACTTCATTGTGCAGTGATTTACACAATGGAATTCCAAAAGCATGGATTGATAATTAAAGTCGGGCTTATCATATGGGATGAAGCTCCAATGACTCACAAATGCTGCTTCGAGGCAGTTGAAAGAACATTCAGGGTTTTACTTCGATTCAACAATCTACAAAACTTGAATCTCCCATTCAGAGATAAGGTTATTATTCTTGATGGTGATTTCAGATAACCTTCAAAGTAGGATTTTATATTCTAATGTTGATGACATCAATAATTTCTCAGAGTGGTAGTTAAGCATTGGGGATGAAACGACATCGAAGAAGGAGGAATCGAAATACTAGATGATTTACTCATAAAAAAAATACAAGTGAACGACTTGCTTCTATTTCAAACATTACTTATCCATCGTTATTGGAAAACATGAGTGCCACAACATTTTTCCAACATAGGGTAATTTTAGCACCAAGAAATAAAAATTGTTGACACACTGAATGATTACGTGATGTCCTTAGTTCACGGGATAAAAAACTTATCTTAGTTCTGACAGTCCTTGCATGATGAATGGAGATATTGATACAACAAATGATGTTCATACACCTGAGTTTCTTAACACAATTAACTCACCGAGACTTCCAAAACATGGGTTAAAGCTCAAATGGGATGCTATGTTCTATAAGGAAAAGTCATTTCAAGAAGCAATAGTGGCCAAAGGGTATTTATTCCTAGATTGTCACTAACACCTTCTGATAACTTGATCTCATTCAAATTTCAACAGAGGCAATTCACAATTGTTGTTTCTTTTGCAATGACTATAAATAAAAGTTAAGGACAACCGCTCAAACACGCAGAACTTTATCTTTCGCAATCGGTTTTTTCACATGAGTAGTTGTATGACGCAATATCAAGACTTAACTCCCATAGTGGATTGAAGATACTAATATGTGACCATGAAGGCGAAAATTCAAACACAACTATAAATGTGGTTTATAAAAAAGTCAACCAGAATTTAATCTAGGTGAGTTACTCTAAAATTAATAAATTTATTGGTTGCTTAAGTATAAATCAAACTCTTATTAGTTCACTTTTACTCTTATGGGGACTTCAAAAAACTATATTACATGTCAAATTGTAAATGTCCATGAGGTTTTCCTTTTTAAACAATATGATTTACTAAATTTGTGTCACGATAATACTTTCAATCAATCCACTTCAAGTACTACTTATTCAGATTTTCTCTATAATTCTTTATTCAACGATTCTTTTCCTTCAAAAACATTACAAATAAACGATATATAAGTCCCGATTCGTTTTATTAAACAAATATATTCACAGTAAACCCAAAAAAAACCAAATATATTCACAAACACAATATAAAATAACAATTATATTTATTCAAAACACTAGAATACCCCGTGCATCGCACGGGTTTCAGTTCTAGTTAAAAATAATAAGAAATCGCGCTACATCAAATTAATAAGTATTTTAGGGAAAAAATCAACATATAAAAAAGAATAATGATAAAATTAATATATATTAAATTTTATGGATGCGGTTCGGTTTCAAAAAAAAATCCAAAATATGATACGATCCAATCGATTTTCATTATATAAAGACAAGAAATCTAATAAACATCACTTTTGTTGGACTTATGATTTTTTTAGATCAATTTTCGATTTTCTTTTAAATTTGTATACATATGAACATCCCTGGATGAAGCGTATTGTGGCTTTAAAGTATAATTTCCTAATCATGCCTTGCAATTTAACCAAATGACTTAACGGGACATAAGTTCTTTTATTCTAAACTTTCGTACATTTACCATTATTGTGGAAGCTATGATTATCTATTACGAGTCATTTTGAAATTCTAAACAAATGATGATGCAGGGAATCAATTCCATTGCAAAATTTGTTCCGATAAAGTAATTATATTCCATCCATTTTAAAAACCGTTAAGATTTTAATTTGGATACATTTTTCATGTAAAGATTTTAGGGAAAAGTGCATATAGTCCTCTTAAAATTTAGGCTGATGGTGGTCGCATTTTCTGTTGTGGCTGATTGTGCGCAGGGTTGGACGACCATGGTGGAATTGATGAGCTTGGTGTGGCAGACATGGGTCACACACTCTGTTACGACATAGTCTATTACTGTGATTTTACTTTTGGGTGTTTGGAGTTTTGGTTTTGACTTGGTGTTTTGGTTTGGTGGACGTTTCCATGTTGTGCTTGCAATGCAACATGGATGATGAAGGAATGTGAAAAGAATGGAGGTTAGTTTACACCTAGCCAAAGAAGGTTAGTTTACACCTCATTTTGCAACAAAACCTAGTTGTCCTAGACAGGTAGGATGAATGGACGATCCCCCGGGCTCCTCTTTTAGCTCCTTCTTTATTCTACCCAAGAATGGAGGAGAAGAGCATGAGATCCATGAGTTTTATAAGAGGGAAAAGAGGAAGATGGAGGAGATAACTTACCAATTCCACTTTCTTGTCCCAAAACCTAGCAACCCTCCTTTCCCCTTTTCTTTTGCTGCTAAATGTTGGAAATATGTGGGAGAGCATCTCCATCGCTCAATTTCGCTTCCTCACTTTAGTCGAAATGGTCAAGGATTTTATCTATGGAATGCCCATCGGAAACGTTAAAACCCATTACCGACGAACAATTTCGTCGGTAATTCAAATTTTTGAATTACAGACGGACACGGTCGTCAGAAACTTTAAGTGGCCGTCGGAAAATCCGCATTATAGGACCACCGCGAAACCCTTCCCCCCACTTTCCTTTTCTTCTTTCTCTCACTATCAGACCTCTCCCTCTCTTCTCTCAGTCGCACGCGACCGTGACCACCTTCCCCGTGACCGCTGCCCGACACCCTGACCCTCTGTTCTTCTTTCTCTCTCCCCCTCTCTTCTCCCTCGCACCCACACCCTCTACCGCGCTGCCACACCCTCCGCCGCGTGCCACACCCTCTGCCACCACTTGAGGATCCCCCCATTGCCACTCCCACCACTGCCACAGGTTTACCTTGTCTCCACCATGAATTTTTTTTCTTGATTTTCTTCATTGTTTTTTGGTTGATTTGATGAGACTTGTCCCTATTTTTTGTTGAAGGCACAATATCGCCACCAATTCCGCGACAACAGCCACCACTATCAGTAGGGACTTGCACTGTCAGTTTATATAGTTTATATTTAAATTTTTAAATTTTTTTAATTTGTTTTAAATTGTTTTTATTGTTAATTAGTTTGAAAATCCGATAGTTTGTTTGTGAAATTATGTAGTTTGTATGAAATTATGTGGTGCACTGTCAAGTTTGTTTCTCAAATTATGTAGTTTGTATGTAATTATGTAGTTTGCAAAATTATGAAATTATGTAGTTTATTGTTAATTTTTTATTTATTTGAATTTGTTTTAATTTTTTTTATTGTTAATTAGTTTGAAATTCTGATTTTGTACTTATGAATTAAGTTTGCTATAAATTGAAGTCTGTTTGCCATATATTATATCTAATTTAATTTCAATTAGTAAAAATAATTAATGGAGTTTGTTTGTGAAATAATTAATTAACTAAGGAATAATTAATGTAGCTCTAATCTAATTAATTAAGTAATGCAATGACTATTTGTTTGCCAAATTTTCCAATCCTAATAGTTCTGCTTATGTGTTTGTTTGGAAACTTTTCAGTCTTGTTACTTAAAGTTTTATTTTATTTTAGAGTATAATTAATACGTTCTTGAGAAAAATCTTAGTCACCCGTTCGATGTTCAATATTATTGAGCATGTGTACTCGTGGTCATGGTATCGCTCATTTTATTGAATCTTGAATTGTCCAATTGGGACAGTTTGGGAAGAAACTTTTTCTCCATTGCTATATTAATTACTCGTTGATTCTCATTTGTTAAATAGTTGATGAGATTTCGGTTCGATGCATTTCCTTTTGTTCTTTGGTTCCATGCTTGATCGTGGTATCTTACCGTAGTCAAGTTGCGTACTTGGAGACCGACGGGAAATGGTGCCGAAATTTCTTCAGCTATAAGACATGAGAAGTAATGAGTAAGCAGTATAAAACAATGGTGAAGAAGTTTATTCTCGAATGGGATAGGGCCATACCATTTAAAGAAAGAGAGCTCATCAGAGTCATAGAATAATGTTTAAATATACGTAAGTTTATCTGAAAATGCAGAAGGATAGAATATTGTCCCTTGAGTCGTAGTTGGGTGTATGATAGGAACGAGTCTGGAAGACGGTGCCTGAAACAATCATTTGAAGTTGGAGTTGAGAAGTTTATATCAAAAGCGAAGCAACATTGTGATTATGCCGAAGATGGGGATTAGATGTCCGTGCATAAAGTGCAATTGTACAAAGGTTTTGACTGATGATGAAGTGAAGGTACACCTAAACTGACGTTGGTTCACGTAACATCCTAAAATCCCAATATAATTTTTTTAATAAAAAAAGATTAAGTTATTACAAGATTTAGTATAGAAAATTATTAGCATGAGAATTTATTGGAATTATATATATTTTTTTGGTTTCTCAGAGTATCCTCTGCACGCAACTGGTTAAGCTGGAAGAGACCCGTACCATCTCATCCAAATGCTCTTAGGTATTGAAATTATTATATAATTAATTTTAAAGAATGCATTTTTGGGTTTAAAAAAAAAAGAAAAAAAAATATAAGGGCTGCTCTACGTGAGCAAGCCCATGTTTTCATTTGTTGAATGTTAGCTTTTGCCAAATTCATCAATTCATGCACCTCCTTGCTTTTTTTTAAAAAAAAAAAGGACAAAAGGTCCCACAAAATTAAGAGGTTTGGCTTTTAGCCAAATTGCAAGCAACTCCATGCTGGAACCTAATCAAATAGAAGAATTCAAAGTGAATTCTTATAAATAATAGGTTAAATTACAGTTTTGGTCCTCCTATTTTTTAAATTTGGTAAAAATAGTTCCCCCAACTTTTTTTGACGAATTTGGTCCTTTTAAAATTCAAATGTTGCGAAAATGGTTCCTCCGTCAAGATTCCATCCAAACAGTAATGGAGGTTGGTGACGTCCGGGTCAGGGCTGTTTTATGTGGATTTCTTGGAGAAAAACTATTTTTAAACTTGGAGCAAAACTTAGGGTTCTTCTTCTTCGATCGTGATTGTGTGTGGGGCTAGGGTTCTTCACTTTGTCTTCGATTCTGTGTCTGCGAAACTTAGGAGAGGACACCACCCACACATTCTCAATTTGTTGAAAACCAGAATCCCTAACACAACCCCAAACAACACCTACACATTATCTAATTTTTGAACTACAGAACCCCTGTATTTCTGAGAAAATTACAAATCAATGAGTCCCCTCGCCATACAGATAAAAATCAAGCTCATTGATATCTCTAAGTATTGACCCCCATTCTTCTATGCCCCTCCTTGTGTATGTGCGTTTGTTTTTTTATCAAAATGCTCCCTCATTCTTCTCTGCTCCGTCAATCTGTATCATACATTAAGGAATCACGATGGTGGTGGAAGTTGGGTTTCTGCGTCTCCGCCGCGCCGGCTTGGATTTCTACGTCTCTGCCGACATGGGTTTCTACTTCTCGATAGGCATGGGTTTCTCTGTCGTCATCGGTATGGGTTTTCCATCCATGGTGGTCGAAACTCGAAGACGATGATAATGGAGGAAGAAGCACGAAGAAGACGCGATTGTGGCCCTGCAAGGAAGAAACTTGAAGACGATGAAAGGAGGAAACCCACATAAGAACGCTATTAGACTTCTGTGGTTCTTTATCCAAAAACCAAAGTTATCTTTTTTATTTTTTTATTTCTGATTTTTAAAAAATAATATTTAATATTATTTAAAGTATTAGTTGGCAGTACATGTCACCAACCTCCATTACTGTTTGGACGGAATCCTGACGGAGGGACCATTTTCGCAACATTTGAATTTTAAGAGGACCAAATTCGCCAAAAAAAAGTTGGGGGATCATTTTCGCCAAATTAAAAAAACAGGAGGATCAAAACTACAATTTAGCCTAAATAATAGTGGGCCGTATGTGTATTAAAAAAATAAAAAATAAAGAGAATTGATCCAAAATCACATACGAGTTTCCAAATCATCAAAACCTCATTCTGGAGTTAAAAGTTCAGCGCCGTATGTGCTATGGTCATTCTGTGGTACCGTTTGCACTAAGTGTAGAACAATAAGTCACATAGATCCAAGAATATAATTGAGAAGAAGAAAAGAAACATTATCGGTGAAACGCTGGGACTTGTTTTGATAATTTTGGAGTTTTTGGAGGTTTACAAGAGAAGGGTAAAAATATTTTTTCTCATCCCTTTATGGTATAATTAATTTGAGATTTTTATATGTACTTTGGTTTGTCATGAAAAATTATGATTTTTGGATTCTTGATTTGAGACTCTTAAAATATTTTATTGGTGTTTGAGGAATTGATCTAATTATATATTTTCCTAAATTTAATAAAGAAATAGATTTATATTAAATTTGTCATCTTGTATATACGTTCTTTTCAATTGTTTGTTGGCAAAACCATTGCCAAAGTCAAACTCAATGAATTGGAGTGTGAGTTTTGATTTATTTTCCCCTGGACGTGAAATTCTACTCTACTAACTCAAGGCCATATTATGTTAGAAATTGGAATTTAGATTCACTTTCCTGATCATGTTTATGTGGTGTATGGTTACATGTATGATATTGTTTAACAAAATTTAAATTAAATTTTGTTTAATTATAGTATAGTTAATTCCAACTTTACTTATATGAAGTTATAATGTTGTCGTGACTTGCTATGTTATTTTATATGATGTTACAGTGTTGTCGTGACATGCTTGGTTATATTATATAATGTTAAAGTGTTGTCTCGGCATGACAATATATTGTTTTTAGTGATGCATGGAGTTTGATAACCCATCTAGTAGTCATATGGGATGATATACTACATTATGCATGAGTTAGTCATCACCTTCTGGGAAGGGATGACAGTATATATTCTATTTCGGGAATAGAATGAGAGGTATCACCATCTGGGATGAGATGTCAGATTATAGAAAATATCCACATCTAGGATGGGATATGAGATACCTCCATCCGGGATGGAGAAGGCAGTGAGACGTCATTGTATGGATATGAGCTTATATAGACCTTAGTGGATCTGGGATTCACACTGGTTTTAGGAACCAAAGAGTCAAGTCAAGTGGTTATGGGAACCACAAGTCATGTTTATGGAGTTGCATTGCACAGAATAGGCATGGTTAATATGATTAAATGTAATGAGATGTGGCTGAATTTGATTTTAAGAGTTGGTCGTTTAATGTATGATATTGATTAATTTATACAAAAGGTTTATCATAATTATTTTTTCGCGGGTACTATGATTGATTTTTCGGTTTCCGCACCGACTGAGAACAACACTGTTTGCGAACCTTTTTATTAAATCGTTTTTATTCACTGTGATTATATCTCATTAAAAGTATTGTTTTCAGAGCACGAGGACGATGTCACTGAGACTGAAGAGACTTGAAGATTTAGTGAATTATCTTAGTTATTTTCTAGCTTGGTTAGTATTTTGTTAAATAATGAGTCGTTTGTGGCTAGACACCTTTATTTATTTATCGTTGGATTTATTAGTAGACGCCCGGTTTTGAGGCAAATGAATTTACTTTGTAACGATTTATTAACATTGTTACTTATTATTTATGAGATATTTATTTTAGACTAATTTATTTTATAAATTTTTTATTTTGACTATATTTTAATTATGTTTTAATACGGGTTACTATAGTATGAAGGGCGTTACAGTTCCTAATTATTGAATATGGACTGATCATGGCGAGGAGTTGCTGAATATTGATCTAAATGAAATTGGTGGTGACGATCATGACATGGGTGCATCAGGCAGTGGATTACACGACGACTATGTCGAACAACTCCAGTCAATACAGTGGATGGTGGATGATTGTCTCGGCCAACGTGGGACTTTTGTGGCGAATGAGATTGATGACATGGAAGAGCCTCCTAATGAATCGGTCCAGAGATTCTACAATTTGTTGTTAGAGACAAATAAGCCATTGTTTGAAGGGGCATCAGATTCAGAATTATCAATTTGTGTTAGGCTTTTAGCTTGTAAGTCCAATAGTCGTGTTAGATCATGTTGAGAGATTTTGCGTACGAGTCTTATAGCTGTGTTAGATCATGGCATACATACTTAGTTAATGGGTACAAATTCCACACATATGAATAGAACGTGGGTAAAAAGACAATTAATAGCGGGGTTGTCTTACAGGGTGAAGGTAGTCGTGAATTTTATGGGGTCATAAAACACATATACGAGTTACAATACAATACTACTACTTATCCTAAAAAAGTAGTCTTATTTTATTGTAACTGGTTTGATCCGTTGAGGACAGGCATAAAGGTGGATCCCAATTATGGAACTGTGGACATTCGCATGGCCAGAATATATCAACAGTTTGATCCATTTATAATTGCTCAGAATGCAAAATGAGTTTATTATGTCCCTTATCCAGCAATGCGAACGGACAAACGAGGTTGGTGTGTTGTTGTCACTAGCAAGCTTAGGGGTCGCATAGAAATCGATGATGCAGAGGATGAGATGCCCTTCAAGGAGGATGAATCGTCACATGTCAATGAAGTAATTGAGGTCGAGCGTATTACTGGCATGTTGGAATCTGAAGCTGATGGAGAAGAAGTGGTCATTGGTAATCAGTCATCGATGCATGCATCATCAGAGGAAGAAATCGAAAGTGATGACTCAATGGAAGAAGACGAAGAGTCAGATTTAGAATCAGATGATGATACCGAGTCTGAATAGGAATTTTTCTGTTAAGTATTTTTTATTGTATTTTAAATATTTGCTTATACAATTAAATGTAAGACCTCACAAGTTTCAATGTTAGATATTATTAATTATATGTATATTTTGATTACTCTGTTAGATATCGTTTGATTTATTGTTTTTAAATTTATTCATAACTATGCTATAAAAATAGTCTTGTCAGCATCAGGAGGATAGCCGCCCCGCCCCCCACTACAGGGGAAGGCTAAACGGGGAAGTTACATCGTCAAATCCCAGGTGCTAGCTTTTGCTGCCGCTGGTTCATCCGCACCCACCCCCATCCCTTCCGCACCCACCCCAGTTGCACTGATGACGATCCGGCAAGTGTACTGTTTTGTTGCAAGTAATAAAAACACAGTAAGTAAATACCGAGGTCGAACACAAGGATTGGGTGACCAATTTATCTAGATTTGAAGAAGATAACTAATAATTGACCAAGTCAAAGATGAGAGAGAAGGTGAGAGTTTGTTGGGATAAATCAGTTATCTAAAACAAATAACAAATTAAAGCAAGATAAAAAGAGTTACCTAATCAATTATCTAGATTATGATAGTGAAATCTAAGTTCACAAATTCACCTATCCTATCAAGCAAGTTACTCAAGCGTTTATCTTCTTATCCCTATGTTCAATTTAATTTCTTGTCAATCGGGAACCCTCAATTATCCTAATGTCACTTCCGATTTTCAAAAGGAATTATCTACAATTGCAAGTTGTCAATTTCCCAATTTATTCAACCCACAACTAGATTTATTAAGTTCTTGGTTCCCTATAGCGATTGCACTGCTTTCCTATTATATCCCTAGTAATGTTCAAACGGTGTTCTTAATTCAAGTCCTAAGCACGAATCGCTTCTCAGTCTCAATGCACTAAACTAGTTAACCACATGCCTTTATGATTAACGCAAACAAATCAGAAATAAGAAACAAGAAAAGAGACAAGGGTATAAGAAAATATTATTTGAATTCACTATGCCATCAAAGGCGGCTTCATGGATCCTTAAAAAAGAATATTAGCTCCTCATCACGTTCATAACAAAATGAATGAAAAGAAAACAGAAAATAATCCTACACTAATGGAGACGAAGCTCCAAGAAAAACAAGAAAAATAAAATGATACTGTAGTACCGGAACTCTTGGTACTGCCCCCATTCTTGCGCCCCTCTGCTGGGTTCTCTGCGCTGTGCGGCGCTATCGCTTATATATATTGCAGCCTCCTAATTTAAGTAGGATCAAAATATTTTTATTTTTGATTGCCAATTTATGTTTCAATCCTTATCTTCATTCCAAAATCCTCACGTGAGACCCTTGGCATCTCAATTAAAAACTTAATGAAACTTGCTTTATATCAAAATATCAAATTGCCAAAACCCAAATCAATTCACGGTGGGCCCTTCAATTTCTCCAAGCACCAAGCTTATCATGCTGGCATTTTCAATTGGAAGCACTAATTAATTTTGGCATGGGCCCCTGGCATTAAATGACCATGGCAATTGACTTTTCAATTCCTTGCAATTGGCCTTCATGAATCTTTATGTCTCGAGTAAATAGTCAATTTGGTCCCTGAAACTGTGAGGTCGTATTAAGTTGGTCCCTCAAATTAACGAAATTCTAAAAAGGTCCCCGAAATTATCAAACGTTAATCAAGTTAGTCCATCTGTTAGTCAGGGTTGACCTGACGCCGTTAACGATGCTGAGCAATCCACTAAAGCCTGAGTAGTCCATTTAGCCAACTTGTTTGCATTGTTCTTCAATTCAGTGGCCAACACAGCACCCCTTTGAGTCTCCAACTTCTGCCTGCAATCCACACCAGAATACTTAGGATCAAATTCATTCAAAGCATTCAAAGTAAGATACGACCTCTGCTTGTTCACATCAAGAACACTCTGCACTTCACACCTTGCAACAAGATACATCTCATAATCTAGCTTCCACCTCCTATTCATATAAGCCACAGAAGCAACCTCTTCACCCTCATTAACAAAAGGGTTGGGCTCATCAAAAGTGTCCTTATTCCTATCCCTAATCAAAACCTGCTGCGAGAAATTCTGGTTAATATAAGCAGCCTCAACGCTAAGCGAATGCACAGAGTTTATATCATCCTTAGCCTCAGGCAAGGTTCCGGCAAGATCTCATGAACAGAAAGCAAATCTAGCTACGACCTATCACGCTTATCAAAGAACAACTTGTTCGCAACACGCTAAACAACAATATCCCAAGAGTAAACGGACCTGGGTGCACACATGAGGGTGGAGAGGATTGTGTCGGTGGCAAAAACGGTGGCTTTATCCTCGTCAGCGAGCCTACGAATAACAGGGTCATCGGTAGTGGTAACCTTGAAGCAGAGGGGTTGGGGAAGAAGAAGAGGAGGCGTTGGTATTTCAAAATAACATTAGTGTCAATTTGGTCCCTGGAATTAGTGGGTATGTGACCATCTGACGTGGCAGGATGACATGGAGGCCACATGGGCACTTAATGTGCCAGCTCAGCGTCGTTAACGGCATCAGTCAATCCTGACTAACGGAGGGACTAACTTGATCAACGTTTGACAGTTTTGGGGACCTTTTTGGAATTTCGTTAATTTGCTGGACCAACTTGACACGACCTCACAGTTTCAAGGACCGAATTGACTATTTACTCTTCATGCCTCTGTATGTAATGTAGTGCCAATTTCATCCAAAAAAATCTTCACGTGGGACCAAGCTTCAAAGCAAATTCTTAATGGCAAGATTTTTCATTTAAGTTCTTAACTTTGAATTGATAATAACAATATTTTCCTCCCAGGAGCAATTTAATTGCCAAATCTCATCATATCCTTTATTTTGATAGGTAATTATTATCCAAATCCAAATAGATTTGGATCCAATCTTTATCACTTCCAATTGAATTTTTAATTATAATAATCCAAATCCAATTTGATTTGGACTTCAAAACCATCATGGGGGCTCCTTGCACATTACTTTACGTTGACCGGACTTTGTAAGCAGATTTGAATATTCGTGGGGCGATCATCGTCTCGCGGGGCGAGACTGAAAGACTTCGAATTCCTTGCTTAGCATCAGCTCTGGCTTGCGGGGCGAAACCTTGAAATTTCCCTTTTTCTTATTTTCTTCAATTTTCCAAGTTTCCTTGAGCTTCACTTTTAACCTGAAAATAAAGAATATCATTAAATGCTTTATTTGACTCAAAATTAAGTAAGAAATATACTAAAAACTAATTAAGAGACTCAAAATATTGCATGAGGACAATTGATGCAAAATTTGGGCGAAAATGAGATTAAACTCGAACATTTAGCACAGAAATCATGGCCTTACTAGTTGTAAAACCAGATAAGCCAGAGGCTTATCATGCACCTACCCCGACCCCTATAGGAGCCTCCACCACCCATTCTACACCTTCCCCGACCATTCTACACCCTCACAAACCCATATTACACCATCCATGTAACACCATGTTTTATTTAAGACTGGTTAACTTAATAAAATGAGGATTTTAGGAATTATTTTCAAAATAACCTCTTTAAATATTGAAACTTTACATTCATCAAAATATTACGTGATAAACATTTGATAAATTTAAATCTTCTTAAAATGAAAGTTTGATAACTAGTCTTACATCAATTGCAAGGAGAGAAAAGAAATACAATTTCCTTTTGAGCACTAAAACACAATTAATTTCATAAAACAAAACCACTTTCAACAAAAATCAGATTTGGGATTTAAGGTTCATAACACAATTTGGGAAAAATTAATCTAACCAAAGAGTGATGAAATTGGTTTAGGGAAACACTAATTCACAGTCCCAATTTCCTCAAATCCTTACCCTAACTTCTGATTTCAGTTTTAATTTTTTAAATTCATGTGACACCCGATGCTGACGAGGGCGGGGAGTGGTCGCCGGTGCAAGAAGGCACGAACAAGGAGCGGCTCCTAGTAGGCTTTTAGGAGGAGGGGGTACATGAATGAACCGATTGCACACCGGAATGAGAGGGATCCTGAGACTGTGTAGGTATGAGACTATATAGTTGAGGATGACATTTATGAATTGATTGGTACTACCAATATTAACAAGATGCATCTTCTTTTCGGTAGCCCATCACTTATGAACTCCACAGTTAAGCGTGCGTGACTTGGAGAAATTCTGGGATGAGTGACCTCCTGGGAAGTTTTCCCATGAAATGTGTGAGTGAGGACAAAGCACGCTAAAAAGACCCATGTTGGTTTGTGGGTACAGTCGTCAATCCATAAAGCAGTCAGGGATGTTTAAAATGGTATTGAAGCGGTACCTCTCCCAGTACGGTGTGGTTCGAGGACGAACCAAGTGGAAGCTGATGGGCATGTGACACCCAGTGCTGACGAGGGCGGAGAGTGGTCGCCCGTGCAAGAAGGCACGGACAAGGAGCGACTCCTGGCGGGCTTTTAGGCGGAGGGGTACATGAATGAACCGATTGCACATCGGAATGAGAGGGATCCTGTGACTGTATAGGTATGAGACCATATAGTTGAGGATGACTTATATGAATTGATTTAGTACTACCTATACTAACAAGATGCATCTTCTTTTCGGTAGCCCATCTCTTAAGAACTCCACAGTTAAGCGTGCTTGACTTGGAGCAATTCTGGGATGGGTGACCTCCTGGGAAGTTTTCCGAGGAAGCGTGTGAGTGAGGACAAAGCACGCTGAAAAGATCCGTGTTGGTTTGTGGGGACGGTCATCAATCCATAAAGCAGTCAGTGATGTTAAAATCCCCGACCCATATTACACCATCCCCGACCCACACTACACTATCCTCCACCCATATTGCACCCCCTCGCTTCGGGCCACGACGCTCACTAGCTGGCTACTCATCGCACCTTACTGCACCCACACCACACCCACCACTGTAATGCCCTTCGTTACATTAGTAACCAACTAAAAATGTAATAAAATTATTTAAAACATTTAATAAGGTGTAAACCTCCAATAAAATTTTCACAAATTATATATGTCTGAAAATACCTCAATAATTTTATAATAAACATTAGTAAGGTAATCCTTACATAAATAAAATTAATTGCCTCAAAATTCGAGCATCTACTAGAAATAAACCCAATGATAAAATAAAATGATACGGTTCTTGCCACAAATGGCTCCTTATTAAACATAATATTAACAACCAAATATAATAAATAGATAAAATCAAGTACTAAGTCTTCAAGTCTCCTCGGTTGCTCTGAAAACAACACTTTTAATGAGATTTATAATCCCAGTGAACAAAAACAATTTAATAAAAATGTTAGCAAAAGAGTGTTGTTCTCAGCCGGTGCGATAACAGGAAAATCAACCATGGTACCCTCAAAAATTATATACATAGTAATCTCTTTAAAATAAGCAAAGGTTGTTCAAAATCACATATAATTAAAAGTATCTCAACAGTCAAAACATTCACATCTCAAGCTTTTAATCATGTCAATCATGCATACTCTATGCAATGCAACTCCATGAACATGACTCGGTGATTCCCATAATCACTTGACTTGACTCTTTGGTTCTCAGAACCAGTGTGAATCCCCGATCCACTAAGGTCTATGAGCTCATATCCATGTAATGGCATCCCACTGCCTTCCCCATCCCACATGAAGGTATCTAATATTCCATCCCAAATGTGAATATTTTATTAGTTTTGATATCCCATCCCAAACATGGATATTTTCAATGATTTGATATCCCATCCCAGATGTGATATCTCTCATCCTATTCCCGGAATAGAATGTATATCGTCACCCCTTCCCGTAAGGTGATGACCAACTCATGCATAATGCAATATGTCATCCCAGATGACTACTAAATGGGTTCTCAGACTCCGTGTATCACTAACAATGATATAATGTCAGGCCAAGACAACACTGTAACATCTTATAACATAATAGAGCATGTCACATCAACACTATAATATCTTATAACATGAGAGAGCATGTCACAACAACACTATAACATCATATAATATAAAAAAGCAAGTCACGACAACACCATAACAGTATATAACACAACATAACATGTTAAGACAACACGATAACATCATGTAACATAACAGAGTATGTCACGACAACACCTTAACATCATATAACATAACAAAGCATATCACGACAACACTATTACATCATATAACATATAAAGACATATCAATCAACCATAAACTCATACCAATTTCATATATAATCACATAATTCATAGTAATAGCCTCTTAATTTAATATTAATTTCGTTTTTATACAAAACCCCCAATTTATAAAATAGGATTTGATCAACTATTGGTTTTTGCATTCAAAACTTCCAAAAATCATAATTTAAATTAAAAACTCAGTTTCCCAAATCGTTTCCACCATGGAAGGTTGAGAAAACGTTGTTTTTACTCACCTCTTGAAGACCTTAATGTTGCTCCAAGCGATTCCTACGGCGAATCCCAGCGTTTACCAAGAATTCTCCTCATCTTCCTCTTCCTAGACTCATTCTTCCACCATTATTTCTCTCCAAATCATGAAATCTCTCTTGTCTAGTGTTTTTTTTGAACTTCTAATATAATTAGGGTTTCAAAATTGCTGCTAATGCACATTAAATTCGTATTTATAGGTCTCCCAAAACCCAAAACGTATTAAAACGCGTCATGGCCCACTTATCCAGCATCAGGTGTAGTATTTTACACATATCTTAAGTTATTTACATCCAAATATTAAGAATTTTATATCGTTTGAAAGCTAACAAAAATATCTACAACTTTTTTTAAGATCACGAAATCTGAAACGGATGTTTAAAGGGTCAAAACTATACTAGAAGTTAGAAAAACGGTTCTGCCGCTGGAACCTGAACATCTTGTACGAATTTGGTCATAACTTGAGCTACAAGAACTCAATTTGGACGAATTTGGTGTCTATGTAAAGCTGAGACACATAGCTATATTTCTTATGAAGACATCCAATCCAAAAGAGTTATTTTGTACTATGAAATGTCCATTTGAAGATGAAACTCGGATCATATAAAGTCTATTATGCAAAATTGGGCCCAAAACACTAAAACCTATCTATTTAACTTCTTTTGAGTCACTTATGAGATTTTAAACACTTCAAACTTTAAATATAATAATTCTAATAATTTAATTCCTATCAAATTAACTAGTAGCCAATTTTTGGGATGTTACAACCACCACCACCACCATCTGCTGCGGCCACATATCCAGCAGGATTGTCGTTTATGCCGACTCTTGGGATGACGCCATATCCGGACACGGCCATTCCATCCTCATCATCCGCACCCCAGTACGATCACGACACATCATCGTCTGTGCAACAGTCGACCGCACAGAAGGACGTGCCTGAGTGGGCCAGGATTCCCGCACTTGAGGATCGACCATGGGTTCAGCCTGTTTCTGGAGCATAAGTAATTTTTAATTTAATGTTTTATAACAATTACTAATTTAACTACTATTCAATAAATTTGTTGTTTGTCATATTGTTGACTTTTTAAAATTATAAACTTTTCAAGTTTATCCCATTGAAAGTGGGATGGAAGAACGTTACCGATGCCATCAAGCAGCAATATCGTCGCTTCTGGCCATCATGGGGGTGATACCGAAGGACGATCATGATCATATCTTCTAACGATTCAGGGTAAGTTTTTTATTATTTCCTGTAATTTTATATTTATTTTTCACATATTTTATATTTTTTTTTTTGTATAATGGTATTAATTTTTTTTTTTGTTAACAGGACCTTGTGCGATGGTTACCGGAGCATACCTCACAGATACGTGCTATATTTGGCGAGAGAGCAGGTCATAGACTGAGGGACATGCTCCGGGAGCGTAAGGAGAGCCAGATACGTCCGGATTACATCGGGCCCATCATCTGGGCCCAACTATGTGCGTACTGGGACACTCCAGCTTACAAGCTGAAGTGTCAGTAGGCGAAGAGGAATTGAGCTTCCCAAAAGGGCGGGAGCCTACACACGGGTGGTTCGATTAACTATGACACCCGGGGTCGGCGAGGGCTGGGAGTGCTCGCCGGTGCAAGAAGGCACGATCAAGGAGCGACTCCTGACAGACTTCTAGGCGGAGGGACCCATGAATGAACCGATTACACACTAGAATGAGAGGGATCCTGATATTGTGTAGGTATGGGACTATATAGTTGATAGTGGCTTATATGAATTGATTGATACTACCTATACTAACAAGATGCATCTTCTTTTCAGTAGCCCATCAGTTAAGAACTTCACAGTTAAGCGTGTTTGACCCAGAGTAATTCTGGGATGGGTGACCTCTTGGGAAATTTTCCCTGGAAGAGTGTGAGTGAGGACAAAGCATACTGAAAAAACCCGTGTTGGTATGTGAAGTCAGTCGTCAATCCATAGAACAGCCGGGGATGTTACATTAACCACATGCAGCATGCCATTAACATGGTATGCATATATAAATGAATTTATTTTATAATTAATTGATTTTATTCGTGTGTCGTTTGTAGGCAGAAGAACTTGCGCGGTCAGTTGATGTCCCTACGGTCTTTATACAGACACATATACACGCGGACACCGGCGAGTTTGTTGATGAGAGGTCCACGCAGACTGTGGTGAGTTTCAGTGTTTTTTTTACATTTATATTATATGTTATTATTTTAGTTTAATAATATAATATTTTTAATGTATTGATCGCAGGACGAGTTCACTACCAGGTTTTGTCAGGTAGCGTCTGAGGTTACCTCTTGTTCCAGTGCCTCGGATCCTTCCCAGATGGACCTTGTCGAGGCAGAGCGACTACAGACCTAGGCGTGGGTTCAGGGACAGACCTGCGTTAGGTACCTTACAATTATATTCTACATAACATTAAAAAATATTGCCCTCATTATCCTACATCACTACTCTACATAATATTTTTATTTTCTACTTGCAACTTGAATTATAAGATGGATGAGTTGGTTTGGGGGAGGGATAGGGTTTAGTGTGATAAGGAGGTCATGGATTCAATTTTCCCCACCAACATGACACACTAATTACTAATATTTACTTATAAAAAACACCATACACAATAATTTTCTTTCTTCCTTTTACAGAGTAAAGAAAGATCCCTGTCTTTCCGCAATAACCAAAAAAAAAAACTTTATGCTCTTTATTTGTTCATCTCTCGGTCTTTTTATCTCTTTAGCCAAAAAAAAATACAAATGAATTCTTGAATGATTATTAGGTCACATACATAAAAGAGATATTTTGTTATAGTGTTGAAAATGAAAAAATTATACAAAAATTTCAAAATACGAAGACACATGGAGAGCAATTTTAGTTTGTGGAAGTTGATGTCTTATATTTTTTTTGGTAAATATGTCTTCTAATTTTTTTGGTATACAATGATATAGTTTTTGTATTCTCTAATTTTTGGCTTAGTAATAATGATGTCGTTATTTTATCATTTATCCATTTATATTTATTTATAAAAGTATTTGTACTATACGATCTTGCTCCCACTGGCCAGAATTCCTGGGTCCGTCCCTGTGTGGGTTGATGTGGTCGGCGGGAAGAAGGAGCGGATAGGGGGACGCCGAGCTTAACCATTCGGGAGCCTACATCCTCTAGCTCACAGGACACGGAGGAGGTGCATAGGCTGAGGCAGGAGGTGCAGCAGCAGAGGGAGGCGAACGACCGCATGAGGCAGCAGATGGAGTCCTTCTCTACGGTGATGACCGCTGTGCTCGATTTGATCCTATCCAAGAGGCGCAGTGTGACACGCTTACTTGAGCATCACATTAACTACTTTGTTTTACCGAAATTAAAACTTTTTAGAGATTTGTCGATTACTTTCGAAAATATAAGATTGTTCTAAATAATTACATTCTTAAAAATTATAGAACTTTTCTCTCATACATCAATAAACATAAATGCCTGAAACGTAAATAAAGTAAGACTTGCAAAATACCTTATATATATTAAAAATAAGACCTTCTTGAAGACAGGTCACTTGACAGAAGTTTACATGAGTGCAAAGCTGATTTATACACTAAGAGGGTTAAAAGTTCAAAGTTAAAAGAGTCACAGGTCAAAAGAAAATAGTTCTCAGAAATCAGAAACAACCATCAAGACTTCATTGCCCCAAAATAAAAGAAGGATCCTACGGCTGGTCAGACAACTAATGGTACCCATTGGGGAGACCATGGCGGCCATCCCCACCCTCTAGAGGTATGTCTGGTGAAGACACAACCGCTCTAACTCCCACATCGGGAGAATCATCATTGTCATCACTAAGCGGAAGGTACTTTGGTTCCTCCTCCATTAGTTCAACCGGGTCCTCCTCGACGATCTTCTGAGTGTCCTCCTCAATAGGTGAGGCTGGTGCTACAGCTGGCTGAGGTGCGTCCGGGAGATGATTTAACAACAAAAGTCCCTGATCGGCCAGATGCTGTAAGTAGAATTCCATCAGCGGTAATGAAATCTGAATAGTCTCAACGGTATGCGCTCTCCTCTCAGGTCCACCTACCTCGTTCCATCAACCGTACAGACAGGGCCAATGTATTCGGCAGTGTGGGCCCCCTGGTGAAATACCCATGTGGCCGGATCCTGTGCATTCTCAAAGATGATGGCCCTCATCCTCGAGTGGGCTAGGGGGAAAGCCAGATCCATCTATACCAGAAGCAGATATATACTACATAGGGAAAAGAAAATGCAAAGGTGAGATACCAATATATGGATCAATTATGACAACTACATGTACTACACACACAATACAACAGGTACAGGTGAGCAGTTATATACAACATAAGATTCTCAGATAAAATTATAACATCAAAGGATCATCGTCATTTTGAAAATTCATGGCACTTATATATTTCAACAATCTATAAAAATCTCCGGAGATCCCAAACTTCTTTTCGTTTGAGCTGATTAGGCTTTTACATGGCACATTGTCAACGAAAGAAACAATGGTCAACTTAAACATGGCACATTGTCCAAACTCCTGGCACAATGGTCAACTTTAAACATGGCACATTATTCAAACATCCTGGCACAATGGTCAAGTTGATAAATGGAACATTTGTCCATAAAGATACATTGTCGATTAAGGCACAATGGTCAAATTCACATGGCACATTGCCAGTTAAGGTACAATGGTCAACATAGGCACGTTTGCCGAATAATGCATGAAATTTTTTTTATTCTCGCAGTTTTTCTTTGTGTTTTCATTCTTCCCTTCATCGAGGCTCAAGGCTCATGACCATCCATAAATTTTCAACGTTTTAAAACTTTTATTGTCAACACAAGACATTTAAGTTCGAGTGTCCAATGACAACAGTCCTAGATCGATGCACTAGTCTTGGACTTTGTGGTTGTAGAAAACAACCTTCACCTTTTACTTCGTTCACCATGTTTAGTATAACGTATGTAGGACACACAGTCCACAACAACGTATATAGGACACACAGTCCACAACAACGTGACATAGATCATAGATCAACGTATTTTAAAACCCTAGTATCCCGACGTCTCGGTTACTAGGTTCACCTTTCAGCGTTAATTTTCGTTTAGTCAAATACTCATACAAAACAAGACTTTCGTAACTTATTCAAATTATCAGATATTTTCGTTTGAATAAAACTTTTTTTTTTAAAAAAAATTCCTTTGAAATTCATTTCTACAACTTGAAGTTATAGAAAATCCATTTCTTTTCTAAAAATCGATTTTATTTTGAAAAAAACTTTGGAACTTTCAAATAAAATCCATTTTAAGGTTTCACAATAAATTTTGTTTTTCTTCATGGTTTCTATCCATAAAATATTTTAAAAAATTGAATTTTTTTTGTAGTGTAAAATCATTTAAATTTTAAACAAATTTCCTTCATAAAAAATTTATTTTGATTCTAATATTCTCCTAAGTTTGAAAAGATAAATTTATTTTCTCTTTTACCGAAACATTTCTTCAAATAAATATTTATTTTCAATACTCTTCATATGGTTTTCTTAAGACTTTTATCTTGAGAATTTAATTTAGCTCTAACCAATAGTTAGGCTTTTCATGCAACAACTAAAACAATATCATAACAAATATAGCATGCATCAATTTATTTTCATATATCAACTACAAACACATATTCAAAAAAAAAAAAAATATCAACCAAGCATAAAACTTATTTATTCAACCAAACAAACAATCAACACATTAAATTCAATTAAGCATTAAACAACCTTCACATCAAAAATTCCAACAAATACATTAAGACACACAAGCACATATAGTTATCATAAATAATATCCCTCAGGCTGTCTCCCCTTACCTTCGTTTGACGAATAAAAAGTTTGTAGTTTTTCCCGTGTTTAAAGAAACGAGCTTGGTTTCCAAATTATGTTTGTGAATCTAAACAAAACCAAGTATGTATTGTAAGTTAAAAATTGATAAAAACACCCTATTGAAGTTGGCACAGGCAAACACAAGAAGGGGGGTTGAATTGTGTTTGTTAATTATTTTCGCAGAAACCCTTTTTGAGACACCTTTTCACAAGCAGAAGATAAAAAGTTTAAGCACATAAGAAATCCTTTTTAAAAGATTAACAAAACCAAAATCAAATCCCACAGTTAGTCTAAATAAATAAAACTGTAAACGATAAGGGATAGAAAATTCACTCAGGTATTTTATCTCGGTTCACTCTCTTCCAACCAAGAGCTACGTCCAGTCCCTTCTACTTGAAGGATTTTCGCAACTATTTCCAAATAGTTTCCACAACAAGTATTCTTCACCTCTCCAGGCTACAAGTGTTGCTTTCTTGCCAAGCCTCTTCAGGCTCTAACTCTATCACAAAGATTTTTCTAAGATTTTTTTAACTCACTATATGTGAGGATATGAAGGTTTAAGATCTACTAAATATTTTACAAATATTCAACTTTAAGAATTACAGACTTTTGCTTTACAACGAGAATAAGATCTTTGAATATCTTGTAATAGTTCAAATGGTAAAAGTTGTTGTTCAGTGCTTGAGACCTATTATATATAGTGGTCTTCAACTTCTCTTGTAAATGTTCAACGGTTATTTGAATAGTCCCATTGTAGATATAGCATTAAATGCATGATATCCGTTGAGATTGATAGCTTGATTTTGGCCGTGTTGAAAAGCATTATGGGTTATCAGAAAATCACAAAATGGAGGCTCACTGTTCTGAGAAATTGTACCTTAAAAACTTTCTTTCCTCCTTTGTGTATAACCCAGCTTTTGTCCAGCAAAAAAGATGTCATCGTACAAATCGTTTTGCAATTTCAATTGTACTATTTAATTTTTTGTATTTCCTTGAAAGTACCAAGAGTTTCTCACAAAAGAACAAGATGTTAATAATTATAAAGAACATATAGTCCTTTGAAATAAATATCAATCATTTGAAATAAATTCAATGTGGTTCAAATCGCATTAAAACATGTTCAAGGTAGTTAAGATGCAGAAGATGTATAACCGTCTACAGGCACTCAATTTAAGAACGCGTCTACACAAGATTTTAATCTGCTCGTCCACTGATGTGGTAGAATCACTCGTCCATACAAGTCGTTGGGCTTGCTAAGTCCTTAGAGAAACTCCGTCCAATGACGTGGCACTATGGACGTCTACTGAATTTTAGTTAGGCACTATGGATGTATACTTGAGTTTCAAAGAGAGCACTCGTCTGCTGACGTTGCTACTATGGACGTCTACCGATTTTTAGTTAGCCATCTATTTAATGATTAAAATATAAACAATTTAAATAACTTTTGGATGGGTAATTCTTTACAAGAGTCCAAGCGTTGTATACCTTATATTATTTTGGATATTCCTGCATAAACTGAACTCACTTGTTAGATCTCAACTAACACTTTGCCAAGCAAATTTAATCCTTTTGTTAACATCAAAACCTAGAGATTAAATAAACCAGAACCACTTTGGTTCCAACAATCTCCCCCTTTTTGATAATGACAAAAACTGATTAAATTTAAATAGCAAAGTCTAAAAGAGTTTGCAAGGCTCCCTCTAAGACATAGCATTCAACAAATCAGAGCAGTTAAGGCATATAAAACTAAGTCTTATTTGCAAGATAATATAAGTCAAGATAGAAGCCTTATCAAACATTTGTTAATAAACAGATCAAACTAATACCAGAGCATAATTTACTTTATAGACAAAATTTAGGCAAGAGAAGTCAAGGCAATGTAAAAAAGATGAATAGATTAAACTTATGCAGACAAAATATGTTCTTTTTCAACCAACAAACTCTGTATATAAAATTTAATCTCTTTCCTTTCTCCCCCTTTTTTTGTCATCAGACAAAAAGGTAAAAGGAGTGGACCATCATAGTCAGCAAAGCAAATAAGATAAGAAAGAAAAGATTTAGGTAGAAGGAGTTGGTGGAGGGGGTTGGTTTTGATTTGGATTTTGGCTTTTCTGAAAATCCATTAATAAGGCCAGCATTTGAGTCATCATTGCATTTGTAGGGGCCAAGGTATCTTGAACTTGCTTTTGTACCCTTTCCTCGATCTGTTGTGCCATCTGCTCTGTCTTCTCTTCAACTATCTTAGCAACCTTATCATCAGCAATTATTCCAATGATGTCCTCAAAATTTGGTGGCAAGGATAATTGTCTTGAGATCTCCATAGAGTCTGAGACAATGTCTTGAGCTTGGGCTGGTGGATGAACCATAGCAAGAGCTAATGGTTGAGAAGATGTCTTAGCAGACTCAGCACCTTGCTTAGAAGCACAGACCTCATTAGACTGCTTTGTTAGAGTTGGCTCAACAGTAGCAACAACAACGACATCAGCTAAGGGAGTTGAAGGTTCAGACGCAGGTTTTGAAAAGATTTCAACATTCAGCTCAGGGCCTTCTATAATTAATTTTTCTGTTTTATGCTCAGCGGATGAGGTTGAAGTTGAGACAAAAGCATATTGTAGAATTGGCTCAGGGACATCCTTTGCCCGATGAATAGGAGTAGGAATTTCCACATCACGGCTGGTTATTGGCAGACCCCAAAGATCTTTGAAGATTAAATATCTGACACGAGAGAGTCCACATCTGCCTCTGAATTTTGGAGTTTTCTTCTTCTCTTCAACAGTCAGGCTAGAAGTGGAGGCTTCTCTGGTGCAATGAATTAAGTGGGATTGCTAGAAAGCTCCTGCATAGTTAGCCTCAGTGACCATCTCAATTGGTAAAGATTGAATGTAATCCATCTGTGAGTGGTCAAAGGGTTCAGAACTAAGATCCAGCATCATGTCTTCAACTACTAGCATCTTTCCTTTGTGCCTTGGATGCTTCCGGTCCTTGTCCTTGTTTAGATCGATCATTGACAACCTAGGACAAATCTTGTAGGGCTTGACTCCAACATTTGCGGAAGTGGAGTGTTTTAACCAGGTTGGAGGGACAAACCGTGTAGCTCTCTCTGTTTTGAAGTGGCTGAATTCCAATTTCAGAATCTCATACATGAGATTGTCCACAAACTGGTCAATAGAAGCTCCATATACTCTTGGGTGTTTGAAAGTCATCCATTTTGTAGTCTTGTCCATGACAAAAGGAATTTTCCTGAAGGATCTGGCTCTTTTATCGAGAACACTCCCAAGATCCTTCTTGCTGGGATTAGTATGCTAGTCAGATATTATAACTCTCTCAACTCCATCAGCGAATGGTTTAAGGGGGTGGAAATTTCACTAGATTGGGGTAGATTTTTCTGGCAGGGAATCTCTGTTGGGAAGGTGAGTGAGGAGAGGTTCATCTTCATTGAACATTTGGGAAGGGAATGGGCTAGTTGGAGTGTGGGGTTCAAGGTTGAACCAGTATGGATAGATGTTGAGGGGTTCATACTCATACTCAGCCAGAGGATACCGCTTAGTTAGAATGAGTTCTGGTTCTTGTGGAATGATGTTAAATAGTATTTTCCATTCTCTCTGTACTTTGGCCCAGTTTTCAGATTTGCCAGTATAGAGAGTGGAAGAGGGAATTATGGGTGGAAACAAGGTTTTCAAGGGTTTAGGAAAGGGGGCTCCAAGGGTAATGCTATTGTCTGTTTGTGGTAGTGGTGAGTGTGGTGATTGTGGCAGGGTGGGGACATAAACAACATCCACATCATGTGGAGCAGAGATATTATCATCCTGAGTTCCCAAATTGGACTCTAATTCATCTATTGCTAATCTAACAGGATCATCAGCAGAGATTATTACCTCAGAAGCCATAGTTGTTCTAGCCCTCTTTGCTGGTCACCTCTTCTTCTTGGCAATTGGACCAACAACAGCAGCATCTTGTTTTTCTAAAATAGCAGCGATAGTTAGTTCATCATCTTCTTCTTATTCTTCAGACATAATTTCTTTCCTTGTCCTTTTTGGTGCAGGTGGAAGAGTAGCACCAGAAGATACAAAGAGGACAGATCCTCTAGTAGTCCTCTTAGAAATGGGTTACCTCACAACCACAGTCTTCCTCTTGGTTCCTTTCTTTAAACCAAGGATTCCTGCTTCGTTGGCCTCAAGTAATTCTACTTTAATGTTCATTTTATCCTCAAGCTTGGCCAACTCCACTTGCTTGTATGTGCTGAGTTGCATGCCACCGAGATGAACTCTACCAAAAACAACAGCTTGCAATCCTTTCTCACGAAGGAGTCTTTCTTGTTCATCCTTAGGCTTTGCACTTAGAACATCGTACACACCTTGCTGCTTGAAAATTTTTAACAGAAGATGAGTGAAAGTAATGTGAGAAGCAGATTCTCTGTTGGTAATGGCATCTTTGAAGCGATGAAACAGAATCCAGGGTAAGTTAATCTTTGTTTCGAAAACCAGATGGCAAAGACAGAACTTGTGGAGAGCAGATAAGTTGTCCTTAGAGCCAATCTTATGCAGCACCACCTTGTTCAAGATTTGGTGAAGAATCCTGATGTGATCTTTCATCTCAGAGGATTTCCAAGAATGAGTTCTTACGCTGTCTTGCCTCATTAGTGTAACAGCAATTGTTTCTGGACCACCTAGGTATTCTTCCCAATTTTCCTTGAAGACCAATCCTTCTTGAGCACATGCAATCGCATTAGAGATGGTTTTCTCAGATACTATCACTTTCCTTCCCAGCACAAACCCAACAACTTCTGTTTCAGAGATCTTTGGTCTTCTCCAGAATTCCCTTATCAAATCTGGATACACTGAGACCTTTTCTAGAAAGATTCCATCCCATCCAGCAACGTTAATGAACTTACTCACATCCAGATTGTATTGTTGTAGAATCCCAAAATTGAAGTGATGTTCCACAGATATAGACATAGTGTTAGTTGCAAAAGGAGGCATTGGAGCAGAAGTTGAAGCCGTTGTTGAGTTAGATGAATTTTGGAAGAACAAGGGAGACAGAGAGTTCGAAAGATTCACAGAGAGAGGTTGACAGGGATGAAGAGACGCGAAAAGTTTTTCAGAGGGAAAGAGGTTACTTTTAAAGATTTCTGAAAAACAACAGTTTCCAAAAAAATGACAAGACATGTCATTAAGTGTAAAACGACGTTGGTAACTTAGGACCATAAAAAGATGCGATGGGAATGATGAAGGTAGCTGACTCAGCAAGGAAAAAGAAACGTTTTATATAAAAGTGTTCAAGGACAAATTAATATAAGCAATAAATATGTGCATAGACGAGTCCACACAAGACTAAGAGTAGACGCGTAAAGACATAAGTAGTGGACGCGTAGATTTCACGTGCTGTGGACGTCATGACTAGTGGACATGCAGAGAAAACATGCAATGGACGACCAAATTAACAATAAATATACTAGCTCAATCCACATACAACATATTCAAATGCTTTCTTATAAAGATAAATCTGTCCTCAGCAAGAAGTTTAGGGAAGATATCTGCCCATTGGTGGTCAGTATCTGCAAATCGAACATCAAACACACCTTTTTGCACATAATCCCTAATAAAATGATGTTTGATTTCTATATGCTTAGCTCTAGAATGCAATATTGGATTCTTAGATAAATTGATTGCAACAATATTATCACACATAAGTGGAATACTACTTAAAAATACATTATAGTCCTGCAATTGATGTTTGATCCATAGAAGTTGTGAGCAGCAGCTTACAACTGATATGTACTCTGCTTCAGCAGTTGATAGAGCAATGGTACTTTGACTTTTGCTTGACCATGATACTAGGTTAGCTCCAATGAAGTGACATCCTCCACTGGTGCTCTTTCTTTCAATTCTATCTCCAGCATAGTCAGCATCACAAAAACCAACTAATCTGTAATCATCATTTTTCTTAATGCACAAGCCCAGATTAGTAGTACCTTTTAAATATCTAAATATTCTCTTAACTTCCGAGAGATGAGACTCTCTAAGATCAGATTGAAAACGAGCACATAAGCAAACACTGAACATTATATCAGGTCTAGACGCAGTCAGATATAAAAGAGATCCTATCATACCTCTATGTACCTTTTGATCTACCTTTTTCTTTTTATCATCTTTGTTCAGTATTGAAGTGGGGTGCGTAGGAGTATTCATTGGTTTGAAATCATCCATCTTAAACCTCTTTAGAAGTTCCTTTGTATACTTAGTCTGATGTATGTACACCTCGTCCATAGACTATTTAACTTGAAGTCCAAGGAAGAATTTGAGTTCTTCCATCATGCTCATTTCAAATTCTTTCTGCATTAACATAGAAAATTCATTGCACAGAGATTCATTAGTAGCACCGAAAATGATATCATCAACATAAATCTGTACTATAATGAAATCTGACTTAATAGATTTTCTAAATAGAGTTGTGTCTACTTTTCCTCTGTTAAAACCACTTTTCATTAGAAACGAACTTAACCTTTCGTACCAAGCTCTAGGAGCTTGTTTAAGTCCATATAGTGCTTTCTTAATATTATAAACATGTTCAGGGTGATTTGTATTTTCAAAGTCATAAGGTTGCATGACATATACTTCTCCATTAATAAAGCCATTTAAAAAGTAACTTTTAGCATCCATTTGAAAAAGCATAAAGCTATGATGTGCAACAAACTATATTAAAATTCTTATAGCTTCTAGCCTAGCAACCGGTGCAAAAGTTTCAGTGTAGTCTATACCTTCTTCTTGAGAGTAGCCTTGAGCAACAAGTCTTGCCTTGTTTCTCACAACCTTACCATCTTCATCAAGCTTGTTTCTGTAGACCCACTTTGTTCCAATGACTGACTTATCTTCAGGCAGGGGTATAAGCATCCAGACTTCACTTATCTCAAACTGATTAAGCTCTTCTTGCATAGCTAGAATCCATCCTTCGTCTAGTAGAGCTTCGTCCACTGTTTTCGGTTCACATTCAGAGACAAGAGCAGAATCACTTTGTTCTCTGAAGGTTGACCTAGTTCTTAGCTTGTCATTGGGGTCACCAATGATTTCATTATATACACGTTTGCAGAATACATAAAAGACCTTGAATGACTCATCCTTGTGAGCAAGAAACATAACCCATGTCCATCTAGTGTAGCCGTCTACTATGACAAGACCATATTTCTTACCACTGACAGAGGTAGTCCTTGTTGGACCAAAGAGATCAAGGTGTAGTAATTCTAGTGGTCTGTTGGTACTAACAACATTCTTAGATTCAAATGAGCCTTTGACTTGTTTTCCCTTCTGACATGCATCACAGAGAGCATCAGATTTGAAACTAAGGTTTGGTAGACCTCTTACAAGGTTATGCTTTTTTAGTTTTGAGATTAATCTTAAAGTTGCATGACCCAACCTTTTGTGCCAAATCCATCGTTCATCCTCAATGGACACTAGACATGAGACACTTCGATTTGAGAGGTCCTCTAAGTCAATATTATACAGATTGTTTTGCCTCTGGGCTATGAATAGGAGTGATCCATCAGCTTTCTTGACAGTACACATATTCTTATAAAAAGAAACAGCAAACCCACTATCAGATAATTGACTAATGCTAAGCAGATTGTGTTTAAGACCATTTACTAACAGAACATTATCAATGGAGGTAAAAGGATGTTTACCAATTTTACTTATACCAATGATCTTTCCTTTTTGGTTCCCTCCAAAAGTGACCCAGCACCATCTTTGGGTCTAAGATCTTGGAACATACACCTTTTTCCTGCCATGTGTCGTGACCACCCACTGTCCAAGTACCAGGACTTCTGTTTCCTTCCTGTTGTTAAGCAGATCTGCAACAGGAATTATCTTATCTTTAGGTACCTAAATTGACTTGGGTCCTTTTTTGTTAGTGATCATAGGTCGTGAATGCTTTGCATGCTTGTTATGTATGCATCTAGATGACACATGCCCACTTTTTCCATATACTTTGCACTAAGTATTGGAAGGGCTTGGTTTTGACTCAGTATGCTGTGGACGGACTTTAAAAGCCTTATATTGTGTATGAACTTTTGGTTTATTCAGAGATGCATCTTGCTTCTCTTTATCATAAGCAATGCCAGATTTGTCACTGGTGATCTATAATATCTTAATATAAGGTTTAACTTATCTGAGCTACCAACCAGTTTTGACAGAGAGTCTGTCAAGTATGTCACATCTTGTTTCAGTTGTTCAACTTCACAAGAGCTATTAGACTTACACTCAGTCTTGTCAGTCAGACTAACAATGTTTGATTTTAATTTTTCATTCTCATCCTTAAGGTTTTGATTCACTGTGTAGACCTTATCATAATCTTTAGAGAGTTTAATAAACTTCTTTTTGAGACTCTTATACTCTTTAGACAGTATGCATGATTCATGCAACAATTCATCAAAAATAGTTTGAAGAGTAGATGGATCAGAGTCCATTACCTCAACATCAGTGAATTCACTACTTTTCGATGCAAGATCACCATGAAGCAAATGTTTGCTTCTTCTCCTGCTTCATCTTCTTCATCTGAAGAAGACAGGTCAAGATCCTCCCATGTAGCCATCAAGCCTTTCTTCTTTTTGAAGAATTTCTTTTTCTCCTTCAGATCTGGGCAGTCAGCTTTGAAGTGTCCTGGTTTCTTACATTCAAAGCACAGGGGTGGGCCTTTCTCCTTGGAATCTGACTTCTCCTTGGAGAATTTTTGTTGAACTGCTTCCTTCTGAATCCAAATTTCTTTCTCCACATGTGTTGGATTTTTATGGAGATGAAATATAGTTCATCCTCATCTGAGTCATCTTCATTATTTGATGAATTAGTTTCACCTGAGGACTCAGCAACTTTAAGCACCTTTGAGGAACTAGCTTTCTTGGCCTTTAAAGCAATGGACTTTCCTTTTCTGGACTTTTCCTCTTCATTAAGTTTAAGTTCATGAACTTTTAATGACCCCAGAAGCTCTTCCAGAGAAAGATTATTCAGATTATTTGCTTCCTAGATAGCAGTTACCTTAGGTCTTCACTGCTTTGAGAGACTTCTCAAAATTTTTCTCACATGATCTCTATTCACACAGACCTTTCCAAGAGGCCTACGACTATTGGTGATTGTTTGGAATCTTCCAAACATCTAGTCTATAGTTTCATGATCAGCCATCTTGAATAGCTCATACTGGTGAACCGGCATTCTTATCTTTGATTCCTTCACTTGTGAGGATCTTCATGAGCTAGAGCAAGTGTATCCCGGATTTCTTTAGCTGTGTTGCAACTATGAACCTTGTCATGCTCAGATCTGGTGATAGCACACATGAGATAGTGCTTAGCTTTCAGGTTTAGTTGATGTTGGTTTTTCTGCTCTTGAGTCCATTCAGCTCTAGGCACTACAGCTCCAGCCTCACTCCTTGGCTCAGTGTAGCCATTTTCTATCAGTTCCCAGATGTTAGCATTCTGTGCATCCAAGAATGCCATCATCCTCTTTTTCCAATAATCATAATCAGTTCCATCCAAGAGAGGGGGTCCTTTGATAGCTTGTCCTTCTGTATCCATGATTGTAGGATCGTACTGCCTTAGCACTTGTCAGATGCTCAACCCTATCAAGGTTGAGCTCTGATACCAACTGAAGTTGGCACAGGCAAACCAAGAAGGGGGGTTGAATTGTGTTTGTTAATTATTTTCACAGAAACCCTTTTTGAGAATCCTTTTCAGAAGCAGAAGATAAAAAGTTTAAGCACACAAGAAATCCTTTTTAAAAGATTAACAAAACCAAAATCAAACCCCACAGTTAGTCTAAATAAATAAAACTGTAAAATATAAGGGATAAAAAATTCACTTAGGTATTTTTATCCTGGTTCACTTTCTTCCAACCAAGAGCTACGTCTAGTCCCTTCTACTTGAAGGATTTTCTCCACTATTTCCAAATAGTTTCCACAACAAGTATTCTTCACCTCTCTAGGCTACAAGTATTGCTTTCTTGCCAAATTTCTTCAGGCTCTAACTTTATCACAGATTTTTCTAAGATCTTTCTAACTCACTATATGTGAGGGTATGAAGGTTTAAGATCTACCGAATATTTTACAAATATTCAACTTTAAGAATTACAGACTTTTGCTTTACAACGAGAATAAGATCTTTGAATATCTTGTAATAGTTCAAATGGCAAAAGTTGTTGTTCTGTGCTTGAGACCTACTATATATAGTGTTCTTCAACTTCTCTTGTAATTCTTCAACGGTTATTTGAATAGTCACGTTGTAGAGATAGCATTAAATGCATGATATCCGTTGAGATTGATAGCTTGATTTTGGCTGTGTTGAAAAGCATCCTTGGTTATTAGAAAATCACAAAATGGAGGCCCACTGTTATGAGCAATTGTACCTTAAAAACTTTATTTCCTCCTTTGTATATAACCCAGCTTTTGTCCAGCAAAAGAGATGTCATCGTACAGATCGTTTTGCAATTTCAATTGTACTACTTACTTTTCTATATTTCCTTGAAAGTACCAAGAATTTTCTCACAAAAGAACAAGATGTTAATATTTATAAAGAACATATATTCCTTTAAAATAAATATCAATCATTTGAAATAAATTCAATGTGGTCCAAATTGCATTAAAACATGTTCAAGGGAGTTAAGATGTAGAAGATGTAGAACCGTCTACAGGCACTCAGTTTAAGAACGCGTCTACACAAGATTTTAATCTGATCGTCCACTGATGTGGTAGAAGTGCTCGTCCACGCAAGTCTTTGGACTTGCTAAGACCTTAGAGAAACTCCGTCCAATGACGTGGCACTATGGATGTCTACCGAATTTTAGTTAGGCACTATGGATGTATACTTGAGTTTCAAAGAGGGAACCTCGTCTGCTGACGTGGCTGCTATGGACGTCTACTGATTTTTGGTTAGCCATTTATTTAACGATTAAGATATAAACAGTTTAAATAACCTTTGGACTGGTAATTCTTTGCAAGAGTCCAAGCGTTGTATATCTTATATTATTTTGGATATTCCTGCATAAACTTAACTCACTTGTTAGATCTCAACTAACACTTTGCCAAGAAAATTTATTCCTTTTGTTAACATCAAAACCTAGAGATTAAATAAACCAGAACCACTTTGGTTTCTAACACTTATTCCTCTCATGCATGCTTCGGCCCTACCAAGAAAATGATGACAAAAATTTCAAATTTTTACAAGCTTTTGGACCAATAATCCTTAAGCACTATAGAGACAAAATAAAAGCTTAATACTTAAAAATAAAACTCAATCCATCCACTCTACAAAAGAGTAGGTTTCGACCTACATAAAAATTCTAGGCTAGGAATTTATTTTTCAACTTTTGAATCACATGCATGTCTTCAAAAAGATGATCAAAACTTGCATTTTTCTTAAAAATTTAAACTAAGCTTCCTTAACTTCCATGACTAGGGTTTTCGGTCATAAACAAAATAGGGAAGAAAAACTCATTCCTTTGATGTAGCTTATGAGCTTAAAAATACATGTATCAAGGATTCTCATCATGCATGTGAAAATGTAACAAAAACATCAACTTTCCTCCACATAGGGTTTCGGCCACCCTATAAAAATATGTGTTGGAAAAGCTTTTTGTCTCATACAAGCATGTAGGATGAAGGTTGAGATGCATATGAGTTTATAAAAATTGGTTTTCTTGCTAAAAGATTTATCTTACAAATTTTTAACTATAACTTTGAACATGCAATAATGAAAAATGACATGCATGTTGATAAAAGTAGATATTTGAAGAGATGAAGAGTAGAGGAGAGAAAATATACCCTTAGTGAATGATGAGAGGTTGAAGATGAATGAAGTTCCAAACTTACAAGATCAACAATGGTGAAGTGAAGTGAGTGAGTGAGTGTGGGAGTAGGAGAGTATGTAAGTGAACCTTGAGAGAGGATGGAAAAGTGATGAAAGGAGTTGAAGTGAGGTATTTATAGAGAAAAGGGGAGAGGGGGGCGTAGCTGCTAGGTGAGAGGAAGGAGGGATTTTCAAATTTTTGAGTAATTATAAAACTTGGTTTTATTAAAATATAAGGTTTCTTGTAAAAATAAGTAAAATGATGTTGTGTAAGTAATGATGCTCTTTTAAATGTGACTTGTCTTTCATGTCAAATCAAATCTCATAAATTTGGACCTAACATATTTTAAATTAATTTGCTTCCTTCTGGTTCCATCGATTTCCCGACTGTGAAAACCGATCGTATTTCCTCTGTTAATTTTCCACCCGGAAAAATAAATATTCTGATATTTATAACCGATTTTTTTTTAAAACTATAGGAATTGTTGTAAACGAGTTAGGAAATCTAAAGTTTCATTTTATGAGTCGAAATTCATTTTCCCTTATCAGTAAAATATTACTGACAGTGAAAACGTAGACCGACCGACTTTGTCTGAATTTTAAACCAAAATTTCAAGTACAGTTTACTAGAATAAAATAAATTAAGAGAATAATTTTAGTTTATCAAAAAAAATTCTCAGATTTAAAATATTAATCACACATACAAACACATAAACACAGATTATTAAGAAACAAAAAAATCAGGGTGTTACACGCAACACTCTACAGGTGGTTCTCCAGATCAGCCAGCCCTTCACTTCTACCAGTCCACCTCTGCAGCAGCATGATGCCGATGTGTCTTCTCAGCCGTAGCCTGATGGTTATCTTATGCCGGTGAACTCCACCCGCCACGACGGCGATGAGGGTTATTATGTTGATGGCTATTATGATATTTATAGTTGTAGGGTTTTGTAGCTATATGGTTACTTATGTATGGATCGATATTGAATTTGTTTTATGTTTTTATTTTATTTTAATTATAATTAAATTACTTTTTTAATTTTGTTTGTAATTTCAATTTAAATTTTAATCAATAAAATAATAAAATAATAAATTAATTAAAATAAAATAAAATAAATTAAATTAATAATTAAAAAAATAAAAATTGAAATAAAACAATTAATAATTAAAATAATATATAATTAATATTAATAATTAAAACAAAATAAAATAAAAAATAATTAAAAATAATAATTAACAATTAAAATTAAAGCAATTAATTTAAATAAAAAAATTGCAGTTACCGACGGAAGATTCCATTGGTAAGGTTGGATCCGTATTATCGACGGAAATGTCCGTCGGTAAATCCCTCAGACACTTACCGACGGACAATTTCGTCGATAGTTGGGTAATCCCCTTGACGAGTTACCGGGGAACTTTTCCATCGATAATTACCGACAGACCGCGCCAAATTCATCGGAAACCCTTATTGACGAGCTCATAACCGATGGCCTTTTGGCCTTTCCGATGGCTTTTTGGCAGTCGGTAATCACGTTTTTTTTTTGTAGTGGTCGGTTAAGACGTATACTGTAACATCCCTGGCTGCTTTATGGATTGACGTCTGTCCCCACAAACCAACACGGGTCTTTTCAGCGTGCTTTGTCCTCACTCACACGCTTTTCGAGAAAACTTCCCAGGAGGTCACCCATCCCAGAATCGCTCCAAGTCAAGCTCGCTTAACTGTGGAGTTCTTAAGTGATGGGCTACCGAAAAGAAGATGCATCTTGTTAGTATAGGTAGTACCAATCAATTCATATAAGCCTTCCTCAACTGTATAGTCCCATATCTACACAGTCTCAGGATCCCTCTTATTCGGGTGTGTAATCGGTTCATTCATGTGCCCCTCCGCCTAGAAGCCTGCCAAGAGCCGCTCCTTGTCCGTGCCTTCTTGCACCGACGACCACTCCCCTCCCTCGTCGACACCCGGGTGTTACATGCCCACCAGCTTCCGCTTGGTTCGTCCCAGAACCACACCGTACTGGGAGAGGTGCCGCTCTGATACCATTTGTAACATCCCTGGTTGCTTTATGGATTGACGTCTGTCCCCACAAACCAACACGGGTCTTTTCAGTGTGCTTTGTCCTCACTCACACGCTTTCCGGGAAAACTTCCCAGGAGGTCACCCATCCCAGAATCGCTCCAAGTCAAGCTCGCTTAACTGTGGAGTTCTTAAGTGATGGGCTACCGAAAAGAAGATGCATCTTGTTAGTATAGGTAGTACCAATCAATTCATATAAGCCTTCATCAACTGTATAGTCCCATACCTACACAGTCTCAGGATCCCTCTTATTCGGGTGTGTAATCGGTTCATTCATGTGCCCCTCCGCCTAGAAGCCTGCCAGGAGCCGCTCCTTGTCCGTGCCTTCTTGCACCGGCGACCACTCCCCGCCCTCGTCGGCACCCGGGTGTTACATATACTGAACAACAACATGGGGAGACCCGTGAAGAAAAATACTCAACAAGTGGCCTAGAGAGGTCGGTGAAGAATACTGTTGAAGAAGCTTGGAGATGTTAGGTGTAAAATGAATACTTATTATAATTATATGTTGTAATAATGAATATCTTAATTGTTTTTAGGGAGCGGATATAGCACATGATTTATGTGAGTGAACTGAGAAAAATCTTTGTCTGCAAGATTTTCGACCTTTAATCTTTTTACATTCTACGCCTATTACCTCTATTGTTTTATCATATTTTAAATATGGTTTAATGAAGTTTTTGTTCTCTGTAAAGTAGGTCACTTTCGATTTTCGTCCCTGAACTTGTTTTTCGTTGGTTTTGGTCTTGTAAGTTCAAAATATTTGGTTTTGGTCCCTACCGACCGTGACTCATCGTTAAGTACTGACGTGGTTAATGGTACACCATGTCAGCATGGACACGTGGGCTGCCCCTACTTTGCAGGGTCCAAAAACTTCATTAAACCTTTAAACATTGATTTTTGTGGAGCATCTTTCATTAATGTAATTGTTGAAATATTTAGAAAAGCATTTTAATTATGAAAGAAATTTGAAAAGCAGTAGAAACCCAATTCAACGTAAGTTTAAATGAAGTCTATAGAAGAAGACATTTATAATTCAGTTTATAATGAAACAAATAAAAATAAATTACATATGATATGAAAAAGCAAAAAAAACTTAGATGTATTTATATTGCAATATAAACGTAATTATTGAAAACAAAGCAGATATTAATCATTGGCTTAACATTTTAGTATCCCACAGATCGACATCAAGAAGAAAATCACCCCAAGTTTGACCTTCAGTAAGAAAGTCACAAACTTTGGTTGTCATTGATGTAAGGACTTCATCCCAATGGTCCATCATAATCACCCCATCATCCCCACCTAAAGAGCATGTGTTGTTTTCTCCATTGTCTCCTTTGTCGTCTAACAATGTTTCCCACTAGTTCATGGTCGACACTGACGAAGTTGCACATGCTTGAGTTATATTATTACCAACTTTGATAGTACTATGATTAGAGGAAATGAATTTCCTTTGTAACCAAGGGGATGTTTTTGAGAAAGTTCGAGGTTGAGGCTTTGTTGCTTCATGGGGTTTTACAGTTTTGGTCTCTTGTTTCTTTGTTTCCTTGTGATTCTTATGAGAGTGTAATACCTTCCTGCGCATGCAGGTGTTCCAGCAGTTTTTCACATCGTTCAGAGTTCTTCTTGGAAGTCTTCCTGCAATCAAGGACCACCTATGTACACAAGAAAATTTAATTTGTTCAATGAAAGGCTACTCAAGTTTACTTTGATATAATATTCCTAAACTTTAATTCGCAGCTTAGAAATTTAATAAATATATTGTGCATATAATTAAAACATATTAATTCACTAATATAGCATATTTGTTAATTTCCAATTTTTTTCTTCTGCAACTTCAGTCTCCTAGTAGGTGTCCGTGCTCTTTTTTGGTTCGAGACTCTCAATATGCATAAATCACATTTGAGTCTGACAAATTCGAGTTAAGTTTGGAAGAAGCTCAACACTTATTTTTTTAATTCACAAAACTTGAAGTTGAAACCTTACTTTAAAAAGAACCAAGCTCATTATTGCTACTTGGCATAACATGAATTAGTCTAGGAGGTGTTCCTACTACACTTAGAAGGCTATGTGACTAATCCCTATTGTAATTTTA
The DNA here is from genome assembly GCA_030762895.1 of Sophora flavescens. Taxonomy (NCBI): domain Eukaryota; kingdom Viridiplantae; phylum Streptophyta; class Magnoliopsida; order Fabales; family Fabaceae; genus Sophora; species Sophora flavescens. The sequence goes on from CM061065.1 coordinate 58,120,144, forward strand.
GGTTGCTAAATCAATTGATCAAACTCATGCTTAAAGATAACATATTTCGAAAGATTATAACACACCTATTTCCCAAGAGCTTATGCAATCTTGTCATAATGTCAATTTCATCTTCACTGAAGTCTCCCCGCTTGATAATTGGCCTTAGATAGTTCAGCCACCTCAATCTGCAACTCTTGCGGCATCTGTTCAAGCCTACCAAAGCGAAGATACTTATGTAATAATGATGGACATTTATAGTTCTCTATCATTTCATTGGTAATTAATTTTATTTATATATATGTAAATATTTATTATAAAATATTCGGTGATTGCTTGACAATTTAACTTAAGGATGAAGGTTTCACATCTCTCATTTTTCTATACCATATCATGTTCCCACCAATTAAATCATGCCACATCAATACCCACCAAGAATGTTACATGAAATTTTTACAGATGTGACATGATTTAATTGGTGATAATATGATATGGTACACGAAAATGGAACAAGAGATCTTCGAATATGAAACCCGTGAAAGTACCATATCGTTTCCTATTACCATATTTTTGCTTTCATGTACGGTGCAGTGCAAGGACGGTCCTCAATTTAGAAAGTCTCAGTTAATTAGTCTCTTGACTCTCTTCCTAAACAAAAAATGATAAGTTTGAAAAAAAATTGAAAACACACCTTCTCTTTGAGGAACTAGGTGCCATTTCCCTCCCCATGTTGTTTGACGCATGCTATGAGAAGGTCATCTTCATATTTTTTTTCCACACACCTTTCTTTAGACTTGATGATACTTCCATGACAATTCAATCAGTTTTTTTTTTTGATAAGCCAAAAAGTATACAAGCTTACATAGGAAACTATATAAGCTTAGTTTCGCTACAATTTGTTTGACTGATCTTTAAAGTTACAAACGTATATATATAAAGTCATACATATCTATTAATTTCCAGAAGAATGGATAAGGTCCATGTGTATTGCTTACTTTGTGCAAAATTAAATCACAAGAAATGATGCATGAAAGTCTAATCAGGTATTTGGTTTTTCGATCAGGTTTATGTCACATATCAGTGGTGTATTTTTTTTCTTTTGTGATTTGTTGCTGTACTTGCTGATCAGTTTATGGGTTTGGTTTGTTTTTTATGTATAGATTATTTTGGTATTTCTTCAGGGGTGTAAGTTGGCTCTCAATCGGGTAGGCTGTCATGTTTCCCCTGATTGAAATCTAACATCTTTTCCCTGTACTCTTCTAGTCTTTGTCTTTTGTAGACGGGTTAGAGTACACCAAGTACTCTTCAACCCATGTATAAATAATGTCTATAGAAGATGACATTTATAATTCAGTTAATCATAACTTTACTATTCTTCAATATTGAATTTTACTATTTTACTGATTTGTCCGTTTGTCCGCAAATTAGGGGGAATAATGAGTTTTTTATTGCTTATTTCTTTCTATTTTTGATTTATTATTTAATGAATCATGCTAACGAGTGTCCTTAGGGCACTCTTTAAGAAACTAAGAAAAGCAAGTTTTCATTGAAAAACCAAGCATTTCACTTTTTCAAATGTTAAATACATCAATTCCCTATGTAAAGTTTCTTTTCTAAGTTTCTTAAAGAGTGCCCCTAAGGGCACTCGTGAGCATTTTACTTATTTAATTAATTGAAGTTTTTCTATCTTACTTCGTTACACTGGGAGGCAAGCATTAATTGAGACATGACATTGACAAAGATAGTTCTGGTCAACTAGCTTTTTTTGTGTGCTTATTTTATATTTTATTTCTAGGGATAATCATTTTCTCTATTCACCTGTTTCCGTTTCCTTAGGGTGTGTTTGGTTTTACGTTAAAAACCTCCGAATTTGATTCTCCCTCCTGTCAAACATTATTTTAGTAAAAAATGAGGTGTTTGGATGCTGTTAGGTGAGACGCCCCGACGTCCCAATAAAGAAAACCCATAGTATTTAGGACCTAATCATGTTATTATCGTTAAGCGGATATTTAAAACGGCGGAAAATTAAAAACTCAAAATATAAACAACATATATACATGCATAACATATACACATCATATCCCGATACAGTACAGTAGAGGGATTCCCATCAGTAGGATCCCAACATGTACAAACTAGAGAGATACCAAAAATACATCAAAGGACAGAAGAAAAGATACCTCACCGCCTCTCGACACCCCATCCCCTCTCAAAATACATCAAAAGCCTCACACATTCACCTACGTGAATAGCCCTGGCCTAGGCTATCACAGACTACTACCCCTGCTGTAACCCCAAGGTTTCGACGGACCTGCCTCTCCTCCACTGCACTGGAAGATCTGTTATCTGTGGTAGATCTCTGAAACATCCATCGGTAATCCCTGGCATCTCTAGATGATAGTCGTCGAGAGGATACTCGGGAGGACTCTGACCCGATGGCCCTAATATGGGGTGGTGCTGGGGCCTCAGGAACGGGCAACGGGTCATAGACTGGATCTGCGGGGTCCTCATCCTCCGGATCTGGGGCAAGTCCAGGCTTTGGTGCAGGTGCAGGCATGGCTCTTGGTACCAGGGCATCAAAAGGTACCATGAAGGGTATTGGGGCCATCTCGTACAAGGGCGGCATCGGTGGGGCGGGTGGTGCGTCTGGAAAACCAACCGGGAAAGGAATCGTCACGCCGGCTCGAAAGGTGCCAACAATACCCAGGGGAGCTCCCTGCCCGAAGTCAGAAGTCACCGACACTAAACCCGTATATACAGAAAAATGGGTGATCGGGTCCACGAGCCACCCATTGGGGTCTACGCACTCGAACTCAAATTTTTCAGTGAGGGGAAATCCGGTCGGCTGGGTCATCTAAGGATGGTCCCAATGAGCCATCGGCATGATCCTGATCTGCGGTAAACAGGAAACAAAAGCAATCACAAAAGAGAAAGGGGATAAGAAACAATATAACGTCAAACGTGGAAAGGGTTTAGCAACATTTAATTCTATAATAGCTCACCAAACATATGTCTCCAAGAATATATATATATATATATATAACACCATCCTCAATCCACATCTATGATTTTTCCTCTACCCTCCATCATGATGCAATGCAAATACCGTATGAATCATCTTATCATGTATCGGCCATATCCGGATATCCACAATCGACACTGTCACCAGAGGCCCCGGCACACACCCTCATCCGCAGATGGAGGATGCCCATGCAAAGCAATGGCACTATAGTTGTACAATCCGGTGCACACCTCTGAACCACGACCAGGGTGCTCATGAAAGGCATGGACTATAGATGCAACTAAAATGAAATAATGTCTGGGACGGTCCGCCGTTAGCCTAAATCCCGGGAATTCTCCCACCGAGGAATAGACCCCAACGACTATGTTTCATGTCAACCAGACCATGTTTCAAGTCAACCATATCACAGACCATGTTTTAGGTCACCCTCTAGTGCCCTAACCGCTCATCATAATCTCATAAATAACCTCAATAATAATCTCGTCTCATCAATCTCATCACCATAATATCATAGTAATCATCTCGGTTAGGCACTACTAGCACATATAGTATGAATTCCCCAATACATCATACCGTCTCAACATAACTTATCACTTACTCAACCTCTAAGCATAATCATAACACTCATCACATCATACCATCATATCATTATGTCATCATGTCATCATGCCATCATTACAATCATGTTATCATTTTCCAAAATAATCATCATTACCAATTTATAATAATAATAAAATAATAATATAACATGTTCATAACCAAAAATAATAAACACTCATAACATCATCATCCATCAATTACCAATATCAGACCAACCAGTCAAATCAGTCAAAGTAGGCAATCATTAAATAGTAAAGTAATATATTTTAGACGTAACAGCGATAAATGCATAATCTCAATATCATCACGGGTACCACTAGGTAGTCCCTAATGTGATATGGACATTGTCCGTTACTTGCTCTCATTTAGGGTTTGGGTTGCCCTATGCCATTATTGAATTAAACGTCACCGTGCCGTTTCCGACGTTAAATAATTTCTTTCCCCCAACTGAAAGTCGTATGACCACCAGAACGTTACGAAACCACTCCTCCTCAACTCGTCTCGAATCTGCCTCACACGGAGTAAGGTCCCCGAGTCTCCAAAATTCCACCTAAGAATCACATTGTGAATGACACATTGTAAGGGACTTAAAATCGATCTGAAGCAAACACCACAAAATCCGCCACTGTTTTGGCTCTTTCTCTCACAATCCAGAAATTGATTTAAATATTGGAACGGTGAAAGTGAAGAAATACCTGTCCTTAACCTTCTCCAAAAATTTCAGCTCGATCCAACGGTGAACAAACCTCGGATGGCCCTTCTATGGTGACTGGTCAGAAGCTGGACGAATTGAGTTCCTCTCAAACTTCTGAGCTGAATAACTCACACTGGGAGGGTTTTACATAAATTCCAACCGTTGGATATGAAACACTATCAATCCAGAACCTCCCTATAAAATTTGAACACAATCTAACCATGGAAGAAGGTGTAGTGATAGTTTTACAGAAGCTGCTCCATTCAAGCTTCAAGCTTACAACAATGGGGGTTTGGGTTCTATGGTAGTTTTCTTCTTCCAATATCTCTCTCTCTCTCTCTAGCTTTCTCTCTTACTCTTTCTAAACTCTCCTATTTGTTCTCTGACTTATCTCTATGGTTTATGTCTTCAGTTCTTTCAAATGGCTTAAGTGAACATAAGTTTACTTATGCCCTTTTATTTTTGCCATGCCACGCTGCCACGCTCAAGCGTGAGAAGGGCATGCTTGAGCGTGGGAAGGCAGGTACGTCACTGCGCTATGCAACCAATCAGGAGCTGCCACGTAAGCCCTGATTGACACATGGCAAGTCAAAGCATGGCCTTGTCTGTTGACTTGGGCGCTTGAGCGTGGATACACCCACGCTTGAGCGTTGACTTCTGACCAAAAGTCAACTCTTTGCGTTTAGGGTCCGTTCGACGTCCGATTGAGCTCAAATTTGAGATATAGGCTCATTAATACCTAATAAATAACCTCCAACCATAAAAATTCCTAATCTCATCTCTAACTCCAAAATTCTTATTTCACACTCAGCGTCTCAAAGACGTTAACCCGGAAACCCTAATTTTGGTTCCTACGTTCAAACTCACTCGATAAGGTTGCGTACTTGCCATGCAAGGGTCTCTATGCCTCAAACAACATATCAACTATGTAATCCAAGCCCTAAACCTCATCCTCACATGTAAACCATACATAAAATAACGGATGTTACATTTCTACCCCCCTTAAAAGAAATTTCGTCCTTGGAATTTACGTACCTGAAAACAAATGGGGGTACTGCTGCTAAATGTCTGCCTCATGCTCCTAAGTAGCATCTCCGGTAACACTATCCCATATGACCTTGACCAGGGGAATCTGTTTACCATGGATTTCTTTAATCCTTCTATCTGCAATCTTAGACGGTAAAACCTCATATTCTAGATTCTCTCGAAGTTGTATTGACTCTGGCTCTATTACATGAGAATGATTTGGGTAATATTTTCTCAACTAGGAAACATGGAAGACATCGTGAAGGTTGGAAAGGTTAGGCAGTAAGGATATTTGGTAAGCTACTGGACCAATTCGTCAAAGAATCTTAAATGGTCCATTGAATCGGGGAGTGAGATTTCTAAACTTTATAGCTCTGCCAATTCCGATCATTGGAGTAACTCTCAAAAACATGTGATCACCTTCTTTGAACACTAAGGGTATCCTCCTCTTGTTATTGTAGCTCATTTGCCTATCCCGCACTTCCTTCATTTTCTTTCTTATCTTCCTGACTTGTTCTGTTGTTTGTTGTACCACATCAGGACCCAACACTTGGCTCTCGCCAGTCTCATACCAACACAACGGTGTCCTGTACTTTCTCCCATACAGAGCCTCATACGGTGCCATCTCGATACTTTTGTGGAAACTGTTATTGTATGTGAACTTAATCAAAGGTAGGAATTCATCCCAACTTCCAACTTGTTCCAACACACAAGCTCTTAGAAGATCCTCCAATAACTGAATTGTTTTCTTTGGCTGACCATCCGTCTGAGGATGATAAGCATAACTCTTCCTCAACTTGGTTCCCAAAGCATTTTGTAATATTCTCTAAAATCTAGAGGTAAATCTAGGATCTCAGTCGGAGACAATACTCGACGGCACACCGTGCTACCTCACCACTTCCTTGATGTAGATCTAGGTCAACTTCTCAAGACTGTAACTCTCACCAATAGGTAAGAAGTGAGGACACTTCCTTAACCTATCCATGATAACCCAAATCGCATCAAACTTCTTTGGAGTTCGTGGTAATCCAACCACAAATTCCATCGTATGCTGTCCCATTTCCATTCTGGGATATCCAAAGATTGCAACAACTCTGCGGGCTTATAATGCTCGATCTTAGCTTTCTGACACACCAAACATGATAGGACATACTCCGCCACCTCTTTCTTCATCTTTGGCCACCAAAACATCTTCTTCAAGTCTTGATACATCTTGGTGGATCCTGGGTGAAAACTCAACTTACTCTTATGTGCCTCCTCTAAGATCATCTTCCTAATCTCTAAGTCCTCTGGCACACATATCCTATCTCTAAACCTTAACACACCATCGGATCCTCTCTTAAACTCTGAAATCTTACCTTCATCTATGCCTCGACTCACCTCTAGCAAGTATTCATCCTGAACCTGTTTAGCCTTAAGATCTCTCAGAAACTCACTGCTGATGGTGATCATACCTAAGCATATTCTATCCTCAATCAAATCCATACCTAGGTTCATATCTCTAAACTGTTCAAGAAACTCCATCTCTTTCATCATCGTTGTGGACACGTGCAAAGATTTCCGACTCAGTGCATCGCCACAACATTAGCCTTCCCTGGATGGTATTGAAGATCAAACTCATAGTCCTTAATGAATTCCATCCATCTACGCTGCCTCATGTTCAGCTCCTTCTGATAGAACAAATAATTAAGACTTTTGTGATCGCTGAACACATTAAACTTAACTCCATAAAGATAGTGTCGACATATCTTCAATGCGTACACTATGGCTGCCAACTCCAGATCATAGGTCGGGTAATTTCTTTCATGAACCCTCAACTGTCGGGAAGCATAAGCCACAACTCTTCCCTCTTGCATTAAAACACAACCCAAACCTTGATATGACGCGTCACAGTACACATCAAACTGTCCTAAGGGATCTGGTAAAGTAAGCACTGGAGATGTAGTCAACTTCTCCTTTAGCTTTCGAAAGCTCTCCACACACTTCTCCGTCCAAACAAACGCCGTACCCTTTCTCGTTAACTGCATCATAGGCAACGCAATCTTCAAGAAACCTTCGATGAACCTCCTGTAGTAACCAGCTAAACCTAGGAAGCTCCTCACCTCACTTACTGACTTAGGCCTCTCCCACTTAACCACTGCCTCTACCTTAATTGGATCAACAGCTATCCCTTCCTTATTGATTATATGCCCTAGAAACTGAACTTCCTCTAACCAAAAATCACACTTGGATAGCTTAGCATACAACTGCCTATCTCTCAGCCCCTGCAATACAACTCTCAGATGTTCCTCGTGCTCTTCCCGGCTACCGGAATAGATAATAATATCATCTATAAACACCACCACAAACTTGTTGAGGAACGATCTAAAGATCCTGTTCATGTAATCCATGAACACCGCTGGAGCATTAGTTATACCAAAAGGCATAACTAAGTACTCATAGTGTCCATACATCGTCCTGAAAGCTGTCTTAGGTACATCCTCCTCCTTCACCCTAATATGATGGTATCTTAGAAAACATCGAAGCTCCCTTCAAATGATCCATCAGATCATCTAGGCAACGGATATTTGTTCTTGATTGTAACCTTATTCAACTGCCTGTAATCCGTTGATAAACTAGAACTTCCATCCTTCTTCTTCACAAACAAAATTGGTGCTCCCCAAGGTGACACACTCGGTCTGATGAATTCCTTCTTCATCATATCATCCAGTTGTTTCTTTAACTCTGCCAACTCCACGGGTGACATCCGATAAGGAGCTACTGATGTAGGTTCGGTCCCTGGTATGAGATCTATTGCGAACTTCACGTCCCTCTCTGGTGGCAAACCTGGAACATCAGGAGGGAAAACCTCCGGAAACTCTCTCACGATAGGCAAAGAATCTATACTCGGAGTCTTCTTAGCTTCCAAAGAGAAAAGCATCACATACTGTTGAGAATCGTCACTCCTCATAGCTGCTCTTTCATTGGCAGATACTATGCTCGAAGGCTCAAGAAAAGAAAGGGTCTTTCGGGAACAGTCTAACACTACATGGTTAGCTGAAAGCCAATCCATGCCAAGGATAACATCTATCTATTGCATAGGAAAACGGATAAGATCTACGAGAAATGTCCTATTTTCAACAACTATAGGACACTGTAAGCAAACAAACATAGTGATCAAAGGATCACTGGTGTAACACCCTATATTTCACTGTTTTAAATAACAATAATACATATAAATATGTTTATAAGTTTATTTGAGTTTTAGAAAATTATTTTTAATTACACGGAGTTTACTACTCAATCCTACTTGAATGTAGGAAACTACGATTAAAATTTAGATTGGAAAGTCAGGCGAAAACCGGCCCGCGAATTCCATTGACAGTATAATTATACAGCTCAAAAGACCTAATTTTAATTCGTGAACGAGATGAAAAATGTTTTTATCCTATTTGCTACAATATTGGAAGTTTTGAAAATTTTGGTAAAAAATTAAAATATTATATTTGTTGCGGGCGTATACGTCGAGATTATCTCTAGGAAAAACCCGCGCCAGATGAAACCCGGAGTCGGCAACGTAGCTGAGATGATGGATTTGACCGACTTGACGACCATTTATGACGAGCTTATCCGAGTCATAATAGCCATAATGGCGCATTTATGACAAAGTGAATTTTGCTATGAAATGACCATTTTACCCTTGTCTTTTTATGACAATTACAAGCCATGCCATTGGAAAATTTGATCAAATCCAACCCAAAACTCACGGCTCCTTCCTCCATTCCAATCACTTGGACATCACTTTTCCTAAGCCATAAATGATATTTATGTTAAGTGGATGAGTTATAAGGAAAAAGTCATTCTCTCATCAATCACCCGAAAATGCCACGAAATTCTGACCTGTTTATGCTCTGAATCTCGAAAAACTTTCAACATGAAAGTTGTTCATCTTTTTCTCTTCTTTCCAACGACATAAAGATCATCCAAAACGGACAAGTATGTTGAGAGATATACCCAAATTACTAAAACTGTTCTAAACCCTCATCATGTTCATCTTCTTCTCTAATGTTCTCAAATCTTCTTCAAGTTTCTTGATTCTTCTTAAAATATCTTTGACTCAAAAAAATCAGCCAAATTTGGTCAAGATAAGCTTGCATTAAATGTGGCAAAATCATCATCATGACACTTTATTGATAATTTGCAAACTAGTCCTTCAACTTTTGGAATCTTTGCAAATTGGTCCTTAGAACTTAATTGCATTTGAATCCTTTAGCAATATAACTCATCATCATATAGATCCTTCCTAAGATGGCGCCACTACCTCTATAAATACCATACTCTCACTTTTCACTTAGTTTCTTTTGCCATTTGTTTCCAAAACCCTAAAGTTCATAAGTCTCTTAGTGCTAAGTTTGTAAAACAAGTTCTTGGATTTCCTTTGTCATTGATCTCCAAGAGGTAAATTCAAATCTTCATTCTTAATGATGCCTACGTTCTTTAGCAAGTTTCTTGATTCAAGGCTTATATCATAGTTGTTTATCACTTTAAAGTTTCTAACCCTATAACTTTGAAAAGTCATAATAAATTCTAGAAAAATCTAATGATGATGAAACTACTTTCTATCTTCTTGATATCATGCATATTATCTAAATCCAAGAGCATGATGTAATCAAAAATTTATTTCCTAAAAATCTAGCCTTGGCCGAATCTATCACATTAGGGTTGGTAGAGTTTTGTTCATGTGTTGTCATGTATGATCATGTATTCTATATGGCATGTATGTCTACACACTCTAATCTATGTTAGTTTCTTGAAATGAAAATCTTACTCAAAAATCTTTATTTTGGCCGAAACCCTAGGTGGGTTAGATTTTTTGAGTTTTGTTCATAGTTTTCACAAATGATCTTAGTAATCAAGCTATTAGTATGTATGCTTAATAAATCCAAGTTGGTTTATCAAATTAAGAACCCTAGCCCTATGAACATGTTAAGGCCGAATCCTTGTATAAAAGAATTAGGAAGTTTTGAGTTTCAACTTTAGTTGTTTAGTCACTAATCCATGATTTAGGTTAATCAAGGATCATTAATCTATGACTTAATCATGATTAGGAATTTTAAGGATTTTGAACCCTAAAAGACAGCCCTAGGCCGAAACCCTAACCCTAAAGGTTAGAGGATTTTATTTCAAATTTTAGTCTTGTAATAAGTAATCTAGGTTAGTTAAGACTCTATTAACTAGGATCCAAAAGATGGCATTAAGAAGATAATCCTAAACCTATTTTCTAAGTCTTGGCCGAACCTAGCCCTAAAGTGTCATAGATGGGTGTTAGTTGATTAATTATAATTATGTTGTTTGGTTGAAGGTGGTTGTGTTAACTCGTGGCGGGATAACGAGGATCGTCGTGTACGTGTTTCCGGTGCAAACTCAGGTGGGAGAAAGAACCATTTCATCGTCGGAACCGATAAGTAGTATATAATTTATAATAATGGTGTAGGGCGACCTAAACCCTACTAGTGGTCGAGTAATCGACAATACCAAAATCGTATTGGAAACTTTTCCGTAAAACCAATGACGATTTGGGAATTGTAGGTTTATCGCCTTAGGATGATTATTCATATTTGAGGATGTTTGAATTATTTACTTTTGACTGTTTGTGATACGCTGGTTGAGGTATTCCATCTGCATGTGACGTATTGTTTTGGTGTTTGAATATTATGATATTGAGGATGTTTGTTGTCTGTCACGGCCGTGATGGTTGTCATGGCCAGGCCGTGACAGGTTCTGTGTTGTAGGATTCTTGTCTTTGTTGTCTGTCATGGCTGTGTTGGCTATCACGGCCAGGCCGTGACAGAATTTGACTTTGTTATTTATTTGGTTGAACTATTATGAGTTGGTTGTGATAAATTACCTTATATGATATTGAGATGTTTGAATATTCTGTTGATTAATGTGTTATGCATGATCTGCCTGGGTTTATTACTATGTTAGATGATTTTAAGGAAAGATATATACATTGCTCGGAGGTATTTTGTTGGGTGAGAGTTTTGAATATGAATTGGAAGTGCCTCGCTATTATTTTATAGAAGTGATGTGATATAAAGTGTAAATGGAGGTTATGAGGAAAAGCTTGAGGTACTAGGTTGTTATTGATAAAAGTCAGTGAGAATCATGTGTTGCATTGTTGTTCATAACCGTGTATTTGAGATGCACGAGGTCCGAAGTTCTTGTAGACCATTCCAAATTAGAATTTAAGTTGTGCAACTATAGTGTCATTGCTTTGCATGAACATTCCTACCATGGATGATAATGTGCACCGGCGTTGGGAACGTGTCATTTGGACGACTGACTGGCATCCCTAACGAGGGATGTGTGACAGGAGTAGTAGTGGCCACGTCAGCATAAAGGTCTAGTTGCATGAGTTGAAGGGTAGAGGATGATGTTATAAAGTATGGATGATTGTAAATTGTGAGTGACGCATGTTTTTGACCGTTATTGTATTATATGCTATGAATCTTTTCCACTTATGATGATAGAACTGTTTCTTATCTCCCTATTTCTGTATTTTTGGTGTATGTCTACTTTGTTATGTTAGAAGATTATATGGACGACTATGTTACGGAGGAGATGGATGGAACCCCATACGAGACTGAGATTGTTAAAGAGTTGAACGATGTTCCGTATGAAGTTGACGCTGAAGAACAACCCACTGATCCTAATAATGTGGCGTAGTTAGTTTAAGGCCAGTGAGTCACATAAGATGTTTTGTTTTCCGTTAGTTATAAGCAAGTTGTGTAAAATAAAGGATACTTATGTGTGTATTTATGTAATATAGTTTGGTGTGTTTTATATCTACATAAGTTATATAATTATTAATTAAGTTTTAATTTTTACGTATTTTCAACGTTAAGCGTGCGATTAAGTAAATAAATAATTAAGGGTTTAATGTAATAATACAATGGGGCACAGCGGGGTGTCTCATTTGGTGGTATCAGAGCAGTTCGATTCTAATCGGACTGTGAGGTCTAGGAAGTTGTTACTGGCCGTGTCTAGTTGAACCCACATCGGATTTCAACTATGCTTAGAAGATGGGTAATGTGTCCGAATCCGATGCGTTAATTAACATTAGTGTGGCATATGGTATTTATATACTGGTCTATGTGGTATTATACGTCATACTGATCAGAGCAAATGATTTCTTTTACAGAATCATGGCTCGTGGAAGAGGACGTCCGATCGTCAGTGATGACAGAACTCTTGAAAGAATTGTTGGAGCTAACAATGTGGAAAATAATTAGACCAGAAGGGGAGGAGAGTCATCTGAGACTCAAGATACCATGAAAAACATAGTTACTGCTCTGTTATTACAAACACAGCAGAATGCTGAGATTCTATAGATGAACAAAGAACAGCAGGAACAACAGAATCAAAGGAGAGCTGCAGCAGCTGAAGATGCCGGAATGGCTACTTTCCTGAAAGGGAAGCCACCCCAATTCCGAGGAGATTATGATCCAGAGAAGGAAGAATGGTGGAAACAAGAGATCGAGAAGATATTCGATACCATGCGCTGTAGAGAGGATAGGAAAGTGACGTATGCTGCCTTCATGCTAACTGGAGGAGCAGAGTCTTGGTGGAGAGGCAAGCGAAGATTGCTAGATGCCGAAGGCAGAGTTATCGATTGGCAGCTATTCAGTGACTGCTTCTTTGAGAAGTATTTTCCGCGTCTAGTTCGACGCGAGAAAGAAAGGGAATTCATGAGTCTCAAACAGGGCAACATGACTGTTGGTGATTATGCATCACGATTCGAGGCTCTGATTAAGTATTCCGAATTTTATCAGAGATTTCCAGATGAATATTGGCAATGTAGGTTTGAGGAAGGACTCCGACATGAACTCAAGAGGGCTATAGTATCTCTTGATATCCAGAGTTTTCCAGAGCTAGTGGAACGATGCAGTGCGATCGAAAGTCTAGATCAGAGGCTGGCTAATGAGCAGAAACAATTAAGGAGTGAGGGTCCTAATCGACCGGGTTTTCATAGGCGAGGAGGTAGTAACTCTCAGTGGAGACAGAGACCGTATGCCCGATCAGTGCAGACACCAACACCAGCACCAATGGTTAGAGCTGGTCAACAGCAGCAAGGCTTATCTTGTTTCAAATGTGGAGGACCGCATTATCTTAGAGACTGCAGGGAGAGACCTGGTTGTTTTCACTGTGGGAAAATAGGTCATATGGCCCGAGATTGCAGACAGCAGGTTAGGCGACCGCCGATAGCTGCAGGAAGAGGAAATGGAGGCAATCGGGGTGGAGTCGGGAGAGGAGTCACATCAGCAGGGCAACAGGGAGCAAGACCTCATGCCACTGGAAGAGTGTTTACCGTGAAGGGAGCTGAATCCTCTCAATCTGTTGATCTAATACAAGGTATGTGTTTGATAGCTGGTAGACTCTCGTACGTGTTATTTGACTCAGGCGCTACACATTCATTTATTTCATATGAATGTGTGGATCAATTAAAATTAATTGTTTCTCAATTACCTTATACCCTTACAATATCTACTCCAACTAGTAATCCTTTGACTATGTCTATTTGTTTACAGTGCCCTATAGTGGTTGAGAATAGGACATTTATTGTAGACCTTGTCTGTTTGCCTATGCAACAGATAGATGTTATTATTGGCATGGATTGGCTTTCGGCTAACCATGTAATGCTAGACTGTTCTGGTAAGACCTTATCATTTCTTTAGTCTTCTAGTATAGTCTCTGCCAATGAAGGAGTAACCATGAGGGGTGACGATTCTCGGCAGTACGTGATTCTATTCGCGGTGGAAACTATTGAGACCCCTAGTATAGATTCTATGCCTATCGTGAGAGATTTTCCTGAAGTTTTCCCTCCCGACGTTCCAGGCTTACCACCAGAACGAGAAGTGGAATTCACCATAGATCTTGTACCAGGGACAGGACCTATATCTATGGCGCCTTATCGGATGTCACCTATAGAATTGGCTGAGTTGAAGAAAAAGTTGGATGATATGTTGGGAAAAGAATTCATAAGGCCGAGTGTTTCACCATGGGGAGCTCCAGTGTTGTTTGTTAAGAAGAAAGATGGAAGTGCTAGGTTGTGCACAGATTATAGACAATTAAACAAGGTAACAATTAGGAATAAGTATCTGTTGCCTAGGATAGATGATCTGATGGATCAATTGAAAGGAGCCGCAGTATTTTCCAAGATTGATTTGAGATCTGGATACCATCAGATTAGAGTAAAGAAGGAAGATATACTAAAAACGGCTTTTAGAACAAGGTATGGACATTACGAGTATTTAGTTATGCCGTTCGGTGTGACTAATGCGCCAAAAGATGTTCATTGATTATATGAACAATATATTTAGACAGTACCTTGATAAGTTTTATGTTGTATTCAACTAAGACAACCTTATCTATTCTCAAAAATGGGAAGATCATGAGAAACATTTAAGGATAGTCTTTGCAAGTTTTGAAGGATAGGCAGCTTTATGCTAAACTTTCCAAGTGTGAGTTTTGGATGGAAGAAGTCCAATTTCTAGGACATGTGATTACCAAGGAAGGTATAGCAGTTGATCCAGCAAAGGTTGAGGCAGTTCTTAAATGGGAACGGCCTAAGTCAGTAAGTGAAGTACGAAGGTTTCTAGGGTTAGCTGGATATTATCGGAGGTTTATAGAGGGTTTCTCGAAGATTGCGTTGTCTATGATGCAGTTGACGAGGAAAAATACAGCTTTTGTATGGACGGACAAATGTGAGCAGAGTTTCCAAAAGCTGAATGAAAGGTTGACTACATCACCTGTGTTGACTTTATCGGATCCATTAGGACCGTTTGACGTATACTGTGATGCGTCATACCAAGGTTTAGGTTGTGTTCTAATGCAAGAGGGAAGAGTGGTGGCTTATGCTTCCCGACAATTGAGAATTCATGAGAGGAACTATCCGACTCATGATTTGGAATTAGCAGCCATAATGTTCGCATTAAAAATATGGCGACACTTTCTATATGGAGCAAAATTTAATGTTTACAGCGACCATAAAAGTCTGAAGTATCTGTTCGACCAAAAGGAGTTGAATATGAGACAATGAAGATGGATGGAGTTTATCAAAGATTATGAGTTTGATTTACTATACCATCCTGGGAAGGCGAATGTAGTAGCGGATGCCTTGAGTAGGAAATCATTGCATGTGTCCGCAATGATGGTTAAAGAGTTGGAATTACTGGAACAGTTCAGATATTTGAACTTAGGAATGGAGTTGGTTGAGGATAAAATTTGCTTAGGTGTGATCACTATTAGTAGTGATTTTATGAGAGATCTTAAGGATAAACAGGCTCAGGATCCATATTTACAGGAGATAAGTAGAGGTATAGATGAAGGTAAAAATTCTGAGTTTGGTAGAGGAGCAAATGGGGTACTGAGGTTTAGGGATAGAATATGTGTGCCCGAGGATTTAGAACTTAGGAAGTTGATATTAGAAGAAGCACATAAGAGTAAGTTGAGTATTCATCCGAGATCTACTAAAATGTATCAGGATCTAAAGAAATTGTTTTGGTGGACAAGGATGAAGAAAGAGGTAGCAGAGTATGTTTTATCTTGCCTAGTGTGTCAGAAGGCTAAGATAGAGCATCAAAAGCCAGCTGGTTTATTGCAATCATTAGATATCCCAGAATGGAAATGGGATAGCATAGCTATGGATTTTGTGGTTGGACTACCACGAACTCCTAAGAAACATGATGCGATTTGGGTTATCATTGACAGGTTGACGAAGTGTGCTCACTTCTTACCTATGGGTGAAAACTATAGTTTGGAGAAGTTGACCCAAATCTACATCAAAGAAATTGTTAGGTTGCATGGTGTGCCATCGAGCATTGTTTCAGACCGAGATCCTAGATTTACATCTAGATTTTGGAAACAGTTGCACCATGCTTTAGGGACCAAGTTGAGAATGAGTTCTGCTTACCATCCCCAAACGGATGGACAGTCAGAAAGGACGATTCAATCATTGGAGGACCTTTTAAGAGCTTGTGTTTTGGAACACAATGGCAGTTGGGATGAGTTCTTACCATTGATTGAATTAACTTACAACAATAGTTTTCACAGTAGTATAGGGATGGCACCATATGAGGCTTTGTATGGTAGGAAGTGTAGGACACCGTTATGTTGGTATGAGATTGGTGAAAATAAAGTCTTGGATCCAGATGTGGTGCAACAGACTACGGAACAAGTTAGGAAGATAAGGGAAAAGATGAAGGAG
This sequence comes from Sophora flavescens, assembly GCA_030762895.1. Classification (NCBI taxonomy): domain Eukaryota; kingdom Viridiplantae; phylum Streptophyta; class Magnoliopsida; order Fabales; family Fabaceae; genus Sophora; species Sophora flavescens. The sequence goes on from CM061065.1 coordinate 58,136,713, forward strand.
GCACAAGATAGGCAAATGAGCTACAGTAACAAGAGAAGGAGACCTTTAGAATTCCAGGAGGGCGATCACGTGTTTTTGAGAGTCACTTCGAAGACCGGAATTGGCAGGGCTATCAAAACTAGAAAACTTACTCCTAGATTCATCGGACCTTTCCAGATTATTCGAAGGATTGGTCCAGTAGCTTATCATATTGCTTTACCACCTAACCTTGCTAACCTTCATGACGTCTTTCACGTGTCTCCGTTGAGAAAATATTATCCTGATCCTTCACATGTTATTGAGTCTGAGTCTATACAACTGCGATAGAATCTAGAGTATGAGGCTCTACCTGTAAGGATAGCAGATAAAGAGATAAAGGAACTTCGTGGTAGACAAATTCCTTTGGTTAAGGTCATATGGGATGAAACTACTGTAGATGCTACTTGGGAGCGTGAAGCAGATATGCAACAACGATATCCACATCTTTTCTGAAGTATGTAAATTTCGAGGACGAATTTTTTTTAAGTGGGGTAGTAATGTAACACCCTGTATTTCACTGTTTTAAATAATCAGTAATACATATAAATATGTTTATAAGTTTATTTGAGTTTTAGAAAATTATTTTTAATTACACGGAGTTTACTACTCAATCCTACTTGAATGTAGGAAACTACGATTAAAATTTAGGTTGGAAAGTCAGGCGAAAACCGGCCCGCGAATTCCATTGACAGTATAATTATACTGCTCAAAAGACCTAATTTTAATTCGTGAAAGAGATGAAAAATGTTTTTATCCTATTTGCTACAATATTGGAAGTTTTGAAAATTTTGGTAAAAAATTAAAATATTTTATTTGTTGCGGGCGTATACGTCGAGATTATCTCTAGGAAAAACCCGCGCCAGATGAAACCCGGAGTCGGCAACGTAGCTGAGATGATGGATTTGACCGACTTGACGACCATTTATGACGAGCTTATCCGAGTCATATTGGCCATAATGGCGCATTTATGACAAAGTGAATTTTTGCTATGAAATGACCATTTTACCCTTGTCTTTTTATGACAATTACAAGCCATGCCATTGGAAAGTTTGATCAAATCCAACCCAAAACTCACGGCTCCTTCCTCCATTCCAATCACTTGGACATCACTTTTCCTAAGCCATAAATGATATTTATGTTAAGTGGATGAGTTATAAGGCAAAGTCATTCTCTCATCAATCACCCGAAACTGCCACGAAATTCTGACCAGTTTATGCTCTGAATCTCGAAAAACTTTAAACATGAAAGTTGTTCATATTTCTCTCTTCTTTCCATCGACATAAAGATCATCCAAAACGGACAAGTATGTTGAGAGATATACCCAAATTACTAAAATTGTTCTAAACCCTCATCATGTTCATCTTCTTCTCTAATGTTCTCAAATCTTCTTCAAGTTTCTTGATTCTTATTAAAATATCTTTGACTCAAAAAAATCAGCCAACTTTGGTCAAGATAAGCTTGCATTAAATGTGGCAAAATCATCATCATGACACTTTATTGACAATTTGCAAACTAGTCCTTCAACTTTTGGAATCTTTGCAAATTGGTCCTTAGAACTTAATTGCATTTGAATCCTTTAGCAAGACAACTCATCATCATCTAGATCCTTCATAAGATGGCGCCACTACCTCTATAAATACCATACTCTCACTTTTCACTTAGTTTCTTTTGCCATTTGTTTCCAAAACCCTAAAGTTCATAAGTCTCTTAGTGCTAAGTTTGTAAAACAAGTTCTTGGATTTCCTTTGTCATTGATCTCCAAGAGGTAAATTCAAATCTTCATTCTTAATCATGCCTATGTTCTTTAGCAAGTTTCTTGATTCAAGGCTTATATCATAGTTGTTTATCACTTTAAAGTTTCTAACCCTAGAACTTTGAAAAGTCATAATAAATTCTAGAAAAATCTAATAATGATGAAACTACTTTCTATCTTCTTGATATCATGCATATTATATAAATCCAAGAGCATGATGTAATAAAAAATTTCTTTCCTAAAAATCTAGCCTTGGCCGAATCTATCACATTAGGGTTGGTAGAGTTTTGTTCATGTGTTGTCATGTATGATCATGTATTCTATATGGCATGTATGTCTACACACTCTAATCTATGTTAGTTTCTTAAAATGAAAATCTTACTCAAAAATCTTTATGTTGGCCGAAACCCTAGGTGGGTTAGATTTGTTGAGTTTTGTTCATAGTTTTCATAAATGATCTTAGTAATCAAGCTATTAGTATGTATGCTTAATAAATCCAAGTTGGTTTATCAAATTAAGAACCCTATCCCTATGAAAATGTTAAGGCCGAATCCTTGTATAAAAGAGTTAGGAAGTTTTGAGTTTCAACTTTAGTTGTTTAGTCACTAATCCATGATTTAGGTTAATCAAGGATCATTAATCTATGACTTAATCATGATTAGGAATTTTAAGGATTTTGAACCCTAAAAGTCAGTCCTTGGCCGAAACCCTAACCCTAAAGGTTAGAGGATTTTATTTCAAATTTTAGTCTTGTAATAAGTAATCTAGGTTAGTTAAGACTCTATTAACTAGGATCCAAAAGATGGCATTAAGAAGATAACCATAAACCTATTTTCTAAGTCTTGGCCGAACCTAGCCCTAAAGTGTCATAGATGGGTGTTAGTTGATTAATTATAATTATGTTGTTTGGTTGAAGGTGGTTGTGTTAACTCGTGGCGGGATAGCGAGGATCGTCGTGTACGTGTTTCCGGTGCAAACTCAGGTGGGAGAAAGAACCATTCCATCGTCAGAACCGATAAGTAGTATATAATTTATAATAATGGTGTAGGGCGACCTAAACCCTACTAGTGGTCGAGTAATCGACAATACCAAAATCGTATTGGAAACTTTTCCGTAAAACCAATGACGATTTGGGAATTGTAGGTTTATCGCCTTAGGTTGATTATTCATATTTTAGGATGTTTGAATTATTTACTTTTGACTGTTTGTGATACGCTGGTTGAGGTATTCCATATGCATGTGACGTATTGTTTTGGTGTTTGAATATTATGATATTGAGGATGTTTGTTGTCTGTCACGGCCGTGATGGTTGTCATGGCCAGGCCGTGACAGGTTCTGTGTTGTAGGATTCTTGTCTTTGTTGTCTGTCACGACTGTGATGGCTATCACGGCCAGGCCGTGATAGAATTTGACTTTGTTATTTATTTGGTTGAACTATTATGAGTTGGTTGTGATAAATTACCTTATATGATATTGAGATGTTTGAATATTCTGTTGATTAATGTGTTATGCATGATCTGCCTGGGTTTATTACTATGTTAGATGATTTTAAGTAAAGATATATACATTGCTCGGAGGTATTTTGTTGGGTGAGAGTTTGAATATGAATTAGAAGTGCCTCGCTATTATTTTATAGAAGTGATGTGATATAAAGTGTTAATGGAGGTTATGAGGAAAAGCTTGAGGTACTAGGTTGTTATTAATAAAAGTCAGTGAGAATCATGTGTTGCATTGTTGTTCATAACCGTGTATTTGAGATGCACGAGGTCCGAAGTTCTTGTAGACCGTTCCAAATTAGAATTTAAGTTGTGCAACTATAGTGTCATTGCTATGCATGAGCACCCTTGACAGAGTGAGAGAGAGAATCAGGGTGTGCACCGACGGTACTGTGCAGCTATAGTGTCATTGCTTTGCATGAGCATTCCTACCATGGATGAGAATGTGCACCGGCGTTGGGAACGTGTCACTTGGACGACTGACTGGCATCCCTAACGAGGGATGTGTGACAGGAGTAGTAGTGGCCACGTCAGCATAAAGGTCTAGTTGCATGAGTTAAAGGGTAGAGGATGATGTTATAAAGTATGGATGATTGTAAATTGTGAGTGACGCATGTTTGTGACCGTTATTGTATTATATGCTATGAATCTTTTCCACTTATATATATATATATATATATATATATATATAACACCATCCTCAATCCACATCTACGATTTTTCCTCTACCCTCCATCATGAAGCAATGCAAATGCTGTATGAATCATCTCATCAGGTATCGGCCATATCCGGATATCCACAATCGACACGTCACCAGAGGCCCCGGCACACACCCTCTTCCGCGGATGGAGGATGCCCATGCAAAGCAATGGCACTATAGTTGTACAATCCGATGCACACCTCTGAACCACGACCAGGGTGCTCATGAAAGGCATGGACTATAGCTGCAACTAAAATGAAATAATGTCTGGGACGGTCCGCCGTTAGCCTAAACCTCGGGAATTCTCCCTCCGAGGAATAGACCCCAATGACCATGTTTCATGTCAATCAGACCATGTTTCAGGTCAACCAGCCTATGTTTCAGGTCAACCATATCACAGACCATGTTTCAGGTCACCCCCTAGCGCCCTAACCGCTCATCATAATCTCATAAATAACCTCAATAATAATATCGTCTCATCAATCTCATCATCATATCATAGTAATCATCTCCGTTAGGCACTACTAGCACATATAGTAAGAATTCTCCAATACATCATCATGTCTCAACATAACTTATCACTTACTCAACCTCTAAGCATAATCATAACACTCACCACATCATACCATCATATCATTATGTCATCATGCCATCATTACAATCATGTTATCATTTTCCAAAATAATCATCATTACCAATTTATAATAATAATAAAATAATAATATAACATGTTCATAACCAAAAATAATAAACACTCATAACATCATCATCCATCAATTACCAATATCTGACCAACCAGTTTAATCAGTCAAAGTAGGCAATCATTAAATAGTAAAGTAATATATTTTAGACGTAATGGCGATAAACGCATAATCTCAATATCATCACGGGTACCACTAGGAAGTCCCTAATGTGATATGGACATTGTCCATTACTTGCTCTCATGTAGGGTTTAGGTTGCCCTACACCATTATCGAATTAAACGTCACCGTGCCGTTTCCGACGTTAAATAATTTCTTTCCCCCACCTGAAAGTCGTACGACTACCGGAACGTTATGAAACCACTCCTCCTAAACTCGTATCGAATATGCCTCACACGGACTAAGGCCCTTGAGTCTCCGAAATTCCACCTAAGAATCACATTGTGAATGACACATTGTAAGGGACTTAAAATCTGAAGCAAACACCACAAAATCGGCCAATGTTTTGGCTTTATATCTCACAATCCAGACATTTATTTAAAAATTTGAACGGTGAGAGTGGAGAACTACCTGTCCTTAACCTTCTTCAAAAATTTCAGCCCGATCCAACGGTGAACAAACCTCAGATGGCCCTTCTATGGTGACTGGTCATAAGCTGGACGAATTGAGTTTCTCTCCATCTTCTGAGCTGAGTAAATCATACTCGGAGGGTTATACAAATATTCTCACCGTCGGATATGAAACACTATCAATCCAGGACCTCCCTATAAAATTTGAATACAATCTAACGGTGGAAGAAGGTGTGGTGATGGTTTTATAGAAGCTCCTCCATTCAAGCTTCAAGCTTTCAACAATGAGGGTTTGAGTTCTTTAGTAGTTTTCTTCTTCCAATCTCTCTCTCTCTCTAGATTTCTCTCTTCCTCTCTCTAAACTCTCCTATTTGTTCTCTGACTTCTCTCTATGGTCATGTCTTCAGTTCTTTCAAATGGCTTAAGTGAACATAAGTTCACTTAAGCCCTTTTATTTTTGCCATGCCAAGCTGTCACGCTCAAGTTTGAGAAGGGCCATGCTTTAGCGTGCCCACGCTTGAGTGTGGGAATAACCATGCTTGAGCGTGGGAAGGCAGGCACGCCACTGCGCCATGCAACCATTCAGGAGCTGCCACGTATGCCCTGATTGACATGTGGCAAGTCAAAGCATGGCCTTGTCTGTTGACTTGGGTGCTTGAGCGTGGATATACCCACGCTTGAGCATTGACTTCTGACCAAAAGTCAACTCTTTGCGTTCAGGGTTCGTTCAACATTCGATTGAGCTCAAATTTGAGATATAGGTTCATTAAGACCTAATAAATAACCTCCAACCATAAAAAATGCCTAATCTCGTCTCTAACTCCTAAATTATTATTTCACACTCTGACGTCTCAAGACGCTAACCGGGAAACCCTAATTTTGGTTCCTACGTTCAAACTCACTCGATAAGGCTGCATACTTGCCATGCAAGGGTCTCTATGCCTCAAACAACATCTCAACTATGTAATCCAAGCCCTAAACCTCATACTCACATGTAAACCATACATAAAATAACGGATGTTACATTAGGTAGAATTGGTTTTGCTTCCAGAAGCAATTTTGACTAGAAGCTACAAAAAGTAGCTTTTGCATTGGGTTGAAAATTTTACACTAAGTTTTACATCAAACTTGCTTTCAAGATGAAAACTTCCAAACATAAATCACTTCGCTTCAAACTCAATTCTAACCAAATCAATTTTACAAATTCAATTCCATTCAAAATCAATTTTATCAAACACACATCCAAATACACACTTACCCCGTTAGCCCATCTTTTCTCTTTGTTCTTTCACATTTCTTCTCTGCACTCTCCTTTCTTTCACGTTTCCTCTCTACCTCTACCTCTACCTCTCTACCTCTCCTCTGCTTTCTGTGTCTCGAGGAAGGCCATTCCTTCATTTTCTTTTTTTGTTTTTCTATGTCACATTTTTCTCTCAAAACCATATCAGTATCTATGTAAAACATCTCCAAGCTAGCAGTGTCACCTCCAGAACGCAAGGCCAGCAACTCGAACAGGGGGCTTTCTTCAGTTTTAGCCTGGGTTTATCTAGCTGAATGACTTTCTTTCACACGCAACGACGAGGAGATAGGCGACGGCGGCGGTTGGTTTCTAAACGATGAGTGAAGGTGGGTACCAAACTTGAAATCGATGGAGGGGATCACAGGTTTCCATTGTTTTGCGGCCATGTCGAGGTCTTCGATGACGGTAGGTCATCTCGAGGAATTTATCATGCTAATGCTTCATTTTTCGAGGAATTTATCATGCTAATCCTGAGAATCATTTTGATTTCGATTGCAGTTTCTAGGGTTTCTGATTGGGGGTCTTGGAGGAAGTTACCGGAGTTAGTGGCGGCGACGGCGGCACAGTCATCGGAGAGCTTGAGAACGATGCAAGGCACAAGCTATAGCAACTTCTCAAACCACTCACTCTGGAATAAGGCAAAAGCTAGGTATTATTCTGATCCTATTTCACCCCATTATTTAAAATTGGATTTTTAAGCCTTTTTGTATGTTATTTTGAAGCTCAAGAAGTAATTGCTAGCTATAATGTATTCCTTTATTTTCCTTTTTTTCACTTCTTCTCATAACTTGGAAGTAGCTTTTTTCTCCCCATAATGTTTGAATACTTAGTTCAGTGCTTGAAAAAATGAGATGTTATTATAAGACATTGTTGAATACTTTTTTCTCCTTCATTGTTATTATTTGTGTAAGTCAAATAAACTTATTCAAAGAGCTTATGAGAATGGTGATCCAAGAAGAGATGCTATCTGCATATACGTCTCTTTCAAATACATTGTTTGAAAATGTTGCATTTTTTCTCTAATTGCATGTCCAAAAAAATGTTACACTTTTTATGCCCTCAATGCTGTTTTTTTTGTTTGTGTTGGGATTGTACTTTACTCATTCTGTCTCATATCGTCATTCCTAAAAATCTGAAACTTTATCATGAATTTTCTGCACAAAGAAGTTGATTATGTTGCAGTGTAATTTTTAGAGTTAGCAAATTTAGATTTGGTTCTGGGATGCTATTATCATTAATCAGTAATTGAGCAAGGGATGCATAATTTTTAGAGTTAGCAAATTTTGATAGGGATCCATAATTTACTCATTGGGGATGTTTAATGATGGTAAAGATTGGAAGAATGGTTTGGTGGGTGGCAAGGCACTGGTTACTGTGATTTTATCCTCTTGGTGGAATACACATATACTAGAGTATAGTTCCATTGGTTGAAAGGTTTATTCTTTTCTGATCTGAGTGGCTGACCATGTTTCTTCATAGTTTTAAATTGATACCAATCTTTGTCTTTTCCTAAGTCTTAGATAAGGAATACATAATCTATTTGAGTTTAATGAAAGAATCTTTCCTCTTAAAAGGAGCAAGCCCGTGGTATTATTCTTACAGCAGTTGATGAAGTAAGTGTATCATCTTAATAACTTAATCTTTTTTGCCATTTTTTCCTTAACATGGTTTTTGAGTTTAAAGATGTTTTCACCTTGCATATGCTTATCGTTTTTAGATTATTATCTTAATATTTAATCTTAATTTTATTTTCAATAATGTGGCTATGATGTATGTTTCATGGTTGTATGGTATTCTCTTGCATTTCTAGAGGAATGCGTACACTGAAGAAGCCAGAATACTAGGTCTTACTCTTCTAACAAAAATTGAATTGTGCTTCACTGATATATTATTAGGCTTTATGGTTTTGTTTTTATTTCAGTTGTGTTATGTTGATCCTGGAATTGCCGGTGGATAGGAGATGGGAAAGCTTAAAACAATTGATAGTGTCTTCCTTGAATTTGGGACAATCATATAACCGCTTTGCTTCATACAGGCACTATCTTCTGCTCAGGTCTAAGTGGAATGAAGAATATATGGGAGAGGCTGATTGCCTTTGTTATCTGAATTTTTGGAGTTGTTATGGGGTTTATGATGAGAAAGGGAAGACTGGTGGGAAAGAGATACCTTTTGTGAAGATTGAAGACAACGATGATGATTGGTTACCTCCTCCACCATAGCAGGTATGTTTTTTTTTTTTGAAACCACCATAGGTATCTTATGATGCAAAGGTATCAGGACCTTTCATTACCAAGCTTTGAGTATGCTTAACATAGCAAAAGTTGTGCATTCTTATGCTAAGTTACTTACCTTCACATTGACTTCCCAAATAGAAGAATGATGCTATTAACTTCTTAATACTTTTCAACTTACGTTCATGTTAAATTCCCAAATTACTTCATGTTTTTGTTGACCCTCTGGCATAATTAAAGTATTGAGTATGCACCATTAAATAATACTTCTGTAAATAGTATGTACCATTCTACTGTGTTGACCAACATTTATAAATTAATGAATGCCTGATACATGTAATAATGTAATCATGCCTAGATATAGATACATGCGGTTCATTTTGAAAATTTTCCTGTCAAGCTCAAATCTGAACAAGCTGATGTGGAATGTAATTATTGGGTTAGACTACTTATATACTCCACTCTATAAATTTACAGCCTTTTGAAGTGCCTGTCTAATCCCCAATGTATAGGAAAAGATAGAATGCACAGAAAAAGAAAATAGAACAAACTCACCATTGTTAGGGAGACAAAATTGTTTTTTTGCTTGCTTATCTACCTGTATGATTCTCTCATTTGGATTACTAAGAGTTTTGGACCCAATTCAAGGTTTTAAGTTAGCTTCTTCAATTGGATTTTTAACTGGGTGTGTGTCTGATGAATCCTTAAGTTGACAATTTTTTTTAAGGTTAATAGTTTATTTTTATAGTGCAACCTATATTATCATAGTTTTCTGAAAGTTGACATGCATTTGAAGATTCTGCATAGGAAATCCACTGTTGCATAAAGATAAAGAAGGATATGTGTCGAGTTTTTTTTTTTTTGCAGCTTTTTGTATAGAATTGCTTATTGCTGGAAGAAGCATGAAGGAGGCACAAAAAGAGGAGGAGATGGAGAGAGTGGTGGGTTATGTATCTTTTAAGATGTTCAAAATCTAAAGTGTGGTTATTTGAAAATTCTGATTTATTCTTTTTTTAGATTGTATAAAAAATGATTGTTGAAGGACTCATCATTTTGGCTTTTGTTAAGCACCTTTGACAACCAACTTTGAGAGGAAATGATTATGCTCTGTGAGGCCATGCCATTTGAGCACGAGGTGAACAAATGGTGTAACATCCCGATTTTCGCTGCTTCCTAATATCGGTAATAAATATATAAATATATATTTTTATCCGAGACTCAAAATGATTTTGGGTAAACCACTATCATTTCTATATCATGCTTTATATTATAAGGTTACGATGAAATTTTGGGTTTAAAATTCAGATGGAACCCGGTCTGCGTTTTATTTGCGGTAAAAAGTTTCTTTCGAGAAAACCTAATTTTAATTCGTGAACGAGATGAAAAATGTTTTTATCGTATTTGCTACGATACTGGAAGTTTTGAAAAATTTAGCGTAAAAATTAAAATATTATATTTGTTGCGGGCGAATACGTCGAGATATCTCTAGGAAAAACCTGTGTCAGATGAACCAGGGAGTTAGCAACGAGGCTGGAGTGATGGATTTGACTGATGTGATAGGCATTTATGACGATCCTATCCGCGTCATAATGGCGCATTTATGACAAAGGAATATTTTGCCTGTAAATGACGATTTTACCCTTGGCTCTTCATGAATTTTTCAAGCAATACCATTGTAAATTTGGACCAAATTACCCCTAAAACTCACGGCTCTTTCATTATCATACACTTAGGCAATTTCATTCTTTCATTTCATGACATCTTTCTCTCCAAAACTTATACTTTTCTTTCAAGAACACTAGAACACAAAAGCTTGATTTTGTGAAGCAAGTCCTTGGATTTTCACTTGTTTTTGATCTTCAAGAGGTGAATCCTATTCTCCTTCCCTAATCATGTCTATGTTCTTCAATAAGTTTAATGATTCAAAGTCTATTTCATCTATGTTCATCACTTTTAAGTTTCTAGATCTAGAACTTTGAAAATTCATAACAAATTATAGAAAAATCTTATGATGTTGAAACCACTTCCTATGTTCTTATAATCATGTATACTGTATGTATCTAAGAGCATGTGATGATAAAAAATTTTCTTCCCTTGAAACCTATCTTGGCCGAATCCTAGAGGAAAGGATGGATGGAGTTATTGTTCTTGCTTTTGATGTATGATCATGTCTTTCATCATACATACTTGTATACTTGTTGAATCCTAGTTGGTTCATTAAACTAAAAACCCTAGCCTCATGGATATGTGTTGGCCGAATCTATCATTTAGAGGGTTAGGATGGTTTTGATTCTTAACTTTGCTGTTTAGCCTTAATCCATTTCCTTAAGTATATTAGGATCATTAATCCTTGACTTAAGCAAGTTTGGATATTTTGAGCCACAAAACCCTAAGGAGGCCGTGACCTATTAGAGATGATTAGGTGTTTGTTTTGCTTGTTTTGATTGATTGTTTGGATGTGTTGTTGAACGTTAATTGTTCTACGACGTACGAGGGTTTCCGACAACCAACAGAATTTTTTTAATTTCACCGAGGAGCTTTAAGAGGTAAAGGGAGCTTACCTGAGGGATTTTCTCAATAACTATTTGCTTTTAGTGTGGTTTATATGATTTATATGTGGTTGTGGTTATTTGTTTATGTTGTTTACGTTGTGTTGTTTATCTGTGTATCGGTGATTGATCTGCTTTTAATTTATTTAATTATTTGCAGTAGTATATTATATTGCTATGATGCATGATCTGCCTGGTGATATAATTTTGATGATGTTGTTGAATGTTGAATGTTAAATGTTGTTTGAGAGGTCTGACAGTGGTCAGTGCACAACCGATTAATCAGATAAAAACTTTAATAAGTTGTGAAAATTATATTCAACGTTTTATGGGAAATGTTGGAATATAATAGTGGTGGAAAATATTGTTTTGGAAAAATAATGAGTTTTCAGAAATATTATTATTTTAATGATTTATTAGTGTAAAAGAAATTTATGAGTCACGGTGAGAGCGTAACCGTGAATTATTTTTTGTACTGCTAATTTTTACGCAAGAAATTTCGTACTATTATAAAAAGTTATTTTGTGAAATTAATATTCGAAAATACCTTATAAAAAAAATAATAATAATAAAAAGTCAAAGTTTGACTTAAAAACATTTTCTTGGAAAATGATAAACGACGGCAAGTTTTGAAATTTTTTCGGTGAAAGTTTAAAAACTATAGTACTTATTTTGAGAAGAGATTTAATCTGAATTGATTTATTTTTTTAGAGTTGAAGTTTCAGTAAAAGAGTTCTTGATGATTTGACGTTCTTTCGGGGAAAAAATGCGTTTCCAAAGGAAAGTGGATTTGCTATGATTTGACGTTTTACAAACGAATTTCAAGCAGAAAGGATTTTCTGTAAATGATTTTAGTCAATGACGTATTTCCGGTAACTTGGATAAGTTATGGAGATCTTATTTTGGATTTGTTTTCATAGACGAAAAACAACGTAAAGGACGATATAGAACTTAGTAACCGAGATGTCGGGGTACTAGTGTTCTTATGACGTTATCCTATTTTGGATTTGTTTTCCCTGGACAAAAACCGATGTAAACGATGATATGGAACTTAGTAACCGAGACATCGGGGTACTAGTGTTCTTATGACGTTATAGACTTGGTGTTTAGTAGGTAGACGGTGTGTCTACTTCACGACCTAATAAACGACGGTAAAAGATTAATGATGTTTTCTATTACCACGAACCTAAGACTGATTGCAAGGTCTAGGGGCTTCGTGATTGAGCACTCGGACTTTGAGGTCCTGTGTTGTTAATAAAAGTTGTAAAGATGTTTAAAACGATGATGGGTCATAAGCTTTTGAGAGCTTTGACAAATAAAGATATAACACAAAGAAAAGTGTTGAGAATAAAGTGTTTTTCTTGTATGCATTTTGGCAGACGTGCCTACGAGGTTAATCATGATATCTTGATGATGTTCTTGTCTCGACGTATTTGTTAATCATGGTATCTTTATGATATTCATGTAATCGAAGTATTCATTGTGCCTTTGGGCAATCGACGTACAATGAAAAACCATAAATCGACGTTCTCACTGTGCCGGACAGTGGGCTATGGTAAAATCGACGTGCCTCTTTTGGCAATCGAGCTTGATCAGCTCATTTTAAATGACGTTGGGGGTCTCCGAAGATTAGGTGTGAATGTTTAGATGATGTATTGAAGTGTTCATGCATAGTTTTTCAACGTTGATGTTTGGGGTGTGAAACCCATTGATAAACGATATGCTATAATATGAATGAGTATGTTGTTATAAACATGTATATGTGTATGTGCCTTCTTTTGTGTTGCGCATTTAGTTATGGTGATAAATCCATATATTGGCGTCTCACCCTTACAAACATATCAGAGTCTTACAAGGGGTATGATCCCTACAAGAAGAAGAAGGCTGTCTAGTTCGAGGCATACTGTGTTGCTCCTATTGGCTGTAGTGTGTGTTAGTTACGACCAGCTTAGGTCCTATTATGATATATTGTGTTTTGAGGATAAAACTGATTATGATTTAGGTGTGAAAACATATGAGGCAGTATAGTTGTATGACTTATATACATTGTGTATTTAAGTGTGATTTGATTACGTTGTTGTTGTTATGAGGTTAAAAGAAAAAAAATTATCACCATATTTTGAAAAGATGAACGTTGAGAAAACATTATTTTCCGAAAGCAACCAGAAAATTAAGTTTTATTTCCTCAAATGGGTAACCATGTGATGACCCGAGTTAGGGTGTCACATTAGTGGTATCAGAGCTGGTCGAGTCTTTCGGGATCTTTGGGAAATAGGTCTGTTGTGTTGACGTTGGGTTTTCTGAGTTAAGTTTTGTTTGAATTACTTCTTAGAAGTAATGTGTGCTTACCCACCAATCCACGTTTCATTTTAAGTTGCGGTCCTAACTGATTTTGTTCTGCAGGTCAGTTATGGAACTCGCACCAGAAGGTGGACGAGGACGTGGACGAGGTCGTGGACGTGGTCGTAGAGGTGGTCCTATTGGTGGTCGTGGTAACATGGATGAAAATTATGAAGAAGGAGTGGACTATGCCGCTCAGGCTATGGAACATGTGGCAGCTGCAATTGCCAATCAAACTGCATCTATGAATGCCCAGAATCTACAAGCCACGGAAGGCAAAGCTCTGATTGCATTTTGAAGCCAAAATCCTTCACAATTTGGTGGGGATGCTGATCATGAGAAAGCTGATTTATGGATTCAGGAGTTGGAGAAAATCTTTGAACTGGTGGTTACTCCTGCAGAAGTAAGGGTTACTTATGTTGCTTTCCTGCTGATAGGAGATGCGGAGTACTGGTGGAAGGGTGTTCAACAATTGCTTGAAGCTGATCACCAAGAAATTACCTGGAACATTTTCCGAACTGCATTCATGGACAAGTATTTTCCGGAGAGTGTTAGAATCGAGAAAGAACAAGAATTCCTGGGATTACAACAACAAGACCTGTCTGTGGGAGAGTATGCGGCAAAGTTTGAATCGTTTGCCAAATACTTCCGTTTCTTTCAAGCACAACCCAATGAGAGCTAGAAGTGTGAGAGGTTCGAGGCGGGTATGAGATTTGAGATTAAGGAATCTGTCTTACCTCTGCAACTTCGAACTTTTCAAGCGTTGGTTGAGATGAGTCGGAAGATTGAACAGATGGGGAAAGGAAAAGACAATAAGGGGAATGCTGGAGTACCCTCTCGTTCCAGAAAGAGGAACGAAATCAGTAGAAGCCTTATTTCCGTCCACCAGGAAATAACCAAAATCAACAACAAAATCGTTCTAATTCTTCTGCATCATGGAGTGGAGGCCAGAGGAACCAAAGTCAAGCCCAAGTTAGGAGATGTTACAATTGTGGAGACCCAAAACATGTGTCTAAAACTTGTCCCTTGGGAGGAGTCCAATGTTTCAGTTGTGGTCAAGTGGGACACATATCGAAGGAATGCAATGCACCAAGGTATGAATCGACTGTCAATAACACCAATGCTGTCAAGCCAAAGACTGCGGGTAGAGTATATCGTGTGTGGGGAGCTGAGACTTCAAACCACGACGGTAACCTCTTAACTATACTATTTTAATTCGGGTACAATTCATACTTGTTTCGATGGATTGTGTGTGGATATGTTGAAATTATCTGTTTCCTTTAAACTTCATGATGGAGTTCTATATGTTTAGACTATCCTATTGTTGTTCAGGATATACACTTTCTGGACAAAACTAGTTTCTCAAATGAGACTTGCTCTAGTCACTTTTACGTTTGGTAGAAAGTGATTCAATCCGAATTCTTGACGGACCATAGTTCTTTTAAATTGTTGGCAAGGAAATTTTTGTGAAGGAAGAAACTTTCTTAGATTCAAGTTTGTAAACTTGTACCGATCATACATTTTTACTTCCCTGAATTTGTTAAAGAATCTTTATGTACAGAATGTTCTTGTATTCTTATCAGATTGATGAAATTCTTTTATATACTTTCTTGTGAGAGTATGACTTTGGGATTAAGAGATCCTATTCATTTTCGAGTCACGAAATTTCGAGGACGAAATTTTTTTTTAGTGGGGTAGTAATGTAACACCCCGATTTTCGCTGCTTCCTAATATCGGTAATAAATATATAAATATATATTTTTATCCGAGACTCAAAATGATTTTGGGTAAACCACTATCATTTCTATATCATGCTTTATATTATAAGGTTACGATGAAATTTTGGGTTGAAAATTCAGACGGAACCCGGTCTGCGTTTTCACTGACAGTAAAAGTTTACTGCTCAAAACCTAATTTTAATTTGTGAACGAGATGAAAAATGTTTTTATTGTATTTGCTACGATACTAGAAGTTTTAAAAAATTTAGCGTAAAAATTAAAATATTATAACAAAACAAGTATTTTCTGAATTGCTTGTGTTTCTTTCACACAGCATAAAGGTATTATATTTATGCACTAGAAGAATTAAATACAAATGATAATTACAAGACAAATAAATGAGGCACCTATTTCCTAATTACAATGGCTATTTCCTAAACTATTAATGAAAGTCCATGAACCTTTGGACGGTGGATACCAACATTAATGACAGTCCATGAACCTTTGGACGGTGGATAATAATTGGACGGTAGATTCCAACACTCTCCCTCAAGCTGGGGAATGGATATCAATCATTCCCAGCTTGCAAGTAAGTTGGTTGAATTGATCCGTTGGCAAACCTTTTGTCAACACATCTGCAAGTTGCTGCCTAGAAGGAACGTAGGTTGTTGTTATCAATCCACTATCCAACTTTTCTTCGATGAAGTGTCGATCTATCTCAATGTGTTTTGTCCTGTCATGCTGAACAGGATTATGAGCAATACTGATGGCCGATTTATTATCACAAAACAGTTTCATAGGACCTTCACACTTTATCTTCAAGTCATCGAGCACAATTTTCATCCACAATAGTTCACAGATTCCTTGTGCCATAGCTCTAAATTCTGCCTCTGCGCTTGATCGAGCCACTACATTTTGTTTCTTACTTCTCCAAGTAACAAGGTTCCCACATAGGAACATGCAATAGCCTGACGTGGATCTTCTATCACTTACTGAACCTGCATAGTCAGCATCTGTATAAGCCTCCATAGTCAAGTTTCCACCTTTTTTGAACAAGTGTCCTCTTCCTGGAGTAGCTTTGAGATACTGCAGTATACGTTCTACAGCTTGTAAGTGTCTCCCTCGGATCATGCATGAACTGACTCACAACACTGACCGCATATGCTAGATCTAGTCTAGTGTGTGCCAAGTAAATCAACTTCCCCACAAGTCTCTGGTATTGGATTTTGTCAACCTTGGCACTCTCCTCTTCAGTGCTCATCCTGTGATTTTGCTTGATGGGAACACCTGTAGGTTTACATCCAAGTTTCCCTGTTTCCTTCAAAAGATCAAGCACATACTTCCTTTGAGAGATGAAAATGCCTTGTTTTGAGTAGGCCACTTCAATCCCCAAGAAATACTTCAATTTCCCAAGGTCCTTCATCTCAAATTTTGCAAATAATTTTTCCTTAAGCAGTTGTCTCTCAACTAGGTCATCACCTGTAATAATTATATCATCAACATAAACAAGAAGTACAGTCAGTTTTCCTGCTTGTGAATGTTTAAAGAAAAGTGTATGATCTCCTTGGCTTTGTTTGTAACCCAACAACACCATAGCTTTCGTAAATATTCCAAACCATGCTCGGGGAGACTGTTTTAGCCCATATAAAGCCTTCCTCAATCTGCAAACTTTGTTTGTTCCACTTGTGGGACCAAACCCTGGGGGAATCTCCATGTACACCTCCTCCTCTAAGTCTCCATGCAAGAAAGCATTTTTGACATCAAACTGGTGTAGTTCCCATCCAGAGTGGGCAGCAAGAGAGAGTAAAATACGAACAGTGTTCATCTTTGCCACTGGAGAAAATGTCTCCTCATAATCAATGCCATAGGTCTGAGTGTATCCCTTTGCCACTAGTCTTGCTTTATACCTGTCTAGGGTACCATCTGACCGGTACTTTACAGTGTAGATCCATCTACTCCCCACTGGTCTCTTTTCTTTTGGTTTCTCAACAATTTCCCATGTTCCATTTCTTTCCAGAGATTGCATCTCCTCATTCATGGCTTGAACCCAATTCTTATCCTTCAATGCTTCTTGTACTGTTCTAGGGATTCTGATAGAATCAATGGCTGCAATAAAGCTTTGGTGCTGCAAAGAAAGGTTTGTGGTGGAAACAAAGTTGGAAATTGGGTACTTAGCACAAGATCTTTTCCCTTTTCTTAATGCAATAGGTAAGTCATCATCAATGTTAGGATCACAATTATCCAAAGGAATAGGTTCAGAATGAATGAAAGGAATAGATCCAACATGAATGGGACTAGTGTTTTCAATACTTACCATGGGTTCATATATTTGGGGTTGCGGCTGGACCAGGGATGGGTGTTTCTTCCTTTGATAGACCAGTTTTGGCGAGCTTGCTCTAGTCTGAGGAGCTAATTCCTGTGTATCTGAGAGCATATCAGAAGATTGGAGCAAGGGAATGCTGCCTTCTGAAAAAATCTCAGCTTCCAAATCAGAAGTATTATTCTCCCCCGAAGGCGAGAGGAACTGAAGAATGATTGATTTTCTTGGAAGGTGACATCCATGGAGACATACACTCGACGAGAGGAAGGGTGATAACATTTGTATCCTTTCTTGTCAGGGGCATAACCAATGAACAAACATTTAATAGCACGAGGGTCAAGTTTGCCTCGATGCTGACGATGGACATGAACAAAAGCAACACAACCAAAAACAGGAGATTCAAGACTTTGCATAATAGGAACAGATGGAAAAAATGTTTTCATGACATGAACAGGACTCAAACCACCAAGGATTCTAGAGGGTATTCTATTTATTAGATAAGCAACAGTTAAAACAGCTTCCCCCCAAATATGAATTTGGAGCAGACATCTGAAACAATAAAGCTCTAGTAATTTCAAGCAAGTGTCGATTTTTCCTTTCAGCAACCCCGTTTTGTTGGGGGGTATCAACACAAGTAAGTTCATGAACAATGCCATGTTGTTTAAGAAAGGTGGAGAAATTTTGGTTCACATACTCTCTACCATTATCAGACCTCAGACGTTTAATTGTTTTATCAAATTGAGTTTTAATCATATGATAAAACTGGATAAACAAATGGTACACATCTGATTTATTTTTCATTAGAAAAATCCAAGTAACACGAGTGCAATCATCAATAAATGACACAAACCATTTTGCACCAGAAATATTAGGAACAGAAGCTGGACCCTAAACATCAGTATGAATAAGAGAAAAAGGTTCATCACTTTTCTTAGCACTTGAAGGAAAACTTACCCGATGATGTTTGGAAAATTCACAAACATCACATTGAAAGGACTCAACCGATTCATTCAAAAACAAAGAAGGAAACATGGACTTAAGTAGAGTGAATGGGGGATGCCCAAGATGATTATGTTGGAGCCAAATTTGGGAGGAACAAGACTTGGATTGATGACAGGAATGTTGCAACTTCACACCAGATTCACCTGAAGTTTCCATCTCAAGGTAGTACAACCCTCCCCGTTCCTTGGCAACTCCAATAGTCTTCCCCATAGTATTGTCCTGGAATACACAATGAGAAGGGAAAAATGTTACAGCGCAATTAAGGTCTTTGGTAAGTTTATGTATAGAAAGAAGGTTAGATGACAGTTTAGGAACATGAAGCACATTTTGCAAATTTAGAAAAGGACTAATTTTAACGTTACCAAATCCTGCAACTGATGTATGAGAGCCATCAGCTACAGTTATGTGATGACTACCCATGGGGATTTGATAGGATGAAAAATGAGAAGAACAAAAGGTCATGTGATCGGTGGCACCAGAATCAACAATCCAAAAATCCTCGGGGACAGTACCAGAAGCATGAGAAAATAAAGAACATAGATTCTTACCATTTACACCATTTGAAGAAGTGCAAGACTGCTTACTAGAGTAATGGGTGATAGCTGATATGTTGGTAATCTCAGTGTTAGACATGATGGTTAGGTGTGATAACAACCAAGAGTGCGATGAAGGTGTAAAAAACACAAGCTGCAATGAAGGCAGCAACAAAGAAGAGGGTTTGTGGTGAAGATGACTTTGGGTACTTTAACTAAGAAAGATAAAGCACAATGAAGGTGCTGAACATGTAATGAAGGCACAAGACAAACAGGTCCTGCAATGAAGGCAAGGCACCTAAGGTCACTCAGCAATGAAGACCGAGGCAGCGGAAAAGCAAAGGCAGAGACTCCCAAGGTCGGGAGCTCTGATACCAAATTGAAAGGAGGAACAAAACAAGTATTTTCTGAATTGCTTGTGTTTCTTTCACACAGCATAAAGGTATTCTATTTATACACTAGAAGAATTAAATACAAACGATAATTACAAGACAAATAAATGAGGCACCTATTTCCTAATTACAATGGCTATTTCCTAAACTATTAATGAAAGTCCATGAACCTTTGGACGGTGGATACCAACACAGTCCATGAACCTTTGGACGGTGGATACCAACATTAATGAAAGTCCATGAACCTTTGGACGGTGGATAATAATTGGACGGTAGATTCCAACATTTTGGGTTGAAAATTCAGACGGAACCCGGTCTGCGTTTTCACTGACAGTAAAAGTTTACTGCTCAAAACCTAATTTTAATTTGTGAACGAGATGAAAAATGTTTTTATTGTATTTGCTACGATACTGGAAGTTTTGAAAAATTTAGCATAAAAATTAAAATATTATATTTGCTGCGGGCGAATACGTCGAGATATCTCTAGGAAAAACCTGTGTCAGATGAATCAGGGAGTCAACAACGGGGCTGAAGTGATGGATTTGACTGATGTGATAGGCATTTATGACGATCCTATCCACGTCATAATGGTCATAATGGTCATAATGACGCATTTATGACAAAGGAATATTTTTCCTGTAAATGACGATTTTACCCTCGGCTCTTCATGAATTTTTCAAGCAATACCATTGTAAATTTGGACCAAATTGCCCCTAAAACTCACGGCTCCTTCATTATCATACACTTAGGCAATTTCATTCTTTCATTTCATGACATCTTTCTCTCCAAAACTTATACTTTTCTTTCAAGAACACTAGAACACAAAAGCTTGATTTTGTGAAGCAAGTCCTTGGATTTTCACTTGTTTTTGATCTTCAAGAGGTGAATCCTATTCTCCTTCCCTAATCATGTCTATGTTCTTCAATAAGTTTAATGATTCAAAGCCTATTTCATCTATGTTCATTCTTTTAAGTTTCTAGATCTAGAACTTTGAAAATTCATAACAAATTCTAGAAAAATCTTATGATGTTGAAACCACTTCCTATGTTCTTATAATCATGTATACTGTATGTATCTAAGAGCATGTGATGATCAAAAATTTTCTTCCCTTGAAACCTATCTTGGCCGAATCCTAGAGGAAAGGATGGATGGAGTTTTTGTTCTTGCTTTTGATGTATGATCATGTCTTTCATCATACATACTTGTATACTTGTTGAATCCTAGTTGGTTCATTAAACTAAAAACCCTAGCCTCATGGATATGTGTTGTCCGAATCTATCATTTAGAGGGTTAGGATGGTTTTGATTCTTAACTTTGCTGTTTAGCCTTAATCCATTTCCTTAAGTATATTAGGATCATTAATCCTTGACTTAAGCAAGTTTGGAGATTTTGAGCCACAAAACCCTAAGGAGGCTGTGACCTATTAGAGAGGATTAGGTGTTTGTTTTGCTTGTTTTGATTGATTGTTTGGATGTGTTGTTGAACGTTAATTGTTCTACGACGTACGTGGGTTTCCGACAACCAACATAATTTTTTTAATTTCACCGAGGAGCTTCAAGAGGTAAGGGCAGCTTACCTGAGGGATTTTCTCAATAACTATTTGTTTTTAGTGTGGTTTATATGATTTATATGTGGTTGTGGTTATTTGTTTATGTTGTTTACGTTGTGTTGTTTATCTGTGTATCGGTGATTGATCTGCTTTTAATTTATTTAATTATTTGCAGTAGTATATTATATTTCTATGATGCATGATCTGCCTGGTGATATAATTCTGATGATGTTGTTGAATGTTGAATGTTGTTTGAGAGGTCTGACAGTGGTCAGTGCACAACCGATTAATCAGATAAAAACTTTAATAAGTTGTGAAAATTATATTCAACGTTTTATGGGAAATGTTGGAATATAATAGTGGTGGAAAATATTGTTTTGGAAAAATAATGAGTTTTGAGAAATATTATTATTTTAATGATTTATTAGTGTAAAAGAAATTGATGAGTCACGGTGAGAGCGTAGAAGTGAATTTTTTTTGTACTGCTAATTTTTATGCAAGAAATTTCGTAATATTATAAAAAGTTATTTTGTGAAATTAATATTCGAAAATACCTTATAAAAAATAATAATAAAAAATAGTCAAAGTTTGACTTAAAAACATTTTCTTGGAAAATGATAAACGACGGCAAGTTTCGAATTTTTTTCGGTGAAAGTTTAAAAATTGCAGTACTTATTTTGACAAGAGATTTAATCTGAATTGATTTATTTTTTTAGAGTTGAAGTTTCAGTAAAAGAGTTCTTGATGATTTGACGTTCTTTCGGGGAAAAAATGCGTTTTCAAAGGAAAGTGGATTTGCTATGATTTGACGTTTTACAAACGAATTTCAAGCAGAAAGGATTTTCTGTAAATGATTTTAGTCAATGACGTATTTCCGGTAACTTGGATAAGTTACGAAGATCTTATTTTGGATTTGTTTTCATAGACGAAAAACAACGTAAAGGACGATATAGAACTTAGTAACAGAGATGTCGGGGTACTAGTGTTCTTATGACGTTATCCTATTTTGGATTTGTTTTCACAGACAAAAAACGATGTAAACGATGATATGGAACTTAGTAACCGAGACGTCGGGGTACTAGTGTTCTTATGACGTTATAGACTTGGTGTTTAGTAGGTAGACGGTGTGTCTACTTCACGACGTAATAAACGACGGTAAAAGATTAATGATGTTTTCTATTACCACGAACCTAAGACTGAGTGCAAGGTCTAGGGGCTTCGTGATTGAGCACTCGGACTTTGAGGTCCTGTGTTGTTAATAAAAGTTGTAAAGATGTTTAAAACGATGATGGGTCATAAGCTTTTGAGAGCTTTGACAAATAAAGATATAACACAAAGAAAAGTGTTGAGAATAAAGTGTTTTTCTTGCATGCATTTTGGCAGACGTGCCTACGAGGTTAATCATGAAATCTTGATGATGTTCATGTCTTGACGTATTTGTTAATCATGGTATCTTTATGATATTCATGTAATCGACGTATTCATTGTGCCTTTGGGCAATCGACGTACAATGAAAAACCATAAATCGGCGTTCTCACCGTCTGTGATGGGACGGTGGGCTATGGTCAAATCGACGTGCCTCTTTTGGCAATCGAGCTTGATCAGCTCATTTTAAATGACGTTGGGGGTCTCCGGAGATTAGGTGTGAATGTTTAGATGATGTATTGAAGTGTTCATGCATAGTTTTTCAACGTTGATCGATGTTTGGGGTGTGAAACCCATTGATAAACGATATGCTAATATGAATGAGTATGTTGTTATAAACATGTATATGTGTATGTGCCTTCTTTTGTGTTGCGCATTTAGTTATGGTGATAAATCCATATATTGGCACATATCAGAGTCTTACAAGGGGTATGATCCCTACAAGAAGAAGAAGGATGTCTAGTTCGAGGCATGGTGTGCTGCTCCTATTGGCTGTAGTGTCTGTTAGTTACGACCAGCTCAGGTCCTATTATGATATATTGTGTTTTGAGGATAAAAATGATTATGATTTAGGTGTGAAAACATATGAGGTAGTATAGTTGTATGATTTATATACATTGTGTATTTAAGTGTGATTTGATTACGTTGTTGTTGTTATGAGGTTAAAATAAAAAAAAATTTATCACCATATTTTGAAAAGATGAATGTTGAGAAAACATTATTTTCCGAAAGCAACCAGCAAATTAAGTTTTATTTCCGCAAACGGGTAACCATGTGATGACCCTAGTTAGGGTGTCACAAATGGAGTGCTTTTGCACTTGGATTTCTTCCCGTCCTGGTAGCATCCATTTCTTTAAGCTACACTATGAACTAATTTATGCTAATAGCTTATATTAAAATATTGCAAGACCTGATCTCAACAGTGCTGTCTTATTTTGTTTAATAACCCTCGTGATTCAATCAAGAAATTGTCTTTGCTTTTTTATTTTGTATTACAATAATGCATGTGTTGATTATACATGATTAAAATTGGCAACTGCAAGTTAAAAGCTGGATAACATGTTCACATTCTAAAGCGTGGTTAACTAAATTTCTGATTTTTATTCTTTTTTAGATGGTATCAAGCATGATTGTTAAGGACTCATGATTTTTGCTTTAAGCATCTTCAAC
Organism: Sophora flavescens; assembly: GCA_030762895.1. Lineage (NCBI taxonomy): Eukaryota > Viridiplantae > Streptophyta > Magnoliopsida > Fabales > Fabaceae > Sophora > Sophora flavescens. The sequence goes on from CM061065.1 coordinate 58,160,479, forward strand.
AGCCAACTTTTGAGAGAAAATGAATATGCTCAAGGTGGCCATGCCCATTTGAGCACGGAGTGAACAAATGGAGTGCTTTTGCACTTGGAACAAATTACATAACTTGGGTTTATATTCTATTGCACTAATTGTGTCTAACAAATTACATAATTGTAGTTTATATTCTAGCAGTAAATATTGTTATATGCACATATTGTCATTATATAATTAATAGTTTAACTAATTACTCAATTCTGCTTCTAAAGTTTGTTTTGGGGAGTCCCGATGATATCTGTACAAAGATTTTTGTTTCATAATTACTTACTGCTCTTATTGGGTAGATATTACAATATAATTTCTATTGCACTAAGGCTGCATTAACTGTTGTCACTTCATTCGTCCCACCTTATAAGATTCTCTCATCACTGAAAACACTAGCTCTTGATGGTTACTTAAGCTTAAGGGATCGATGAGGATACTGGCAAGGACTTAGGCAACATATACCATTTTCATCCTCTAATAGTTCTGCATCCAAACACCGCTTCTGATATTTCACACACCATAATGCATATTTTTGAAATTGGCCCTGCTTCAGAGTTGAAGGTTGCTGCTAGAGGCCATGGCCATCCCCTTCAAGGTCAGGCATAAGCACATGGAGCGAGGCTTAGTCATTAATATGGAGAATTTTGAATGTTAAGTCATAATTTTTTTTTTGAGAAGATTGTGTGACTGTGTCTAATCATGTGCTAAATGAAATGTTGACTAATCTGAATGAATCTCTAGCTATTAAGTCATTATTGGTGAGCTTGCAATGAAAGAATTGTTAGGTCTTGCAATGAAAATCCATCATTCGTCAATACTTACCAACAAAACTAGATATTCTTGGGTCAGTTTGACCTCAATCTTAATTTTACAGGCATCTAATCTGACATTTGCAAATATAAAACTATTCATCCTCTAGCAAAGAGACTCTATAATAAGGCGAAAGTATTCCCTGCCAACTCTCTCATCTTTTCCGTGATTTCTACTTAAGTTTGGTACTGTGAATTGTGAAAGATTACTATCTATCCAGTATGGCAAATAAACACAAAGAATCAAGCATCCAATGCTTTATCTATTCCTTTTTGGAATCTAATTAGTTATAGCAACCTGGCAAGGATAGACATTTTCATTAACATGGCAATGATGGCAAATGTTGTCATTCACATGCCTTGAAAAGTAGACTTTTAGATGAAAAAGTAATACTACGTAGTAGGTGCTTATTTTACTATAAATTGCCTACCCAAATGGTAAAAGAAGCAAGCACTAAATAGTGGTGATTAGAATATTGGGGTATAGTTGAAACCAAAATGTACAATAAAAGCTACTGGTACCTCACCTTAATGGCCACATGAAGCACATCAATGATGGCCACGAACTATATATGGTGTGTACTGATTGCTTCTGGATGTTTTCTTGGCCTGTCTATAATTTTTGTAGAATGCTTTTCTCCATCACTATTAATATTTGCATCTTTTTCTTCTTTCAATTATTTCAATTAATAGGTTGTAAACAATAATATACTTATAAATAATAAGCAACTTTATCAAACAAGTTTCTATCATTGATAAACAACAAGTTTTATATTATATGTATGCTAAATAATAAGTATCAACTTGATTTTCAGTGATTTTAAGTTATGAGAAATAAATTTAAATATGGCAGGGTTGAAGAATCTTACCCATGCGACACACGAGGTATAAGAATGAGTTGTCACAGTATGAATAGAATATAAAAAATTCTATGAAACAAACTTCAATCATTGATAATTAACTTTTATATAATATATATGCTAAAATAATGAACTTTTGTAGATGAAATTATAAACTTTGTTAAAAAAAAACATTATTTTGATTAGAGATCGTTATAGGTAAACAAAATATAATTGTGTTTATATGATACTTATCCTTTTATATTGATTTGTGTTTTAAAATTAATATAATATGGGGTTAATGTATCTATCTAAAAACATATTTGTTAACAATAAACAACCATTATCACTATTATTTGTTCATGTTCTAACTTTTTACATGAATGGTGCTTATATTTAAAGTAGAGTATCGATGATTTACAATACCAAAGTAATGGAAGAAAACATGGTTAGTGCTATTTTATAACTTTGCTTTGAAAAAATATAACCAAATTCAATATCAAATTAAATGTTAATTGAAGTACCGTATCAAGGTATTATGTGAAATGTCAAAACGTTAAAAATAATATGATATATACATTCTAACAATGGTTAACTTGCAATCGGAAAAGTGGAAAAATAAATCAAATAAATTTTCAAAAGAGAATGTAAAAAAAAATTTCTTTGTATGATTACCAACATCACTGGGAAGTGTTTAACATTAGTATTTAAATAAATTACTTTGAGAAATAGTTAACTAACTTGAAATGCAGTTGTTGCTTTGATATTAAATGTTCATAATAGAACAATATCAAGGTAATGTGAGAGAAACAAATGATTAGTGCTAATTTATAATTTTACTTTGAAAATAAAATAAATTCAGTGCTATGTATACTACACACCTTTTTAACAAAGATAAAGAACAAATGCATATCAAAAGATTTGAACGGTGGAAATGAGTTGTATAATATCTCTACTTTGCATGATGTAATAGTAGCAAAATAAAACATTGTAGGAGCTTGAAAGAGAAAATGATAAAAAAATTTGAAATGTTTTGAAGAGTTAAAGAATAGTAGACACAATTATTATTTTTTAACCAAAAGGTATGCAGAGGCATCACTGCAAAGAAGGACATCCCAGCTAGGCTAGCAAATAGTAGACACAATTAACTTAGGGACATGTTGCATAAAAATAATGTTAATGAAAGATGACTAAAAGTTGTATAACTTGACCTTTTAGAAAAAAAATCATTTAAAATTACTGACACTTTTTTTATTAAAAAAAAGTGAATTTTATGATTGTAAATAAACATAAACATAAACATCCAAAACAAAGGTACAATGAGCAAAAGAAAATACAATTAACACATATATAAAGTGTAAGTAATTTTAAAAAGTATCACAATTAACACATAAACTATTGAACTATTGAATATTGAAGAGGTGGGGTAATTCAATTGGTTTGATTTATGGGTTTAAGATGTTGAAGGAGTTGAAAGTTTAGAATTTAAATTTGTAAAAGAGAAAAAATACTAACAACTAATATACTAATATTTAGTTATAAAAAAATATTATTGATACTCAATAAAACTATACCCGTGCGTTTAGCACGGGTACACAATCCTAGTAATGAAACAAATAAAAATAACTTACATATGATATCAAGAAAAAAAGCTTACATGTATTTATATATAAGGCAATATAAACATAATTGAAAACAAAGCATATATTAATCATTGGTTTAACATTTCAGTATCCCACAGATCGACATCAAGAACCAAATCACCCCAAGTTTGACCTTGAGTAAGAAAGCCACAAGCTATTGTTGTCATTGATGTAAGTACTTCATTCCAATGGTCCATCACAATCACCCCATCATCCCCCCTAAAGAGCATGTGTTGTTCTCTCCATTGTCTCCTTTGTCATCTAGCAATATTTCCCACCAGTTCATGGTTGACACTGATGAAGTTGCACATGTTTGAGTTATATTATTATTACCAACTTCGATAGTACTATGATCTGATGAGGAAATGAATTTTCCTTGTAACCAAGGGGATGTTTTTGAGAAAGTTTGAGGTTGAGACTTTATTACTTCATGGTGCTTTACAATTTCGGCCTCTTGTTGCTTTGTTTCTTTGTGATCATTCTTATGAGAGTGTAATACCTTCCTATGCATGTAGGTGTTCCGGTAGTTTTTTATTCTTCCTGGAAGTCTTCCTGCAATCAAGAACCACCTACGTACACAATAAACTTTTGTTGAATGAAAGGCTACTCAAGTTTACTTTAATATAATATTCCTGAATTTTATTTCGCAGCTTAGAAATTAAATAAATATATTGTGCATCTTAAAATATTAACCAACATTACGTTGTTCCGAGTGGAATTGGACTCGAATCCCTTAAACAATGTGTTCGGTCTCCTAGGAGGTGTTTCTTTTTGGTTTGAGATCTCTATATTCAAAAATCACATTAAACTTAATGTATCTTTTCCATTCGCAAGACTTGAAGTTGAGATGTTGCTTAAAGAGATCCAAGCTCCTTGCTACTTGGCAGGATAGACATTAGTCTAGAAGGTTGTGTGACTGATCCCTAATGTAATTGTGACACCCTAACTCGGGTCATCACATTGCTACCCGTTTGCGAAAATAAAACTTAATTGCTGGTTGCTTTCGGAAAATAATGTTTTCTCAACGTTCATTTTTCAAAATATGGTGATAAATTTTTTTTCCTTTTTCTTTTAACCTCATAACCACAACAATGTAATCAAATCACACGTAAATACATAATATATATAAGTCATATAACTATACTGCCTCATATGTTTTCTCACCTAACTCATAATCAGCTTTATTCTCAAAACATAATAAAACATAATAGTACCTAAGCTGGTCTTAACTAACAGACACTATAACCAATAAAAGCAGCAACAGCATGCCCCGAACTAGACAGCCTTCGTCTTCTTGTAGAGTCACACCCCTTGTACTACTCTGATATGTTTGTAAGGGTGAGACGCCAATATATGGATTTAACACGATAACTAAATGCTCGCACAAAAGAAGTCACATACACATATACATTTTTATAACAACATAAGCAATCCATATTATAACATACAGTTTATCAATGGGTTCCACACCCCAAACATCAACGTTGGAAAACTATGCATGAACACTTCAATTCATCATCTAAACATTCACACTTAATCTCATGAGATATCTCCAACATTGTGATGAGTTGATCAGACTCGATAGTTACAGGCACGCAGCCACAGACACGCAGTCACAGACACGCAGTCGGAACACCAGGCACGCAACCAGAATACCAGGCATGCAGCCAGAATACCAGGCACGCAGCCAGAACACACTACAAAAAAACAACTGTTTAGCGACCGTAATAATCGGTCGCTAAACAGTGTAAATCGGTCGCTATTTAATTTAGCGACCGATTAAGGGTGGTAGCTGAATACCTGGTCGCTAAGGTTTTAGCGACCGAATTAATATTTCGGTCGCTAAATAATAATAAACGGTCGCTATTAGGTTGGTCGCATTTTTTGGGTAACCATTTCTAGCGACCGATAATCGGTTGCTAGTTCGGTCGCTAAATTTGGTTACTGTTAACCTATATTAGCGACGGATTTTCGGTCGCTATATCTCATCTGTAAATGTTAAATAAAGTTTAGCGACCGAATTATTGGTATCTAATTCGGTCGCTAAACTGGTTGTTATTAATTTTTTTAATTTTAATTTTTAAAATAAATTTTTTTTTTCTGATTTTCTTTAAACGTTAGTAAAATTACTAATAAAACACACCAAATAACTTATGAAATATAAAATCATAAAAAATAATGAATATATATAAAAAGAATAATCCAAAATGTCGTACAAGAATCGTTTAAAGTAAAAAATATGGGGAAAAAAATCAGTCATGATGAGGGGGAGATGGAGGAATCCAATCATCCTCAGCGTCCGTACCACCGACGTCTGCTAGGCGATCGTCCTCTGCGCAGAGCAAGACATCGAGCCGCGGCGGCGAATCGAGGAACGGCAGCAGCGGCACAACCGCGTCGAGCATGATCATGAGCAATCGAGTCTGGATCCTCATCTGCTCCAACACCAGCCGCAGATGTCACGGCCCTGCTCGATGCTCGCCTGCATCAGCTCTGGTGTGCCCGAAGTCAATCAGTGCAATCTGGTTCTGCTCTCTCTCGCTTCTTCTCCGAAGCTCCGCGTCATCTGCGTGATGGTGTCCTCGCATTTGGTGGAACTGCTCCCGAGGGACGGTATCGGGCGCAGAAGAAGGAGCAGGCGTCTTGCGGACGATGAAGCGATGAACTCGGCTCCCAGGTGTCCGAGGCCATACACGTGCCCCCTTCTTGTTCCCCGCCCGACGACCTCCAAATAAATGCATTATCGTCGACTGAGACAGAGAGCAACCATCACCGATCAAAGCCTCATCTTGTGACTGTGAGGCACGTGATATGGCATCGTCCTTCTTCTCGTTGAAGCCCGCCTACAAAGTATAGTTGAATAGATTTAGTTAAAATAATTATATCCAATATTAACAAATCATTTATAATAAATTACAAGTAAACACTAAATTATGTTTTTGCTTACAGCATAGTTACGGGCCTTGTCGTTGACCCATGTCCCCGACTTCAACTTCTTCGTCCTCTCCACCAACTCCATAGCAGTCGGGGCATTGTTTTTTCGTGCTTTGCACGAGAATAATATAATATTAAATTCATAAGAATAATTAAAAATGAAAACTAATTAATTAAATAGTATATTAAGTCAAAAGTTTAATGTATTACCAGCTCGTCGTAGTGGGCGGCGGTTGATTTAGACCCACCGGTCCAAGCACATGTGCCACCATCAGAAGCTCGATTACGCCGAGCTGTGGCCTGGATCTCCTAGAACTTCTCAGTAGCCTAGTACTGGTCCAGCTGCCTCTTGATCTCAGGATCCACCCACCTCCCCTTATTCTGCCCCTTCCTCAGCTTGTTCATCAGATTCTTCATAACCAGTGAGCCTTTATGCTCAAATATGTCCCTGACGAGAGCCTTTAAAGCTAAGTCCCACCTATACTCTTTCTGCAACTTACAGTTGTTAGGAAATTCGTGTGTACATATATATAATGTAAATTTAATTTAAAAAACTTAATAAACTGTTACCTTAAACTCTAGAAACAACTGATCCCTATGGCCCAGTGGGATGGCCTTCCATGTAGGCCATGGACCATCAAACTTGGTCGTCGCGGATCTTCGATATCGAATCGGAAGGGCCTTCGCGGGCGTAAAGCTGCAGCAAAATTAGAGCATTAATAAATGTTATAATTAAATTTTAAAAACAAGTAAATAGAAATTAACGATACTTTATATATATTAAAAAATTAAATTAGCATACTCGTTATCCCCCCCCGGGATAAGAAGAATCCTCTGTCGGATGGACCACGACTCTCCGTCCCGATGATGATGATGGTCCTATCGTCAGTAGGTGTGGATGATGAGGGTGCAGCCCGTGTCCCGACCACATGAGGATGGGTGGGGGGTGCAACTCCATCACCCCGAGGTGTCCCGTCAACAGAGGTGCTGGTAGGATGGTCTCGACCAAGGTCGTGGGTCGGCCGGCGAAGGGACTCTCGCAGTACGACCTCCACGACGACCCCTACCTCTGGAGGAATCCGCCATCTGTGAAAAAAATGAAAATATGATTACACAACAGTGTAAATAATACAAAAATAAATTACCTAATAAGTAGAATGACATTCACACAATGAATTATGACATAAATAAATTACCTAAGTAGAATCTCCGTCACTAAATTCACCCTCGGTCTCATCAAGTATCACTTGATCGGAATGTACCTTCGCTAGATGCGTCCAACTCGGATTGATCCATTAACTCTCTTTCAACTTCTTTCCCATTTCAGAAATGTCCGCCGGAGAATTAACAATAATGTCCCGGCATAATTTGCAACGAGACGTGGGGTCTTGAAAACTCATCATCTTGGTACGGAGCATCTTTTTCAGGCTGGTTGATTACATTATCAGTAATTATCTGCGAGCCTTTATCTTAATAACACCCAACCAGCCATGATGTCCTTCGGGATATGGCGAGTAATAAACCCGCTCCTGCTGTTGTGAGAAAATGAATGGGTCGTACGCCTTATTATACCTTCGAGACAGCCTAACTTGAACAATACCATAATTTTTATCTATTTTTGTCCCTACGTCAAGAGTAGGATCAAACCAATCACACTTGAAGATAACTAATTTCATCACGGGGAAACCGGTATAGTCGAGTTCAAGGATGTCAGTTAGAACCCCATAGAAATCATCCTCTACATTGCCATCAGTGGCTCGCACACAAACACCGTAGTTACACGCCCGCATTCCTTCATTCCATGTTTTTGTGTTAAATTTATATCCATTTACAATATAAGTATTCCATGATGTAACCCATCTGTTAGGCCCCCATGCCAAATTTGTCAACAATGGATTTTGAACATTATTTTCTGGATCTAGTACCTAAACAATCAAATATTACATTATTCTTATACATGCTATATATTTAAGGAGATAAAATGTATGCTTCAAAAAATGAAGATGCTGAACCTACATATTTACTGAACCACGTAGCAAAGTGAGAAGTAATTTCTCGATCAACCTGATCGTTTGAAATGTCAGGTTGGAGATCCCTTAGAAAATTGCCGTACATCCTACATATGGGAGATTAACAGCAGGACGATTAATAATAATAAATGTCAATTGAACTGATTAAAGACGTTGTAGAAACTTACTCTAAATATGGCGCCACCTCTTCACAATTTTGAAGGATATACAGATGAGCAGCATTAATGTCACGCTGCTCCAAGAAATATCCTTTTGATTTGCCACTAAATCTGCCCGGATAGTTGAATATTGATATAGGAGGACTAGTTGAACATCCTTCGCCCGAATCAACGTTTCTAGGCATCCTTGTCCTTCTCGTGTTAACTTCGTCCGGATAGTAATAAGAGGCAAAAGTGGAAGTCTCCTCTACTAAGTATGCTTCACAAATGGAACCCTCCACTCGTGCCTTGTTCTTGACTTTGTGTTTAAGGGAGTGCAGGAACCTATTAAAGAGGGATACATACAAATAATTACTAGTTTTAGGGAAAGCTAAACTACGCTCTCGTGTTCGTGAATTTCATATGTATTAAGTAAAATAGTTGATGTTGTTTACCTCTCAAATGGATACATCCAGCGGTATTGGACTGGGCCACCAACTCTTGCTTCGTAAGGTAGATGAACTAGCAGGTGTTCCATGGAATCAAAGAAACTCGGCGGGAAGATTTGCTCCAGCTTACATAACAAAACGGGTATCTTGACTTCCATATCCTTTAATTGATTCACATTTAGTGTTGTCGATGTAAGCTCCCTGAAAAAGTGGCTAAGCTCAACAAGTGGGTTCCAAATTTGCTTTGTGAATGCGTCGAACGCAATTGGAAGCAACCGTTGCATGAACACGTGGCAATCATGACTCTTCATTCCATGTAAATTTGCTTCCTTAATGTCAACACATCTACCCAGAATGGAAGCATACCCATCTCGGTAACTTTAGTTCTTTAACCCACTTACAGACGGCCAATTTTCGTGCTTTGCTTAGTGTATAACTTGCCTTCGGTTTGATAAGTCCGCCACGACCACCGTCTTGCAACTCAAGCTCCTTCCGATTACAAATGTCGGCCCAGGTCCAATCGTGCTTTATTTGTATCCATTGTCCTCCCCTTGATGTTCATCACAGTGTCAAACACATTCAAAAACACATTCCTCTCCGTATGCATGACTTCAATGTTGTGACGGAGTAGTTGCGTCCTCCAATACGGCAACCTCCAAAATATACTTTGTTTTGTCCAATTATGGTTGACACCATAATCAGGAATATGTTCTCCTTGGGTTTCATGGACGAGCGGTAAATCATCGTACTCTGCGCCATACATTAGGACCAGTCAAACGTGGTGGAGGCGGTGTTCTCTCCGCACAACGCTTCTTGAATGCATTCTTGTTCCGCCTATAAGGATGATCTTATGGAAGGAATTGACGATGACAATCAAAATATGAGATCTTTCGACTGTGTTTAAGCGTGAATGCCTTCGATCGCTCCATACATATTGGGCATCCAAGCTTCCCGCGGTCATCCAACCCGACATCATCCCATAAGCGGGAAAGTCGTTGATCGTCCACATTAAAGCTGCTTTCATGATGAAATTCTGCCTCAAAGATACGTCATATGTCAACACACCATCATTCCACAGCATTGTCAACTCATCTATCAGTGGCTGCAAGTACACATCAATCTTACCTTTTGGATTAGACGGACCCGGAATTATGACTGTTAGGAGCATAAACTCCCGCTTCATGCACATCCCCGGGGGAAGATTGTACGGAGTCAGGATAACCGGCCAACAAGAGTATGCTTTTCCAGACTGCCCAAAAGGATTAAATCCATCAGCAGATAACCCCAATCGGACATTACGAGGGTCCTGCGAAAATGCCATATGAACCCTATCAAAATGCTTCCAAGCTTCTCCATCAGATGGATGACACAAGATATCTTGCTCCCTCTCATGCTCACTATGCCACCTCATGTGAGCTGCAGTGGCCATCGAAGAGTACAATCTTGTAAGTCTTGGCACGAGCGGAAAGTTGGTCGCGCTGTCGCGCACGCGCCAAAAAGGTCGAGCGGGTTTAAAAGTATAGTATAGTGCGACAACTCGGATGTCGTCTCTCAAGGACTCTGAGAATATTACTTTTCACAAAAATAAGTTTTTGGGGGGGGGGTTTGGATTGGAATGCAATTAAGAAACACACAAAACAGAGCAATCAAAAACAAGGCAGTTGAAAAGGGATTATCAATAGTCAAAAACAGATTAATCTATTGCTCTTGATTTCCCACTATCATAGGTTCATACAATTTCCAGGCCCTAAGCAAATTCTTATCCCCTCCCGGTTGTAGCAACAATTTACAAACGAAACTATCTGCTTTGAGATACATGTCCCTATTCCCGAATTAAACAAACGGGGTTAAGCCCTCATGAACTAAACGAACATGAACGTACACACGCGAATTAAACAAACGCGATTGATTATAGGAACATGATATCACCGGAAATAAATCAATACAATGCATTATACTCCTGAATTAAACATACAGAAATACAAGGCATGGCATTGAAGAGGGAAAAGCATACAAAACAGGAAAGTATAAGAACCTCAAGTATGTGGAAATCAATTACAATAGATCAATCCTAAGAATTTAGTTCTCCATAACACAAACGAAATCACAGAGAAAAGTGTAAAACAGAAAATGGAGAAGCAAGAGTCCCTACAAAATATTCAGAACAGCCTTTTATACAATTTCAGAATTCAGAAGGCTCGCGAGGCGAACAACCATTCGCGAGGCGAATTTCATGAACTGTCAGCAACCCTTGGCATTCTCGCGAGGCGAATTTCTGCTCGCGAGGCGAGGATATGAAGAGTTTTCTCCTTACGCCCGTTATGGCCATCAGGCCCCAACCGTGATGCTCTCGACTTCCGGACTCGCGAGGCGATGGATGCTCGCGAGGCGAGACTCTTCAACTTCAAAACTGCCACGGCCATGACCTTCTTCACGGGCAAGCCGTGATCGTCTCTGACTTTTTCAGGTTTGGAAGACTCGCGGGGCGAGACCTTCTTCGCGAGGCGACCCAGAGACTTAGCAATTTCTTGGAACAGTCAGGCTTCGGGATCGCGAGGCGAGCATGGCTTTCGCGGGGCGAATCCCCTGTTCTTTATTTTCTCAACTTCTACTTAACCTGAAAACAAGGAAATAAGCATAAGTGTATTATTTTGACTTAAAACTTGCTAAATTAACTTAAAACTACTCTAGAGACTCAATACCTTGCTTGAGGACAATCTAATCTAATTTGGGTGAAAATACGATATAATTTGCACAAAACCCTGGTCATACTAGCTATAAAACTAGATGAGTCAGATGCTTATCAAAATACCCCAAACTTAAACTTTGCTTGTCCCCAAGCAAACTAAGACTCAAAAATCAAAAAGACTCAGGACCTGGCAAGCTTAAAAGATTCAACCAACATTGCACAAATTCAAGCAACTTCAAAGACAATTTTTCTTCATTGTTTCCCCCTTTTCAAACAGAGCAATCCCCACATTCATTTATTCCAAACAATTGAGAGTTTCATCATGAAAACAATCAGAAATCTAAGCAGGAATCTAAGTCACACACAAGAGGAGATCACCAAATCCAAACAACTGCCTTCCTCACAAGGGCATTATTTGTTCACTCGACCACTCAGTTTATGTCAGGCTAACAACTTGCACTCAGTTTCACTTTTCAAGTACACTTCCCAAAAATTTGCTTTTCATCTCAAAATGGTTCCCACAGAAAACATGCAAGCAACATCAGAAGGTCTTTATTGGGTTGAAATGGGGCCTGACTAAGGGTAGGATATACAAAAGGAACTAAGCTGAAGACCCTAGGAACTAAGAGAGCATGAACTATATTTACACCTTGAAATTCACTCAAGTTCCTTTCTTTATTTTTTTCTTTACGCTTCTGGGTGGCTACAGCTCTTTTTATTTCTTTTTGGCATTTTTGTATTTTTTTTGTATTTTTCATTTTTTTTTTCTTCTCTTTTTTTTTTTCCTTTTTTTTTCTTTTTTTTTTTTTCTAATCCCAACAACATATTACACCTTGCAGCCACCCCAAACTTTAGTTTCTTGCACCCATTCTAAGATTACATGCTCTCCTAATCCTAAGATCGGGTTAACATGGTTTTCCAGATTTTTGGGCTTATAACATTAGGTTATCAAGAACTAACAGGCTAATAGGCTCAAAAGGGCTAACTAGGGAACATGCATTAGGAATTGGTTTATTCAGGCCAAGTAGCTATTTACAAAGAAACTGCCTAAATCATTTGCTACACACATATAATCATGCAAACCAAAAAGAGATTTAATCAAATCCAGGGAAGTGCAACTTGAAAGTGATTTTCACACATTTTAAAACATGTTGGAGGCTCAAAACCTCACCTGGACATTATTTGCAAATTATTTGAACAGAGATACTATCCCTAGTGTGTGCTCCCTATCACCCCAAACTTATCATTCATCATGCTATCATAACAGAATCCCAAGGTTCAGTTTTCAATTTCACATGGGAATCACAAAAAATTTTCAAATTTTTCAGCCTAGGGGGAATCATCACATATCAATCATGCAAGCAATCTGTGCAACATCAATCAAAATCTAACAAACTTGCCAATCAAAAGACTCAACACACAAATGCTCCTGAGCTTCTCAAATTATTCAGGAGCTTTTATTCAAAGAAAAGAAAACTTTATTCTAATTCCCTCCCCCACACTTAAAACATGCATTGTCCCCAATGAACAGCAGAATTATAAGATCATAGTGAGGGAAAGGAAAAGAGTACTCCCTGATCAAGTGCGGTGTAAGCGGGAGGTCACACTGGATCCCATTCCTTGCGTCTAAGTCCAAAGAGGTAGAGAGGGCCTCCGGTGCTCCTTCATCTTCTTCATGTTTCTCATCCACTTTAGACCGACAATCTTATCACCTGCTAAACATGCAGCAATCTCAAGACAAACCACAAAATGGTTAGCGTTAGTACAATCAAGAAAAGATAGAATATCATCACCGCCAGAATTAAGTGGAGAATTAGAAAACAAGTTCTCATGGTTATCCTCAATAGTCTCAGATACCAGCTCAATGTGGAATACAGAGTGCTCTTCCGCTGGATGTTTCATGGCATCAAATATGTTGAACTTTGCAACTATATCCCCAAACTTCATAGACATGGTTCCATCACCCACATCAATGTTAGTCTTGTTTGTCTTCATGAATGGCGGCCCAGGATGATTGGTGATTTCTTGGAATGTGTCTACTTTGCCATGTCCAAGATGTAGAAATCAGTGGGAAGATCGGATCATCAACTTGCACTAGTACATCTTCCACCATTCCCATGGGGCGGGCACAGTCCTGTTGGCCAACTGAATGGTGATACCTGTGTACTTCAAAGGACCAAGATCCAGTTTGTTAAAGATGGAGGTAGGCATGACATTGATAGATGCTCCCAAGTCCAACATGCAGTTTTCAAACTTCTTGTCCCCAATAGTGCATGGGATAGTGAAGGTGCCCGGATCCTTGCACTTCGGTGGCGGTGCACGAGTGAAAGCAACAACTTCTTCTCGGCTTAGATGGATAAGCGGCGAGACATTTCTTCCCAAGTCAACCCTCTTATTAGACTTCATCTTCCTCTTGTTGGTGCATAGGTCCTTGAGAAATTTTGCATATCCGGGCACTTGCTTGATCATATCCACCAGTGGGATATTAACACCAACCTTTCTTAACACATCAAGAATTGCCGTCTCGTTATCTTCACCACCACTCTTCAAATGATTCTGGATTCTGTGAGGGAATGGAATGGGTGGTTTATACACTCGCTCAGTTTCAACTTCAACCACCGGCTCCGGAGTAACTTCAGTGAAGAGGCTCGGGAGTAGCCTTCATAGTTTCTTCATTCTTTCCCAGTGGCCTCAACAACCTTTCCGGACCTCGGAGATATAGAACTCACATTGGGATTGGAGGCATTAGGATTGATCACTTGGCTTTGTCTTTGGCAGCTGGGTTGTTCCTTGACCTTGCTTTATATTCTTTATGTCTGTAGCAATCTGTACTATCTGTGTTTGCAATGGCTGAATAATCGGTTCCGTTCTCTCTGCTGAAATTGTGCCTGTGAGGCCTGAATCGTGCCTGGCTGTAGATTTTGTGCAGCCATTTGTGCAGCCATTTTATTGAGCATGTCATCTACTGAAGGTCCAGGAGGTGCTTTGAAGTAGTCAAGGAGGAGAATTCGAGGTGCCATCGGCTGTTGGGATGAGTTCCCATACCGCAGATTAGGGTGATTACTCCAATTTGGGATGGTACCTATTTGTTGAAAGATGCGGAATGTCTGTATCGCTCCGGTTATTGCCCCTGATTATCTTGATGGACTGCAAAGGCTTGAGGTGATTCAAGATTTGATCCTCCTTGCAAAATAGGACAAGCTTCATATGGGTGCTCGGAGAAGCGCACATGCCACACAACACCGCAGTGAACCCTATCCATCACCAATTTCTCTACCAAGGAAGTGAGCCTGTCAATTCTATCATCACTGTCATGGCTGGAAGAGGAAGTGCGGACCTCATGTACACCTCTAGTCTCAACAGAATTTCTTCTTGTAGTGAATTGCTGGGAATTCATCGACATGTTCTCAATAAGTTGCTTAGCAGCATTTGGGTCTTGTCAACCAATGCTCCCCCACTAGCAAAGGCATCCAAAATATTCCTATCCATAAGCTGCAATCCTTCATAAAAATATTGGATGAGGAGCTGTTCGAAATTTGGTCTTTGGGGGCAACTAGATGTCAACTGCTTGAACCTCTCCCAATACTCAGCTAGCGACTCATTTCCTTGCCTTATTCCACAGATTTCTTTCCTAATTGCAGCGGCTCTGGAGGCAGGAAAATATTTCTCCAGGAAGAGCTTCTTCAAGTCGTTCCATGTGGTAATGGAATTCGGCGCAAGGTATAAAAGCCAATATTTTGCAGCTCCCTGGAGTGAGAATGGAAAAGCCTTCAACTTGATATGATCCTCAGTTACTCCTTCTGGCCTCAAAGTTGTGGAGCAGACAACTTGGAACTCCTTCAAGTGCTTGTGTGGATCTTCGCCTGCAAGACCATTAAATCTTGGCAACAAATGGATTAGCCCAGATTTTAACTCAAAAGGTGTGTCAGCACCAGGATAAGCAATGCACAAACCATTATAATTCACATCAGGGGCAGCAAGCTGCCTCAAAGTCCTTTGGTCTCCCATGTTTTCAAAAGCAGTTTTAAAATTGGTATCACTACTAGTGCTAGCCCGAAATTCCCTATGGAGTGTGTGCAATGTTCTTTCAATTTCCGGGTCAAAATCACACAGTTCAGGGCAATGAGACCTAGTAGCCAGACCAATTCAAAACAAAACAGAAAATAAAAGAAAGAAAGAAAAATAAAATAAAACAAGTTGCGAAAAATAACAACTCAGAGTCCCCGGCAACGGCGCCAATTTTTGGTCGCGCTGTCGCGCACGCGCCAAAAAGGTCGAGCGGGTTTAAAAGTATAGTATAGTGCGACAACTCGGATGTCGTCTCTCAAGGACTCTGAGAATATTACTTTTCACAAAAATAAGTTTTTGGGGGGGGGGTTTGGATTGGAATGCAATTAAGAAACACACAAAACAGAGCAATCAAAAACAAGGCAGTTGAAAAGGGATTATCAATAGTCAAAAACAGATTAATCTATTGCTCTTGATTTCCCACTATCATAGGTTCATACAATTTCCAGGCCCTAAGCAAATTCTTATCCCCTCCCGGTTGTAGCAACAATTTACAAACGAAACTCTGCTTCTGAGATACATGTCCCTATTCCCGAATTAAACAAAGCGGGGTTAAGCCCTCATGAACTAAACGAACATGAACGTACACACGCGAATTAAACAAACGCGATTGATTATAGGAACATGATATCACCGGAAATAAATCAATACAATGCATTATACTCCTGAATTAAACAAACAGAAATACAAGGCATGGCATTGAAGAGGGAAAAGCATACAAAACAGGAAAGTATAAGAACCTCAAGTATGTGGAAATCAATTACAATAGATCAATCCTAAGAATTTAGTTCTCCATAACACAAACGAAATCACAGAGAAAAGTGTAAAACAGAAAATGGAGAAGCAAGAGTCCCTACAAAATATTCGAGAACAGCCTTTTATACAATTTCAGAATTGGAAGGCTCGCGAGGCGAACAACCATTCGCGAGGCGAATTTCATGAACTGTCAGCAACCCTTGGCATTCTCGCGAGGCGAATTTCTGCTCGCGAGGCGAGGATATGAAGAGTTTTCTCCTTACGCCCGTTATGGCCATCAGGCCCCAACCGTGATGCTCTCTGACTTCCAGACTCGCGAGGCGAATTGATGCTCGCGAGGCGAGACTCTTCAACTTCAAAACTGCCACGACCATGACCTTCTTCACGGGCAAGCCGTGATCGTCTCTGACTTTTTCAGGTTTGGAAGACTCGCGGGGCGAGACCTTCTTCGCGAGGCGACCCAGAGACTTAGCAATTTCTTGGAACAGTCAGGCTTCGGGGTCGCGAGGCGAGCATGGCTTTCGCGGGGCGAATCCCCTGTTCTTTATTTTCTCAACTTCTACTTAACCTGAAAACAAGGAAATAAGCATAAGTGTATTATTTTGACTTAAAACTTGCTAAATTAACTTAAAACTACTCTAGAGACTCAATACCTTGCTTGAGGACAATCTAATCTAATTTGGGTGAAAATACGATATAATTTGCACAAAACCCTGGTCATACTAGCTATAAAACTAGATGAGCCAGAGGCTTATCAAAAGTACCACATCTTTTTTAGCGACCTCTTCTTCTCAATGCCCATCCTAGTGGTTGTCTTATACCGATCCGCACCACAAAATCGACAACACGTTATGCTTTCCACTGAATCATCCTTATAGTACAACATACATCCATTCGAGCAACAATCAATTTTCAAACACCCCAGACCCAAATTTTCCACGGACTTCTTAGCATGATAAAAACTTGTAGGCATCCGATTGCCTTCTGGCAACGCCTTGGACACTGACCTGCTGAGGCGATTAAAACAGCCTTCTTGCATATTGTAGTCAGATTTGATACTCAACCATTCCATGCACATCGACAACTCCGTGTACTCCTGACATCCTTCCCACAATGGAGATCGTGCAGCACTCAGCATATCATAGAATCTTTGAGCTTCGGGATTCTGATTCTCCTCTATGTATTGGGAACCCATTCCACCATCTTCTCCCCCATCTTCTTCTAGTACAACACCAACCGATGGTCCAGCATGATCCATTATCATCTGCTCGTATGGATTCAATTCTTCCCTCCCGTCACCACTTCCATAGTACGAACCTTCAGCCACAATCGGGTTTAAGTCAGGCAACGTCTCACCATGGTTACTCCACCAATAGTAATCAGGCATGAAGCCCTTCTCATAAAGATCGGCTACAACTCCATCCACACTTTTGAAAGATTGACACTTGCATCTTTTGCAAGGACACCTCAATTGATCACCGCCCAGCCGTATAAATCTCTCCTGGCTAACAACAAACTCTATAAACTCACCCACTCCAACTCTATACTCTTCCCTAAGAAGTTTATTCCGATCCAACCTATGATACATCCATTTCCGATTCTCCGGAATATCCATTGCTGGCAATTAAATAGCCTGACCAATCCTACAATAACACTTATATATTACGGTGCATTCCAATAACTCCATCAATCTCGTTCTTATGACAAGGTATGAACCTATCCCATTCGAGAAGAAACCTTTGTCACACTCGGCTACTAATAGTTATTCCCATATTCAAATACCTTATACTTGACAAAATTTCGGTAGCATCTCCCATCGGTCTCCAAGTTACACGACTCGAGCACGGTCAGAATCACCGCGATCAAGTATGCACCAGGAGAACAAAAGGAAATGCATCAGACCGAGATTTCAACAAGTATATAAGGCATTTGAACATTGAAATGACTATTGTACGAGTGTGAAAAAGGTTTTTTCCCAAACTGTCCCAATTGGACAATTCAAGATTCAATACAATGAGCATGCATACCTTGATAAGTTACGCATGCTCATTAATATTGAATCTCAAACAGGAAACTAAGGCTTTCGTAAATTAATTATTAACTCTAACAGAAAATGAAACCATTAACCTATAAATATTGCAACATTGTTGAGTTTATATAAATTGCAGTGTAAATCAATACAAACTTAGATTAAATATTGTAGCAAACATCCTATTGAGCTCCGCTCTCCACTAACAAGTAGTGATTAATTGTCAAACACATGCATAATTTCTAAATTATCAAGACACAACCAGCATCCCCGCCTTTCGGACGAGGATCACATCCTATTGAGCTCCGCTCTCCACTAACAAACAACACATATTGACAAACACATGCATAAACATTAAATTATCAGCATACAATCAGACAAGATCACATCCTATTGAGCTCCGCTCTCCACTAACAAACAACACATATTGACAAACACATGCATAAACATTAAATTAATTATCGCATACAATCGGGACAAGATCACATCCTATTGAGCTCAGCTCTCCACTACCAAACAAGACGATAATTCACATAATACATTACACCGAGTGTTCGGAGAACTGACTCGAGAGAGAAAACACAACGAGCAAGGATAAGTGGAGGAGCTAGGTAGAAGAATATGATAACAAGGACCTATCGTGCATAAATGAAATTATTCATTTCAAATCAAATCACTATTCCAAAACCAAGGAAAATATTTTCTAATAGAAAGCAAAGGAAAAGAAACTGAGTCATTGTTTTGAAGTTTTTGGTTTCTGAAATTAGGTGCTTTGAAACTATGGAGAAAGATGGTTTTGGGGTTGGCTAATATCAAGATTCCTATGTAGTCTTTTAAAATCCACAAGATTCTTTTATACCAAAATAATCTTTTAAAATCTCAATCCAATACACCAATTTAAATTGAAGGGTAGGAATATAGAGCAAGCCTTTTAAACTTACTCTTGAACCAATAGAAAACCAAACTTAATCCCTTGTATGCAGTGACCTGAAAAATAGATATTATTCCTTCCTACTTTTGTTCACTTGTGGGCCATGTTTCTTACTTTCACTTTCCATTCTCAGATAGTGTTGTCCATTTGAGTTCCTCTGCTATACAACTTTGGAAATAATATTACCACACTTTTTTCCTTTGACAACCTTTATCCCCTCACATGTTATAAGTTTCCTGTGCATGAATTGCACATAATTTATATAATAATGTACTCAAAAAATTTATATGATAAAATTAAAGTGATGTGCCAATATCAATTTCCTAACTGCATTAGGTTCCAGAATTGATCCTTCAAATTTTAATCCAATATGCATTCTTATTCGTTTGTCAGGTAAAAGTGGAATCATATTCTCAAATTTGAAAGTGTATATATATATATATATATATATATATATATATATATATATATATATATATATATTATGACTTTGTTCTGAGAATCTGATATCCCTCTCGACTTGGAAGTGCCAAAGCCCATCTAGCCATCCTTTATCTTTGTTCTAGAGGAAAATTCTTAAAAGTTAGAAGCCTAATAAATCTGTAGTTCCACAGCTTCTTAATGTCATTTTATTAGTCCTCAATGTACAATAGGCATAGTTCTCTAGCACCCTAGTACGTGGGGTTGAATGTTATGTATGGTAAAGTATGCAGACAAAGACATGAGGGAATGTCTTAGTTGTTTGTATAAGGAGAACTTAGAACAAAAATTCTATTGACTAGAGCACAATGGCATACAAGAGAAGGTTAAAAATAAAATTGTAGGAAGATGCTTCCCGTTGGACTGTTTTGGAGGTAAAGAATAGAATAAGAATACATTATGTTTTGTCTCCTTCAATAAGTTTGGTACTTATTCAGCCCCCACCCTTTAAGAAGGAAGATGTACCCTGAACTTTTCATGCTTAGAACAAAAACACAGGCCCCACCTTCTGGAATCCTAAGCAAGAGGGACTAAATGATAAAAGGAAAGCCAGAACTGTCCTTGCTTTTATACTCACATTCGGTTAATAAATATAGTACTACAACATAGGACCACTTCCCTTGCCCTTGACTTGTACCATGGTTAATGTAGCGGATTCTTGTGCAAGGAGTCAGTCCATTTTTCATTCCTTATATAACCAGCCTTTTAATTTTCTGTACACTTGTTCTTATCCATGTAGGAGTAGAATTTTTACTAATAACAGCATGCTCTAAGGATACAGTCATGAATTTAGACCTATATGATATATGTGATACTCTAACAAACAGAAAATGGTCCCTTGTTGGCCAATAAATAAATTACTTTAGGTTTATGTATGATTGATCTGGCCATACAGCTAGGAACTGTAATTGCAAGGCATATACCATGCTAAATCACTATGAAAACAATTTAAAAAGTGTATTAGTATCTGATTCTGTTTTAGTTAAAACCATGCATTCCACTGGCAATGCATGTGTCAACTGCATGCAAATTTGCATTATTCAATTGGAAATTCTACTAATGACATTCAAATGAATAACAACTAATGCAGAATAAATTTGAGTGTATGTAAGTGATAAAACACAAAAGCACTTGTCATCAGACACAGATAATAGAAGTAGAGGGCTATAGATAAACCGTATCAATAGATACTCTAGTTTACATGGCCATTCCCCCCAGATAATGTGGACTGGAATAATTTAAGCAAGTAGATTGATTTGGTACTTTTCCATCTTGATATCTAGTTTACATAGCCATTCCCCCCAGAATCTCCTTAGCTGAATCTCCCTTACCCTTGCTACCAAATATCCATTCTGTTATAGAAACAGAGAATGAGAGAAGAGGAGAGAAGACAAGGTAGCTTACCCTTGGTGGTGGTGGTGTCACCGGAGCTGCGGACAGTGGTGGCTCAAGGGAGGCGGCTCGGGTGCGCTACGGAGAGACAGAGACAGAGAGACATCGGAAAGAGTGAGAGAGAGAGAGAGAGAGAGGAAGGTGGAATCACTCACCGGAGGTGCGTGGCTCAGCGGTGGCCGGAGACACGAGGCGTCGCGTGGTGGCAGGGAGGAGCAGAGCGTGCAAGGGAGAGAGAAGAAAAGAGAAGGAATGAGAGAAATGGGGAAGAAAGGGGAAGGGCTCACGATTTAGGGGTTTCAGTTTTAGTGACCGAATTATTCGGTTGCAATATCGGTCGCTAATTTGGTTAGTTTTAATTTGAATTTGTAATTGTAGCGACCGATTTAAATTTTCGGTCGCTAACACGCGCAATTTTATTTTTTTAAAGCGCCTTTTAGCGACCGAATTAATATCGGTCGCAAATATAAATACAGTTTAAAGTGTGAATTCATAAATTTAGCGACGGATATATAAATCGGTCGATAATATAAACACAGTTTGACCGTTGCATTTAATTCGGTCGCCATTTCGATCGCTAACAATTCATAAATTTCTGACTTTTACTTTCCTTTGTTTAGCGACCGAATTAGCGACCGATATCTCTGCTACGCTCTATTTCGGTCGCTATTGCGGTCGCAGAATCAACTCTAACCAGTGTTTCATGTAGATCCTACAATCGGTCGCTATTTCGGTCGCAAATAGCAACCTAAAAATTCGGTCACTATTTTCGGTCACTAAATTACCTTTTTTTTGTAGTGACACCAGGCACGTCTGCTAAATGCATGGAAAACACTCTATTCTTGACGCTTTTCTTTGTGTTCGATCTTTCCTTACCGAAGCTCAAAATGGCTTATGACTCACCCAGTTTTAACCATCTTTAAAACTTTCATTAAAACACAGGACCTCGCCGTCCGAGTGCTCAATCACGACACCTCTCGACCGATGCACTAGTCTTAGGTTCGTGGTAATAGAAAACATCTTAAATGTTTAAATACGGTATACACCACGTATACAGTACAGAACCTCAAAGTCTAAATGACCCCAAGTTCATAACAACACAGAACCTTAGTACCCCGACGTTTCGGTTACTAAGTTCAACTGCACTTTCAAAACGGTTGAATTAATTCTTGATTTTCAGAAATTCTTTTCAAATTGGAAATTCATTAATAAAATCCTTAAATAATAAAACTAAGTTTTTCACAAACCAATGAGTCACTTGAGGTTTTAACTTCCTCAAAATATGCACTGCCGTTTCAAAATTCTTGCCGTCTGTACTTTTCCAAATTTGCCGTCACTTTTCATTTTCAAATCTTTTTTAGCCAAAATTTAGCTTTTTCCACTTAATTAATTTTATAAAATCATAATTAACTTATTTTCACCCATTAATTTCATAAAATAACATTTTCTAATATTCCGGAATTTCTTACGTAAAAATTAGCAGTGCAAAAATATTTTCACGGTTTCGCTCTCATTGTGACTCATAAATTACTTTTATACTAATAAATCATTAAAATAATAATATTTCTCAAAATTCATTATTTTTACAAAATAATATTTTCCACCACTATTATATTCCAACATTCCCCATAAAACGTTGAATATAATTTTCACAGCTTATTAAATCTTTTATCTGATTAATCGGTTATGCACTGACCACTGTCAGGCCTCTCAAACAACATTCAACATTCAACAACATCATCATAATTATATCACCAAGCAGATCATGCATCATAGCAACATAATATACTACTGCAGATAATTAAATAAATTAAAAGCAGATAAATCACCGATACACAGATAAACAACACAACATAAACAACATATACAAATAACCACAACCAAATATAAATCATATAAACCATACTAAAAGAAATTAGTTATTGAGAAAAATCCCTCAGGTAAGCTCCCCTTACCTCTTGAAGCTCCTTGGTGAAATTAACAGAACTCCGTCGGTTGTCGGAAACCCTCGTACGCCGTAAAACAATTAACCTTCAACAACACATCCAAACAACCAATCAAAACAAACTAAACAAACACCTAATCCTCTCTAATAGGTCACGGCCTCTTAGGATTTTGGGTGACTAAAAATTCCTAATCATGATTAAATCATGGATTAATGGTCCTAATCAACCAAGATCATGGATTAGTGGCTAAACAACTAAATCTTAAACTCAAAACTTCATAACCCTCATATACCTAGATTCGGACTTGACATGATCATAGGGCTAGGGTTTTTAGTTTGATAAATCAACTTGGATTTATTAAGAATACATACTAATAGCTTGATTTACAAGATCATTTATGAAAACATTGAACAAAACTCATCAAATCTAATCCACCTAGGGTTCGGCCTTTATGAAACAAATAGGTTAGAGTTTGATTTTTGATCTTCTATGTACTTACATACAATAACTATAAAGGTACTTGAAGATTGAATCATGAATCAAGACATGAAGATGAAACAAAATCCATTAACATGATATTGACCTAGGTTCAGTCCAGTCCATAAATTAGGGAAAGAAATTTCTCATGATCTTATGCTTCTAGATGATGAAAATAGAGATGATTATAAGATCATAGCAATTGGTCTCATGTCAAAAGGATTTTTCTAAAATTAGTTATGAATTTTTGAAGTTAGCTTCGTGAACTTTGAATCTTATGAAGAACATGATGATCAAAGACATAAACTCAAGAATCTTGTGAAGAGAAAATCTTATAATAGAAAGATTAAGAGAGACTACCTCTTGATGATCAAAGAAAAGGATGATCTTGATGATGTTCCTCACAAATTTCTCATGGTGTTCTTGAGAAACTTAGAGAGAAAGATGAACATGATGAGGATTTAGAACAGTTTTAGTAATTTGGGCATATCTCTCAACATACTTGTCCTATTTAGATGATCTTTATGTCGTTGGAAATAAGAGAGAAATATGAACAACTTTCATGTTGAAAGTTTTACGAGATTCAGAGCAGAAATTGGTCATAATATCGTGGCAGTTTCGGGTGATTGATGAGAGAATGAGTTTGCCTTATAACTTATCCTCTTAACATAAATGCTCATTTATGGCTTAGGAAAAGTGATGTCCAAGTGCTTGGAATGGATGAGGAAGCCGTGGGTTTTGGGTGGATTTGGTCAAAATTCTCAATGGCATGGCTTGAAATTTTCATGAAGAGCCAAGGTTAAAATGGTCATTTCCAGGCAAAAGATACCTTACGCCATAAATGCGCCATTATGGCCATTATGACTCGGATAAGCTCGTCATAAATGCTCGTCAAGTCGGTTAAATCCATCATCTCAGCTCCGTTGTCGATTCCTTGGTTCATCTGGCGCAAGCTTTTCCTAGAGATATCTCGACATATACGCCCGCAACAAATATAATATTTTATTTTTTTTTACCAAAATTTACAAAACTTCCAGTATCGTAGTAAATACGGTAAAAATATTTTTCATCTCGTTGACGAGTTAAAATTAGGTCTTCTGAGCAGTAAACTTTTACTGTCAGTGAAAACACAAAACGGCAGACCGGTTTCCGTCTGAATTTTCAACCAAAAACTTTCCCGCAACCTTATGAAAATAAGTATAACAAGGAAGTGACCTTGGTTTATCCAAAATCATTTTTCTAAGTCTCGGATAAAAATATATATTTATATATTTACTACCGATATTATAAAGTAGCGAAAATCGGGGTGTTACATTACTACCCCACTTTAAAAAATTTCGTCCTCGAAAATTTATGACACGAAGCTAAACTGGAATGAAAGATCACGAAGCCTTACTTTCACAAGAAAGTATATAAAAGAATTTCATCAATCTGATAAGAATACAATAATATTCTGTGCATAAAGATGCCTTAACAAATTCAGGAAAGTAAAAATGTATGATCGGTACACTTTTAAAAACATGAATCTAAGAAAGTTTCATCTCTCACAAGAACATAACAATTTTAAAAGGATATCAATCCGACGAAATGCAGATTGGGTCACTTTCCCCAATGGTAAAAGTAACTAGACTAAGTCTCATCGAGAAACTCGTTTTGTCAAGAAAACGTCTATCCCGAACAAAATAGGATAGTCAAACATATAAAATTCCACCATGAAGTTTAAAGAAACAGATAATTGCAACATATCCACACACAATCCATCGAAACAAGTATGAATTGTACCCAAGTTTGAAAATTATAGTTAAAAGAGTACCGTCGTAGTTTGGAGTCTCAACTTTAAACATAGTATAAACTCTCCCTGCAATCTTGGGTTTAGCAGCATTGGTGTTATTGACAGTCGGTCCATGCCTTGGCGCATTGCATTCCTTCGATATGTGTCCCACTTGATCAAATCAGTTAGGCCACCACCAGAAAATGAATTCCTTACTTACTTATTAACACACATTACTTCTAAGAAGTAATTCAAACAAAACTTAACTCAGAGAAAACACAACATCAACACGACAGACCTATTTCCCAAAGATCCCGAAAGACTCGACCAGCTCTGATACCACTAATGTGACACCCTAACTCGGGTCATCACATTGCTACCCGTTTGCGGAAATAAAACTTAATTTGCTGGTTGCTTTCGGAAAATAATGTTTTCTCAACGTTCATTTTTCAAAATATGGTGATAATTTTTTTTTCCTTTTTCTTTTAACCTCATAACCACAACAATGTAATCAAATCACACTTAAATACATAATATATATAAGTCATATAACTATACTGCCTCATATGTTTTCTCACCTAACTCATAATCAGCTTTATTCTCAAAAAATAATACAACATAATAGTACCTAAGCTGGTCGTAACTAACAGACACTACAACCAATAAAAGCAGCAACAGCATGCCTCGAACTAGACAGCCTTCGTCTTCTTGTAGAGTCACACCCCTTGTACTACTCTGATATGTTTGTAAGGGTGAGACGTCAATATATGGATTTAACACGATAACTAAATGCTCGTTGATAGTGTGATTTTACATGATGTTTGCTGTACACTTTTGCATGCATATTTGATATAGATTAGGCATTATTTAGTTGATTTTATTAGATTTTCCCTTGGAACGGGTGAAGGTGGTCTTGTGTGTTGTTTTGCAGGAATTACTGAGAAATTTGGTTAACTTAAAGCCAAGGGAATGAAGAATCAGAAAGAATGAAATTCTGGGAATGCTCGCCCCGCAAATAATACCTCGCCCCGCGACCCTGAGAGCTGACTGTTCCAGAGAATTGCAACATCTTCTGGTTCGCGTCGCGAAGACATACTCGCCTCGCTAGTATGGAAGAGCGCCCAGCGCTAGGAATGGGCGCCCAACGCCAAGGAGGCAGAGCATCAGACAGAGAGCACTGTTTTGGGCGCCCAGCGCAGGCCAGGGGCGCCCAGCGCTTGCACACGAGCAGACCAGAAATTTAATGTTCGCCTCGCGAGATACAGCTCGCCCCGCGAGTGTGCGAAAAGCAGAACCACTGTTATAAGCTGTTTAAGGCAGAATTGGAAGGGACACCAGAGAATTGGAAAAGGTTACGAGTTTGGAAAGCAAAAAGGCTCTTGGAACCTGAGGCAGCTTCTGGAGGATTGCCCCTATGGAATCCCTTCTCTCCTTCTTCCATTTTTCTCTTGTTGTGGATATTGTTATGAGTTGCTAAACCTCCATTGTTGGGGTTAGGGTAACTATGTCTGAATTCTCATGTATTTGATTTAATCTTGCAATACAGTTTCTACTTTGTTATTGAGTGGTTAATTTTCTGTGCTTAATGCTTGTTGTGGCTAGCACCCCCATGACTCGATTAGTGTTTTGGTATGTAATGGAGACGTTCGTATCAGAACCGGAACTGAAATTAATCACCTAGTAATCCTTACATCTAGAGATGGAGTTTGGTTTACTAGTAATCGCGTAATCATTAATCCTAATGCAATTTCATTAATCTAGGCCACCTAAGAGATTAGGGTCTATTAGTGGAATTAGGCTCTTGTCATCCGAGAGATCGGGGCTTGAGTAGTTTAGTGGATTGATTGTCATAACTGAAGTAGAAACTGTTTGTGAATGTTTAATTGCATGAGGATGAAGTTTAGTGAACCTAACCCCAGCTCCTTTTATCATATTTGAAACCCATCTTTTATTGCCTTCCAAGTATTTGAGAAAAGTACAAAAAGAGTTTGTGTTTCTTGCTTTGTTTATTTTTACTTTTATGGGCTTGATAATTAGTTTAGAACTCTCTTCAATCCACGAATCCGCTTAGATAGTAGTTGAAGTGGTACGTGCTAGTACTTGTTGCAGTCCTCGTGGGAACGATTAAACGGTCTCACCACCGTATTACTTGCACGACTGGGTATACTTGCCCAGATTCGTCTAACAAGTTTTTGGCGCCGTTGCCGGGGACTGTATTTCAATATTAGCATATCCATTTTGGTTACTAATTTGAGCACAAAATTTTTCTGTTTTAAAATTTTTCTTTTCTGTTATAAACTGTGTGCTGTCATTTTTTTTAGTGTGTTTGCTGTTGTGTGCTAACCTTTACTACTAACAATCTTGTTTGCTAGACTGTTTGTGTATGCGAGGTACTATTCCAGCTGACCAACTCCTATACGATCCAGAAATTGAAAGAACAGCTAGGAAGAATAGGAAGCAAGCAAGACAGCAGCATTTGTTAAGACAACAAGGAGAAGAACTAGAGACTTCCACCTCTCAGGTTACTCAAGAAGAACTC
Source organism: Sophora flavescens (assembly GCA_030762895.1). NCBI lineage: Eukaryota > Viridiplantae > Streptophyta > Magnoliopsida > Fabales > Fabaceae > Sophora > Sophora flavescens. The sequence continues at coordinate 58,188,419 of CM061065.1, forward strand.
AAGATGGCAGGGAATTGTGAAGATACTCCACCACCACCACGGAGGACACTTGGTGACTATTCCAATACAAATTTCAATAGGCATGTCACTAGTATAGTGAGATCTCCGGTGAACTCCAACAATTTTGAACTCAAGCCAAATCTCATCAACATGGTTTCACAAAATCAATTTGCTGGATTGGAGAAGGAAGATCCTAACAGTCATATTTCCACTTTCCTGGAATTGTGTGATACAGTGAAGATAAATGGTGCCTCTGATGATGCAATTCGATTGAGATTGTTCCCTTTTTCTTTAAGAGATAGAGCCAAGTCTTGGCTCCAGTCACAACCAAGGGGGAGTTTCACTACATGGGACAACTTAGAAGAAAAGTTTCTGCAAAGGTTCTTCCCCACATCAAGATTTGTAAAGGCAAGGGGTGACATCATGAGTTTTTCTCAACAAGAAGGTGAGACATTGCATGACGCCTGGGAAAGGTTCAAGGAATTGCTCAGAAGATGCCCAAATCATGGTTTTGATGATCTTACTCAGATGCAAACATTCTGTAATGGATTGAGGCCATCAACCAGGTACATGTTGGATGCCTCAGCTGGAGGTTCAATGAATACAAAAACAGCAGAGGAAGCCCTGACCTTGATAGAAGCAATGGCCTCTAATGATTACTTGATGCATCATGATATGGGTCCCACACAAAGAAGGGGAGTGTTGGAGTTGGATTCACAAACTGCATTGTTGGCTCAGAACAAGATCGTGACACAACAATTGGAGTCTCTTACCAAACAACTAGCTCAACTTCCACAACAACTCCAAACTGTTCAAGGGACGACCATGCCACACCAGCAGGTACTGAGATGTGATTTTTGTGGAGGTGATCATGAGAATGGAAGATGTGAGGCACCACCTAGTTCCCATGAAGAAGCAAATTATATGGGGAACTATGGGCGACAAGGCAACAACCAAGGGTGGAGGAATCAACCAAGTTTTGGTTGGAATCAAGATGTCGGGCAGATAAGCAAGCCTCCTCCTACACAACCACTTCAAGATCGGGTTTCTAATTTGGAGAACACACTTAATCAGTTCATGCAGATGTCCATGTCGAACCAGAAGAATACCGATGCTTCTATAAAGAATTTGGAGGTTCAAGTTGGCCAAATTGCAAAGCACCTAGCCGAGCAAACTAGCAGTGGTTTTTCTGGTAACACTCAAACTAATCCGAAGGAGCAGTGCAATGCTATTGTATTGAGGAGTGGAAAAAGTAATGAGAATGTGGGTGGTGAACCTTTGGTGAAGAATCAGAATGTTGATGGGAAAACAGAAGAGGTTGTAGTTGAGGAAGAAGAAAAAGACAGTGAACAAGACAAGAGGGTGAAGCTAGTAGATGAGAATTCAATTTTGAGGAAGACTAAAAGTCAGCTTTTGAAAGATTGGGACAAGCCTCAAGCGATTCCCTCTTATGTGAAGTTGCCATACCCTCATTTGACCAAGAAAAAGGATAAAGACGAACAATTTGCCAAGTTCCTTGATATTTTCAAGAGGTTGCATCTCAATATCCCTTTTGCTGAAGCACTTGACCAGATGCCCAATTATGCAAAATTCATGAAGGATCTGCTCACGAAGAAAAGAAAGATCAAAGAAGGCGAAACTGTTGCCTTAACTGAAGAGTGCAGTGCGATACTGCAAAGGAAGCTACCTCCGAAGCTGAAAGATCCTGGTAGTTTTATAATCCCTTGCACCATTGGGAATGTTGCTATCAGAAAAGCCTTATGTGACTTGGGAGCTAGTGTCAACTTGATGCAACTTTCCATGTTGAACAAGCTTGGAGGTGGAGAGGTAAAACCAACCAGGATGGCATTGCAGTTAGCTGACAGATCAATCAAGCATCCTTATGGTATCTTGGAAGATGTTCTGGTAAAGGTGGATAAGTTTATCTTCCCAGCAGACTTTGTGGTTTTAGACATGGAGGAGGATCTTTGAAGTTCCGCTCATACTGGGAGACCTTTTACGGCAACTGGTCGGGCTTTGATAGATGTAGAAAAAGGCCAGTTGAAATTCAGAGTGCAAGAAGAAGAAGTAACTTTCAATGTATTGGAAGCTATGCATCGCACGAGCAAGGAAGAGGAGTGTTTCCGCATGGACATGGTGGATACAGTAGATAAGGAAGTCATTGCACATCAACACCACCCCTCTACTCCAGAGAAGAAGGAAAAGCCCAACATGAAAGCAAATCTGAAGCTATGCAAGACAAATGATGTATCAGTTGGTGAGGAAGTTGGCTCTGCTCATCTTGTGAAAACAGAACCTCCACCGGGAAGGAGTAAGAAAAAGGGCAAGAGGCCCAGAGCGAAAAAGGCAAAGCAGAAGCACAATTGTTGGCCTTCTAAGAAAAATCAGCTCTTTACAAGAGTTTCATGGAATAAAAGTGCTCTTGCACTTCTATGTCCAGCAGACCCCGGTTAATTGAAAGAAGTTGTCTACACGTCAAGCTAGTGACGTTAAAGAAGCGCTTATTGGGAGGCAACCCAACGTTTCTTAACTCTTCTCTTTAGTTATTTTCATTTTCTTAATAATTTTGTTTATGATTTTAACCTCTTGAATAATTTGAGAAGCTCAAGAGGAAAAATAATAAATTGAGAATTTCCAAGTGTTTGCAGGGTAAGAAGGAAGGAAGGGAGAGCAAGAAGACAAGGAGAAGAGCAAAGGGGCAGAGAAAAAGCAAAGTCAGCACCCGCTACCGCCTCGGTAAGCCGTTCCAATTTTTTGCTTTATTTTATTTTTCTTCTCCTCTCTCCAACTTGATTGTTTACATTGGGGACAATGTAAATTTTTAAGCTTGGGGTAGGGGTATTTTGATTTTTTCATTGTGCATGTTGCATTCATATAGTTTTGCATGATAGCTTTGCATATTCACATTATTAGATTGCCCCTTGCTTAGATTTTGCATCCAATTGTAAGAACTAAGTGCCCCATAATTTGTGATAGTGAATTGTTGAACCCAATCTATTTATTCTTGTGATATGGCTGCAAATGAAAATGTTTGTGATAATCTTGGATAGTTGATAATTAGCATATGGTTCTGAGGACTTGTGTTTTTCATTGATTTTTGAACTACTAAAAATGTGAGATTTTGAGCCAAAGGGGTACTCACAAAATTTTACCCCATTCTTTGTGTTAGAGTGTTATTCCTCTTGGTTTGTTATTCTCTAGAACTTGACTTGAAACCATTTCGAAGCTTGAAATTTTTTGAAAACAATTTTGAAAATGATTGAGGCAATAGGTATTTTTCTGGCCTTCTGAGCTTTGAATGATGAAATGCTACACCTTAGTTGCCCAATTTTGAGCCTGAAAGAATAGAAATACTTTTCTTGGTACCCTGAAATGTTTTGATAAATAAGTTTGATAAGGGACCTTCTAAAGTATTACAAAAGGGTAAAAAGGTAGTCGAAAAAGTTTGGGAAAAGAATCAGAAAAAAAATTAATAATAATTCTCTTGAGTTGAAAAATCTTCCCTTCTCCAAATAAAAGAAAAAAAAATAGAGAAGGGGATGACAAAAAGAAAAGAGAAATAAAAAGAAAAAAAGAAAGAAAAGAAAGGTGGAAAGTGAATTGAAACCCAAAAGGTATTTTAGAAGGTCATGTGTGCAATGCTATATTTTGTTAGCCTTTTGAAATATCATTTTCTTGTTATCCCCACCTAACGATTAATCCCATGGTCACGTTACAACCAAAGTAAAGACCTCTTGATTCTTAATTGTTTTCATTAATAAAGTAGAGATTTGGTTGATAGTCAAGCCTATGGTAGGATTCATTCCTTGAGGAAAATTGAGCGAATTGCCTTATTCTCCTAAACACTTGAGTGGTGAGAAAGAGTGCCCAAATCAGTGAGAACATGAGTCTAAGGAACCTAAGCCTCTAATTGGACTTGAATTGATTGTCTCTTACTGAATTGTTTGAATTGCCTATTACTTGGATCATTTACTCGGGTTCTAAGTTCACTATCCATGTTCTGTTTATTCTACTGGCCTTAGTGATTGCTTGAGGACAAGCAATTGAATAAGCTTGGGGTGATTTGATAGTGTGATTTTACATGATGTTTGCTGTACACTTTTGCATGCATATTTCATATAGATTAGGCATTATTTAGTTGATTTTATTAGATTTTCCCTTGGAACGGGTGAAGGTGGTCTTGTGTGTTGTTTTGCAGGAATTACTGAGAAATTTGGTTAACTTAAAGCCAAGGGAATGAAGAATCAGAAAGAATGAAGTTCTGGGAATGCTCGCCCCGCGAATAATACCTCGCCCCGCGACCCTGAGAGCTGACTGTTCCAGAGAATTGCAACATCTTCTGGTTCGTGTCGCGAAGACATACTCGCCTCGCTAGTATGGAAGAGCGCCCAGCGCTAGGAGTGGGCGCCCAGCGCCAAGGAGGCAGAGCATCAGACAGAGAGCACTGTTTTGGGCGCCCAGCGCAGGCCAGGGGCGCCCAGCGCTTGCACACGAGCAGACCAGAAATTTAATGTTCGCCTTGCGAGATACAGCTCGCCCTGCGAGTGTGCGAAAAGAAGAACCATTGTTATAAGCTGTTTAAGGCAGAATTGGAAGGGACACCAGAGAATTGGAAAAGGTTACGAGTTTGGAAAGCAAAAAGGCTCTTGGAACCTGAGGCAGCTTCTGGAGGATTGCCCCTATGGAATCCCTTCTCTCCTTCTTCCATTTTTCTCTTGTTGTGGATATTGTTATGAGTAGCTAAACCTCCATTGTTGGGGTTAGGGTAACTATGTCTGAATTCTCATGTATTTGATTTAATCTTGCAATACAGTTTCTACTTTGTTATTGAGTGGTTAATTTTCTGTGCTTAATGCTTGTTGTGGCTAGCACCCCCATGACTCGATTAGTGTTTTGGTATGTAATGGAGACGTTCGTATCAGAACCGGAACTGAAATTAATCACCTAGTAATCCTTACATCTAGAGATGGAGTTTGGTTTGCTAGTAATCGCGTAATCCTTAATCCTAATGCAATTTCATTAATCTAGGCCACCTAAGAGTTAGGGTCTATTAGTGGAATTAGGCTCTTGTCATCCGAGAGATCGGGGCTTGAGTAGTTTAGTGGATTGATTGTCATAACTGAAGTAGAAACTGGTTGTGAGTGTTTAATTGCATGAGGATGAAGTTTAGTGAACCTAACCCCAGCTCCTTTTATCATATTTGAAACCCATCTTTTATTGCCTTCCAAGTATTTGAGAAAAGTACAAAAAGAGTTTGTGTTTCTTGCTTTGTTTATTTTTACTTTTATGGGCTTGATAATTAGTTTAGAACTCTCTTCAATCCACGAATCCGCTTAGATAGTAGTTGAAGTGGTACGTGCTAGTACTTGTTGCAGTCCTCGTGGGAACGATTAAACGGTCTCACCACCGTATTACTTGCACGACTGGGTATACTTGCCCAGATTCGTCTAACACTCGCACAAAATAAGTCACACACACATATACATTTTTATAACAACATAAGCAATCCATATTATAACATACAGTTTATCAATAGGTTCCACACCCCAAACATCTACGTTGGAAAACTATGCATGAACACTTCAATTCATCATCTAAACATTCACACTTAATCTCATGAGATATCTCCAACATTGTGATGATTTGATCAGACTCGATAGTTACAGACATGCAGTCACAGACACGCAGTCACAGACACGTAGTCACAGACACGCAGTCGGAACACCAGGCACGCAACCAGAATACCAGGCATGCAGCCAGAATACCAGGCACGTCTGCCAAATGCATGGAAAACACCCTGTTCTTGACGCTTTTCTTTGTGTTCGATCTTTCCTTGCCGAAGCTCAAAATGGCTTACGACTCACCCAGTTTTAACCATCTTTAAAACTTTCATTAAAACACAGGACCTCACCGTCCGAGTGCTCAATCACGACACCTCTCGACCGATGCACCAGTCTTAGGTTCGTGGTAATAGAAAACATCTTAAATGTTTAAATACGGTATACACCACGTATACAGTACAGAACCTCAGAGTCCAAATGACCCCAAGTTCATAACAACACAGAACCTTAGTACCCCGACGTTTCGGTTACTAAGTTCAACTGCACTTTCAAAACGGTTGAATTAATTCTTGATTTTCAGAAATTCTTTTCAAATTGAAAATTCATTAATAAAATCCTTAAATAATAAAACTTAGTTTTTCACAAACCAATGAGTCACTTGAGGTTTTAACTTCCTCAAAATATGCACCGCCGTTTCAAAATTCTTGCCGTCTACACTTTTCCAAATTTGCCGTCACTTTTCATTTTCAAATCTTTTTAAGCCAAAATTTAGCTTTTACCACTTAATTAATTTTCTAAAATCATAATTAACTTATTTTCACCCATTAATTTCATAAAATAACATTTCCTAATATTCCGGAATTTCTTACGTAAAAATTAGCAGTGCAAAAGTATTTTCACGGTTTCGCTCTCATTGTGACTCATAAATTACTTTTATACTAATAAATCATTAAAATAATAATATTTCTCAAAATTCATTATTTTTACAAAATAATATTTTCCACCACTATTATATTCCAACATTCCACATAAAACGTTGAATATAATTTTCACAGCTTATTAAATCTTTTATCTGATTAATCGGTTGTGCACTGACCACTGTCAGGCCTCTCAAACAACATTCAACATTCAACAACATCATCATAATTATATCACCAAGCAGATCATGCATCATAGCAACATAATATACTACTGCAGATAATTAAATAAATTAAAAGCAGATAAATCACCGATACACAGATAAACAACACAACATAAACAAATAACCACAACCACATATAAATCATATAAACCACACTAAAAGCAATTATTTATTGAGAAAAATCCCTCAGGTAAGCTCCCCTTACCTCTTGAAGCTCCTCGGTGAAATTAACAGAACTCCGTCGGTTGTCGGAAACCCTCGTACGCCGTAAAACAATTAACCTTCAACAACACATCCAAACAACCAATAAAAAAAAACTAAACAAACACCTAATCCTCTCTAATACGTCTTGACCTCTTAGGATTTTGGGTGATTAAAAATTCATAATCATGATTAAATCATGGATTAATGGTCCTAATCAACCAAGATCATGGATTAGTGGCTAAACAACTAAATCTTAAACTCAAAACTTCCTAACCCTCATATACCTAGATTCGGCCTTGACATGATCATAGGGCTAGGGCTTTTAGTTTGATAAACCAACTTGGATTTATTAAAAATACATACTAATAGCTTGATGTACAAGATCATTTATGAAAACTTTGAACAAAACTCATCAAATCTAATCCACCTAGGGTTCGGCCTTTATGAAACAAATAGGTTAGAGTTTGATTTTTGATCTTCTATGTACTTACATACAAGAACTATCAAGGTACTTGAAGATTGAATCATGAATCAAGACATGAAGATGGAACAAAATCCATTAACATGATATTGACCTAGGTCAGTCCAGTCCAGAAATTAGTGAAAGAAATTTCTCATGATCTTATGCTTCTAGATGATGAAAATAGAGATGATTATAAGATCATAGCAATTGGTCTCATGTCAAAAGGATTTTTCTAAAATTAGTTATGAATTTTTGAAGTTAGCTTCGTGAACTTTGAATCTTATGAAGAACATGATGATCAAAGACATAAACTCAAGAATCTTGTGAAGAGAAAAGCTTAGAATAGAAAGATTAAGAGAGACTACCTCTTGATGATCAAATAAAAGGATGATCTTGATGATGTTCCTCACAAATTTCTCATGGTGTTCTTGAGAAACTTAGAGAGAAAGATGAACATGATGAGGATTTAGAATAGTTTTAGTAAATTGGGCATATCTCTCAACATACTTGTCCTCTTTAGATGATCTTTATGTCGTTGGAAAGAAGAGAGAAAGATGAACAACTTTCATGTTGAAAGTTTTACGAGATTCAGAGCAGAAATTGGTCATAATATCGTGGCAGTTTCGGGTGATTGATGAGAGAATGACTTTGCCTTATAACTTATCCTCTTAACATAAATGCTCATTTATGGCTTAGGAAAAGTGATGTCCAAGTGCTTGGAATGGATGAGGAAGCCGTGGGTTTTGGGTGGATTTGGTCAAAATTCTCAATGGCATGGCTTGAAATTTTCATGAAGAGCCAAGGTTAAAATGGTCATTTCCAGGCAAAAGATACCTTCCGCCATAAATGCGCCATTATGGCCATTATGACTCGGATAAGCTCGTCATAAATGGTCGTCAAGTCGGTTAAATCCATCACCTCAGCTCCGTTGTCGATTCCTTGGTTCATCTGGCGCAAGCTTTTCCTAGAGATATCTCGACATATACGCCCGCAACAAATATAATATTTTAATTTTTTTTACCAAAATTTACAAAACTTCCAGTATCGTAGTAAATACGATAAAAATATTTTTCATCTCGTTCACGAGTTAAAATTAGGTCTTATGAGCAGTAAACTTTTACTGTCAGTGAAAACACAAAACGGCAGACCGGTTTCCGTCTGAATTTTCAACCAAAAACTTTCCCGCAACCTTATGAAAATAAGTATAACAAGGAAGTGACCTTGGTTTATCCAAAATCATTTTTCTAAGTCTCGGATAAAAATATATATTTATATATTTACTACCGATATTATAAAGCAGCGAAAATCGGGGTGTTACATTACTACCCCACTTTAAAAAATTTCGTCCTCGAAAATTTATGACACGAAGCTAAATTGGAATGAAAGATCACGAAGCCTTACTTTCACAAGAAAGTATATAAAAGAATTTCATCAATCTGATAAGAATACAATAATATTCTGTGCATAAAGATGCCTTAACAAATTCAGGAAAGTAAAAATGTATGATCGGTACACTTTTACAAACATGAATCTAAGAAAGTTTCATCTCTCACAAGAACATAACAATTTTAAAAGGATATCAATCCGACGAAATGCAGATTGGGTCACTTTCCCCAATAGTAAAAGTAACTAGACTAAGTCTCATCGAGAAACTCGTTTTGTCAAGAAAACGTCTATCCCAAACAAAATAGGATAGTCAAACATATAAAATTCCACCATGAAGTTTAAAGAAACAGATAATTGCAACATATCCACACACAATCCATCAAAACAAGTATGAATTGTACCCAAGTTTGAAAATTATAGTTAAAAGAGTACCGTCGTAGTTTGGAGTCTCAACTTTAAACATAGTATAAACTCTCCCTACAATCTTGGGTTTAGCAGTATTGGTGTTATTGACAGTCGGTCCATGCCTTGGCGCATTGCATTCCTTCGATATGTGTCCCACTTGATCAAATCAGTTAGGCCACCACCAGAAAATGAATTCCTTACTTACTTATTAACACACATTACTTCTAAGAAGTAATTCAAACAAAACTTAACTCAGAAAACACAACATCAACACGACAGACCTATTTCCCAAAGATCCCGAAACACTCGACCAGCTTTGATACCACTAATGTGACACCCTAACTCGGGTCATCACATTGCTACCCGTTTGCGGAAATAAAACTTAATTTGCTGGTTGCTTTCGGAAAATAATGTTTTCTCAACGTTCATTTTTCAAAATATGGTGATAATTTTTTTTTTCCTTTTTCTTTTAACCTCATAACCACAACAATGTAATCAAATCACACTTAAATACATAATATATATAAGTCATATAACTATACTGCCTCATATGTTTTCTCACCTAACTCATAATCAGCTTTATTCTCAAAACATAATACAACATAATAGTACCTAAGCTGGTCGTAACTAACAGACACTACAACCAATAAAAGCAGCAACAGCATGCCTCGAACTAGACAGCCTTCGTCTTCTTGTAGAGTCACACCCCTTGTACTACTCTGATATGTTTGTAAGGGTGAGACGTCAATATATGGATTTAACACGATAACTAAATGCTCGCTGATAGTGTGATTTTACATGATGTTTGCTGTACACTTTTGCATGCATATTTCATATAGATTAGGCATTATTTAGTTGATTTTATTAGATTTTCCCTTGGAACAGGTGAAGGTGGTCTTGTGTGTTGTTTTGCAGGAATTACTGAGAAATTTGGTTAACTTAAAGCCAAGGGAATGAAGAATCAGAAAGAATGAAATTCTGGGAATGCTCGCCCCGCGACCCTGAGAGCTGACTGTTCCAGAGAATTACAACATCTTCTGGTTCGCGTCGCGAAGACATACTCGCCTCGCTAGTATGGAAGAGCGCCCATCGCTAGGAGTGGGCACCCAGTGCCAAGGAGGCAGAGCATCAGACAGGAAACCTTTGTTTTGGGCGCCACAGGCCGGGCGCCAGCCGCTTGCACACGAGACCAGAAATTTAATGTTCGTCTCGGGAGATCTGGCTCGCCCGTGAGTGTGCAGCAGAACCACTGTTATAAGCTGTTTAAGGCAGAATTCGAAGGGACACCAGAGAATTGGAAAAGGTTACGAGTTTGGAAAGCAAAAAGGCTCTTGGAACCTGAGGCAGCTTCTGGAGGATTGCCCCTATGGAATCCCTTCTCTCCTTCTTCCATTTTTCTCTTGTTATGGATATTGTTATGAGTAGCTAAACCTCCATTGTTGGGGTTAGGGTAACTATGTCTGAATTCTCATGTATTTGATTTAATCTTGCAATACAGTTTCTACTTTGTTATTGAGTGGTTAATTTTCTGTGCTTAATGCTTGTTGTGGCTAGCACCCCCATGACTCGATTAGTGTTTTGGTATGTAATGGAGACGTTAAGTATCGGGCAGGAACTGAAATTAATCACCTAGTAATCCTTACATCTAGAGATGGAGTTTGGTTTACTAGTAATCGCGTAATCCTTAATCCTAATGCAATTTCATTAATCTAGGCCACTGACCGCGCTGTCGCCACGCGCCAAAAAGAACGAGCGATTATAAAATAATGCAGTATAGTGCGACAACTCGGATCGTCTCTCAAGGACTCTTTAGTTGTTGTTATTATTAACAGAAAATTAGTAAAAGTTAGAAATGGGGGTTTTGGATTGAAAACTAAATTAAGAAAACAAAACACTAAAAACAAAGCAGTTAAAGAGAATAACAAATAGACAAAAGCGATTAACCTACTGTTCTTGGTTTCCCACTATCATTGATTCATGCAAATCCTAAGCAGATACTAATCCCCTCCCGGTTGTAGCAACAATTAACAAGCAAAAACCGCTACTACGGATGTATGTTCCTATTCCCGGAAATAACAAAGCGGGGTTAAGCTCTCATGAACAAGCGAACATGAATGAACACACGCGAAATAACAAACGCGATTATATATAGGAACATAGCATCACCAGAAATAAAACAATACAACACTATATATTCCTGAAATAACAAACGAGAAACATACAGACATTGCATTGAAAAGAGAGAAGCAAATGATCATGAAATACGGAACCTCAAATGTTAACGAGAAACCAATTCAGATGGATTAATCTAGGAGACTAATTCTCCATTACAAAAGAAAGACAACAAACTAAAAGGAAAAACAATAGCTAACAAGTTGAGAAACTAGCCAAAAGCGGCTAATTCGGCCCCCTTCATTTCTGCTTAAGACCGCTTATATACACGTTTGCGGAGTCGAGTACTCGCGAGGCGAAGCCTTTGCTCGCGAGGCGAATTACATGAAAGGTCTGCAACTCTTTGTCTTCTCGCGGCGAGCACATCCTTCGCGAGGCGAACTCTTGACTTCCAACTGTTACGCCCGTGGCATTCAACACGCCCAAACCGTGAGGCTTCTCGATCTTCCAAGACTCGCGAGGCGAAGGATTACTCGCGGGGCGAACGCTTCAACCAGTGCCACTATTTGTGATCTTCAACACGGGCAAGCCGTGATCGTCTCTCGACTTTTTCATGGTTGCAATACTCGCGGGGCGAGATTATTCGCGAGGGCGAGTGGCTCCAGATTTATTACTTTTTATTAACCTGAAAATAGAAAATACAAGCAAATAATTATTCAACTCTAAAACAACTAAATTAACATAAAAACAATTTACAGACTCAAAATACTACTTAGGAACAATAAAGTCTAATTTGGGTAAAAATGGTATAAAATAAGCACAAAGCCAAGGTCTTGACTGTTATAAAACCAGTCAAACAGAGGCTCATCAAAATACCCCAAACTTAAACTTTGCTTGTCCCCAAGCAAACTACACTCAAAAACTTAAAAAGACTCAAGACCTGGCAAGCTTAAGAATTCAATCAACTTTCACACAGATTTCAAGCAATTTTCCAAAAGAATTTTTTTTCTTTCAATGTTCCCCCCTTTTAAACAAAGTAATCGAATCCCCACATTCATTTATTCTAAACAATTGAGAATTTCATTATTTAAACAATCATCAATCTAAGCAGGGGGTCAAAGTTACACACAAGAGGGAGATCACCAAATCCAAACAACTGCCTTCCTCACAAGGGCATTATTTGTTCACTCAGTCACTCAATTTTTGTCAGGCTAACATTTCGCTCAATTTTCACTTTTAAGAGCACTTCCCATAAATTTGATTTTCATATCAAAATGGTTCCCACAGAAAACATGCAAGCAACATCAGAAGGTCTTTTATGGGTTGTAATGGGGCCTGGCTAAGGGTAGGATATACAAAGGAACCAGGCTGAAGACCCTAGGAACTAAGAGAGCATGAACATTATTTACACTTTGAAATTCACTCAAGTTCCTTTCTTAATTTTTCATTTTGCCTTGGGTGACTACAACCTTTTTATTTCTTTTTGGCATTTTTTGCACTTTTATTTTTTTTTTTCATTTTTTTTTCTATTTCTTTTTTTTTTCTTTTTTTTTTCTTTTTTTTTCATAATAATTTTTTTTTCTCAATCCCAAACAACACATTTACTGTAGCCACCCCAAACTTTTGTTTCTTGCACCCATTCTAAGATTACATGCTCTCCTAATCCTAAGATCGGGTTAACATGGTTTTCCAGATTTTTGGGCTTATAACATTAGGTTATCAAGAATTAACAGGCTAATAGGCTCAATGGGGCTAACTAGGGAACATGCATTAGGATTTGGTTATTTTAGGCTAAGTAGCTATTTACAAAGAAAATGCCTAAATCATCTGAAGCAAACACATAATCATGCAAACCAAAAAGAGATTCAATCAAATCCAGGGAAGTGCAACTTAAAAAGTGATTTTCACACAATTTAAAACATGTTGGAGGCTCAAAACCTCACCTGGACATTTTTTTGCAAATTATTTGAAAGAGATTCTATCCCTAGTGTGTGCTTCCTATCACCCCAAACTTATCATAAATCATGCCATCATAATAAAATCTCAAAGTTCAGTTTTCAATCACATGGGGATCATTTTTTCAAAAATTTTTCATATCCTAGGGGGAAAACAGTCAACACTATCATGCAATCAATCTATGCAAAAATTAATAAAATCCAATAAACTTGCCATAACCAAGACACAACACAACTCCTGAGCTTCTCAAATTATTCAGGAGCATTATTGACAATAAAACAGAAATAAAGCAAAGAAAAAAAAAATAAATAAATTAAAAGAGCAAGGTAAAGAAAAACTCATTGAAGGTGGTGGTTCCACCAGGATCCCACTGCCTGTAGCATAAGTCCCACGTGGTAGCCAAAGGACTGAAATTCATTCCATGCCTCCCTAACTTGCAGCTTTGATGCGGAGGTGAGCATTTGACAATTATGACAACTCCACCCAGTGCGGCGGACTTCTCACTTCCTCTGGGGTCACAGATGACCTCCTTTTCAATAAAATCTCCCCAATAGAAGTGGGTTTCAACCTCTTGGACTGGCCATGGTGCAAGATCCAAGGGTGCAAAATCCATTACTAGTGGCTCCTCAGGGGGAGGTGGCAAACAGTTAGAAACGGTTACCGGTGCTGCTTCAAATTCTGCACTTTCTTCATCCACTGCACTAACAAATTTTTCACCTGCTATACACGCAGAAATTTCAGCACACACCAAACAAAGGTTAGAGTTAGTACATATATTACAAGAAAATGAATCAGAAAAATCTACAATGTCTGGAAATTCTGCAATTAGTTCATCATCCACCCCTCTTCTCTCTACTCGTTCTATTGTTTTACTTGAATCATCTACTCCCAAAGGTTCTTCTTTATCTTCAGGCACGGGGGAGCAGATGTTCTCTTGATCCTCCTGATCCATATGGATGCTTTGCTTAACATACCTTTCAAAATAGCAATCTACACACAAAGCATTGCCATCACAATAACAATCATCAGGGGATTCAACACACAATTCAGTAACAGAAGTATCAGTATCAGACTCATCCTCAGAGGTATTTTCAAGAATAAATTGTGCCTCTGTAGGTTCTTCATTATCCTCAAGCTTTTTGCCTTGATTGTCAGGATGGAATGTATAAGCTCGAGGCCAATAAGTAGCATTTGTCAGAATGGGGCATGCCTCATACAGGTGCTCAGGAGAGCCGCACATGCCACAAAACTGTGTCTGCTGAAACAATTGCTTCAAATAAGTGAGCTTATCAGTAAGATCCATAACCAGACAAATTCAGCAATTTTTTTTTTTTTTTTTTTTTTTTTTTTTTTTAAATTATTTCCTGCTAATAACAAAAAACCAGAGTCCCCGGCAACGGCGCAAATTTTTGACATATGCCAGCGCGCAAAAAAAGAACGAGCGATTATAAAATAATGCAGTATAGTGCGACAACTCGGATCGTCTCTCAAGGACTCTTTAGTTGTTGTTATTATTAACAGAAAATTAGTAAAAGTTAGAAATGGGGGTTTTGGATTGAAAACTAAATTAAGAAAACAAAACACTAAAAACAAAGCAGTTAAAGAGAATAACAAATAGACAAAAGCGATTAACCCTCATTGTTCTTGGTTTCCCACTATCATTGATTCATGCAAATCCTAAGCGAGATACTAATCCCCTCCCGGTTGTAGCAACAATTAACAAGCGAAAACCGCTACTACGGATGTATGTTCCTATTCCCGAAATAACAAACGGGGTTAAGCTCTCATGAACAAACGAACATGAATGAACACACGCGAAATAACAAACGCGATTATATATAGGAACATAGCATCACGAAATAAAACAATACAACACTATATATTCCCGAAATAACAAAAGCGAAACAACGAACATTGCATTGAAAAGAGAGAAGCAAATGATCATGAAATACGGAACCTCAAATGTTAATGAGAAACCAATTACAGTAGATTAATCTAGGAGACTAATTCTCCATTACAAAAGAAAGACAACAAACTAAAAGGAAAAACAATAGCTAACAAGTTTGAAACTAGCCAAAGCGGCTAATTCGGCCCCCCTTCATTTCTCGCCTAAGACCGCTTATATACACGTTTACGGAGTCGAGTACTCGCGAGGCGAAGCACTTTGCTCGCGAGGCGAATTACATGAAAGGTCTGCAACTCTTTGTCTTCTCGCGAGGCGAGCACATCCTTCGCGAGGCGAACTCTTGACTTCAACTATTACGCCGTGGCATTCAACACGCCCAAACCGTGAGGCTTCGATCTTCCAAGACTCGCGAGGCGAAGGATTACTCGCGGGGCGAACGCTTCCAACTCAGAATTGCCCACGGCTGTGATCTTCAACACGGGCAAGCCGTGATCGTCTCTGACTTTTTCATGGTTGCAATACTCGCGGGGCGAGAGATTATTCGCGGGGCGAGTGGCTCCAGATTTATTACTTTTTATTAACCTGAAAATAGAAAATACAAGCAAATAATTATTCAACTCTAAAACAACTAAATTAACATAAAAACAATTTACAGACTCAAAATACTACTTAGGAACAATAAAGTCTAATTTGGGTAAAAATGGTATAAAATAAGCACAAAGCCAAGGTCTTGACTGTTATAAAACCAGTCAAACAGAGGCTCATCAGCCACCTAAGAGATTAGGGTCTATTAGTGGAATTAGGCTCTTGTCATCCGAGAGATCGGGGCTTGAGTAGTTTAGTGGATTGATTGTCATAACTGAAGTAGAAACTGTTTGTGAGTGTTTAATTGCATGAGGATGAAGTTTAGTGAACCTAACCCCAGCTCCTTTTATCATATTTGAAACCCATCTTTTATTGCCTTCCAAGTATTTGAGAAAAGTACAAAAAGAGTTTGTGTTTCTTGCTTTGTTTATTTTTACTTTTATGGGCTTGATAATTAGTTTATAACTCTCTTCAATCCACGAATCCACTTAGATAGTAGTTGAAGTGGTACGTGCTAGTACTTGTTGCAGTCCTCGTGGGAACGATTAAACGGTCTCACCACCGTATTACTTGCACGACTGGGTATACTTGCCCAGATTCGTCTAACAAGTTTTTGGCGCCGTTGCCGGGGACTGTATTTCAATATTAGCAAATCCATTTTGGTTACTAATTTGAGCACAAAATTTTTCTGTTTTAAAATTTTTCTTTTCTGTTATAAAGCGTGTGTCTTTGTCATTTTTTTAGTGTGTTTCTTTGTTGTGTGCTAACCTTTACTACTAACAATCTTGTTTGCTAGACTGTTTGTGTATGCGAGGTACTATTCCAGCTGACCAACTCCTATACGTTCCAGAAATTGAAAGAACAGCTAGGAAGAATAGGAAGCAAGCAAGACAACAGCATTTGTTAAGACAACAAGGAGAAGAACAAGATACTTCCACCTCTCAGGTTACTCAAGAAGAACTCAAGATGGCATGGAATGGTGAAGATACTCCACCACCACCACGGAGGACACTTGGTGACTATTCCAATACAAATTTCAACAGGCATGTCACTAGTATAGTGAGACCTCCGGTGAACTCCAACAATTTTGAACTCAAGCCAAATCTCATCAACATGGTTTCACAAAATCAGTTTGCTGGATTGGAGAAGGAAGATCCTAACAGTCATATTTCCACTTTCCTGGAATTGTGTGATACAGTGAAGATAAATGGTGCCTCTGATGATGCAATTCGATTGAGATTATTCCCTTTTTCTTTAAGAGATAGAGCCAAGTCTTGGCTCCAGTCACAACCAAGGGGGAGTTTCACTACATGGGACAACTTAGAAGAAAAGTTTCTGGCAAGGTTCTTCCCCACATCAAGATTTGTAAAGGCAAGGGGTGACATCATGAGTTTTTCTCAACAAGAAGGTGAGACATTGCATGACGCCTGGGAAAGGTTCAAGGAATTGCTCAGAAGATGCCCAAATCATGGTTTTGATGATCTTACTCAGATGCAAACATTCTGTAATGGATTGAGGCCATCAACCAGGTACATGTTGGATGCCTCGGCTGGAGGTTCAATGAATACAAAAATAGCATAGGAAGCCCTGACCTTGATAGAAGCAATGGCCTCTAATGATTACTTGATGCATCATGATCGGGGTCCCACACAAAGAAGGGGAGTGTTGGAGTTGGATTCACAAACTGCATTGTTGGCTCAGAACAAGATCATGACACAACAATTGGAGTCTCATACCAAACAACTAGCTCAACTTCCACAACAACTCCAAACTGTTCAAGGGACGACCATGCCACACCAGCAGGTACTGAGATGTGATTTTTGTGGAGGTGATCATGAGAATGGAAGATGTGAGGCACCACCTAGTTCCCATGAAGAAGAGAATTATATGGGGAACTATGGGCGACAAGGCAACAACCAAGGGTGGAGGAATCAACCAAGTTTTGGTTGGAATCAAGATGCCGGGCAAACAAGCAAGCCTCCTCCTACACAACCACTTCAAGATCGGGTTTCTAATTTGGAGAACACACTTAATCAGTTCATGCAGATGTCCATGTCGAACCAGAAGAATACCGATGCTTCTATAAAGAATTTGGAGGTTCAAGTTGGCCAAATTGCAAAGCACCTAGCCGAGCAAACTAGCAGCGGTTTTTCTAGTAACACTCAAACTAATCCGAAGGAGCAGTGCAATGCTATTGTATTGAGGAGTAGAAAAAGTCTTGAGAATGTGGGTGGTGAACCTTTGGTGAAGAATCAGAATGTTGATGGGAAAACAGAAGAGGTTGTAGTTGAGGAAGAAGAAAAAGCCAGTGAACAAGACAAGAGGGAGAAGCTAGTAGATGAGAATTCAATTTTGAGGAAGACTAAAAGTCAGCTTTTGAAAGATTGGGACAAGCCTCAAGTGATTCCCTCTTATGTGAAGTTGCCATACCCTCATTTGACCAAGAAAAAGGAGAAAGACGAACAATTTACCAAGTTCCTTGATATTTTCAAGAGGTTGCATCTCAATATCCCTTTTGCTGAAGCACTTGACCAGATGCCCAATTATGCAAAATTCATGAAGGATCTGCTCACGAAGAAAAGAAAGATCAAAGAAGGCGAAACTGTTGCCTTAACTGAAGAGTGCAGTGCGATACTGCAAAGGAAGCTACCTCCGAAGCTGAAAGATCCTGGTAGTTTTATAATCCCTTGCACCATTGGGAATGTTGCTATCAGAAAAGCCTTATGTGACTTGGGAGCTAGTGTCAACTTGATGCAACTTTCCATGTTGAACAAGCTTGGAGGTGGAGAGGTAAAACCAACCAGGATGGCAGTACAGAACCTCAGAGTCCAAATGACCCCAAGTTCATAACAACACAGAACCTTAGTACCCAGACGTTTCGGTTACTAAGTTCAACTGCACTTTCAAAACGGTTGAATTAATTCATGATTTTCAGAAATTCTTTTCAAATTGAAAATTCATTAATAAAATCCTTAAATAATAAAACTTAGTTTTTCACAAACCAATGAGTCACTTGAGGTTTTAAATTCCTCAAAATATGCACCGCCGTTTCAAAATTCTTGCCGTCTACACTTTTCCAAATTTGCCGTCACTTTTCATTTTCAAATCTTTTTAAGCCAAAATTTAGCTTTTACCACTTAATTAATTTTCTAAAATCATAATTAACTTATTTTCACCCATTAATTTCATAAAATAACATTTCCTAATATTCCGGAATTTCTTACGTAAAAATTAGCAGTGCAAAAATATTTTCACGGTTTCGCTCTCATTGTGACTCATAAATTACTTTTATACTAATAAATCATTAAAATAATAATATTTCTCAAAATTCATTATTTTTCCAAAATAATATTTTCCACCGCTATTATATTCCAACATTCCACATAAAACGTTGAATATAATTTTCACAGCTTATTAAATCTTTTATCTGATTAATCGGTTGTGCACTGACCACTGTCAGGCCTCTCGAACAACATTCAACATTCAACAACATCATCAGAATTATATCACCAAGCAGATCATGCATCATAGCAACATAATATACTACTGCAGATAATTAAATAAATTAAAAGCAGATAAATCACCGATACACAGATAAACAACACAACATAAACAAATAACCACAACCACATATAAATCATATAAACCACACTAAAAGCAATTATTTATTGAGAAAAATCCCTCAGGTAAGCTCCCCTTACCTCTTGAAGCTCCTCGGTGAAATTAACAGAACTCCGTCGGTTGTCGGAAACCCTCGTACGCCGTAAAACAATTAACCTTCAACAACACATCCAAACAACCAATCAAAACAAACTAAACAAACACCTAATCCTCTCTAATACGTCACAGCCTCTTAGGATTTTGGGTGACTAAAAATTCCTAATCATGATTAAATCATGGATTAATGGTCCTAATCAACCAAGATCATGGATTAGTGGCTAAACAACTAAATCTTAAACTCAAAACTTCCTAACCCTCATATACCTAGATTCGGCCTTGACATGATCATAGGGCTAGGGTTTTTTGTTTGATAAACCAACTTGGATTTATTAAAAATACATACTAATAGCTTGATTTACAAGATCATTTATGAAAACTTTGAACAAAACTCATCAAATCTAATCCACCTAGGGTTCGGCCTTTATGAAACAAATAGGTTAGAGTTTGATTTTTGATCTTCTATGTACTTACATACAAGAACTATCAAGGTACTTGAATATTGAATCATGAATCAAGACATGAAGATGAAACAAAATCCATTAACATGATATTGACCTAGGTTCAGCCCAGTCCAGAAATTAGGGAAAGAAATTTATCATGATCTTATGCTTCTAGATGAGGAAAATAGAGATGATTATAAGATCATAGCAATTGGTATCATGTCAAAAGGATTTTTCTAAAATTAGTTATTAATTTTTGAAGTTAGCTTCGTGAACTTTGAATCATATGAAGAACATGATGATCAAAGACATAAACTCAAGAATCTTGTGAAGAGAAAATCTTAGAATAGCAAGATTAAGAGAGACTACCTATTGATGATCAAAGAAAAGGATGATCTTGATGATGTTCCTCACAAATTTCTCATGGTGTTCTTGAGAAACTTAGAGAGAAAGATGAACATGATGAGGATTTAGAACAGTTTTAGTAATTTGGGCATATCTCTCAACATACTTGTCCGTTTTAGATGATATTTATGTCGTTGTAAATAAGAGAGAAAGATGAACAACTTTCATGTTGAAAGTTTTACGAGATTCAGAGCAGAAATTGGTCATAATTTCGTGGCAGTTTCGGGTGATTGATGAGAGAATGACTTTGCCTTATAACTTATCCTCTTAACATAAATGCTCATTTATGGCTTAGGAAAAGTGATGTCCAAGTGCTTGGAATGGATGAGGAAGCCGTGGGTTTTGTGTGGATTTGGTCAAAATTCTCAATGGCATGGCTTGAAATTTTCATGAAGAGCCAAGGGTAAAATGATCATTTAGAGGCAAAAGATACCTTCCGCCATAAATGCGTCATTATGGCCATTATGACTCGGATAAGCTCGTCATAAATGCTCGTCAAGTCGGTCAAATCCATCACCTCAGCTCCGTTGCCGATTCCTTGGTTCATCTGGCGCAAGCTTTTCCTAGAGATATCTCGGCATATACGCCCGCAACAAATATAATATTTTAATTTTTTTTTACCAAAATTTTCAAAATTTCCAGCATCGTAGTAAATACGATAAAAATATTTTTCATCTCGTTCACGAGTTAAAATTAGGTCTTCTGAGCAGTAAACTTTTACTGTCAGTGAAAACACAGAAAACGGCAGACCGGTTTCCGTCTGAATTTTCAACCAAAAACTTCCCCGTAACCTTATGAAAATAAGTATAACAAGGAAATGGCCTTGGTTTATCCAAAATCATTTTTCTAAGTCTCGGATAAAAATATATATTTATATATTTACTACCGATATTATAAAGCATCGAAAATCGGGGTGTTACTGTAATTTAGGTTGCCAAATCAGTACAAACTCGTGCTTAAAAATAAACATATTTTGGAAGTGATAACACACCTGTTTCCCAAGAGCTTATGCAATCTTGTTATCATGTCAATTTCATCTTCACTGAAGTCTGCCCGTTTGATATTTGGTCTTAGATAATTCAGCCACCTCAATCTGCAACTCTTGCGGCATCTTTTCAAGCCTACCAAAGGGAAGATGCTTATGTAATGATGATTGACATTTATAGTTCTCAAACATTTCATTGGTAATTAATTTTATTAATATATAAATATTTATTATAAAATATTAAGTGATTGCTTGACATTGACAATTATTTAACTTAGGGATGAAGATTTCATGGCTGTCATTTTCCCATACCATATCATGTCCCCGCCAATTAATTCATATATGCCACATCATTCAATACCCACCAACAATGCTACATGAAAATTTTACAGATATGACATGATTTAATTGGTGAGAATATGATATGATACACGAAAATGGAACAAGAGATCTTCGTATATGAAACCATAAAATTACCATATCGTTTCCTATTACAATATTTTGGCTTTCATGTACGGTGCAAGGACTGTCCTCAATTGAGAAAGTCTCAGCTAATTAGTCTCTTGACTTCTCTTCCAAAACAAATGATAAGATTGAAAACACGCCTGCTCTTTGAGGAACTAGGTGCCATTTTCCCTCCCCATGTTGTTGGATGCATGCTATGAGAAGGTTGTAACACCCGTGATTTTATTTGGGGTTTACGTAGAAGGATTAGTTTTAGTGCTTGAATTATATAGGGGAGATGTGGTTTGAGGCATAGAGACCTTTGCATGTTAAGTACGCAACATTTTCGGGTAAGTTTGAACGTAAGAACCGAATTAGGGTTTTCCCGGTGAGGTCTTTGAGACGTCTGAGTGTGAAATAAGAATTTTGGAGTTAGAGTTGAGATTAGGCCTTTTAGATGGTTTTAGGTTGTTTATTAGGTCCTAATGAACGTATATCTCAAATTTGAGCACAATCGGACGTCGAACGGACCCTAAGCGCAAAGAGTTGACTTTTTGCCAGAAGTCAATGCTCGAGCGTGGGTGTATCCATGCTCAAGCGCCCAAGTCAACCAGACAAGGGCCATGCTTTGACTTGCCACGTGTCATCAGGGCTTACGTGGTAGCTTATGAATGGATGCATGGTGTGGTGGCTTCCCATGCTCAAGCGTGGCATTTCCCACGCTCAAGCGTGGCCACGCTCCAGTGTTGAATTTCTCACGCTCGAGCGTGGGGACACTGATGCACAAAAATAAAAGAGCGACTTAAGTGACTTAAGTCACTTAGTCACTCAACAGAAAACAGAGAGTGAGAGCTGAGAATTTTAAGAGGACAGAAAGGAGGATTCTAGAGTGAGAAAGAGAGAAAGCTTAGTGAGAGAAAGGAGTTAGAGCAAGAGTGTGAGAGTTTCGATCGTCCCGTTACGAATCGGAGTACATCGTTGTGCTCGTATCAACGATATCTATCTTCTTCTCTTCTCCGTTTATTAAAAAACCAAAGGTAAATCATCCTCTTTTATGTTGAAACTCCGTCCGTTATGTTCCTTGAAGTATCTTTCGTTTCATTTGTCGGAATTCAATTCCGTTTTCGAATATGGACTCCTAGTAACGTGTGCTTCGCAATGTGACGCTTAGGTAAAATTTTGGAAGCTCGAGGCCCGAGAATCGCGCAGGACAGAATTGAGGAAGTGAGAGGAAGTCTCGTTTTGCTTCGTTTCGTGCATCGTACGACTCTTTAAGTGGAGGAAAGAAACTATTTCACGTCGGAAACGACGCGATTACATTTAATTCAATAATGACGTAGGGCGACCCAAACCCTACACGAGAGCGAGTGACAGACAATATCTATACCACATTGGGGACTACTTAGTGGTACCGATGATGATATTGAAATTGTGCATTTATTGTCGTTACGATATATATATATATATATATATATATATATATATATATATATATATATATATATACACACATACATACATACATACATACATACATATGATTATTTTATTACGCAATGATTGCCTGTTTGACTAGTTGACTTGATATTGGTACTTGATGTATGATAACATGAATTTATAATTATTTTTGAAAGTGTTTATATTTATTATTATTATATTTTGGTATTTATTATTATGTAATTAATGACATGAGGAAATGTGATGATGATTGTGATGATATGATGAGTGTTATGATTGTGCTTAGAGGATTGAGTAAATCATAAGTTATGTTGAGACACGAGGATGTATTGGGGATTGCATACGATATGTGATAGCAGTGCCTAACCGAGATGATTATCGTGATATGAGGCTGAGATTGATGAGATGAGACTATTTTGAGGTTATCTATGAGATTATGATGAGCGATTATGGCACTAGGGGGTGACCTGAAACATGGTCTGTGATATGAGGGACCTGAAACATGGTCGAGTGGACCTGAAACATGGTCGAGTGGGGTCTATGCCTCAGAGGGTGAATTCCCGGGGATAGGCTAATGGCGGACCGTCCAAAGATGATTTCGTTTTAGTCGCAGCTATAGTTCATGCATTGCATGAGCATCCTGGATTGTGGTGCAGAGGTGTGCACCGGGTTGTGTAGCTATAGTGTCATTGCTTTGCATAGGCACCCTCCATCCGTGGACGAGGGTGTGTGCTGGGGACTCTGGGACGTGTCGATTATATTAATGTGATATCCGGATATGGCCGATACCTGATGAGATTATTCATACAGCATTTGCATTGCATCATGATGAAGGGTAGAGGAAAGATCCTAGATGTGGATTGAGGATGACTGTATTATATATATATATATACCCATACTTTGGAGATGTATGTTTAGTGTGCCGTTATTTAATTAAATGTAGCTAAACCCTTTCCACGTTTGATGTTATATGGTTTCTTATCCCTGTTTTCTCTATATATTGCATATGTTTTATTATGTGATCGTGATGAGAAGATCCTACGGGGGAGCCAGCTATGGAGGAGCTTGATGGGACCCCGTATGAGCCAGACGTTGGAGGAAGAGCAGTGGATCCTCATAGTTGAGTACAGAGTCTATGGCCAGTGGGTCTTGTCTCTTTGGGATGTTGTTTTTATTTATTTTTTGTTTGATTATCAGTTTGTACATTTTGGGATCCGACTGATGGGATTCCCTCTACTGTACTATTTCAGGTCTTGATGTGTGTGTGTGTGTCTATATATATATATATATATATATATATATATATATATATATATGTTGTGTATATTTTAAGTTTTTAAATTTTTCGTTGTTTTAATATACTCGCTTAACGATAATAACGAAATTAGGTCTTAATATTTTGGGTTTCCTTTAATGGGACGTTGGGGCGTCTCAAAGGTCATCTTCATATTTATTCCATGCGCTTTTCTTCAACTTGATGATTCTTCCATGACAATTCAATCCTTTTTTTTTTTTTGATAAGCCAAAAAGTATACAAGCTTATAGAGGAAACTATATAAGCTTAGTTTCGCTACAATTTGTTCAACTGATCTTTAAAGTTCCAGACGTATATATATAAAGTCATACATATCTATTAATTTCCAGAAGAATGGATAAGGTCCATGTGCATTGCTTTCTTTGCACAAAATTAAACCACAAGAAATGATGCATGAAAGTCTAATTAATGATATTGTTACAATGTCTAACTAGGTATTTGGTTTTTGGATCAGGTTTATGTCTGTCACATATCAGTGGTATATTTTTTTCATTGGTGATTAGTTGTTGTCTTGCTGATCAGTTTATGGGTTTGGGCTTTTTTTATGTATAGATTATTTTGGTATTTCTTCAGGGGTGTAAATTGGCTCTCAACCGAGTAGGCTGTTAGGTTTCCCCTTATTGAAATCTAACATCTTTTCCCTGTACTCTTCTCGTCTTTGTCTTTTGTAGATGGGTTAGAGTACATCAAGTACTCTCAATAATATATTATGCTTATCAAAAAAAAAATTTGTTACAAGATGCATGCACGACAAAATGAGCATAGAGATATAGAATCATTTAAGTACTCTTACCTAAAATCTTAAGGGCTCGTTTGGTGGTCAAGATAGGATATGGGCGGATAGGGTAAGAGAGCATGATAAGAGTATGATAGGATAGGAGCATGATAAGTTGTTATCATATCCGACGTTTGGTGTTCACCAGATAACTAACTAGATATCATTATAATTTTAGTATGAATTTTAAAATTTTCGATTTTATTCTAAATGTTTTCATATTTTATTGTATTTTAGTTTTTTTTAATAATTTTCATTTTTTAAAATTATATAAAAAGACAAAATTATCCTTGCGATAAAATTGCATATAAAATTTTAAAATATTGTTTAACTTAAATTATTTTTTTTATAATATTAAATATTCATTTTTAGTTTTTACTTTAGATTAAATTTTTATATATATTTTTTAGTTTTTTAAAATAATATAAAATAACAAAATTAGGCTTGTGACAAAATAAAATTAATTTTTAAAATTAATTTTTAGTATTTTTATTATTTAAAGAATCTTATATTTTATTATACTTTTTTTTTGGTAACCATGTTGTATTTTATTATACTTTAATTATTTTATATATAAAATATTTTTATATTTTATTATACTTTAAATCACCCTATCATATCCTGTTGGGTTCTAATCCAGCCCTCCTCTCACTATAGAATTTTAAGTAGATGAACATGATATGATAGGTGACATGATTGCTTTGTCCTATCATGCTGGCTCACCAAACAATAGTTTAAGACATAATATGATAACTTATCATATCTTGTCTCTCTTATCCTGACCACCAAATGAGCCATAAAGGTTTTGTGGATTTGACCATGTAGAATGATTTGACCCTCATCATGATATCAGGACCATTCACGAAGTTCAATTCTTGCACTCATTCTTCTAAATATTGTTGAATTTCAATACAAGATAAAATGCAAAAGCTTTTGTGTGAAGGAGCGTACCAATTTCCAGAAGAAAGGTTAAGGTATGTATATATGCATTGCTTACAGTCCCCAAAATTGTCTTCCTCTGTCACAAGATGCATGCACGATAAAATGAGCTCAGGGTAGAGACGTGAAATAATGCGGGGATTACAATTTGGGTCCCAGAAATGGTAAGATTAGTGGTAAATTAGACAAAAACGGCCTCATGCAAGTTGAAAAAAGTCCATCACATTAGTCCAATTTGAGAATGTTTTTCAATTTGGGGTACCATGACGTAATGAACATTTTTCAATTTGGGGACTTTTTTGTCTATTTCTTAATACGATTAACCTATTTGCCACCATCTTACAATTTCAGGGACCAAAATTGTGATTTACTCTAAAATAATTTTAGTACTCTTACCTAAAAACTTAAAAGCTTTTTCAATTTGATCTTTTAGGCTATGTTAGACAAGTCCAATAAGCTAGCTTATAGCTTATTTAACTAGCTTATAAGCTTGTTAGGCTCTGTTTGGCAAAAGTAGCTGATAAACTAATTTTTAACTGATAACTTCTAGTTGATAGCTGATAGCTGATAGCTGAAAAACTAGCTGATTGAAATTGAAGTGTTCGATAAAATTAACGGTTGAAGTAGCTTATAAGTAAAATATTGGCATATTTATGATAGACATGATAAAGTGAGAATTTCATTAAATGAAAGAGGATAAAAACGAGAAAAAAGTCAATAAGCTATAAGCTAATGAGATAAGCTTGTTTACCAAACATCTCTATTTTACTAAAACAAGCTTATAAGCTAGTCAAATAAGCTAATGGTACGCCATGTCAGCACTGACACGTGGGCTGCCCCTACTTTGCAGTGGCCAAAAACTTCATTAAACCCTTAAATATTTAGAAAAACATTTTAATTGTGAAAGAAATTCAAAAAGGAGTAGAAACCCAATTCAATCCCTGTGTAAATGATGCCTATAGAAGAAGACATTTATAATTCAGTTAATAATGAAACAAATAAAAATAAAAATAACTTACATATGATATGATATCAAAAAGCAACAAAAAAAAAAAGCTTACATGTATATATATATATATATATATATATATATATATATATATATATATATATATATATATATATATATATATATATATGACAATATAAACATAATTGAAAACAAAGTATATATTTATCATTGGTTTAACATTTCAGTATCCCACAAATCGACATCAAGAACAAAATCATCCTAAGTTTGACCTTCAGTAAGAAAGTCACAAGCTTTTGTTGTCATTGATGTAAGGACTTCATCCCAATGGTCCATCATAATCACTCCATCATCCCCACCTAAAGAGCATGTGTTGTTTTCTCCATTGTCTCCTTTGTCATCTAGCAATGTTTCCCACCAGTTCATGGTCAAAGTTGCACATGTTTGAGTTATATTATTGCCAACTTTGATAGTACTATGATTAGAGGAAATGAATTTCCCTTGTAACCAAGGGGATGTTTTTGAGAAAGTTCGAGGTTGAGGCTTTGTCACCTGATGGGGTTTTACAGTTTTGGTCTCTTGTTGCTTTGTGTCCTTGTGATTATTCTTATGAGAGTGTAATACCTTCCTGCGCATGTAGGTGTTCCAGTAGTTTTTCACATCATTTGCAGTTCTTCCTGGAAGTCTTCCTGCAATCAAGGACCACCTACGTACCAAAAAAAATTTTGTTCAATAAAAGGCTACTAAAGTTTACTCTAATATAATATGCTGATAATATAATATTCTTTTTTTTCGGTACATCAAGGGTATCCTCCAGCCGATAGCCAGAGATTATTTCCTTTCGAGGCGTAGAGGTTGCCGAAGTGGGTTTTGCCTCTCTCAACGAAGCTTTAATTTACATACACGCAAAAGGACTAGTCGAACCTTGATTATGCTTAAGGAACCCAACTATCTACCAAATACCAACACTGTGTTGACCATGTTGGTAGATTTCAACTTTATATTGCAGCTAACAATTTAACAAGTATATATATATATATATATATATATATATATATATATATATATATATTAGTTCACGGAATATAGTGGTGGTCGGTGTTTTCTTGGTTTCTTGGCCCTTAGAATTTGGCTTCAGTGTGTTCTAGTTTGCTCTTTCTTTTTCCATTGTTTTCTGGTTGGATCTTAAAATGACTTGGTTACTCCTTACAGGTGTTTTGAATTGTTAGTGTAGAAAATTATAATATTCATACTCTGTCTTCTTTCATTGCTAGTGGTAGTATTTAAGTTACAGTTTTTTGTGGGACTAGGTTATCTTTGTATATGGGTTCGAGTATCCCTAATACTCGCATTAATATATTTTTGCTTATAAAAAAAATATTAGTTCACTAATATAGCATATAATTCGGAAGTGAGAACACACCTGTTTCCCAAGAGCTTATGCAATCTTGTCGTCATGTCAATTTCATCTTCACTGAAGTCTCCCCGCTTGATATTTGGTCTTAGATAGTTCAGCCACCTCAATCTGCAACTCTTGCGGCATCTATTCAAGCCTACCAAAGGGAAGATACTTATGTAATAATGATGGACATTTATAGTTCTCAAACATTTCATTGGTAATTAATTTTATTTATATGTAAATATTTTAGTATAAATTCATTCGGTGGTTGCTTGACAATTTATCTAAGATATATATCAAGCCCATAATATATAGTACCATATATCATTTCCTATTACCATTTTTTGGCTTTCACGTGCAAGGACGGTCCTCAATTGAGAAAGTCTCAATTAATTAGTCTATGCCAAAAAACAATGATAAGATTGAAAAGAATAAAAATAGAAAACACACCTGCTCTTTGAGGAACTAGGTGCCATTTTCCCTCCCCATATTGTTGGACACATGCTATTAGAAGGTCATCTTCAAATTTACTCCATGCTCCTTTCCTCAGACTTGATGATCCTTCCATCAATGATCAGTTACTTGCACTGCAGCATGTAGAGGAAACTAGGCTTAGTTTCTCTCAATTTGTTCAACTCTTTAAAGTGACATACGTCTATATATCTACCAATTTCCAGAATAATGGATAAGGTCTATGTGCATTGCTTACTATGCACCGAATTAAATTTAAACCGCAAGAAGTGATGCATGCACGACAATATGATCATGGTAGAGACGTAAAATCATGAGTGAATTGACATTTTGATCCTTGATCACTCACATTAAGAAATGGATAAAAACGTCCGCAAATTGACAATATGATCATGGCATGTTTTTTCAATTTGGTGACCATAATATAATGGATATTTTTCAATTTGAGAGACGTTTTTTGTTTATTTTTTAATGTGAAAGATTAGCTTCTCACCGTCCTATTTAGGGGGCACAAAATGACGATTCACTCTAAAATCATTCGAGTATTCTTACCTAAAAATTTAAAATGTTTTTCAAGAGTGAATCACCGTTTTGATCTTTGAAATTGTAAGACGGTGACAAATATTGGCCCCTCACATTAAGAAATAGGTAAAAATATCCCCTAATTAAAAAATGTTCATTACATTATTGTTATTAAATTGAAAAATATCGTCAAATTAGACTAACTATAGTTTTGCACCCGTGCGATGCACGGGTCATCAATTACTATTATTATTGATAGCATTGTTATCATTAATAACTTGAATTGTGTCTCTATACGTACGAAACTTTTTTTTTCCTTTATCCCAAACTAAGTCCACTATGTCAAACATTTTCTTGACTTATTTCACACATTGCTTTCAATATTTCCTTCTCACCCATAATGGTGGTACTCATTCATCTCCAAGGCTTTTTATTTATAGACAGAAGTGATCAGCAAAAACCTTGAAACAATTTTATCTATAATTTGAGTGCAAATAACTTAATATTATTTTTTTAAAAATGATATTAAAATACGTAATGTGACACTATGTGTTAAGTGTTCCTCTTTGATTATTACTAATGATCAATCAATCCTCTTAAATCATGTGATGCTGACACATGACACTTTATTAGAAAATCATCAATTCCCCTTATTAATTAGTATAGATATAAATTTATTATTTAAAATAGAAAAAAAGGCAAGGATGTAGAAAAAAATAGATTAGAAAATATGAATAGCTCTACCTCTATTTATGTCAATTCAGAGATTGTCGTGTTTGACTCCCAAAACATTGTACCTTTACCGGTTTGTAAATATTTTAAAACAAAAAACATATATAAATTTTAGAAAATAATAAAAAATAATAAAACCATTTCATCACTTGACTTGTGGCTTGCACCAATGTACTACACTAAAATCAGCATTTCCCCTTATTAATTAGTATAGATATAGATTTATTATTTAAAATAGAAAAAACAAAGGCAATGATATAGAAAAAAATACAAATATGAATAGCTCTACCTCTATTTATGTCAATACAGATATTAGAAAAATGAAAAAGTAAATTAGAAAAAAAAAATTCGAATTTTTTTTTACAAAATTAGAAAAGTATATAAAAAAAGATTTAAAAAATTAGGAAAATAATAATTAGAAAAAAAATATTCAAAAAAATTAGAAAAATAAAATTAATTAGAAAACAAAAATATTTTAAAAAATCAATTACAAAAATAAACATTTTAAAAAACGTAAATTAGAAAAAAAAAACTAATTCAGGAAAAAATAAATTTAAAAAAATATTATAAAGAATATATGTTTAAAAAATAAATAAATAAATTTAAATAATCCACCAATTGACAACTCCTTCTACTATTACAGGAACGGTAGAAGAAAAGTTGTTAATTGATAAAGTGATATAGATATTGAATACTAAAATATATATAAATGTTAAAATATAGTATTTGGTTCGATTCAAAAATAACCGAATTAATGACCATTGGGTTTGGTACAATTCGGAGCCATAAAAATAATAAATTTTAAAAACAATGTTATAAAGAATATATGTTTAAAAAATAAAAAAATAAATTTAAATAATCTAAAATAATCCACCAGTTGACAACTCCTTCTACTGTTACAAGAACAGTAGAAGAAAAGTTGTTAATTGATAAAGTGATATACATATTGAATATTAAAATATATATAAACATTAAAATATAGTAATTGGTTCGATTCCAAAATAACCGAATTAATCACCATTGGGTTTGGTTCAATTCGGAGCCGTGCACAAAAAACAAAAAAAAAAAGAAGAACCAATTTAATTGGTTGTTTCGAATTTTCAAATTCATCGAATTATTGGTTCGAGTCTTACGATCATAAACTTTTTCGAAGAACACGATAGCTTTGCTACCTTTCCTAGCTAAATATATTTAAAAACAAAAAAAAAATTTAAAAACTTAAAAAAGTCAATAACAATATCCGAACCAAATAAAATTGGTTTGGTTTGATTTGATTAGAACCGAAAAATATTAAAATATATATATATAATATAAAATTTTAAATTTTAAACTATTAAACAATATATAAATTTAAATATAATTATATAAAAATTAAAACATCAACAACACGACAACTCTACTTTTACCATTTACCAATTTATTATTGGTTGACAGTATAAAAAAACTTTACAATATCAGTTCATACAAATAAATTATAAAAAAAAGTATTATTAAAAAAATTATTAGGAAAAAAATTTTAAAAATTAAGGAAAACGTAAAAAAAATTATAAACTTAAAAAAAATTAATTATAAAAAATATTTTAAAAGGAAAAAGATAAAAGTAAATAAGAAAAAAATTAAACGAAAAATAATTAGAAAAAAATTATGAAAAAAAATTAGGGAAAAATAGATTTAAAAAAATTAGAAAAATAAAATCAATTATAAAAAATATAAATTAATTTGAAAAAAAATATATTTAAAAAAAATTAAAATAAAATTAGGAAAAAAAATATTTAAAAAATTTATAAAAAAAAAAGTAAATTAGGATGAAAAACATTAGAAAAAAGTATATAAAATATTTTTAAAAAATTAGGGAAATAATTATTAGAAAAAATATTCTAAAAAAAATCATAAAACTATAATTAATTAGAAAACAAAAATATTTTAAAAATCATTATAAAATAAACATTTAAAAAAGAAATTATAAAAAAACTAATTCGAGAAAAAAATAAATTTTAAAAAATATATTATAAAGAATATATGTTTTAAAAATAAATAAATAAATTTAAATAATCTAAAATAATCCATCGGTTGACAACTGCTTCTACTGTTACAGAAACAATAGAAGAAAAATTGTAAATTGATAAAGTGATATACATATTGAATATTAAAATATATATAAATATTAAAATATAGTAATTGGTTCAGTTCCAAAATAACTGAATTAATGACCATCGAGTTTGGTTTAATTCGGAGCATGCATAAATAAGGAAAAAAAAGGAACCAATTTAATTGGTTCGTTCGGATTTTTAAATTCATCGAATTATTGGTTCGAGCCTTATGACTCTAAACTTTTTCGAAGAATAGGGTAGCTTTGCTACCTTTCCTAGCTAAAAATATTTAAAAACAAATTTTTTTTATAAACTTTAAAAAGTCAATAACAATATCCGAACCAATTAAAATTGGTATGGTCTGATTCGGTTCGAGCCGGAAAATATTAATATATATATACATTTAAATAAAAAGTATTAAATTATATATACATTAAAATATAAGTATATAAAAATTAAAACATCAAGAACATGATAACTCTTTTTTTTTTGATAAGCTAAAATATATTGAATGAGTACAAGGGGTACTCAAAACCCATTTACATGGACTATATATGAAAATTACATGAGGTAAAAGGTAGAACCTCAACCAATAGTCAAGAGTAGACAAAGATGGTTGAGCAACTAGCTTAACCACAAGTTAAATAAAATGCACAAGCTTTTGTGTGAGGGGGGATTAAAATCATTAATGCAGCAAGACAGAAAAGTTATTATAAAATTTTCTTGTACAGACAGACTTGACTACATATCCTATGGTGGCTTCTACCATGAGCGAGGTAGACATGTCACTCACGATGAGATATTGATTTCTACCGGCTATCAATGATAAATGTTTTACGTAGCTATTGAATAATTGATTTTTTTATAGTACGAATAATTTATTATTGCCTATACTGTTCGTCCATTGTGTCGATCCACTACAGCATGTTGCTTTTTTTTCTTCTTACATATCACACATGAATCCTCTTTGGATGAGGTTGTGTCAATGACCCAGTCATTCGTCAACGACGGTGGACTACCGGGGCAACCGGGCAAGCATTCTTTAAATTGAGCCCTGTGTGGGTCGCCGATGCCGATCGGCTATCGGCCTTAGCATGTGAGCAGGCCCGACAGGGGCATGTAATTGGGCTCCAGACCTTGGTTTGTGTACCAACATCGAACGACATGGTGGAGCTTGGTTCCACAGAGCTGATTTTCCAGAATGCAAATCTGCTGAATAAGGTGCGGGTTCTTCTCAATTTCAACAACCTTGATTTGGGTTCGTGGCCGCTGAATTCTGGTGCAGTTGATCAGGGTGAGAACGAGAATTGCTCTCCTCCGCCAACCCCACCCCTCTCTTTCTTCCATCACCTCCATTCATATCCCCGACCCCCACTCGCACCACTCTCCGGTGGAGACTCTTGCAATTTTGGCGGAGGGATCAGATTTTCCTTCTTCCTAATCCTCTATACTCTCCCTAGGTTTCGATTTCTTCGACAGATTCAATTTCATAGTATTTGATCCATAGGTTGCTTGATTATATCATAGTAATTGTGAAGACCCATACCCACAACGTGGACAATAACATTGAAGAGTGATCCCTCCCATCGAGAGAGGTATTGACTGGAGAGGAGAGAACGGTGGCCATCAATGGGATTGAGGCATTTTGCAAAGGGATTGAGTCATTTTTACACAAGGATAAAGGCATGATAGAGACAAAGCTAACTAGTGGAAAATATGGAATTTTTGACCAGATTTAACGTCTGTTAAATAAAAATGGACGTTAAAAAAGATGTGGTGGCAGAACCATAAATAATTGGTTCATTTAAATCAATATTAACGTTGGTTATCAAAATAACAGACGTTAAAAAGCTTGAGTAAAACTTTTAACGTCTGTTATTCAAATAACAGATGTTAAAGTTCATCTTTAACGTCGGTTGTTTTAATAACAGACGTAAAAGATGAACTTTAACGTCTGTTATTTGAATAATAGATGTTAAACATTTTACTCAAATTTTATAACGTTATGTATCGCATGCCTCACTTCACACATGCCTTAACCCCTGTTCACCACCGCCCTTCTCTGCCCTAACCATTTCTCTCTCGTTTGCTCACCACCGCGAGCTCCTCTCCACCACCACCGCGAGCACTTCTCCTCCACCACCGCGAGCTTCTCTCTTTGAGGTACTACCTCTTTCTCTATCTCTCTGAGATTTTCTTTCGTTTTTCTTTTATTCTTTGTTACTAACTCACACAGTCCACCACGTACAGCTGGAGCAAACCCTAACAGAGAGCAGTCAACGTCCGCATCCTCTTCACAAAAGTCACCCTAACAGAGGTTCTTTTCTTTCCTTCACAAGTTGCTACCTATTTGATCCTTTCCTTCTCTTACTCTCTGTCTGTCTCTTGATTTGAACACCTTCACATGAACACTTTCTTTTGTATCTCTTTGGAACTTGCATTGGTAGATTAG
The DNA here is from genome assembly GCA_030762895.1 of Sophora flavescens. Taxonomy (NCBI): domain Eukaryota; kingdom Viridiplantae; phylum Streptophyta; class Magnoliopsida; order Fabales; family Fabaceae; genus Sophora; species Sophora flavescens. The sequence continues at coordinate 58,223,255 of CM061065.1, forward strand.
TTACTTTTCTACACCTTTGTAGTTTTGAATTTATTTGTGGTTTAGTGGTTCTTTGTTTGTGCTGCAAGACTTATATGGTCTTTGTAAATAAGAAGTAAGAACATGGGAAATTAGCATCAACATTGTTGGAACAAATTTTATGATTTTTTTTTTAAGTTGTAAAGTTGAGCTTAGTTCATTTTTTAAGTATGAGAATATATGAAAAAAGTTCACTAAAGAGGGATAGGAACCTCATTTTTTAGGAGAAAAATGTTGAGCATGTTGGAGACAATCAATTGTTTCAATGAATAAAACCAAAACAAGTGTATAATAATAAAGGATTATAGTTTATTGTTGAACTTTATTTGATGAACATTTATGACATTACTTGCGTAAGAAAAAATTCTTTTATAAATGTTGAATATTGTCACTAGTTTCTTAGAAAGTAGGCAAGTCATGTCTTGTTGAACAGTAATGGAATGTTGAATATTGTCTCTGGTTTCTTAGAAAGTAGGCAAGTCATTGGAAACACTTGCTGTAAGGATATATCATGTCTATTTGAGGTCCATGTTGACGAATCTGGGCAAGTATACCCAGTCGTGCAAGTAATACGGTGGTGAGACCGGTTTATCGTATCCACGGGGATTGGATGTCAAGTACCAATTCACAAACTCAGCAACTATCTAGACTAAACTATTAATCAAGAGAGATCAAAACAGAAAAATAAAGCAATAAAAGCAATAAAATGTTTTTGGTCTTTTTGGGGACTTTTTACAAACACTTGGAGTGCAGAAAGGATATGTTGGGACTAGACTTCACCAAACCTCTTTCTCATGCAATACCAGGACTAGATACCTCCCATTCATGCTTCAGATATTAAAATCAATCCACTAAACTACTCAAGCCCCGATCTCTCGGATGACAAGAGCCTAATTCCACTAATAGACCCTAATCTCTTAGGTGGCCTAGATTAATGAAATTGCATTAAGATTAGGGATTACGCGATTACTAGCAAACCAAACTCCATCTCTAGATGTAAGGGTTACTAGGTGATTAATTTCAATTCCGGTTCTGATACGAACGTCTCCATTACATACCAAAACACAAATCGAGTCATAGGGGTGCTAGCCACAACAAGAATTAAGCACAGAAAATTAATCACTAATATGAAGACATGAACAGAGAATAATCAGTCAAGATAAATACATAATAATCAATTTGGTTACATCTAATCCCAACAACAGGGATTTAACTACTCATAAAAAGAGAATACAAAGAGAAGGAGAGAAGGGATGAAGCAAACTCCATAGGAGGATCCTCCAATCTTCTTTCAGTCCCAGAGCAAGGAAAACATCCCCCTTCAGGGCTTGAACCCTCTTCCAGCCGCAGCCTCCAAGTGCCTCTGGCTCAAAACCTAAAAACTCTCTAACTCCCTCAGGGCTGCTCTAAAACAACAACTTATACCAATCAGATTTTGCACAAGATCGCGAGGCGAATGGCCTCTCTGTTGTTTCAGAAATGGATCTCTCGCGAGGCGAGAGTGTCTTCGCGACGCGAACCAGAAGAAGTTTGCAATTTCAGGCACAGTCAGCTTTCAGGGTCGCGAGGCAAATTGTGTTTCGCGGGGCGAATCTTCAGAATTCTGCTTGGCTCAATTTCTTCTCTTTTCAATCTCCAAAATCATCCAAGCTTCATTATAGCCAAATATGCACAGTTTTCCTTCAATTTCTGCAAAACAACACACAGAAACCGCTTCACTCGTTCCAAGGGAAAATCTAATAAAAATCAAACTAAGAATGCCTAATCTAGATGAAAAATGCATGCAAAAGTATATATGAAACATCATGTAAAATCACACTATCAGTCCACATAGGTATAGTTTTTTTGTTGGGGTTGGATTTCTAGTTTACTCGATAATAGGCTTATTGTTGGCATTGAAATGATGATTAAGATATATTAGGATGATGTTTTAGTCAATTACTCAATTAAGATATAAATAGTTGTTAGGTTTTCAAATACTAGGGGTTTTCCAATCTCCCATATTGTGCTTATATTGGATATATGTGTGTATATCTACTTAACCTATCTAGTTATGGATCGTAGTTGGATGGTTTGTAAAAGCACAAGTGATGAGTATCTGAAGGGAGTGGAAAAGTTTATAGAATTTGCTCAAAGAAATATTCCTAATAGTAATGGAATGTTTTGTTGTCCTTGTGTCAAATGTTTGAATACAAGGAAATGTGTGGTTAAGGATATACATACTTATCTTATTTGTTTTGGGATTTGGTTGAATTATACAAGATGGATATGACATGGTAATGTGTTGTTAAATAACAAGCCAAGTGTCTCCCAAAGTAAGGAAGTTGACGTAGATATGGAGGATGATCGAGTAGAGGACATGATCCGTGATGTTGGACAAGAATCTTTTCGGCGAGCACATGTGTATGAAACATTGTGAAGTGATGTGGATAAGACTTTGTATCCGGGGTGCACTACTCATACACGGTTGTCAGTGGTATTAAAATTGGTCAGTGTGAAGGCGAGAAATGGTTGGAGCGATAAAAGCTTCACCGAATTGCTTGAATTTTTGAAAGACTTGCTTCCAGAGGGCAACACATTTCCTGACCGTAACTATGAGGCGAAGAAGGTATTGTGTCCGATGGGTATGGATTATAAGAAGATACACGCGTGGCCCAATAATTGTATATTGTACACAGGTGATTATGAAAAGATGCACGATTGCCCCAAGTGTGGGTTATCACGCTACAAAGTGAAGGATGGTGATGATGGCGATTATTCGCATAATGTAAAAGACGCAAAGAACCTTAGATGGCATGGTGATGAGAGGAAACGTGATGAACAGGTTCGCCATCCGGCTGATTTTGTGCAATGGAAGAAAATTGATACTTTGCTTCCATATTTCGCCAATGAGCCAAGAAACCTTAGGCTTGGAATATCTATGGATGGAATGAATCCATATGGTAACTTAAGTAGTATTCATAGTTCATGGCTTGTTCTCCTGATAATTTACAACCTACCTCCTTGGTTGTGCACGAAGCAGAAATACATGATGTTATCTATGATGATTTCGGGCCCAAAACAACCAAGAAATGACTTAGATGTTTATCTAAGTCCGTTGATTGAAGACTTGAAAATGTTGTGGGTGGAAGGTGTTGATGTAGTTGATGGGTATTCTCACGAGACTTTCAAGATGCGTGTCATGTTATTTTGCACCATCAATGACTTTTCAGCATACGAGAACTTGTCAGGGCATAGTGTTAAAGGGCATAAAGCTTGCCTTATATGTGAAGAAGGCACATGCTTCACTCAATTGGCTGGGCATCGGTGATTTCTTAGACGTGATCACCCATATCGTGAATTGGAGAAAGCTTTTAACGGATGCCAGGAAAGTGAAAATGCTCCGACGGCCTTAAACGGAGAGCAAGTTTATCAACGGGTGAAGCACATCAATGTTATCACCGGCAAGGCCAAAAATAAGGCTAAGGCTATTGAGAAAAACATATGGAAGAAGAGGTCGATATTCTTTGATCTTCCATACTGGTGCAAACTTGATGTCACACACTGTATTGATGTGATGCATATGGAGAAAAATGTGTGTGATAGTGTAATCGTAATGCTTCTCAACATTCAAGGCAAGACAAAGGACAGCGTTAGTGCTCGTCTCGATCTTGTTACGATGGGTATACGAGAGCAGTTAGCTCCAGTTATTGGGGATGGTAAGCGAATATATTTGCCTCCAGCATGTCATACTTTGTCAAAAAAAGAGAGACAGAGTTTTTTTGATTGTCTTCAGGGCATCAAAGTTCCACATGGTTACTCTTCAAATGTCAAAAAGATTATCTCAGGTGATCTCAAATTAGTTGGCTTAAAGTCTCATAATTGCCACGTCTTGATGCAGCAACTACTGCCTATGGCTATTCATGGTATTGCTCCTAAAAATGTTAGACATGCCATAACTAGGTTGTGCTCATTCTTCAATTCTATATGTAGCAAAGTCATTGACCCCCATAAGTTGGATGAGTTGGAAGTTGACGCTGCTATAATCTTGTGCCAATTGGAGATGTATTTTACTCCTTCATTTTTTGACATCATGGTTCACTTAATTGTTAATTTAGTTAGGGAGATTAGATTATGGGCCCCTTTTTTTGAGGTGGATGTATCCAGTTGAGCGACACATGAAGATCTTGAAAAGGTATGTGAAGAATCCACACCGTCCCAAAGCATCTATTGTTCAAAGGTATGTTGCAGAAGAAGCTATTGAGTTTTGTTCAGACTACCTTCCTAAAACAGATCCTATAGGGGTTCCTAAGCCTCGTCATGATGAGATAAGAAGTGAAGGTAAGGGTCCACATGGTGTATGTTGAGACCTCATAAGTCTGGAACACATTCAATGTGTAAATTCTCTAAGTTTTGATGATTCTAAATATATTAAGTATAGTAATATTGAACCATGTGAAATTACTGATAAGTCTATTAAGTGTGCAGAAAAATAGACTTAAGGTCACTCGTCTAAATCTGACCCGTCTAAGTTTTTCAAAGAAGCGGTTTTGTCTGACTTGTCTGAAAAACCACCATCTAAAACTGAGACAACTCAGACTGAGGTCAAGTCAACTCTCAGTCAAAGTTCTACTCAAGAAGATGACGTGGCAAAGAACAAGTTCTGAAAGATCATCAATTGATCATCTGTCCGAAGAAGACTTGCTCACCCATCTAATTTTGTATAGATGCACCCATCTAAATTTGGACTCCACTGCACCTGTCTAAGTGTCAGACTGTCAGAAGAAAGTCCAAGTCAACTTTATTTGAAAAAGATGAATTCCTTAAGGATCTCGAAGACCTCTGGATAAAAGCACCAAGCACATAGAATAAAGAAATCATTCTTTCAAGTTTTTAAGGAATAAACACGCTCCCTCTTTACTGCGCCAGTGACTTTTAGCTATTTCAAGTACAAATTAAAAGTACTTTCCAAAAGGTGAACTGAGTGTTGTACTGAAATGGGATATTCTCTGCTGCAAGTACAAAAGGTTTGCTACTGCAACTCTGAAATAACAACTACTCAGAACAAAGTGTACTCTTGGTCGCATATGTCAAAGCTCAACATCCCTGAACATTTAATGCTTACACAGAATGACTATTTTGCGTTAATGGCGTCCCATAAGTTCAAGTTAAAGAAGCACACTTTATGAAGCTGTGTTTAACGTATCAAATTGATTGAAACCTTTAAATAGTGCAAACCTTGAAGAGGAAGATAAGAGAGACATTGCGCATATTCAAAGAAGCATTTACTCTGGTCATTTATTTCTTCATTCCTTCATTAATTATCTCTTTGAGTGTTAACAGAAAGACTTGCAAAGCTGTATTAAATACTCAAAACCTTTTACCCTTTACTGTTGAGCCTGAAGAGGCTAGGTGTGAAAAGAATACTTGTTTGAGTGTGAGCCTGGAGAGGCTAGGTGTGAAAAGAATACTTGTACTGTAATCTGATCAGTTATAGTGATAACCTTGGTCATGCCAAGAACTGGACGTAGCCTTGTTGATTTTTCGGGTGAACAAGTATAAAACTCTTGAGTGATATTCTTCTTCCCTTATCTCTTTAATTTATTTAAGAGTTATTTATTTAAGCTTTTAACTTGGGGAGTTATTATTGTGAATATCAAAATCTCTTTTATCTTGAACTGTGTGTGCATGTGTGTTCTTCTAAAATTAGACGAGTCACCCGTCTAATTTTCTTTGCCTTAGTTTTTGCTTGTTGTGCCTGTAAAAATATTTTCAAAGTTTTCAAAAAAGTTGGTAAACACAATTCAACCCTTCTTCTTGTGTTAACTTTGGTTATTTCAGTTGGTATCAGAGCTCCGCCTCTGGGTTGAGCACTTAATAATGTAGAGGAAAAAGATCTTGGAAATGGCTAGAGAAGCCAGCTCAAGCAAAAATCAAGCAGGAGAAGGATCCTCAACGTCCAGACCTCTATACTTCAATGGAGAGGATTACACACTTTAGTGCAGGAAGAACTTTTCACGTTAGGTAAAAGTACTTTATAACGTCTGAAAAAAGCCTGACGTTATTCGAGCAGACGTTAAAAGTGTAACTTTTAACTTCTATTTAAACTGACGTAAAAGTTCACATTTAACGTTAGTTATTTAATATAACTAACGTTAAATGTGCTACTTATAATGTCTGTTGTTTTAAACAACAGATGTAATAAGTATTTTTTAAAAAAAATTACTTTAAACATCAGTTTGTGGCCTCGGTTTTGAACTAACCAAAAAAAATTTGTTAACAGAAAGCACCTAGAGGAGAAGAGAGACGTTCTTGCAAAGAATAAATCCATAAGAAAAGAAAATGAACCCAGAAAGTTTCAATAACAGAAAGCATCAAATGTTACAAACCATAAACAAAAACAAACTATGAACAAAAAGCAAGAAAGTTTGGAACTTTCAAGAAAAAGCAGGAAGTTTCTTCACAGATCTTCATTTGCATGTCTTCTTCTTAGAAGATCTAGTCCTTTCTTCGAAGATCTGACCCCTTCGCTCGCAGATCTGCCATATTCGTTCGCAATCTTCTTTTTCGCAGATCTGGTCACTTCTTTATGTGGCAGTTCCAGAGGCGGAGCACTGAACAGATGAGCTGTAGTCGATGGCTTCAAGGTGGTGAGATGACAGCAAACACAGATCCAAAAGGGCGGATAGAATTGAGAGCTCTGCGTTCTCCCTCTACTCTGTCTCTAGGTGTCTCTGCGAGAGAGGAAAGAAGCCTTCGAAACTGCCAGTCTTTGGTTGTCAACGATGGTGGAGCAGAGATAGAGGGTCGGGAATGAGACATTGAGGAAGGGGCGGAGAGACTAGGAAGAGACTTGATGATTTCCGAATGAAATGAATAAGGTTTGAGACTTGAATATGGGAGGATTAGGAAGAGAAGGAACTAAAGAGGGAGAGACGCGCTGCTACGACTGTGTTAGGGTTTCGGAAGTGAAGGGTGAAACTTGACTGAAATGAGAGTGAATTGGTTGGGCCGGTTTTAAAACAACTTAAAAGTCATATTTTGCATCAGTTGTTTAAACAACTGACGTTAAAAGTGTATCTTTTAACGTCAGTTGTTTAAACAACTGAAGTAAAAAGTGACTCCCATCACTTTTTACTTTAGTTGTTTAATTAACTGACGTTAAAAGTGATTTAAGTGAACCTGATAATTACAGTTCTCCCACCGCCTCTTTTTTACGTCTCATTTTTGTTTAACAGACGTGTATCCTTCTCATTTATTGAATATTTTCCATTAGTGACATCTACTGGAAAGAAAAGATGAAGTGGTTTCAGCAATTAACTAACTCTAATCTCTGGGATATTATTGGGGAAGGTCCCTACATTCCTAAGGATGACAAAGGATCAGAAATTCCAAAAGCAAGCATCACCTCTGATCAAAAGACAAAATGGCAACTCAATACCAAAACCAGATATGAAATCATGTGTGCTTTAAGCAGAGTGGAGTTTGAGAAAGTCTATGCTTGTGAGTCTGCAAAAAAAAAAAAAAGCAGGAATCACTAGCTATTGCTAATGAAGGAACTAGCAAAGTAAAGGAGACCAAAGTCAGCATGCTGGTCAGAAAGTATGAATTATTTAAAATGGAAGAAGGAGAAACTATTGGCCAAATGTATGGGAGATTTCAAATATAACCAAGGGGTTGAAATCTCTAGGGAAAGTGTAAAAAACTGAGGAGCACTTTCAAAAGATTCTCAGAAGTCTTCCAAAACAATAGAGACCTCTGGTAACTGTTGTATCTCAGGCCAAGGATCTATCAACAATGAAGATGGATGAGCTTCTTGGAACTCTTCAAGTCCATGAATAAGAGTGGATAGATGAAAACAATGGAAAGAAGAGCAAATCCATTGCTCTCAAGGCTGACAAAGAGTCAACCAAATGACCTACCTCTAAATCTCTCAAAGTTGATGAATCTTCGGAAGAATTTGAGGAATCAGATGAGGATGATTCTGAAGATGAGATCATGATTTTTCTCTTCTTACCTGAAAACTGAAAAAGCTCTGGAATGTCATTGTTTGTTATGAATGTAAAAATCCAGGACGTATCAAAGCAGAATGTCCTCAACTTAAGAAGCAAGTTCCCAAAAAGTTCTTCAACAAAAAGAAGAAGGGAATGATGGCTACTTGGTAAGATCTGGATGAAAGCTCCACAGAAAGTGAAGGAGAGGAGCATGAAGCTAATCTCTGTCTCATGGCTGATGCAGATTCAGATTCTGACACTGAGGTACTATCTGAACTAGAGAAGTTGAGTGATGCATATGATGAACTTTTGAAAGGATCCAACTGTTTATCTAAGGCTTTCAAATCCCTCATGAGACAGTATGTTAAACTCTCAAATGAGTATACACAGAAATCTCAAGAGTGTGAAAAGTTAGCTGAAGAAAACAGTAGGCTTAAGACTGAAAAGTCTAAAGCTAAGGTCTATATTGAAACTCTACATTTTGAAGAAGTAATTAAACAGAAAGTATATGAGCTCACCTCAGACCTTGCCAAGTTTTTTAATGGTAGAGAAAATCTGACTAAGCTTTTGGGAGTCAAAGACACTCCCTTAACAAAGAAGGTTTGGGTTATACCAGTCAAGAGCATCATAATGGATCAACAAAATTCTCAAAAATAACTGTTAAATTTATTTCAATTAGTTCAAATAAACCTATATGTACCTATTGTCGAAAAGCTAGACATATTAAGTCCAAGTGTATTCACAAAAAGATAAAGAAGTCTTCACAAACTCCTCACACTAACAGAAAAGGACCCAAGAAAATATGGATACTTAAGTCCATGATAATTCATGTTGCATATATGCTTAACAGGACAAAACAAACACCTGTCATGGTACCTGGAAAGTGGATGCTTGCGACATATGACAGGAGAAAAGTCTATGTTCCTATACCTCCAACCTAAGAAAGGTAGACATATAACCTTTGGTGGCAACAAGAAAGGAAAGGTTGTTGGTGTAGGTAAAATTGGTGGTAATTACCTCCCTTACCTATCATTCGTGATGTATTATTAGTTAAAAGGGTTAAAACATAATCTGCTAAGCATAAGTCAATTATGTGATAGTGGGTTCTCAGTATCGTTTTCTAAGGATACATGCGTAGTTAATGGCACTTGGTACATAGTTTTCTAGGACATGAACAAAATCAAAACAGTTAATGCACTTTCCATGGCAACCCTCATATCAGTTTTGAAAAACATGCTCAACAAGAAGTAACACACTTCAACCACTTTCTTGAATGTGTGTGTGTGTGTATCCCTTATCCCTCAATTTGGCTTTATCATATAGATTCTTATCATTTCCAACCTCTCAATAGGGCCTTGAGTGATGTTCCCACTGGTTCTTTGGATTCAGGGATTTAAATGCACCAAGTTTCCTTCCTAAGAAAAGGGAAGTTTTTGGGCAATTGAAGTTATGTCATTTCACTCCTTTCACTCTAAGTGACGATAGCACTTTGCGGTCACTCAATCATCATTATCATGCAACCCTATCATAAGCTTGACATGTTTCTAACATTAAAAAGCACACAATCATAGCTTCACACAACAAGATGACTTAAATGGCTTGTAATCGAGCTAAGGTTCAGGTGTAATATTTGTATGGACAGTAGCTAACCTTAGGTGGAGTTTAGGATCTTCATTCCACATAAATCCCATTTTGAATATTTCCCATAAATCTACTTTACATTATCACTGGAAAAGGGGGTGTTTATTCTGTTTTTTTTAGAAGAAAATGTGAACAGATACTTTACAGTGTTCATTTCCATTTCTTATAACTTTTCCCATGTCTATTTTGGTACATGGTATCCCCCCCCAAAATTATTCTGGTGGTTGTCCTCAACCCACCCTTCAATTGGAAATTGTAGCTCCACTAAGTACAGTCCCAAACTCCACCTAAAAGGGTAAACGTTGTTTTCCAGGGTGTAGGGCTTGTAATGTGGCTTAACACAGAAAGAAGGGCTTAAGCTCAAAAGGAGTACAAACAATGGTAGATTGATTGGGTTGGCTTTTTGGGTCTAAAGTAGCAAAAACAAACAAGAGTGCCTCAAGCATTGCTGTGTGCAGCATTAATATGTGCAACTGACGGAGAAACAAGGCAAGTTCTATAGAGTAAACACATGAATGGACTTTTTACATGAAAAGACTATTGAGTTCCAAAAGCTTACAGGTTTGATGCTGCTGAATGCTACAACATATATTCAGGGATTTAAATGCACCAAGTTTCCTTCCTAAGAAAAGGGAAGTTTTTGGGCAATTGAAGTTATATCATTTCACTCCTTTCACTCTAAGTGACGATAGCACTTTGGGGTCACTCAATCATCATTCACTTGCAACCCTATCATAATCTTGACATTTTTCTAACATTCAAAAGCACACAATCATAGCTGCACACAATAAGATGACTTAAATGGCTTGTAATCGAGCTAAGGTTCAGGTGTAATATTTGTATGGACATATTAAAATATGCTTCTACCCATTCTGTTATGTAGATTGTATTTTGTTTTGTATGTTCTTCTATTAGTTGTAATTAGTTTTTGTATCAGTTGGGTAGTTAGCTTCTCTTCTATTTTAACAGATCATTCTTTTCTGTTTAGCTAGCTTTTCTGTTTTGGGGGCTTAGGCTTTTATAAAAAGGGCAGCCTCTGGTTTTTTGTATATTGAATCTTTTGAAAACTCAATAGAACAGATTCAGATTATACAGAGATATTATCTGTCTTTCAACATGGTATCACAGAGCGATGATCCTGAGAAGCAAAAAAAGACCTCACCGGAGAAGAAAGAAGGTGCCTCCGGCGAAGGCGAATCCACCAGTTCCGCACCAAACCCTGCCTTTCTCTTAAACTCTTCAGATAACCCGGGGATTCCTCTTGTAGCTGCAACCCTAAATGGTGACAACTACAGAACCTGGGCCCGATCTGTGAAGACTGCACTTAGGGCGAAAACCAAATTAGGTTTTATCGATGGGAGTATCAGAAAGCCATCAATGGATGCTCCCGATTTTCATCTCTGGGATAAGGCTGATTCGATGGTTCTTGCATGGATCTTGAATTCAGTCGACCCTAAGATACATTCTAGCATCTCTCATGCCTCTACTGCAAAGGAGATCTGGGAAGATCTTGAAGAAAGATTTGCTCGGACGAATGCCCCAAGAATCCATCAGCTATGGCGGACCCTCTGCTTGCTTCAACAAGAACCGAGAATGAGTGTCAAAGACTTCTGCACGCAATTCAAAGGTTATCTCGACGAATTGAGCGAACTCCAGACCCTTCCCGAATGCTCATGTGGAGCTGCAAGGGCTCTCATGCAGAGAGAAGAAGAAAACCGGGTGCATCTCTTTCTTGGCAGCCTAGACAGTGAACAGTATGCTCATGTCAAAGCTACCATTCTCAACACTGAACCCTTACCCACACTGCGTACAGCTTTCAACCATGTCTTGAGGGAAGAATCACGATTCGTGGCTGAGAAAGAAAGGAACAACAAGAATGACTCTACTGCTGCATTATATACAAAAAACAATAAGCAAAGGAATCAAGATGGCCCCAAACCAAAATGCGAGCATTGTGGGAAAATAGGTCATATCAAGGCAAAGTGTTTCGAGATTGTTGATACCTAGCCAATAGGGATATGAGGAGAACTCAGAGGAACAACAATAGGGCAACAGGGCAGAATTTGGTAAACCATGCTCATACTGATAAAGTTCAAGGCAAGGAGTCACCAGATGGCAACATCAAGGGACATGCTTTCCATGGAACTCTGATTAACCATGAAAACATGGCTGGTATTGTGAATAGGCTTAAAAGTCAATTTTGGGTCCTTGATAGTGGAGCTTCACACCACATGACTTGCCTTCTTACTCTTCTGAAGGAAGTTAGGAAGATTGACAAGCCTTTTCATATTATAGTTCCAACTGGTGACACTGTGCTGGTTGAAAGAATTGGAACTTTTCAGCTAAATGAAAATATAACCTTACATAATGTTTTATATGTTCCCAAATTTAATTGTAATTTGATTTCAATTCATAAATTGATCTGCGATTTAAACTGTAGAGTGATTTACACTAAGAATGTTTGTGATATACAGGACCAAATTTCGAAGAAGAGGATTGGATTAGGTGAGCTGAAAGATGGAGTCTATGTGGTCAAGATAGATGCAGAAACTTCAGTTTTGGCAATGGCGGGAAGAGACCTCACTAACTTGTGGCATGGAAGAATGGGGCACCCATCCAACCAATCCTTGCAGTGTATCTCTCCTTTACTTTGTAGCAACTTTAAATTCAATAAAGTAGAATGCTGTGATGTATGCCATAGGGCAAAGCAGTGTAGGCTTGTTTTTTATCAAAGTAAAAATAAAGAAACTGAACCTTTCAGTCTTGTACATTGTGATCTTTGGGGAAAGTATCATACCCCCTCTAGTAATGGGTCCCATTTCTTCCTTACCATTGTGGATGATTACACAAGGGGAACCTGGGTTTACCTTTTAAGGGATAAAGGAGAAACTAGTAATGTTCTTAAGTCTTTTCACAATATGGTAAGGACGCAGTATAATAGAAACATTAAGAAACTAAGAAGTGACAATGGAACTGAATTTCTAAATTCCACCCTTAGAAATTTCCTTCAAGAGGAAGGAATAGCTCAAGAAACATCCTGTGTTGCCACTCCTCTGCAAAATGGGAGAGTGGAAAGAAAACACAGGCATATCCTCAATGTGGCAAGAGCTTTGAGGTTTCAAGCCAACCTACCCATAAGTTTTTGGGGAGAATGTATCCTAGCTGCCACCTACATCATAAATAGGACTCCTACTGTAGCCAACAAAGGGATTACACCTTATGAGATGTTATTCAACAAGAGTCCATCCTATGACAATCTAAGAGTCTTTGGATGTTTGTGCTATATGAGAAATGCTTCCAAACATAGAGATAAGTTTGATGCTAGGGCTGAAAAATGTGTTTTTATAGGATATCCCTTAGGGCAAAAAGGTTGGAAAGTCTATAATTTAAAGACTAAAGTTTTAAGTGTGTCAAGAGATGTCATATTCTATGAAAACATTTTTCCTTTTGGTCCAAATCCCGAGAACAACTTAGGTTATTCACAGGAAGACAAGTCTTTCACCTTCCAAGTTCCTCAGGTTCATGAAACTGAGGACTTACATAACCAAATAATTGAAAGGGAGCATAACAGAGATGTTTTTGAACAAGAACAGGACATTCAGGATTTTGAGATTCCTGAAACAGATGTCCTGAACCAGGGGGAGCCTCAAATGGCCACCCAACAACCCACAAGAAATGAAATTAGGACAAGGCAGACTCCTTCATATCTAAAGGACTATTACTATTATAACACTGCCAACAATCCTACCCTCATGTCATTACAGCCAGCATCCAAGACTGACATAAAATATCCCGTTTCCAAATATATAAACTATGACAGTTTTCCTAATAAACACAAAGCCTATCTGGCTGCCATTGCTCAACAAGATGAGCCTAGAAGTTATATAGAAGCTGTTCAAAAGGAAAAGTGGAGAAAGGCCATGGAACATGAAATTAAAGCTCTTGAAGAAAACAACACATGGGAGCTTATGCAGCTTCCTAAAAATAAGAAAACTGTGGGCTGCAAATGGGTCTACAAGCTTAAATATAAAGCTAATGGGGAAATAGAAAATATAAAGCTAGGTTAGTAGCCAAAGGCTATACCCAAATTGAGGGAGAAGATTTTAATGAAACCTTTGCACCTGTGGCCAAAATGACCACTGTAAGGTGCTTGTTATCCGTGGCTGTGGCAAAAGGATGGCAGTTCCATCAAATGGATGTGAGCAATGCCTTCCTTCATGGAGAATTGGATGAGGAGGTTTACATGGAACCTCCACAAGGTTATTCTATTCCTAAAAAGGGTATGGTCTGTAGACTGAGAAAGTCCATCTATGGACTGAGACAGGCCTCTAGAAATTGGTACTCTAAGCTGTCTCAGTCCCTCATTACTTATGGCTTCATAGAATCTGAAGCAGATCACAGTTTATTCATATATGATCACAATAATGTTTTCTTGGCTGTTCTAGTCTATGTAGATGACCTAGTAATAGTTGGAAACAGTGACACTGAATGCAACACCTTTAAGGAATACTTGAGTAAGTGGTTTCACATGAAAGACTTAGGTACTCTTAAATACTTTCTAAGCATAGAAGTAACTAGAGACAAGAGTGGTCTTTTTTTGTGTCAAAGAAAATACATTCTTGACATATTGAATGAATGTGGCATGCTTGGTTGCAAGCCAGCCTTGTTCCCTTTAGAACAAAATCAAAAACTAATTCTAGATGAAGGAGACCCTCATCAGAATCCTTCACAGTATAGGAGACTTGTTGGTAGGCTTATTTATCTAACCATAACCAGACCTGACTTGAGTTTTTCTGTGCACACTTTAAGTCAATTTATGAAGGATCCCAAACAAACACATTGGAATGCAGCCCTCAGGGTTCTAAGATATCTTAAAAGCACACCAGGTCAGGTCATACTGCTGCCAAAGGAAAATTAGTTACAACTGATTGGTTATTGTGACTCGGACTGGGCTTCTTGCCCCATAACAAGGAGGTCAACTACTGGATACTTAATGAAGCTAGGGTCTGCTCCCATCTCTTGGAAGACCAAGAAACAAACCACTGTTTCTAGATCCTCCAATGAAGCTGAATATAGAGCCATGGCCCATGCAGAAAGTGAGATTCTCTGGTTGCATAGCCTTCTAAAGAGCTTGAAAGTGAATTGTAGAATGCCAACTACTCTGCATTGTGACAACCAGGCTGCCATACACTTGGCTGCAAATCCAGTATATCATGAAAGAACAAAACACATAGAAGTGGATTGCCACTTTATTAGGAAACACATGCAGTCAGGAGCCATCAAGCCAGAATATGTGCCTACTAAGTTGCAGCAAGCAGACATTTTCACTAAGGCTTTAGGAGCAAAATTGTTCAAAGACTTAGCTAGCAAGATAGGTGTTCAATCTTATCACACTCTATCTTGAGGGGGAGTATTAAAATTGGCTTCTACCCATTTTGTTATGTAGATTGTATTCTGTTTTGTATGTTCCTCTATTAGTTGTAATTAGTTTTTGTATCAGTTGGGTAGTTAGCTTCTCTTCTCTTTTAACAGATCATTCTTTTCTGTTTAGCTAGCTTTTCTGTTTTGGGGGCTTAGGCTTTTATAAAAAGGGCAGCCTCTGGTTTTTTGTATATTGAATCTTTTGAAAACTCAATAGAACAGATTCAGATTATACAGAGATATTATCTGTCTTTCAACAGGACAGTAGCTAACCTTAGGTGGAGTTTAGGATCTTCATTCCACATAAATCCCATTTTGAATATTTCCCATAAATCTACTTTACATTATCACTGGAAAAAGGGGTGTTTATTCTGTTTTTTTTAGAAGAAAATGTGAACAGATACTTTATAGTGTTCATTTCCATTTCTTATAACTTTTCCCATGTCTCTTTTGGTACATGGTATCCCTCCCAAAATTATTCTGGTGGTTGTCCTCAACCCACCCTTCAATTGGAAATTGTAGCTCCACTAAGTACAGTCCCAAACTCCACCTAAAAGGGTAAACGTTGTTTTCCAGGGTGTAGGGCTTGTAATGTGGCTTAACACAGAAAGAAGGGCTTAAGATCAAAAGGTGTACAAACAATGGTAGATTGATTGGGTTGGCTTTTGGGTCCAAAGTAGCAAAAACAAACAAGAGTGCCTCAAGCATTGCTGTGTGCAGCATTAATATGTGCAACTGACGGAGAAACAAGGCAAGTTCTACAGAGTAAACACATGAATGGACTTTTTACATGAAAAGACTATTGAGTTCCAAAAGCTTACAGGTTTGATGCTGCTGAATGCTACAACGTATATTTTAATTCTCACCCCCCCCCCCCCCGCCCTAGGTTGATACCTAGTGCATTCTTCACCCCTAAATCTTTAGATAGGGGTCAGTGAAACCCAATTCTTATTTTAATTGGTTTTTCATTTTTACAATCATCTTCTTAGGCCCAATTTAAGGTCAGCGAGATAGTGTTGTGAAAGATCTAAAAGAGTGACAGCCGCATTGAGCATGCAATTTTATACAATCACAAACAATTTGCCTTCATCAGATGCACATGGAAAGCAAACAACTGATTCATTCATTTAATTTTTCTTTCAATATGGCCCCTACTTAACATTAATCTTTAATCATTTTGAAACAGTAGGGGCAGACCACTACAACTTTCAAACAGAAATTAAAACTAACAGACCTAACTACAAACACAACCATTAACATAAAAAAAAACTAAACTAAAGAGAGAGATAAATAGAATCCTGGTCATCTGATGCTGCAGCACCGTGGGTGGAACTTTTGCTCAAGCCTGAGCGAAACGAGAACTGCTCCTTTTGTTGCCAGATCTGGCCAGCTGCTTCATTGTTGGGTTGCATGTTGCTGGAATCTCCTTAGTGATGGTCACCTCATCACTTCCTTCCTTTTCAGCTTCACCATCCACCCTCCACCAGCTTTTGCTTGAACCTTAGTGGCTTTGAAAGCCTTAAGTGGCCCAGCTTTGCCAAGACTAGGCATGTTATCTTCAGAGTCCTCACTGGTTTCAGTAGGAGTCTTCTGAGCATCCTCATTATGTCTTTTCTTCTTTCTGATCATGGGAGGAGCCCTATGCTTGATTCTGCCTTTCTTTGGGGGAGGGGGGCCTTCTGTTGCTTCTTCAACCATCTTCTCCTTGCCTCTTTTAGATCCACTTGGTTGAACTGGTGGTGGTGGTGACCATTCAGAACTCACTTCATTGTTGTTAACAGAGTGCTCACTTAAGCTGGCGTTTGTAGGGGGTTTCTCTGGTGAAGAAGTGACTGTCTTAAAGGGTTCAAATACAGCTTCAGGAAATTGGGGCAAAGAAAAGGGCTGTTGGATCTTGTTGAGCTCAAAAGTCTTCTTCTGCCACATGAATTGTTCCCTGGAGAAATTCCAGAAAAGCTGTTGATGCTTCATGTGATGCTGCTTTTTGGAATTTGTGTATCAAACAAGCACAGTGGAATAATTTCCACCATGAATCCTTACGAATGGTCATGGTTCTTGTTTCAAAAATTTACCTCTTGTAGCACAGACCTTTGATTTGAGTCGCTGCAAATCATGAGCACTGCACGAACCAGTAATGCCTCTACGTAGTCCACACGAATAGATAAACACATTTCACGTGTTTAATCAGAGTGCACCTCTAAGCACTACTAGGTGCGAGAAGAGATGCGGCGGTGTTTTCGTTTTCAAGCAAATAGGGAACTGAGTGCGGCCAGAGAATGTGTTGTGCGGCCAAGCACTCTATCTCTACCTTATATAGGTAGCGCCCCACTTCACCAAATAGGGTTTAACTTGACCCTCTTGGGCTCATTTGTTATGAGCATGGCGCAATAGAAATTTGGGTCTAACCCAATTTCATTTAGTTCCCATTAATCTGCTATAAGTGTGTGACCCTATAGGTTCCCATAACATTGATAATAATATTAAATCATATTTAATATTATAAACAGTGAGCGGTGTCTAGCAACACATCCTTGCCACCCAAGTAATGAGAAAATCAGTGATTTGACGTATCATTTCTGTGATCAATGTTCATGTGTATTATTATCCCTTTGTCCTTATATCTGTATTGAACACAAGGCATCGAATGTGTCATCCTTGTATAGTTCAATATTATGTTCCTTGATATCTGAGTAGACTTAATATTAAATGAGGTCAATATCTCATATTTACTCATTTCAGCACGACCATGCATTTTACAGTCTCACTCTATCAAGGGGGCCCACCGATAATACTCCTGTTATGTAGGAGGGACAAATCCCATCTAGATCACTCACATCCCTATGCAAGACTTGCGGTGTACCCAATGATCGGCTTTATAGTCATCCTGTTACAGATAACGTTTGACGGTATTAAAGCACATAACTCCTTATGTAGGGACCGTAGTGATTTCAGGTCGAAGGATTGCATACACCATTGTCACTGTGAGAACTACTTATGACACTTACATAATGTTCCATGTAGTATTCCCACGACTGGTCAATCTAGTACATCATTACTCTAATGTGTACCTATGTGTGTGACTTGATATCTCATATCCATGACCCGTGAGAAATGGTCATCGCTCCACACACGTAATAGTCATCCCCCCACTTTCCTTTTCTTCTTTCTCTAATTCTCAGACCTCTCTCTCTCTTCTCTCAGCCGTACGCGACCATGACCACCTTCCCCGTGACCGCCGCCCGACACCGTGACCCTCTGCTCTTCTCTCTTTCCCCCCTCTCCCTCTCTCCCCTCCCTCTCCCCCTCGCTTCTCCCTCGCGCCCATGCCCTCTGTCGCGCTGCCAGACCCTCCGCCGTGTGCCACACCCTCTGCCACCACCTGAGCATCCCCCCATTTTCACTCCCACCACTGCCACAGGTTTGCCTTGTCTCCACCATGAATTTGATTTTCTTCACTGTTTTTTGGTTGATTTGATGAGACTTGTCCCTATTTTTTGTTGAAGGCACAGTGTCGCCACCAACACCACGGTAGCAGCCACCACTGTCAGTAGGGACTTGCACTGTCAGTTTATACAGTTTATATTTAAATTTTTAATTTTTTTAAATTTGTTTTAAATTGTTTTTATTGGTAATTAGTATGAAATTCCGATAGTTTGTTTGTCAAATTATGTAGTTTCTATGAAATTATGTAGTTTGTATGTAATTATGTAGTTTGCAAAATTATGAAATTATGTAGTTTATTGTTAATTTTTTATTAATTTGAATTTATTTTAAAAAAAATTATTTTTAATTAGTTTGAAATTCGGATTTTGTACTTATGAATTAAGTTTGTTATAAATTGAAGTCTGTTTGCCATATATTATATCTAATTTAATTTCAATTAGTAAAAATAATTAATGGAGTTTGTTTGTGAAATAATTAATTAACTAAGGAATAATTAATATAGCTCTAATCTAATTAATTAAGTAAAGCAATGAGTATTTGTTTGCCAAATTTTCCAATCCTAATTGTTTTGCTTATGTGTTTGTTTGCAAACTTTTCAGTCTTGTTGCTAAAAGTTTTATTTTATTTTAGAATATAATTAATAAGTTCTTGAGAAAAACCTTAGTCACCCGTTCGAGGTTCAATATTATCGAGCATGTGTACTCGTGGTCATGGTATCGCTCATTTTATTGAATCTTGAAATGTCCAATTGGGACAGTTTGGGAAAAAACTTTTTCTCCACTGCTATATTAATTACTCGTTGATTCTCATTTATTAAATAGTTGATGAGATTTCGGTTCGATGCATTTCCTTTTGTTCTCTGGGTCCATTCTTGATTGTGGTATCTTACCGCAGTCAAGTCGTGTCCTTGGAGACCGACGGGAAATGCTGCCGAAATTTCGTCAGCTATAAGACATGAGAAGTAATGAGTAAGTAGTATAAAACAATGGTGAAGAAGTTTATTCTCGAATGTGATAGGGCCATACCATTTAAAGAAAGAGAGCTCATCAGGGTCATAGAATCATGTTTAAATATACGTAAATTTATCTGAAAATGTAGAAGGATAGAATATTATCCCTCGAGTCATAGTTGGGTGTATGATAGGAACGAGTCTGGAAGATGGCGTCTGAAACAATCATTTGTAGTTGGAGTTGAGGAGTTTATATCAAAAGCTAAGCAACATTGTGAATATGCCGAAGATGAGGGATTAGATGTCCGTGCATAAAGTGCAATTGTACAAAGGTTTTGACTGATGATGAAGTGAAGGTACACCTATACTGACGTTGGTTCATGTAACATCCTAAAATCCTAATATAATTTTTTTTAATAAAAAAAAGTTTAAGTTATTACAAGATTTAGTATAGAAAATTATTAGTATTAGAATTTATTGGAATTATATAAATTTTTTTTGGTTCCTCGGGGTATCCTCTACACGCAACTGCGGAGACTAATCCTTCGAGTCGGATAGAACCACAAGGGTTGCATTCCCAAGACAAAGATTCGAACTCAAGACCTCTTGATTAAGCTGGATGAGACCTGTGTTATCTCATCCAAACGTTCTTGGATATTGAAATTATTATATAATTAATTATAAAGAATGCATTTTGGGGTTTTAATATATATATATATATATATATATATATATATATATAAGGGCTGCTCTACGTGAGCAAGCCCATGTTTTCATTTGTTGAATGTTAGCTTTTGCCAAATTCATCAATTCATGTACCTCCTTGTTTTTTTTTTTTTTAAAAGGACAAAAGGTCCCACAAAATTAAGAGGTTTGGCTTTTAGCCAAATTGCAAGCAACTCACGTGGAGTTGCTGCTGGAACCTAATCAAATAGAAGAATTCAAAGTGAGTTCTTATAAATAATAGTGGGCCGCATGTGCTATGGTCATTCTGTGGTACCGTTTGCACTAGGACTTGTTTTGATAATTTTGGAGTTTTTGGATATCTACAAGAGGTGAGTAAAAATATTTTTTCTCATCTTTTTATGGTACAATTAATTTAAGATTTTTATATGTAATTTGGTTTGTCATAAAAAAAATAGGATTTTTGGATTCTTGATTTGAGACTCTTAAAATATTTTATTGATGTTTGAGGAATTGATCTAATTGTATATTTTCCTGGATTTAATAAAGAAATAGTGTTATATTAAATTTGTCATATTGTATATAAGTTCTTTTCTATTGTTTGTTAGCAAAACCATTACCAAAGTCAAACTCAATGAATTGGAGTGAGTTTTGATTTCTTTTCCCCTGGAGGTGAAATTCTACTCTACTAATTCAAGGCCATATTATGTTAGAAATTGGAATTGAGATTCACTTTCCTGATCATGTTTATGTGGTGTATGGTTACATGTATGATATTGTTTAACAAAATTTAAATTAAATTTTGTTTAATTATAGTATAGTTAATTCCAACTTTACTTATATGAAGTTATAATGTTGTCGTGACTTGCTATGTTATTTTATATGATGCTATAGTGTTGTCGTGACATGCTTGGTTATATTATATAATGTTAAAGTGTTGTCTCGGCATGACAATATATTGTTGTTAGTGATGCATGGAGTTCGATAACCCATCTAGTAGTCATCTGGGATGACATACTACATTATGCATGAGTTAGTCATCACCTTCCGGGAAGGGATGACAGTATACATTCTATTCCGAGAATAGAATGAGAGGTATCACCATCTGGGATGGGATGTCAGATTATTGAAAATATCCACATCTGCGATGGGATATGAGATACCTCCATCTGGGATGGGGAAGGCAGGATGTCATTGCATGGATATGAGCTCATAGACCTTAGTGGATCTGGGATTCTCACCGGTTTCAGGAACCAAAGAGTCAAGTCAAGTGGTTCTGGGAACCACCGAGTCATATTCAAGGAGTTGCATTGCATAGAATATGCATGGTTAATATGATTAAATGTAATGAGATGTGACTGAATTTGATTTTAAGAGTTGGTGGTTTAATGTATGATATTGATTAATTTGTACATTATTATTTTAAAGGTTTATCATAATTATTTTTTCGTGGGTACTATGATTGATTTTCCGGTTTCCGCGCCGGCTGAGAACAACACTATTTGCGAACCTTTTTATTAAATCGTTTTTATTCACTGTGATTATATCTTATTAAAAGTAGTGTTTTCGGAGCACGAGGACGATGTCACTGAGACTGAAGAGGCTTGAAAACTTAGTGAATTATCTTAGTTATTTTCTAGCTTGGTTAGTATTTTTTTAAATAAGGAGTCGTTTGTGGCTAGACACGTTTATTTATTTATCGTTGGATTTATTAGTAGACGTCCGGTTTGAGGCAAATGAATTTACTTTGTAACGATTTATTAACTTTGTTACTTATTATTTATGAGATATTTATTTTAGACTAATTTATTTTATAACATTTTTATTTTGACTATATTTAAATTATGTTTTAATACGGGTTACTATTGTAACGAAGGGCGTTACAGTTCAAGCCTAATTATTGAATATGGATTGATCATGGCGAGGAGTTGCTGAATATTGATCTAAATGAAATCGGTGGTGACGATCACGACATGGGTGCATCAGGCAGTGGATTACACGACGACTATGTCGAACAACTCCAGTCAATGCAGTGGATGGTGGATGATTGTCTCGGTCAACGTGGGACTTTTGTGGCGAATGAGACTGATGACATGGAAGAGCCTCATAATGAATCGGCACAGAGATTCTACAATTTGTTGTTAGAGACAAATAAGCCATTGTTTGAAGGGGCATCAGATTCAAAATTATCATTTTGTATTAGGCTTTTAGCTTGCAAGTCCAATAGTCGTGTTAGATCATGTTGAGAGATTTAGCGTACGAGTCCTATAGCCGTGTTAGATCATGGCATACATACTTCTTTAATGGGTACAAATTCCACACATATGAATGGAACGTGGGAAAAAAGACAATTAATAGCGGAGTTGTCGTACAGGATGAAGCTGGTGGTGAATTTTATGGGGTCATAAAACACATATACGAGTTACAATACAATACTACTACTTATCCTAAAAAAGTAGTCTTATTTTATTGTAACTGGTTTGATCCATCGAGGACAGTCATAAAGGTGGATCCCAATTATGGAACCGTGGACATTCGCATGGCCAGAATATATCAACATTTTGATCCATTTATAATTGCTCAGAATGCAAAACAAGTTTATTATGTCCCTTATCCATCAATGCGAACGGACAAACGAGGTTGGTGTGTTGTTGTCACTACCAAGCCTAGGGGTCTCATAGAAATCGATGATACAGAGGATGAGACACCCTTCAAGGCGGATGAATCGTCACATGTCAATGAAGTAATTGAGGTCGAGCGTATTACTGGCATGTTGGGATCTGAAGCTGGTGGAGAAGAAGTGGTCATTGGTAATCAGTCATCGATGCATGCATCATCAGAGGAAGAAATCGAAAGTGATGACTCAATGGAAGAAGACGAAGAGTCAGATTTAGAATCAGATGATGATACCGAGTCTGAATAGGAATTTTCTGTTAAGTATTTTTTATTGTATTTTAAATATTTGCTTATGCAATTAAATGTAAGACCTCACAAGTTTCAATGTTAGATATTATTAATTATATGTATATTTTGATTACTCTATTAGATATCGTTTGATTTATTGTTTTTAAATTGATTCATAACTGTGCTATAAAAATAGCCATGTCAGTATCAGGAGGACAGCCACCCCGCCCCCCACCGCCTAGCGGTGATAAGGGGAAGGGGAAGGCTAAACGGGGACGTTACATCGTCAAATCCCAGGTGCTAGATTTTGATGCTGCTGGTTCATCCGTACCCACCCCCATCCCTTCAGCACCCATCCCAGTTGTACCTACCCCGACCCCTACAGGAGCCTTCCCCACCCATTCTACACCTTCCCCGACCCATTCTACACCTCACAAACCCATATTACACCATCCCTGTAACACCATGTTTTATTTAAGACCGATTAACTTAATAAAATGAGGATTTTCAGAATTATTTTCGAAATAACCTCTTTAAATATTGGAACTTTGCATTCATAAAAATATTACTTGATAAACATTTGATAAATTTAAATCTTCTTCAAATAAAAGTTTGATAACTGGTCTTACATCAATAGCAAGGAGAGAAAAGAAATACAATTTCATTTTGAGCACTAAAACATAGTTAATTTCGCAAAACAGAACCACTTTCAACAAAAATCAGGTTTGGGATTTAAGGTTCATAACACAATTTGGGGAAAAATTAATCTAACCAAAGAGTGATGAAATTGGTTTAGGGAAACACTAATTCACAGTCCCAATTTCCTCAAACCCTAACCCTAACTTCTGATTTCAGTTTTAATTTTTGAAATTCGTGTGACACCCGGTGCTGACGAGGGCGGGGAGTGGTAGCCGGTGCAAGAAGGCACAAACAAGAAGCGGTTCCTGGCAGGCTTTTAGGCAGAGGAGGTACATCAATAAACCGATTGCACACCGGAATGAGAGGGATCCAGAGACTGTGTAGGTATGGGACTATATAGTTGAGTATGACATGTATGAATTGAATGGCACTACCAATACTAACAAGATGCACCTTCTTTTCGGTAGCCCATCACTTAAGAACTCCACAGTTAAGCATGCGTGACTTGGAGCAATTATGGGATGGGTGACCTCCTGGGAAGTTTTCCCATGAAACGTGTGATGGGTACAGTCGTCAATCCATAAAACAGCCATGGATGTTAAAAATGGTATCAGAGCGGCACCTCTCTCAGTACGGTGTGGTTCGGGGACGAACCAAATGGAAGCTGATGGGCATGTGACACCCGGTGCTGACGAGGGCAGGGAGTGGTCGCCGGTGCAAGAAGGCACGGACAAGGAGCGGCTCCTGACAGGCTTTTAGGCGGAGGGGTACATGAATGAACCGATTGCACATCGGAATGAGGGGGATCCTGAGACTCTGTAGGTATGTGACTATATAGTTGAGGATGATTTATATGAATTGATTTGGTACTACCTATACTAACAAGATGCATATTCTTTTCGGTATCCCATCTCTTAAGAACTCCACAGTTAAGCGTGCTTGACTTGGAGCAATTCTGGGATGGGTGACCTCCTGGGAAGTTTTCCCAGGAAGCGTGTGAGTGAGGACAAAGCACGCTGAAAAGACCCGTGTTGGTTTGTGGGGACAATCGTCAATCCATAAAGCAGTCAGGAATGTTAAAATCCCGACCCATATTACGCCATCCCCAACCCACGACACTCACTAGCTGGCTACTCGCCGCACCCTACTGTACCCACACCACACCCACCACTGTAATGGCCTTCATTACATTTGTAACCCAACTAAAAATGTAATAAAATTCTTTAAAACATTTAATAAGGCATAAACCTCCAATAAAATTTTCACAAATTATATATGTCTGAAAATACCTCAATAATTTTATAATAAACATTGGTAAGATAATCCTTACATAAATAAAATTAATTGCCTCAAAATTCGGGCGTCTACTAGAATTAACCCAATGATAAAATAAAATGATATGGTTCTAGTACAAATGACTCCTTATTGAACATAATATTAACCAAATATAATAAATAGATAAAATCAAGTACTAAGTCTTCAAGTCTCCTCGGTCTCAAACGTGACGTCTTCCTGCTCTGAAAACAACACTTTTAATGAGATTTATAATCCCAGTGAACAAAAACAATTTAATAAAAAGGTTAGCAAAATAGTGTTGTTCTTAGCCGGCGCAATAACTGTAAAATCAACCATGGTACCCGCAAAAATTGTAATACATAATAATCTCTTTAAAATAAGCAAAAGTTGTTCAAAATCACATATAATTAAAAGTATCTCAACAGTCAAAACATTCACATCTCAAGCTTTTAATCATGTCAATCATGCATACTCTATGCAATGCAACTCCATGAACACGACTCGGTGATTCCCAGAATCACTTGACTTGACTCTTTGGTTCTCATAACCAGTGTGAATCCCAGATTCACTAAGGTCTATGAGCTCATATCCATGCAATGACGTCCCACTGCCTTCCCCATCCCAGATGAAGGTATCTAATATTCCATCTCATATGTGAATAATTTATTAGTTTTGATATCCCATCCCAGATGTGGATATTTTCAATGATTTGATTTCCCATCCCAGATGTGATATCTCTCATCCTATTCCCGGAATAGAATGTATACCGTCATCCCTTCCCGTAAGGTGATGACCAACTCATGCATAATGCAATATGTCATCCTAGATGACTACTAAATGGATTCTCAGACTCCATGTATCACTAACAATGATATAATGTCAGGCCAAGACAACACTGTCACATCTTATAACATAATAGAGCATGTCACATCAACACTATAATATCTTATAACATAACAGAGCATGTCACAACAACACTATAACATCATATAATGTAAAAGAGTAGGTCACGGCAACACCATAACATTATATAACACAACATAACATGTTAAGACAACACGATAACATCATGTAACATAACAGAGTATGTCATGGTAACACCATAACACCATATAACATAACAAAGCATATCACGACAACACTATTCCATCATATAACATATAAAGACATATCAATCAACCATAAACTCATAACAATTTCATATATAATAACATAATTCATAATAATAATCTCTTAATTTAATATTAATTTTGTTTTTATACAAAACCCCCAGATTAGAAAATAGGATTTGATCAACTATTGGTTCTTGCATTCAAAACTCTCCAAAAATCATAATTTAAATTAAAAACTCAGTTTCCCAAATCGTTTGCACCATGGAAGGTTGAGAAAATGTTGTTTTTACTCACCTCTTGAAGACCTTCATGAAGCTCCAAGTCCTACGGCGAATATTCCTAGCGTTTACCAAGAATTATCCTCATCTTCCTATTCCTAGACTCCTTCTTCCACCATCATGTCTCTCCAAATCATGAAATCTCTCTTGTCTAGTGTTTTTCTGAACTTCTAATTTAATTAGGGTTTCAAAATTGCTGCTAATGCACATTAGGTTCGTATTTATAGGTCTCCCAAAGCCCAAAACGTATTAAAACGCGTCATGGTCCACTTATCCAGCGTCAGGTGTAGTATGTTACACATATATTGAGTTATTTACATCCAAAAATTATGAATTTTATATATTTGGAAAGCTAATAAAAATATCTACAACTTTTATGAAGACCGCGAAATCTGAAACGGACGTTTAAAGGGTCAAAATTGTGCTAGAAGTTAGAAAAACGGTTCTGCCTCTGGAACCTGAACATCTTGTACGAATTAGGTCGTAACTTGAGCTCCAAGAACCCAATTTGGACGAATTTGGTGTCTGTATAAAGATAATACACATAGCTATATTTCTTATGAAGACATCCAATCCAAAAGAGTTAGTTTGTACTATTAAATATCCAATTGAAAATGAAAGTCGGATCATATAAAGTCTATTATGCAAAATTGGGCCCAAAACACTAAAAACTATCTATTTAACTTCTTTTGAGTCACTTATGAGATTTTACCCACTTCAAAATTTAAATATAATAATTCTAATAATTTAATTCCTATCAAATTAACTAGTAGCAATTTTTGGGATGTTACAACCACCACCACCACCATCACCATCTGTAATGGCCACATAGCCAGCAGGATTGTCGCTTATGCCGACTCCCGGGATGACGCCATATCTGGACACGGCCATTCCATCCTCATCATCCGCACCCCAGTACGATCACGACACATCATTGCCTGTGCAACAGTCGGCCTTGCAGGAGGACGTGCCTGAGTGGGCCCGGATTCCCGCACCTGAGGATCGACCATGGGTTCAGCCTGTTTCTGGAGCGTAAGTAATTTTTAATTTAATGTTTTATAACAATTACTATTTTAGCTACTATTCAATAAATTTTTTGTTTGTCAGATTGTTGAATTTTAAAAATTATAAACTTTTCAAGTTTATCCCATCGAAAGTGGGATCGAAGAACGTTACCAACGCCATCAAGCAGTATAGTATCGTCGCTTCTGGTCATCATGGGGGTGATACCGAAGGACGATCAAGATCATATCTTCTAATGATTCAGGTAAGTTTTTTATTATTTCCTGTAATTTTATATTTATTTTTCACACATTTTATATATTTTTTGTATAATGGTATTAATATTTTTTCTTTGTTAACAGGACCTTGTGCGATGGTTACCGGAGCATACCTCACAGATACGTGCTATATTTGCCAAGAGAGCAGGTCATAGACCGAGGGACATGCTCCGGGAGCGTAGGGAGAGCCGGATACGTCCGGATTACATCGGCCCCATCATCTGGGCCTAACTATGTGCGTACTGGGACACTCCAGCTTACAAGCTGAAGTGTCAGTAGGCGAAGAGGAATCGAGCTTCTGAGAAGGGCGGGAGCCTACACACGGGTGGTTCGATTAACTGTGACACCCGGGGCCGACGAGGGCAGGGAGTGCTCGTCGGTGCGAGAAGGCACGATCAAGGAGCGGCTCCTGACAGACTTATAGGCGGAAGGACACATGAATGAACCGATTACACACTAGAATGAGAGGGATCCTGAGACTGTGCAGGTATGAGACTATACAGTTGATAGTGGCTTATATGAATTGATTGGTACTACCTATATTAACAAGATGCATCTTCTTTTCAGTAGCCCTTCACTTAAGAACTTCACAGTTAAGCGTGCTTGACTTGGGTGACCTCCTGAGAAGTTTTCCCAGGAAGAGTGTAAGTGAGGACAAACCACGCTGAAAAGACCCGTGTTGGTATGTGAAGTCAGTCGTCAATCCATAGAGCAGCCAAGGATGTTACATTAACCACATGCAGCATGCCATTAACATGGTATGCATATGTAAATAATTTTATTTATAAACTTTATATTTTTATTAATGAATTTAATTTATAATTAATTGATTTTATTCGTGTGTCGTTTGTAGGCAGAAGAACTTGCGCGATCAGTTGATGACCTTACGGTCTTTACACAGACTCATACGCGCGGACATCGGTGAGTTTGTTGATGAGAGGTCGAGGCAGACTGTGGTGAGCTTCGGTGTTTTTTTTACATTTATATTATATGTTATTATTTTAGTTTAATAATGTAATATTTTTAATGTATTGATCGCAGGAGGAGTTCACTACCAGGTTTTGTCAGGTAGCATCCGAGGTTACCTCTTGTTCCGGTGCCTCGGATCCTTCCCAGATGGACCCTGTCGAGGCAGAGCTACTACAGACCCAGGTGTGGGTTCAGGGACGGACCTACGTTAGGTCCCTTGGGGGCATCTGCCCCTACTAACTTTTTTTTCTTTTATTAACTCTTAATTAATTATTTTTTGCCCCCATTAAAAAAAGTTGTTGCCCCCATTACCTTACAATTATATTCTACATAACATTAAAAAATATTGCCCTCATTATCCTACATCACTACTCTACATAATATTTTTATTTTCAACCTGCAACTTGAATTATAAGGTGGATGAGTTGGTTTGGGGGAGGGATAGGGTTTAGAGTGATAAGGAGGTCATGGATTCAATTTCCCTCACCAACATGACACACTAATTACTAATATTTGCCTATAAAAAACACCATACACAATAATTTTCTTTCTCCCTTTTACAGAGTAAAGAAAGATCCCTGTCTTTCTGCAATAACAAAAAAAAACTTTATGCTCCTTATTTGTTTGTCTTGGTCTTTTTATCACTTTAACCAAAAAAAAAATTACAAATGAATTCTTGAATGATTATCAGGTCACATACATAAAAGAGATATTTTTTTATAGTGTTGAAAATAAAAAAATCATACAAAAAATTCAAAATACGATGACACATGGAAAGCAATTTTAGTTTGTGGAAGTTAATTCTTCTATTTTTTTTTAGGTAAATATGTCTTCTAATTTTTTTGGTATACAATGATATAGTTTTTTTATTCTCTAATTTTTGGCTTAGTAATAATGATGTCATTATTTTATCATTTATCCATTTATATTTATTTATAAAAGTATTTATACTATACGATCTTGCCCCCACTGGCCAGAATTCCTGGGTCAGTCCCTGTGTGGGTTGATGTGGTCGACGGGAAGTAGAAGGATCGGATTTACCGTACTGGGAGCCTAACTCGTACCATCCATCGAGGGACACCGAGATTGACCATTCGGGAGCCTACATTCTCTAGCTCACAGGACACGGAGGAGGTGCAGCGGCTGAGGCAGGAGGTGCAGCAGCAGAGGGGGGCGAACGACCGTATGAGGCAGCAGATGTCCTTCTCTACGGTGATGACCGCTGTGCTCGATTTGCTCCCACCCGAGAGGCGCAATGTGACACCCTTACTTGAGCATCACATTAACTACTTTATTTTGCGGAAATTAAAATTTTTTAGAAATTTGTCGATTACTATCAGAAATATAAGATTGTTCTAAATAATTACATTCTTAATAATTAGAGAAGTTTTCTATCATACATCAATAAACATAAATGACTGAAACGTAAATAAAGTAAGATTTGTAAAATACCTTATATATATATATTAAACATAAGACCTTCTTGAAGACAGTCCACTTGACAGAAGTTTACATGAGCGCAAAGCTGATTTATACACTAAGAGGGTTAAAAGTTCAAAGTTAAAAGAGTCACAAGTCAAAAGAAAACAGTTCTCAGAAATCAGAAACAACCATCGAGACTTCATTATCCGAAAATAAAAGAAGGATCCTACGGCTGGTCAAACAACTAAATGTACCCATTGCGGAGACCATGGCGATCATCCCCACCCTCTGGAGGTATGTCTGGTGAAGACACAACCACTCCAACTCCCACATCGGGAGAATCATCATCATCACTATGCGAATGGTACTGTGGTTCCTCCTCCATTAGTTCAACCGGGTCCTCCTCGACGATCTCCTGAGGGTCCTCCTCAATAGGTGAGGCTGGTGCTACAGCTGGCTGAGGCGCGTCCGGGAGATGATTTAACACCAAAAGTCCCTGAGCGGCCAGATGCTGTAAGTAGAATTCCATCGGCGTTTTTGAAATCTGAATAGTCTCAATGGTATGCGCTCTCCTCTCGGCTCCACCTACCTCCGTGCCATCAACCGTACAGACAGGGCCAGTGTATTCAGCAGTGTGGGCCCCCAGGTGAAATACCCACGCGGCCGGATCCTGTGCATTCTCAAAGATGATGGCCCTCACCCTCGTGTGGGCTAGGGGGAAAGCCGGATCCATCTATACCAGAAGCAGATATATACCACATATGGAAAAGAAAATGCAAGGGTGAGACACTAATATATAGATCAATTATGACTACTACATGTATTACACACACAATACAACAGGTACAGATGAGCATTTTTATACAACATAAGATTCTCAGATAAAAATATAACATCAAAGGATCATCGTCATTTTGAAAACACATGGCACTTCTATATTTCAACAATCTATCTTAATCTTCGGAGATCCCAAACTTCTTTTCGTTTGAGCTGATTAGGCTCTTACATGGCACATTGTCAACGAAAGAAACAATGGTCAACTTAAACATGGCACATTGTCCAAACTCCTGGCACTATGGTCAACTTTAAACATGGCACATTGTCCAAACATCCTGGCACAATGGTCAACTTGATAAATGGAACATTTGTCCATAAAGATACATTGTCCATTAAGGCACAATGGTCAAATTCACATGGCACATTGCCCGTTAAGGTACAATGGTCAACATAGGCACGTCTGCCGAATAATGCATGAAAAAAACATTTTTTTCTCGCAGTTTTTCTTTGTATTTTCATTCTTCCCTTCATCGAGGCTCAAGGCTTATGACCATCCATAAATTTTCAATGTTTTAAAATTTTTATTGTCAACACAAGACGTTTAAGTCCGAGTGTCCAATCACAACAGTCCTAGATCGATGCACTAGTCTTGGACTTTATGGTCGTAGAAAACAACCTTCACCTTTTACTTCGTTCACCACGTTTAGTATAACGTATGTAGGACACACAATCCACAACAACGTATATAGGACACACAGTCCACAACAACGTGACACAGATCATAGATCAACATGCTTTAAAACACTAGTATCCCGACGTCTCGGTTACTAGGTTCACATTTCAACGTTAATTTTCGTTCAGTGAAATACTCATACAAAACAAGATTTCCGTAACTTACTCAAGTTATCAGATATTTTCGTTTGAATAAAACCCTTTAAAAAAAAAAACTTTTTCCTTTGAAATTCATTTCTAAAACTTTAAGTTATAGAAAATCCATTTCTTTTCTAAAAATTGATTTTATTTTGAAAAAAATATTTGGAACTTTCAAATAAAATCCATTTTAAAGTTTCAAAATAAATTTTGTTTTTCTTCATGGTTTCTATCCATAAAATATTTTAAAAAATGATTTTTTTTGTAGTGTAAAATAATTTAAATTTTAAATAATGTTCCTTCATAAAAATTTTATTTTGATTCTAATATTCTCCTAAGTTTGAAAAGATAAATTTATTTTCTCTTTTACCGAAACCTTTCTTCAAATAAATATTTATTTTCAATACTCTTCATATGGTTTTCTTAAGACTTTTATCTTGAGAATTTAATTGAGCTCTAACAAATAGTTAGGCTTTTCATGCAACAACTAAAACAATATCATAACAAATATAGCATGCATCAATTTATTTTCATATATCAACTACAAACACATCCAAAATATATATATATATATATATATATATATATATATATCAACCAAACATAAAATATATTTATCCAACCAAACAAACAATCAACACATTAAATTCAATTAAGCATTAAACAACCTTCACATCAAAAATTCCAACAAATACATTAAGTCACACAAGCACATATAGTTATCATAAATAATACCCCTCAGGTTGTCTCCCCTTACCTTCATTTGACGAATAAAACGTTTGTAGTTTTTCCCGCGTTTAAAGAAACAAGCTTGGTTTCCAAATTACGTTTGTGAATCTAAACAAAACCAAGTATGTATTGTAAGTTAAAAATTTATAAAAACACCCTATTCCTCTCATGCATGCTTCGACCCTACCAAGAAAATGATGACAAAAATTTCAAACTTTTACAAGCTTTTGGATCAATTATCCTTAAACACTATAGAGACAAAATCAAAGCTTAATACTTAAAAATAAGACTCAATCCATCCACTCTACAAAAGAGTAGGTTTCGGCCTACATAAAAATTATAGGCTAGGAATTTATTTTTCAACTTTTGAATCACATGCATGTCTTCAAAAAGATGATCCAAACTTGCATTTTTATTAAAAATTTAAACTAAGCTTCCTTAACTTCCATGACTAGGGTTTTTGGCCATAAGCAAAATAGGGAATAAAAACTCGTTCCTTTGATGTAGCTTATGAGCTTAAAAATACATGTATCAAGGATTCTCATCATGCATGTGAAAATATAACAAAAACATCAACTTTCCTCTATATAGGGTTTTGACCACCCTATAAAAATATGTGTTGGAAAAGCTTATTGTCTCGCGCAAGCATGTAGGATGAAGGTTGAGATGCATATGAGTTCATAAAAATTGGTTTTCTTGCTAAAAGATTTCTCTTACAAATTTTTAACAAAAACTTTGAACATGCAATAATGAAAAATGACATGCATGTTGATAAAAGTAGATATTTGAAGAGATGAAGAGTAGAGGAGAGAAAATATACCCTTAGTGAATGATGAGAGGTTGAAGATGAATGAAGTTCCAAGCTTACAAGATCAACAATGGTGAAGTGAAGTGAGTGAGTGTGGGAGTAGGAGAGTATGTAAGTGAGTGGACCTTGAGAGAGGATGGAAAAGTAATGAAAGGAGTTGAAGTGAGGTATTTATAGAGAAAAGGGGAGAGGGGGGCGCAGCTGCTAGGTGAGAGGAAGGAGGGATTTTCAGATTTTTGAGTAATTATAAAACTTAGTTTTATTAAAATATAAGGTTTCTTACAAAAATAAGTAAAATGATGTTGTGTAAGTAATGATGCTCTTTTAAATGTGACATGTATTTCATGTCAAATCAAATCTCATAAATCTGCACCTAACATATTTTAAATTAATTTGCTTCCTTCTGGTTCCATCGATTTCCCGACTGTGCAAACTGATCGTCTTTCCTTCGTTAATTTTCCACCCGAAAAAATAAATATTGTGATATTTATAACTGATTTTTTTAAAAAAAATTATAGAAATTGTTGTAAACGAGTTAGGAAATCTACAGTTTCATTTTACGAGTCGAAATTCATTTTCCCTAATCAGTAAAATCTTACTAACAGTGAAAACGCAGACCGACTTTGTTTGAATTTTCAACCGAAATTTCAACTGCAGTTTCCTAGAATAAAATAAATTATGATAATAATTTTAGTTTATCAAAATATTTTTCTTAGATTTAAAATATTAATCACAAATACACACACATAAACACAGAATATTGAGAAACAGAAAAATCGGGGTGTTACACGCAACGCTCTGCAGGTGGCCCTCCAGATCAGCCAGCCCTTCACTTCTACCAGTCCATCTCCGCAGCAGCATGATGCCGGTGTGTCTTCTCAACCGCAGCCTGATGGTCATCTTACACAAGTGAACTCCACCGGTCAGGACGACGATGAGGGTTATTATGTTGATGGTTATTATGATATTTATAGTTGTAGGGTTTTGTAGCTATAGGGTTACTTATGTATGAATCGATATTGAATTTGTTTTATTTTTTTATTTTATTTTAATTTTAATTTAATTACTTTTTTATTTTATTTGTAATTTCAACTTAAATTTTAATTAATAAAATAATAATATAATAAATTAATTAAAATAAAATAAAATAAAAATTAATAATTAATAATTAAAATAAAATTTGAAATAAAAATTAAAAAATAATAATTAAAATAATATAAAATTAATTATAAATAATTAAAACAAAATAAAATAAAAAATCAATTAAAAATAATAATTAACAATTAAAATAAAATTAATTAATTTAAAAAAAAATTGCAGTTACCGATGGAAGATTCCGTCGATAAGGTTGTATCCGTATTACCGACGGAAATGTCCATTGGTAAATGCCTCAGGCATTTACCGATGGACAATTTCGTCGGTAGTTGGGTAACCCCCTTGACGAGTTACCGGCGGACTTTTCCATCGGTAATTACCGACGGACCGTACCAAATTCGTCGGAAACCCTTACCGACGAGCTCATAACCGACGACCTTTTGGCCTTTCTGACAGCTTTTGGCAGTCGGCAATCACGTTTTTTTTTGTAGTGGTCAGTTAAGAAGTATACTGAACAACAACATGGAGAGACCCATGAAGAAAAATACTCAACAAGTGGCCTAGAGAGGTCGGTGAAGAATACTATTGAAGAAGCTTGGAGATGTTAGGTGTAAAAAGAATACTTATTGTAATTATATGTTGTAATAATGAATGTCTTAATTGTCTTCGGGGAGCGGATATAGCACGTGATTTATGTGAGTGAACTGAGAAAAATCTTTGTCTGCAAGCTTTTCTACCTTTAATATTTTTACATTCTACGCCTATTACCTCTATTGTTTTATCATATTTTAAATATGGTTTAATGAAGTTTTTGTTCTCTGTAAAGTAGGCCAGTTTCGGTTTTCGTCCCTGAACTTGTTTTTCGTTGGTTTTGGTCTTGTAAGTTCAAAATATTTGGTTTGGGTCCCTACCGACCCTGACTCATCGTTAAGTACTGACATGGTTAATGGTACACCATGTCAGCACGGACACGTGGGCTGCCCCTACTTTGCAGGGTCCAAAAACTTCATTAACCCTTTAAACATTGATTAATATAATTGTTGAAATATTTAGAAAAGCATTTTAATTATGGAAGAAATTTGAAAATCAGTAGAAACCCAATTCAACCTAAGTTTAAATGATGTCTATAGAAGCAGAAGACATTTTTAATTCAGTTTATAATGAAACAAATAAAAATAAATTACATATGATATCCAAAAGAAAAAAAAACTTACATGTATTTATATTGCAATATAAACGTAATTATTGAAAAAAAAAAACAGATATTAATCATTGGCTCAACATTTCAGTATCCCACAGATCGACATCAAGAACAAAATCACCCCAAGTTTCACCTTCAGTAAGAAAGTCACAAACTTTTGTTGTCATTGATGTAAGGACTTCATCCCAATGGTCCATCATAATCACTCCATCATCCCCACCTAAAGAGCATGTGTTGTTTTCTCCATTGTCTCCTTTGTCGTCTAGCACTGTTTCCCACTAGTTCATGGTCAACACCGACGAAGTTGCACATGCTTGAGTTATATTATTACCAACTTTGATAGTACTATGATTAGAGGAAATGAATTTCCCTTGTAAACAAGGGGATGCTTTTGAGAAAGTTCGAGGTTGAGGCTTTGTTACTTCATGGGGTTTTACAGTTTTGGTCACTTGTTGCTTTGTTTCTTTGTGATTCTTATGAGAGCGTAATACCTTCCTGCGGATGTAGGTGTTCCAGTAGTTTTTCACATCATTCAGAGTTCTTCCTGGAAGTCTTACTGCAATCAAGGACAACCTATGTACACACGAAAATTTAATTTGTTCAATGAAAGGCTACTCAAGTTTACTTTAATATAATATTCCTGAACTTTAATTCGCAGCTTAGAAGTTTAATAAATATATTGTGCATATAATTAAAACATATTAATTCACTAATATAGCATATTTCTCAATTTCCAATTTTTCCTTCTGCAACTTCAGTCTCCTAGTTGGTGTCCGTGCTCTTTTTTGGTTTGAGACTCTCAATATGCATAAATCACATTTGAGTCTGACAAATCTGAGTTATGTTTGGAAGAAGCTCAACACTTATTTTTTTCATTCACAAAACTTGAAGTCGAAACCTTACTTTAAAAAGAACCAAGCTCATTATAACATGCATTAGTCCAGGAGGTGTTCATACTACACTTAGAAGGCTATGTGACTAATCCCTAATGTAATTTTAGGTTGCTAAATCAATTGATCAAACTCATGCTTAAAGATAACATATTTCGGAAAATTATAACACACTTGTTCCCCAAGAGCTTATGCAATCCTGTCGTCATGTCAATTTCATCTTCACTGAAGTCTCCACGCTTGATATTTGGCCTCAGATAGTTCAGCCACCTCAATCTGTAACTCTTATGGCATCTGTTCAAGCCTACCAAAGCGAAGATACTTATGTAATAATGATGGACATTTATAGTTCTCAAACATTTCATTGGTAATTAATTTTATTTATATATATGTAAATATTTATTATAAAATATTCGGTGATTGCTTGACAATTTAACTTAGGGATGAAGATTTCACATCTCTCATTTTCCTATACCATATCATGTTCCCACCAATTAAATCATGCCACATCAATACCCACCAACAATGTTACATGAAAATTTTAAAGATGTGACATGATTTAATTGGTGATAATATGATATGGTACACGAAAATGGAACAAGAGATCTTCGAATATGAAACCCAGGAAAGTACCATATCGTTTCTTATTACCATGTTCTTGCTTTCATGTACGGTGCAGTGTAAGGACGGTCCTCAATTGAGAAAGTCTCAGTTAATTAGTCTCTTGACTCTCTTCCTAAACAAAAAATGATAAGGTTGAAAAAAATTTGAAAACACACCTGCTCTTTGAGGAACTATGCCATTTCCCTCCCCATGTTGTTTGACGCATGCTACGAGAAGGTCATCTTCATATTTATTCCACGCGCCTTTCTTCAGACTTGATGATCCTTCCATGACAATTCAATCAGTTTTTTTTTTATAAGCCAAAAAGTATACAAGCTTATAGAGGAAACTATATAAGCTTAGTTTCGCTACAATTTGTTCAACTGATCTTTAAAGTTATAGACGTATATATATAAATTCATACATATCTATTAATTTTCAGAAGAATGGATAAGGTCCATGTGTATTGCTTACTTTGCACAAAATTAAATTACAAGAAATGATGAATGTCTAATTAATAATATTGTTACAATGTCTAATTAGGTATTTGGTTTTTGGATCAGGTTTATGTCACATATCAGTGGGGTATTTTTTTCATTTGTGATTTGTTGCTGTACTTGCTAATCAGTTTATGGGTTTGGACTGTTTTCTATGTATAGATTATTTTAGTATTTCTTCAGGGGTTTAAGTTGGCTCTCAACGGGATAGGCTGTCATGTTTCCCCTGATTGAAATCTAACATCTTTTCCCTGTACTCTTCTAGTCTTTGTCTTTTGTAGATGGGTTAGAGTACACCAAGTACTCTTCAACCCATGTGTAAATGATGTCTGTAGAAGATGACAATTATAATTCAGTTAATCATAACTTTACTACTCTTCAATCTTGAATTTTACTATTTTGCTGATTTGTCCATTTGTCCGCAAATTAGGGGGAATAATGAGTTTTTTATTGCTTATTTCTTTCTATTTTTGATTTATTATTTAATGAATCATGCTAACGAGTACCCTTAGGGCATTCTTTAAGAAACTAAGAAAAATAAGTTTTCATTAAAAAACCAAGCATTTCACTTTTTCAAATGTTAAATACATCAACTCTCTATGTAAAGTTTCTTTTCTAAGTTTCTTAATGAGTGCCCCTAAGGTCCGGCACTCGTTAGCCTTTTACTTATTTAATTAATTGAAGTTTTCTATTTTGCTTCGTTACACTGGAAGGTAAGCATTAATTGAGATATGACATTGACAAAAATAGTTCTGGTTAACTAACTTTTTTTTTTTTGTTGCTTATTTTATATTTTATTTCTAGGGATAATCATTTTCTTAATGTGTGTTTGGTTTCACGTTAAAAACCTCTGAAATTGATTCTGCCTCCTGTCAAACGTTATTTCAATAAAAAATGAGGTGTTTGGATGCTGTTAGGTGAGACGCCCCGACGTCCCATTAAAGAAAACACGTAGTATTTAAGACCTAATCATGTTATTATCGTTAAGCGGATATTTAAAACGACGGAAAATTAAAAATTTAGAATATAAACAACATATATACATGCATAACATATACACATCATATCCCGACACAGTACAGTAGGGGGATTCCCATCAGTAGGATCCCAACATGTACAAACTAGAGAAATAACAAAAATACATCAAAGGACAGAAGAAAAGATACCTCACCGCCTCTCGGCACCCCATCCCCTCTCAAAATACATCAAAAGCCTCACACATTCACCTACATGAATAGCCCTGTCCTAGGCTATCACAGACTACTACCCCTGCTGTAACCTTGAGGTTTTGACGGACCTGCCTCTCCTCCACTGCCACCGGAAGATCTCCTATCTGTGGTAGATCTCTGAAACATCCGTCGGTAATCCCTGGCATCTCTAGATGATAGTCGTCGGGAGGATACTCGGGAGGACTCTGACCCAGTGGCCCTAATCTCGGGTGGTGCTGGGGCCTCAGGAACGGGAAACGGGTCATAGACTGGGTCTACGGGGTCCTCATCCTCCAGAACTGGGGCAAGTCCAGGCTCTGGTGCAGGTGCAGGCATGGCTCCTTGTAGCAGGGCATCAAAAGGTACCATGAAGGGTACTGGGGCCATCTCGTACATGGGCGGCATCGATGGGGCGGGTGGTTCAGCTGGAAAACCAACCAGGAAGGGAAGCGTCACGCAGGCTCGAAAGGTGCCGCCAATACCCAGGGGAGCTCCCTACCCGTAGTCAGAAGTCGCTGACACTAAACCCGTATATACAGCAAAACGGGTGACCGGGTCCACGAGCCACCCATTGGGGTATACGCACTCGAACTCAAATTTCCCCGTGAGGGGAAATCCGGCCGGATAGGTCATCCAAGGATGGTCCAGTGAGCCATCGGCGTGATCCCGATCTGCGGTAAAACAGGAAACAAAAACAACCACAAAAGAGAAAGGGGATAAGAAACAATATAACTTCAAACGTGGAAAAGGGTTTAGCAACATTTAATTCTATAATAGCTCACTAAACATACGTCTCCAAGAATATATATATATATATATATATATATATATATATATATATATATATATATATATATATATATATATATATATATATATATAACACCATCCTCAATACACATCTATGATTTTTCCTCTACCCTCCATCATGATGCAATGCAAATGCTGTATGAATCATCTCATCAAGTATCGGCCATATCCGGATATCCATAATCGACACGTCACCAGAGGCCCCGGCGCACACCCTCGTCCGCGGATGGAGGATGCTCATGCACAGCAATAGCACTATCGTTTTACAATCCGGTGCACACCTCTGAACCACGGCCAGGGTGCTCATGTAAAGCATGAACTATAGCTGCAACTAAAATGAAATAATGTCTGGGACGGTCCGTCGTTAGCCTAAACCCTGGGAATTCTCCCTCCGAGGAATAGACCCCAACGACCATGTTTCAGGTCAACCAGACCATGTTTCAAGTCAACCATATCACATACCGTGTTTCAGGTCACCCTCTAGTGCCCTAACCGCTCATCATAATCTCATAAATAACCTCAATAATAATCTCATCTCATCAATCTCATCATCTTATCATAGTAATCATCTCAATTAGGCACTACTAGCACATATAGTATGAATTCCCCAATACATCATCATGTCTCAACATAACTTATCACTTACTCAACCTCTAAGCATAATCATAACACTCATCACATCATACCATCATATCATTATGTCATCGTGTCATCATGCCATCATTACAATCATGTTATCATTTTCCAAAATAATCATCATTACCAATTTATAGTAATAATAAAATAATAATATAACATGTTCATAACCAAACATAATAAACACTCATAACATCATCATCCACCAATTACCAATATCAGACTAACCAGTCAAATCAGTCAAAGCAGACAATCATTAAATAGTAAAGTAATATATTTTAGACGTAACGGCGATAAACGCATAATCTCAATATCATCACGGGTACCACTAGGTAGTCCCCAATGTGATATGGACATTGTCCGTTACTCGCTCTCATGTAGGTTTTAGGTTGCCCTATGCCATTATCGAATTAAACGTCACCGTGACATTTCCGACGTTAAATAATTTCATTCCCCCAACTGAAAGTCGTACGACCACCAGAACGTTACGAAACCACTCCTTCTCAGCTCGTCTTGAATCTGCCTCACACGGAGTAAGGTCCCTGAGTCTCCGAAATTCCACCTAAGAATCACATTGTGAATGACACATTGTAAGGGACTTAAAATCTGAAACAAACACCACTGTTTTGGCTCTATATCTCACCATCCAGATATTTATTTAAAATTTTGAACGGTCATAGTGAAGAAATACCTGTCCTTAACCTTCTCCAAAATTTTCAGCCCGATCCAACGGTGAACAAACCTCGGATGACCCTTCTATGGTGACTGGTCAGAAGCTGGACGAATTGAGTTTCTCTCCATCTTGAGCTGAATAACTCACACTCAGAGGGTTATACAGAAATTCTAACCGTTGGATATGAAACACTATCAATCCAGAATCCCCCTATAAAATTTGAATACAATCTAACGGTGGAAGAAGGTATGGTGATGGTTTTACAGAAGCTGCTCCATTCAAGCTTCAAGCTTTCAACAATGGGGGTTTGGGTTCTTTGGTAGTTTTCTTCTTCCAATCTCTATCTCTCTCTCTCTAGCTTTCTCTCTTCCTCTCTCTAAACTCTCCTATTTGTTCTCTGACTTCTCTCTATGGTTCATGTCTTTAGTTCTTTCAAATGGCTTAAGTGAACATAAGTTCACTTAAGCCCTTTTATTTTTGCCATGCCACGCTGCCACGCTCAAGGGTGAGAAGGGCCACGCTTGAGCATGGGAATAACCATGCTTAGGCGTGGGAAGGCAGGTACGCCACCGCATCATGCAACCAATCAGGAGCTGTTACGTAAGCCCTGATTGACACGTGGCAAGTCAAAGCATGACCTTGTTGACTTGGGCGCTTGAGCGTGGATACACCCACGCTTGAGCATTGACTTCTCTCCAAAAGTCAACTCTTTGCGTTTAGGGTTCGTTCGACATCCGATTGAGCTCAAAATTGAGATATAGGCTCATCAAGACCTAATAAACAACCTCCAACCATACAAAATGCCTAATCTCGTCTCTAACCCCTAAATTCTTATTTCACACTCAGCGTCTCAAAGACGCTAACCGGGAAACCCTAATTTTGGTTCCTACGTTCAAACTCACTCGATAAGGCTGCGTACTTGCCATGCAAGGGTCTCTATGCTTCAAAAAACATCTAAACTATGTAATCCAATCCCTAAATCTCATCCTCACATGTAAACCATACATAAAATAACGAATGTTACATTTCTACCCCCCTTAAAAGAAATTTCGTCCTCGGAATTTACGTACCTGAAAACAAATGGGGGTACTGCTGCTGAATGTCTGTCTCATGCTCCCAAGTAGCATCTCCAGTAACACTATCCCGTGTGACCTTGACCAGGAGAATCTGTTTACCACGGAGTTCTTTAATCCTTCTATCTGCAATCTTAGACGGTGAAGCCTCATATTCTAGATTCCCTCGAAGTTGTATTGACTCTGGCTCAATTACATAAGAATGATTTGGGTAATATTTTCTCAACTGGGAAACATGGAAGACATCGTGAAGGTTGGAAAGGTTAGGCGGTAAGACTATCTGGTAAGCTACTGGACCAATTTATCGAAGAATCTGAAATGGTCCAATGAATCGGGGAGTGAGCTTTCTAAACTTTATATCTCTGCCAATTCCATCTTTGGAGTGACTCACAAAAACATGTGATCACCTTCTTGGAACTCTAAGGGTCTCCTCCTCTTGTTACTGTAGCTCATTTGCCTATCCTGCGATTCCTTCATTTTCTCTCTTATCTTCCTGACTTGTTCTGTTATTTGCCGTACCACATCAGGACCCAACACTTGGCTCTCGCCAGTTTCATACCAACACAACGGTGTCCTGAACTTTCTCCCATACAGAGCCTTATACGGTGCCATCTCGATACTGCTATGGAAATTGTTATTGTTTGTGAACTCAATCAAAGGTAGGAATTCATCCCAACTTCCAACATGTTCCAACACACAAGCTCTTAGAAGATCCTCCAATGACTGAATTGTTCTCTCTGACTGACCATCCATCTGAGGATGATAAGCAGAACTCATCTTCAACTTGGTTCCCAAAGCATTTTGTAATATTCTCCAAAATCTAGAGGTAAATCTAGGATCTCGGTCGAAGACAATACTCGACGGCACACCGTGCAACCTCACCACTTCCTTGATGTAGATCTGGGTCAACTTCTCAAGACTGTAACTCTCACCCATAGGTAAGAAGTGAGTACACTTCGTTAACCTATCAATGATAACCCAAATCGCATCAAACTTCTTCGGAGTTCGTGGTAATCCAACCACTAAG
Organism: Sophora flavescens; assembly: GCA_030762895.1. Classification (NCBI taxonomy): domain Eukaryota; kingdom Viridiplantae; phylum Streptophyta; class Magnoliopsida; order Fabales; family Fabaceae; genus Sophora; species Sophora flavescens. Next base: position 58,266,182 of record CM061065.1, read on the forward strand.
TCCCATTTCCATTCTGGGATATCCAAAGATTGCAACAACCCTACGGGCTTATGATGCTCTATTGTAGCTTTCAGACACACCAAACATGATAGAACATACAACGCCACCTCTTTCTTCATCTTTGGCCACTAAAACATCTTCTTCAAGTCTTGATACATCTTGGTGGCTCCTGGGTGAAAACTCAACTTACTCTTACGTGCCTCCTCTAAGATCATCTTCCTAATCTCTAAGTCCTCTGGAACACATATCCTATCTCTAAACCTTAACACACCATCGGATCCTCTCATAAACTCTGAAATCTTACCTTCATCTATGCCTCGGCTCACCTCTAGCAAGTATTCATCCTGAACCTGTTTAGCCTTAAGATCTCTCAAAAACTCACTGCTGATGGTGATCAAACATAAGCATATACTATCCTCAATCAAATCCATACCTAGGTTCATATTTCTAAACTGTTCAAGAAACTCCATCTCTTTCACCATCATTGCAGACACGTGCAAAGATTTCCGACTCAGTGCATCCGCCACAACATTAGCCTTCCCTGGATGGTATTGAAGATCAAACTCATTGTCCTTAATGAATTCCATCCATCTACGCTGCCTCATGTTTAGCTCCTTCTGATCGAACAAATACTTAAAAATATTGTGATCGCTGAACACATTAAACTTAACTCCATAAAGATAGTGTCGCCATATCTTCAATGCGAACACTATGGCTACCAACTCCATATCAAGGGTCGGGTAATTTCTTTCATGAACCCTCAATTGTCGGGAAGCATAAGTCACAACTCTTCCCTCTTGCATTAAAACGCAACCCAAACCTTGATATGACTAGTCACAGTACACATCAAACTGTCCTAAGGGATCTGGTAAAGTCGGCACTGGAGATGTAGTCAACTTCTCCTTTAGCTTTTGAAATCTCTCCTCACATTTCTCCATCCAAACAAACACTGTACCCGTTCTTGTTAACTGCGCCATAGGCAACACAATCTTCGAGAAACCCTCGATGAATCTCCTGTAGTAACCAACTGAACCTAGGAAGCTCCTCACCTCACTTACTGACTTAGGCCTCTCCCACTTAATCACTGGCCCTACCTTAATTGGATCAAATGCTGTCCCTTCCTTGTTGATTATATGCCCTATAAACTGCAATTCCTCTAACCAAAATTCACACTTGGATAGCTTAGCATACAATTGCCTATCTCTCAGCACCTGCAACACAACTCTCAGATGTTCCTCATGCTCTTCTCGGCTACGGTAATAGATAGGAATATCATCTATAAACACCACCACAAACTTGTCGAGGAACGGTCTAGAGATCCTGTTCATGTAATCCATGAACACCATTGGAGCATTAGTTACACCAAAAGGCATAACTAGGTATTCATAGTGTCCATACCTCGTCCTGAAAGCTGTCTTAGGTACATCCTCCTTCTTCACCCTAATATGATGGTATCCTGATCTTAGATCTATCTTAGAAAACACCGAAGCTCCTCTCAAGTGATCCATCAGATCATCTATTCTAGGCAACAAATATTTGTTCTTGATTGTAACCTTATTCAACTGCCTGTAATCCGTGCATAACCTAGAAATTCCATCCTTCTTCTTCTCAAACAAAATTGGGGCTCCCCAAGGTGACACACTCGGTCTGATGAATTCCTTCTTCATCATATCATCCAGTTGTTTCTTTAACTCTGCTAACTCCACGGGTGACATCCGATAAGGAGCTACTGATATAGGTTCAGTCCCTGGTATGAGATCTATGGTGAACTCCACTTCCCTCTCTGGGGGCAAACCTGGAACATCAGGAGGGAAAACCTCCGAAAACTCTCTCATGATAGGCAAAGAATCTATACTCGGAGTCTCCTTAGCTTCCAAAGAGAAAAAGCATCACATACTGCTGAGAATCGTCACTCCTCATAGCTGCTCTTTCATTGGCAGATACTATGCTAGAAGGCTCAAGAAAAGAAAGGGTCTTTCGGGCACAGTCTAACACTACATGGTTAGCCGAAAGCCAATCCATGACAAGGATAACATCTATCTGTTGCATAGGCAAACAGATAAGATCTACAAGAAATGTCCTATTTTCAACAACTATAGGACACTGTAAGCAAACGGACATAGTGATCAAACGATCACTGGTCGGGGTAGATACTATCAAAGTATATGGTAGCTGAGAAACGGGCAAACGTAAATGTTCCATACACTCATGTGAAACAAACGAATGTAAAGCGCCGGAGTCAAACAACACAGACGAGAGTCTGCCAGATATTAAACACATTCCTTGAATAAGATCTGTAGATTGAGAGGACTCAGATCCTCTCACTGTAAACACCCTCTCCGTGGCTTGAGGTCTGGCCGTCCTGCCGCTGGAACTCCTCTCCCAGCTCCACCTCTAGAAATACTGGTTCCTCTACCGGCAGCTGGCTGCTGCTATACTGCTCTCTGTCGGCAATCCCTAGCAAAATGACATGGTTTGCCACATATGTAGCAACCAGATCTATCTGTACAGTCTCTGATATAATACGGACCTCCGCATCTGAAACATATTGGGCCCCTCTTCTGCTGGCATTCTCTGGTAACTAGTGCTGGTGGTGCAGATGTTTGAGCACTCTTCCTAGGTCTAGTGTATAGTCCTCTCCTCCACTGAGAACCTCTGTCCCCTCTCCTCTTATGACTTGCTCGGGTAGGACCCCCACTACGCTTTTGTCTCTGCTCTACAGCCTGCCTCTGGTCCATATTCTCAATGGCATTGCACCTCTCTACAAGCTCTGGGAAACTCAAAATATCCAAGGGCACTATAGCCCACCTTAGCTCGTGCCGTAATCCCTCGTCAAATCTCCAACACATCCAGTCCTCGTCTGGAAACATCTGGTATAACTCAAAACTGAATCAGGGCCTCAAACCTAGCCGCATAATCACCAACAGACCTGTCTCCCTGCTGAAGACTCATGAACTCTCTCTCTTTCTCTCGTCTGACTAACCGCGGGAAGTACTTCTCGAAGAAACATTCTCTGAATAGCTCCCAACTGATCAACCTGCCCTCAGCCTCAAGCAATCTCATCTTGCCTCTCCACCATGACCTAACCCCTCCGATCAGCATGAAGGCGGCATAAGTCACCTTCCTGTCATCTCTGCATCTCATGGTGTCAAAGATCTTCTCGAGCTCCTGTATCCACCACTCTGCTCGCTCTGGATCATACTCTCCTCCAAACTGTGATGGCTTACCTTTCAGAAAGGTAGCCAATCCTCCATCCTCAACCTCATAGGCTCTCCTCCTATCCTGCCGCTACTACAACTCTGGCTCTCTCTGTACCCTCTGAGCATTCTGTTGTGCCCGCTGCAACAGAACGGATGTTAACTCGCGGATAGTCCGAAGAGTCTCGAATGACTCTCATCCACCTCCAATCCCTACCTCCGACTGATCCTCATCCTCAATACCCTCTATCGCTCTACCACCACGTCTATCACATCCTCGACCTCTGGCTTGAGCCATGATCCTGTTAAAAGAAATCATTAGCCCACATCAATATGACATATAATACTACATAAAACTGGAATCTATAAATTCTGTGTCATGAAAATGTCACGTCGGACTCACTACCCAAATTCTAAGCATAGCTGTTATCCTATGTGGATTCAACTAAATGGCTAGTTCACCCTAATCACATTCCTCATAGTCCGTTTCAGAACCGAATTGCTCTGATACCACCAAATGAGACGCCCCGACGTCCCATTAAAGAAAACCCATAGTATTTAGGACCTAATCGTGTTATTATCGTTAAGCGGATATTTAAAACGATGGAAAATTAAAAACTTAAAATATAAACAACATATGTACATACATGCATAACATATACACATCATATCCCGATACAGTATAGTAGAGGGATTCCCATCAGTAGGATCCCAACATGTACAAACCAGACAGAAGAAAAGATACCTCACCGCCTCTCGGCACACCATCCCCTCTCAAAATACATCAAAAGCCTCACACATTCACCTACGTGAATAGCCCTGGCCTAGGCTATCACAGACTACTACCCCTGCTGTAACCCCGAGGTTTCGACCGACCTGCCTCTCCTCCACTGCCACCAGAAGATCTCCTATCTGTGGTAGATCTCTGAAACATCCGTCGGTAATCCCAGGCATCTCTAGATGATAGTCATCGGGAGGATACTCGGGAGGACTCTGACCCGGTGGCCCTAATATCGGGTGGTGCTGGGGCCTCACCAACAGGCAACGGATCATATACTGGATCTGCGGGGTCCTCATCCTCCGGAACTGGGGCAAGTCCAGGCTCTGGTGCAGGTGCAGGCATGGCTCATGGTACCAGGGAATCAAAAGGTACCATGAATGGTACTGGGGCCATCTCATACATGGGCGGCATCGGTGGGGCGGGTGGTGCGTCTAGAAAACCAACCGGGAAGGGAAGCGTCACGCCGGCTCGAAAGGTGCCGACAATACCCAAGGGAGCTCCCTGCCCGAAGTCAGAAGTCACCGACACTAAACCCGTATATACAGCAAAACGGGTGACCGGGTCCACGAGCCACCCATTGGGTTCTACACAATCGAACTCAAATTTCCCCGTGAGGGGAAATCCGGCCGGTTGGGTCATCCAAGGATGGTCCCAGTGAGCCATCGGTGCGATCCCGATCTGCGGTAAAACAGGAAACAAAAGCAACCACAAAAGAGAAAGGGGATAAGAAATAATTTAAAGTCAAACATGGAAAAGGTTTAGCAACATTTAATTCTATAACAACTCATTAAACATACGTCTCCAAGAATATAAATATATACATACATATATTTATATATATATATATATATAACACCATCCTCAATCCACACCTATGATTTTTCCTCTACCCTCCATCATGATGCAATGCAAATGTTGTATGAATCATCTCATCAGGTATCGGCCATATCCGGATTTCCACAATCGACACGTCACCAGAGGCCCTGGCACACACCCTAGTCCATGGATGGAGGATGGCCATGCAAAGCAATGGCACTATAGTTGAACAATCCAATGCACACCTCTGAACCATGGTCAGGGTGCTCATGCAAAGCATGAACTATAGCTGCAACTAAAATGAAATAATGTTTGGGACGGTCTGCCGTTAGCCTAAACCCTGGGAATTCTCCCTCCGAGGAATTTACGCCAATGACCATGTTTTAGGTCACCCCCTAGTGCCCTAACCGCTCATTATAATCTCATAAATAACCTCAATAATAATCTTGTCTCATCAATCTCATTATCATATCATAGTAATCATCTCGGTTAGGCACTACTAGCACATATAGTATGAATTCCCCAATACATCATCATGTCTCAACATAACTTATCACTTACTCAACCTCTAAGCATAATCATAACACTCACCACATCATAATATCATCATCCATCAATTACCAATATCAGACCAACCAGTCAAATCAGTCAAAGTAGGCAATCATTAAATAGTAAAGTAATATATTTTAGACGTAACGACGATAAACGCATAATCTCAATATCATCACGGGTACCACTAGGTAGTCCCCAATGTGATATGGGCATTGTTCGTAACTTGCTCTCATGTAGGGTTTAGGTTTCCCTACGTCATTATCGAATTAAATGTCACCGTGCCGTTTTTGATGTTAAATAATTTCTTTCCCCCACCTAAAAGTCGTACCACCACCGAAACGTTATGAAACCACTCCTCCTCAACTCGTATCGAATCTGCCTCACACGGACTAAGGCCCCTCCTGAGTCTCCAAAATTCCACCTAAGAATCACATTGTGAATGACACATTGTAAGGGACCTAAAATCTGAAGCAAACACCACAAATCCTCCACTGTTTTGGCTCTATATCTCACAATCCAGACATTTATTTAAATATTTGAACCGTGAGATGCAAGCACTTCATGTTCTTAACCTTCTCCAAAAATTGTAGCCCGATCCAATGGTGAACAAACCTCGGATGGCCCTTCTATGGTGATTGGTCAGAAGCTGGACGAATTGAGTTTCTCTACATATTCTGAGCTGAATAACTCACACTCATAGGGTTATACAGAAATTCCAACCGTTGGATATGAAACACTATCAATCCAGAATCTCCCTATAAAATTTGAATACAATCTAACGGTGGAAGATTGTGTGGTGATGGTTTTACAGAAGCTGCTCCATTGAAGCTTCAAGCTTTCAACAATGGGGGTTTGGGTTCTTTGGTAGTTTTCTTCTTCCAATCTCTATCTCTCTCTCTAGCTTTCTCTCTTCCTCTCTCTAAACTCTCCTATTTGTTCTTTGACTTCTCTCTATGGTTCATGTCTTCAGTTCTTTCAAATGGGTTAAGTGAACATAAGTTCACTTAAGCAGGCCTTTTATTTTTGCCTTGCCACGCTGTCACGCTCAAGCATGAGAAGGGCCACGCTTGAGCGTGCCCACTCGATAAGGCTGCGTACTTGCCATGCAAGGGACTCTATGCCTCAAACAACATCTCAACTATGTAATCCAAGCCCTAAACCTCATACTCACACGTAAACCATACATAAAATAATGGATGTTACATTAGGTAGAATTGATTTTTCCTCTAGAAACAATTTTGACTAGAAGCTACAAAAAGTAGCTTTTGCATTGGGTTGAAAATTTTACACTATGTTTTACATCAAACTTGCTATCAAGATGAAAACATCCAAACATAAATCACTTCGCTTCAAACTCAATTCTAACCAAATTAATTTTACAATTTCAATTCCATTCGAAATCACTTTTATCAAACGCACATCCAAACACACACTTAGTCCATTAGCCCATCTTTTCTCTTTGTTCTTTCACATTTCTTCTCTGCACTCTCCCTTCTCTCACGTTTCCTCTCTACCTTTACCTCTCCTCTGCTTTCTCTGTGTCTCGAGGAAGGCCATTCCTTCATTTTCTTTTTTTGTTTTTCTATGTCACATTTTTCTCTCAAAACCATATCAGCATGTATGTAAAACATCTCCAAGCTAGCAGTGTCACCTGACACCAGCCTAATATACCGCGTCGTCGCCCTCGAACCGCCGCTGCAACCAGAACGTGCGGCCAGCAACTCCAACAGGGGGCTTTCTTCAGTTTTAGCCTGGGTTTATCTAGCTGAATGGCTTTCTTTCACATGCAACGATGAGGAGATAGACGGCGGTGGCGGTTGGTTTCTGAACGATGAGTGAAGGTGGGTGCCAACATTGAACTCGATGGAGGGGATCGCAGGTTTCCATTGTTATGCGGCCATATAGAGGTCATCGACTACGATAGGTCATCTCGAAGAATTTATCATGACAATGCTTCATTTTTTGAGGAATTTATCATGCTAATCCTAAGAATCATTCTGATTTCGATTGCAGTTTCTAGGGTTTCTGATTGGGGGTCTTGGAGGGAGTTACCGAAGTTAGTGACGGTGACGGCGGCGCAGTCATCGGAGAGCTTGAGAACGATGCAAGGCACAAGCTATAGCAACTTCTCAAACCACTCAGGAACAAGGCAAAATCTAGGTATTATTCTGATCCTATTTCACCCCATTATTCAAGATTGGATTTTTAAGCCTTTTGTATGTTATTTTGAAGCACAAGAAGTAATTGCTAGCTATAATGTATTCTTTTATTTTCCTTTTTTTAAACTTCTTCTCTTAACTTGGAAGCAGCTTTTTTCTCCCCATAATGTTTGAATACTTGGTTCAGTGCTTAAAAAAATGAGATCACTACAAAAAAACAACTGTTTAGCGACCGTAATAATCGGTCGCTAAACAGTGTAAATCGGTCGCTATTTAATTTAGCGACCGAATTAGCGACCGATTAAGGGTGGTAGCTGAATACCTGGTCGCTAAGGTTTTAGCGACCGAATTAATATTTCGGTCGCTAATTAGCAACCGAAGATTCAGTCGCTAAATAATAATAAACGGTCGCTATTAGGTTGGTCGCATTTTTTGGGTAACCATTTCTAGCGACCGATAATCGGTTGCTAGTTCGGTCGCTAAATTTGGTTACTGTTAACCTATATTAGCGACGGATTTTCGGTCGCTATATCTCATCTGTAAATGTTAAATAAAGTTTAGCGACCGAATTATTGGTATCTAATTCGGTCGCTAAACTGGTTGTTATTAATTTTTTTAATTTTAATTTTTAAAATAAATTTTTTTTCTGATTTTCTTTAAACGTTAGTAAAATTACTAATAAAACACACCAAATAACTTATGAAATATACAATCATAAAAAATAATGAATATATATAAAAAGAATAATCCAAAATGTCGTACAAGAATCGTTTAAAGTAAAAAATATGGGGAAAAAAAATCAATCATGATGAAGGGGAGATGGAGGAATCCAATCATCCTCAGCGTCCGTACCACCGACGTCTGCTAGCTGATCGTCCTCTGCAGTAGCAGCATCGATAGTGGCGGCGAATCGAGGAGCGGCGCGAGCAGCGCACAACCGCCGAGCATGATCATGAGCAAGCAATCGAGTCTGGATCCTCATCTGCTCCAACACCAGCCGCGATGTACCGCCTCGCTCGATGCTCGCTGCATCGGCTCCTGGTGTGCCCGAAGCCAATCGTGCAATCTGGTTCGCCATCTGCTGCTCTCTCTCGCTCTTCTCCCGAAGCTCCGCGTTCAGCTGCGTGATGGTGTCCTGCATTTGGTGGAACTGCTCCTGAGGGACGGTATCGGCGCAGTAAGGAGAAGGCGTGCCGGACGATGAAGCGATGAACTCGGCTCCCAGGTGTCCGAGGCCATACACGTGCCCCTTCTTGTTCCTGCCCCCGACGACCTCCAAATAAATGGCATTATCGTCGACGGAGACAGGAGAACAGCCATCACCAGTCAAAGCCTCATCTTGTGACTGTGAGGCACGTGATATGGCATCGTCCTTCTTCTCGTTGAAGCCCGCCTACAGAGTATAGTTGAATAGATTTAGTTAAAATAATTATATCCAATATTAACAAATCATTTATAATAAATTACAAGTAAACACTAAATTATGTTTTTGGTTACAGCATATTTACGGGCCTTGTCGTTGACCCATGTCCCCGACTTCAACTTCTTCGTCCTCTCCACCAACTCCATAGCAGTCGGGGCCCGCTGTTTCTGTGCTTTCTGCACAGAATAATATAATATTAAATTCATAAGAATAATTAAAAATGAAACTAATTAATTAAATAGTATATTAAGTCAAAAGTTTAATGTATTACCAGCTCGTCGTAGTGGGCGGCGACTGATTTAGACCCACCGGTCCAAGCACATGCACCACCATCAGAAGCTCGATTACGCCGAGTTGTGGCCTGGATCTCCTGGAACTTCTCGTAGCCCAAGATCTGGTCCCGCTGCCTCTTGATCTCGGGATCCACCCACCTCCCCTTATTCTCGCCCTTTCCTCGCCTTGTTCATCGATTCTTCATAACCCAGTGAGCCTTTATGCTCAAATATGTCCCCCGACGAGAGCCTCTAAAGCTAAGTCCCACCTATACTCTTTCTCGCAACTTACGGTTGTTAGGAAATTCGTGTGTACATATATATAATGTAAATTTAATTTAAAAAACTTAATAAATCTGTTACCTTAAACTCTAGAAACAATCGATCCCTATGGCCCGAGTGGGATGGCCTTCCATGTAGGCCATGGACCATCAAACTTGCGTCGCGCAGATCTTCGATATCGAATCGGAAGGGCCCCTTCAGGCGTAAAGTCTGCAGCAAAATTAGAGCATTAATAAATGTTATAATTAAATTTTAAAAACAAGTAAATAGAAATTAACGATACTTTATATATATTAAAAAATTAAATTAGCATACTCGTTATCCCCCCTGGGGATAAGAAGAATCCTCCTGTCGGATGGACCACGACTCTCCTGTCCCGATGATGATGATGGTCCTATCGCCGTAGGTGTGGATGATGAGGGTGCAGCCTGTGTCCCGACCACATGAGGATGGGTGGGGGTGCAACTCCATCACCCCGAGGTGTCCCGTCAACAGAGAGGTCTTGGTAGGATGGTCTCGATCCCGGAGAAAGCGTGGGGGTCGGCCGAAGGGACTCTCGCAGATCGACCTCCACGACGACCTCCACGACGACCCCTACCTACCGGAGGAATCTGCCATCTGTGAAAAAAATGAAAATATGATTACACAACAGTGTAAATAATACAAAAATAAATTACCTAATAAGTAGAATGACATTCACACAATGAATTATGACATAAATAAATTACCTAAGTAGAATCTCCGTCACTAAATTCACCCTCGGTCTCATCAAGTATCACTTGATCGGAATGTACCTTCGCTAGATGCGTCCAACTCCGGATTGATCCATTAACTCTCTTTCAACTTCTTCCCCATTTCGGAAATGTCCGCCGAGAGAATTAACAATAATGTCCGGCGTAATTTGCAACGATGACGTGGGGTCTTGAAAACTCATCATCTTGGTGCACGAGCATCTTTTTCAGGCTGGTTGATTACATTATCAGTAATTATACTGCGAGCCTTTATCTTAATAACACCCAACCAGCCATGATGTCCTACGGGATATGGCGAGTAATAAACCTGCTCTGCCTTTTGTGAAAAAATGAATGGGTCGTACGCCTTATTATACCTTCGAGACAGCCTAACTTGAACAATACCATAATTTTTATCTATTTTTGTCCCTACGTCAAGAGTAGGATCAAACCAATCACACTTGAAGATAACTAATTTCATCACGGGGAAACCGGTATAGTCGAGTTCAAGGATGTCAGTTAGAACCCCATAGAAATCATCCTCTACATTGCCATCAGTGGCTCGCACACAAACACCGTAGTTACACGTCTGCATTCCTTCATTCCATGTTTTTGTGTTAAATTTATATCCATTTACAATATAAGTATTCCATGATGTAACCCATCTGTTAGGCCCCCATGCCAAATTTGTCAACAATGGATTTTGAACATTGTTTTCTGGATCTAGTACCTAAACAATCAAATATTACATTATTCTTATACATGCTATATATTTAAGGAGATAAAATGTATGCTTCAAAAAGTGAAGATGCTGAACCTACATATTTCTTGAACCACGTAGCAAAGTGAGAAGTAATTTCTCGATCAACCCGATCGTTTGAAATGTCAAAGTTGGAGATCCCTTAGAAAATTGCCGTACATCCTACATATGGGAGATTAACAACAGAGACGATTAATAATAATAAATGTCAATTGAACTGATTAAAGACGTTGTAGAAACTTACTCTAAATATGGCGCCACCTCTTCACAATTTTGAAGGATATACAGATAAGCAGCATTAATGTCACGCTGCTCCAAGAAATATCCTTTTGATTTGCCACTAAATCTGCCCGGATAGTTGAATATTGATATAGGAGGACTAGTTGAACATCCTTCGCCCGAATCAACGTTTCTAGGCATCCTTGTCCTTCTCGTGTTAACTTCGTCCGGATAGTAATAAGAGGCAAAAGTGGAAGTCTCCTCTACTAAGTATGCTTCACAAATGGAACCCTCCACTCGTGCCTTGTTCTTGACTTTGTGTTTAAGGGAGTGCAGGAACCTATTAAAGAGGGATACATACAAATAATTACTAGTTTTAGGGAAAGCTAAAATACGCTCTCGTGTTCACGAATTTCATATGTATTAAGTAAAATAGTTGATGTTGTTTACCTCTCAAATGGATACATCCAGCGGTATTGGACTGGGCCACCAACTCTTGCTTCGTAAGGTAGATGAACTGGCAGGTGTTCCATGGAATCAAAGAAACTCGGCGGGAAGATTTGTTCCAGCTTACATAACAAAACGGGTATCTTGACTTCCATATCCTTTAATTGATTCACATTTAGTGTTGTCGATGTAAGCTCCCTGAAAAAGTGGCTAAGCTCAACAAGTGGGTTCCAAATTTGCTTCGGTAATGCGTCGAACGCAATTGGAAGCAACCGTTGCATGAACACGTGGCAATCATGACTCTTCATTCCATGTAACTTTGCTTCCTTAATGTCAACACATCTACCCAGATGGGAAGCATACCCATCTGGTAACTTTAGTTCTTTAACCCACTTACAAACGACCAATTTCTGTGCTTTGCTTAGTGTATAACTTGCCTTCGGTTTGATAAGTCTGCCACGACCACCGTCTTGCAACTCAAGCTCCTTCCGATTACAAATGTCAGCCAGGTCCAATCGGGATTTATTTGTATCCTTTGTCCTCCCCTTGATGTCCATCACAGTGTCAAACACATTCAAAAACACAGTCCTCTCAGGATGCATGACATCAATGTTGTGACGGAGTAGCTGCGTCCTCCAATACGGCAACCTCCAAAATATACTTTGTTTTGTCCAATTATGGTTGACGCCATAATCAGGAATATGTTCTCCTTGGGTTTCATGGACGAGAGGTAAGTACTGTACTCTGCGCCATACATTAGGACCAGTCAAACGTGGTGGAGGCGGTGTTCTCTCCGCACAACGCTTCTTGAATGCATTCTTGTTCCGCCTATAAGGATGATCTTCCGGAAGGAATTGACGATGACAACCAAAATATGAGATCTTTCGACTGTGTTTAAGCGTGAATGCCATCGATCGCTCCATACATATTGGGCATCCAAGCTTCCCCGCGGTCATCCAACCTGACATCATCCCATAAGCAGGAAAGTCGTTGATCGTCCACATTAAAGCTGCTTTCATGATGAAATTCTGCCTCAAAGATACGTCATATGTCAACACACCATCATTCCACAGCATTGTCAACTCATCTATCAGTGGCTGCAAGTACACATCAATCTTACCTTTTGGATTAGACGGACCCGGAATTATGACTGTTAGGAACATAAACTCCCGCTTCATGCACATCCCCGGGGGAAGATTGTACGGAGTCAGGATAACCGGCCAACAAGAGTATGCTTTTCCGGATCGCCCAAAAGGATTAAATCCATCAGCAGATAACCCCAATCGGACATTGCGAGGGTCCTGCGAAAATGCCATATGAACCCTATCAAAATGCTTCCAAGCTTCTCCATCAGATGGATGACACAAGATATCTTGCTCCCTCTCATGCTCACTATGCCACCTCATGTGAGCTGCAGTGGCCATCGAAGAGTACAATCTTGTAAGTCTTGGCACGAGCGGAAAGTACCACATCTTTTTTAGCGACCTCTTCTTCTCAATGCCCATCCTAGTGGTTGTCTTATACCGATCCGCACCACAAAATCGACAACACGTTATGCTTTCCGCTGAATCATCCTTATAGTACAACATACATCCATTCGAGCAACAATCAATTTTCAAACACCCCAGACCCAAATTTTCCACGGACTTCTTAGCATGATAAAAACTTGTAGGCATCCGATTGCCTTCTGGCAACGCCTTGGACACTGACCTGCTGAGGCGATTAAAACAGCCTTCTTGCATATTGTAGTCAGATTTGATACTCAACCATTCCATGCACATCGACAACTCCGTGTACTCCTCGACATCCTTCCCACAATGGAGATCGTGCAAGACTCAAGCATATCATAGAATCTTTGAGCTTCGGGATTCGGATTCTCCTCTATGTATTGGGAACCCATTCCACCATCTTCTCCCCCATCTTCTTCTAGTACAACACCAACCGATGGTCCAGCATGATCCATTATCATCTGCTCGTATGGATTCAATTCTTCCCTCCCGTCACCACTTCCATAGTACGAACCTTCAGCCACAATCGGGTTTAAGTCAGGCAACGTCTCACCATGGTTACTCCACCAATAGTATTCAGGCATGAAGCCCTTCTTATAAAGATCGGCTACAACTCCATCCATACTTTTGAAAGATTGACACTTGCATCTTTTGCAAGGACACCTCAATTGATCACCTCCCAGCCGTATAAATCTCTCCTGGCTAACAACAAACTCTATAAACTCACCCACTCCAACTCTATACTCTTCCCTAAGACGTTTATTTCGATCCAACCTACGATACATCCATTTTCGATTCTCCGGAATATCCATTGCTGGAAATTAAATAGCCTGACCAATCCTACAATAACACTTATATATTACGGTGCATTCCAATAACTCCATCAATCTCGTTCTTATTACAAGGTATGAACCTATCCCATTCGAGAAGAAACCTTTGTCACACTCGGCTACTAATAGTTATTCCCATATTCAAATACCTTATACTTGACAAAATTTCGGCAGCATCTCCCATCGGTCTCCAAGTTACACGACTCGAGCACGGTCAGAATCACCGCGATCAAGTATGCACCAGGAGAACAAAAGGAAATGCATCAGACCGAGATTTCAACAAGTATATAAGGCATTTGAACATTGAAATGACTATTGTACGAGTGTGAAAAAGGTTTTTTCCCAAACTGTCCCAATTGGACAATTCAAGATTCAATACAATGAGCATGCATACCTTGATAAGTTACGCATGCTCATTAATATTGAATCTCAAACAGGAAACTAAGGCTTTCGTAAATTAATTATTAACTCTAACAGAAAATAAAATCATTAACCTATAAATATTGCAACATTGTTGAGTTTATATAAATTGCAGCGTAAATCAATACAAACTTAGATTAAATATTGTAGCAAACATCCTATTGAGCTCTGCTCTCCACTAACAAGTAGCAGTTAATTGTCAAACACATGCATAATTTCTAAATTATCAGCACACAACCAGCATCCTGCCTTTCGGACAGGATCACATCCTATTGAGCTCCGCTCTCCACTAACAAACAACACATATTGACAAACACATGCATAAACATTAAATTATCAAGCATACAATCGGACAAGATCACATCCTATTGAGCTCCGCTCTCCACTAACAAACAACACATATTGACAAACACATGCATAAACATTAAATTAATTATCAAGATACAATCGGACAAGATCACATCCTATTGAGCTCAGCTCTCCACTACCAAACAAGACGATAATTCACATAATACATTACACCGAGTGTTCGAGAGAATCGACGAGAGAGAAAACACAACCGAGCAAGGATAAGTGGAGGAGCCGGTAGAAGAATATGACAACAAGGACCTATCGTGCATAAATGAAATTATTCATTTCAAATCAAATCACTATTCCAAAACCAAGGAAAATATTTGCTAATAGAAAGCAAAGGAAAAGAAACTGAGTCATTGTTTTGAAGTTTTTGGTTTCTGAAATTAGGTGCTTTGAAACTATGGAGAAAGATGGTTTTGGGGTTGGCTAATATCAAGATTCCTATGTAGTCTTTTAAAATCCACAAGATTCTTTTATACCAAAATAATCTTTTAAAATCTCAATCCAATACACCAATTTAAATTGAAGGGTAGGAATATAGAGCAAGCCTTTTAAACTTACTCTTGAACCAATAGAAAACCAAACTTAATCCCTTGTATGCAGTGACCTGAAAAATAGATATTATTCCTTCCTACTTTTGTTCACTTGTGGGCCATGTTTCTTACTTTCACTTTCCATTCTCAGATAGTGTTGTCCATTTGAGTTCCTCTGCTATACAACTTTGGAAATAATATTACCACACTTTTTTCCTTAGACAACCTTTATCCCCTCACATGTTATAAGTTTCCTATGCATGAATTGCACATAATTTATATAATAATGTACTCAAAAATTTATATGATAAAATTAAAGTGATGTGCCAATATCAATTTCCTAACTGCATTAGGTTCCAGAATTGATCCTTCAAATTTTAATCCAATATGCATTCTTATTCGTTTGTCAGGTAAAAGTGGAAATCATATTCTCAAATTAGAAAGTGGATATATATATATATATATATAATATGACTTTGTTCTGAGAATCTGATATCCCTCTCGACTTGGAAGTGCCAAAGCCCATCTAGCCATCCTTTATCTTTGTTCTAGAGGAAAATTCTTAAAAGTTAGAAGCCTAACAAATCTGTAGTTCCACAGCTTCTTAGTGTCATTTTATTAGTCCTCAATGTATAATAGGCATAGTTCTCTAGCACCCTAGTACGTGGGTTGAATGTTATGTATGGTAAAGTATGCAGACAAAGACATGAGGGAATGTCTTAGTTGTTTGTATAAGGAGAACTTAGAACAAAAATTCTATTGACTAGAGCACAATGGCATACAAGAGAAGGTTAAAAATAAAATTGTAGGAAGATGCTTCCTGTTGGACTGTTTTGGAGGTAAAGAATAGAATAAGAATACATTATGTTTTGTCTCCTTCAATAAGTTTGGTACTTATTCAGCCCCCACCCTTTAAGAAGGAAGATGTACCCTGAACTTTTCATGCTTAGCACAAAAACACAGGCCCCACCTTCTGGAATCCTAAGCAAGAGGGACTAAATGATAAAAGGAAAGCCAGAACTGTCCTTGCTTTTATACTTACATTCGGTTAATAAATATAGTACTACAACATAGGACCACTTCCCTTGCCCTTGACTTGTACCATGGTTAATGTAGCGGATTCTTGTGCATGGAGTCAGTCCATTTTTCATTCCTTATATAACCAGCCTTTTAATTTTCTCGTACACTTGTTCTTATCCATGCGGGAGTAGAATTTTTACTAATAACAAAGATGCTCTAAGGATACTGACCATGCATTTAGACCTATATGATATATGTGATACTCTAACAAACAGAAAATGGTCCCTTGTTGGCCAATAAATAAATTACTTTAGGTTTATGTATGATTGATCCGCCATACAGCTAGGAACTGTAATTGCAAGGCATATACCATGCTAAATCACTATGAAAACAATTTAAAAAGTGTATTATTATCTGATTCTGTTTTAGTTAAAACCATGCATTCCACTGGCAATGCATGTGTCAACTGCATGCAAATTTGCATTATTCAATTGGAAATTCTACTAATGACATTCAAATGAATAACAACTAATGCATAATAAATTTGAGTGTATGTAAGTGATAAAACACAAAAGCACTTGTCATCGACATACGATAATAGAAGTAGAGGGCTATATATAAACCGTATCAATAGATACTCATTCATCAAGTGCTAAAGTGATCAGCAAGATAAACATTTTATAGACAACTTATAGAAACCATATAAAAAAAGGCCAAAGACTTCTTGAACAATATCTTCATATCACTTCTCCCTGTTCTTGTTCTTGATTCTGATTTTTGAGAATATGTAATGAAGCCAGGAGATTCTCGTGAGAGACTTTGAGAAAAGTTAAAGCCGAGTTCTTAAGTAGTTTTTCGGCATGTGGACTGGAATAATTTAAGCAAGTAGATTGATTTGGTACTTTTCCATCTTGATATCTAGTTTACATGGCCATTCCCCCTGAATCTCCTTAGTGAATCTCCCTTACCCTTGCTACCAAATATCCATTCTCGTTATAGAAACAGAGAATGAGAGAAGAGGAGAGAAGACAAGGTAGCTTACCCTTGGTGGTGGTGGTGTCACCGGAGCTGCGGGACAAGTGGTGGCTCAAGGGAGGCGGCTCAGTGCGCTACGAGACAGAGAGAGAGACATCGAAAGAGAGAGAGAGAGAGAGAGAGAGAGGGAAGGTGGAATCACTCACCGGAGGTGCGTGGCCTGGCGGTGACCGGAGCACAGACGTCGCGTGGTGGCAGGGAGGAGCAGAGCGTGCAAGGGAGAGAGAATAAAAGAGAAGGGATGAGAGAAATGGGGAAGAAAGGGGAAGGGCTCGCGATTTAGGGGTTTCAGTTTTAGCGACCGAATAATTCGGTCGCTATATCGGTCGCTAATTTGGTTAGTTTTAATTTGAATTTGTAATTTTAGCGACCGATTTAAATTTTCGGTCGCTAACACGTGCAATTTTATTTTTTTAAAGCGCCTTTTAGCGACCGAATTAATATCGGTCGCAAATATAAATACAGTTTGAAGTGTGAATTCATAAATTTAGTGACGGATATATAAATCGGTCGCTAATATAAACACAGTTTGACCGTTGCATTTAATTCGGTCGCCATTTCGGTCGCTAACAATTCATAAATTTCTGACTTTTACTTTCCTTTGTTTAGCGACCGAATTAGCGACCGATATCTCTGCTACGCTCTATTTCGGTCGCTATTGCGGTCGCAGAATCAACTCTAACCAGTGTTTCATGTAGATCCTACAATCGGTCGCTATTTCGGTCGCAAATAGCAACCTAAAAATTCGGTCACTATTTTCGGTCGCTAAATTACCTTTTTTTTGTAGTGAGATGTTATTATAAGACATTGTTGAATACTTTTTTCTCCCTCATTGTTAATATTTGTGTAAGTCAAAATAAACTTATTCAAAGAGCTTATGAGAATGTTGATCCAAGAAGAGATGCTATCTGCATATACGTCTCTTTCAAATACATTGTTTGAAAATGTTGCATTTTTTCTCTAATTGCATGTCCAAAAAAATGTTGCACTTTTTCTACCCTCAAAGCTGTTTTTTTGTTTGTGTTGGGAATGTACTTTACTCAATCTGTCTCATTATCGTCATTCCTAAAAATCTGAAACTTTATCATGAATTTTTTGCACAAAGAAGTTGATTATGTTTCATTTTTCCTTTAGGTGGTGATTTTTAGAGTTAGCAAATTTAGATTTGGTTCTAGGATGCTATTATCATTAATCAGTAATTGAGCAAGGGATGCATAATTTACTCATTGGGGATGTTTGATGATGGTAAAGATTGGAAGAATGGTTTGGTAGGTTGCAAGCCACTGGTTACTGTGATTTTATCCTCTGGGTGGAAAACACATATACTAGAGTATAGCTCCATTGGTTGAAAGGTTTATCCTTTTTTTTATCTGAGTGGTTGACCATGTTTCTTCATAGTTTTAAATTGATACTAATCTTTGTCTTTTCCTAAGTCTTAGATAAGGAATACATATTCTATTTGGGTTTAATGAAAGAATCTTTCCTCTTAAAAGGAGCAAGCCCGTGGTATTATTCTTACGGCAATTGATGAAGTAAGTGTATCATCTTAATAACTTAATCTTTTTTGCCATTTTTTCCTTAACATAATTTTTGAGTTTAAAGATGTTTTCACCTTGCATATGCTTATCATTTTTAGATTATTATCTTAATATTTAATCTTAATTTTATTTTCAATAATGTGACTACGATGCATGGTTCATGGTTGTATAATATTCTCTTGCATTTCTAGAGGAGTGCATATACTGAAGAAGCCAAAATACCAGGTCTTACTCTTCTAACAAAAATTTAATTGTGCTTCACTAATATATTATTAGGCTTGATGGTTTTGTTTTTATTTCATTTGTGTTATGTTGATCCTGGAATTGCCGGTGGATAGGAGATGGGAGAGGCTGATTACCTTTGTTATATGAATTTTTGGAACTGTTATGGGGTTTAGGATGAGAAAGGGAAGACTGGTGGAAAAGAGATACCTTTTGTGAAAATTGAAGACAACGATGATGATTGGCTACCTCCTCCACCATAGGTATCTTTTTTTTTTGAAACCACCATAGGTATCTTATGATGCAAAGGTATCAGGACCTTTCATTACCAAGCTTTGAGTATGCTTAACATAGCAAAAGTTGTGCATTCTTATACTAAGTTACTTACCTTCACGTTGACTTCCCAAATAGAAGAGTGATGCTATTAACTTCTTCTTAATACTTTTCAACTTACCTTCATGTTAACTTCCCAAATTACTTCCTGCATGTTTTTGTTGACCCTCTAGCATAATTAAAGTATTGAGTATGAACCATTAAATAATACTTATGTAAATAATATGTACCATTATACTATGTTGACCAACATTTGTAAATTAATGAATGCCTGATACATGTAAGTTGGATTTTTAACTGGGTGTGTGTCTGATGAATCTTTTCAAGGTTAATAGTTTATTTTTATAGTGCAGCCTAGATTATCATAGTTTTCTGAAAGTTGACATCCATTTAAAGATTCTGCATAGGAAATCAACTGTTGCATAAAGATAAAGAATGGTATGTGTCAAGTTTTTTTTTTTTTTTTTTTTTTGCATCTTTTTGTATAGAATTTCTTATTGCTGGAAGAAGCATGAAGGAGGCGCAAAAAGAGGAGGAGATGGAGAGAGTGGTGGGTTATGTATCTTTTAACATGTTCAAAATCTAAAGTGTGGTTATTTGAAAATTCTGATTTATTCTTTTTTTAGATTGTATAAAAAATGATTGTTGAAGGACTCATCATTTTGGCTTTTGTTAAGCACCTTTGACAGCCAACTTTGAGAGGAAATGATTATGCTTAGTGAGGCCATGCCATTTGAGCACGAGGTGAACAAATGGAGTGCTTTTGCACTTGGATTTCTTCCCGTCCAGGTAGCATCCATCTCTTTAAGCTACACTATGAACTAATTTATGCTAATAGCTTATATTAAAATATTGCAAGACCTGATCTCAACAGTGCTGTCTTATTTTGTTTAATAACCCTCATGATTCAATCAAGAAATTGTCCTTGCTTTTTTATTTTGTATTACAATAATGCATGTGCTGATTATACATGATTAAAATTGGCAACTGCAAGTTAAAAGCTGGATAACATGTTCACATTCTAAAGCGTGGTTAACTAAATTTCTGATTTTTATTCTTTTTTAGATGGTATCAAGCATGATTGTTATGGACTCACTATTTTTGCTTTAAGCATCTTCAACAGCCAACTTTTGAGAGAAAATGAATATGCTCAAGGTGGCCATGCCCATTTGAGCACGGAGTGAACAAATGGAGTGCTTTTGCACTAAGGCTGCATTAACTGTTGTCACTTCATTCGTCCCACCTTATAAGATTCTCTCATCACTGAAAACACTAGCTCTTGATGGTTACTTAAGCTTAAGGGATCGATGAGGATACTGCCAAGGACTTGGGCAACATATACCATTTTCATCCTCTAGTAGTTCTGCATCCAAACACCGCTTCTGATATTTCACACACCAATGCATATTTTTGAAATTGGCCCTGCTTCAGAGTTGAAGGTTGCTGCTAGAGGCCATGGCCATCCCCTCCAAGGTCAGGCATAAGCACATGGAGGCTTAGTCATTAATATGGAGAATTTTGAATGTTAAGTCATAATTTTTTTTTGAGAAGATTGTGTGATTGTGTCTAATCATTTGCTAAATGAAATGTTGACTAATCTGAATGAATTTCTAGCTATTAAGTCATTATTGGTGAGCTTGCAATGAAAGAATTGTTAGGTCTTGCAATGAAAATCCATCATTCGTCAATACTTACCAACAAAACTAGATATTCTTGGGTCAGTTTGACCTCAATCTTAATTTTACAGGCATCTAATCTGACATTTGCAAATATAAAACTATTCATCCTCTAGCAAAGAGACTCTATAATAGGGCGAAAGTTCTCCCTACCAACTCTCTCATCTTTTCCATGATTTCTACTAAAGTTTGATATTGTGAATTGTGAAAGATTACTATCTATCCAGTATAGCAAATAAACACAAGAATCAAGCATCCAATGATTTAACTATTCCTTTTTGGAATCTAATTAGTTATAGCAACCTGGCAATGATAGACATTTTCATTAACATGGCAATGATGGCAAATGTTGTCATTCACATGCCTTGAAAAGTAGACTTTTAGATGAAAAAGCAATACTACGTACTAGGTGCTTATTTTACTATAAATTGCCTACCCAAATGGTAAAAGAAGCAAGCACTAAATAGTGGTGATTAGAATGTTGGGGTATAGTTGAAACCAAAATGTACAATAAAAGCTACTGGTACCTCATCACCTTAATGGCCACATGAAGCACATCAATGATTGCCACGAACTAAATATGGTCTGTACTGATTGCTTCTGGATGTTTTCTTGGCCTGTCTATAATTTTTGTAGAATGCTTTTCTCCATCACTATTAATATTTGCATCTTTTTCTTCTTTCAATTATTTCAATTAATAGGTTGTAAACAATAATATACTTAAAAATAATAAGCAACTTTATCATACAAGTTTCTATCATTGATAAACAACAAGTTATATATTATATGTATGCTAAATAATAAGTATCAACTTGATTTTCAGTGATTTTAAGTTATGAGAAATAAATTTAAATATGGCAGGGTTGAAGAATCTTACCCATGCGACGCACGAGGTATAAGAATGAGTTGTCACAATATGAATAAAATATAAAAAAATTCTATGAAACAAACTTCAATCATTGATAATTAACTTTTATATAATATATATGCTAAAATAATGAACTTTTGTAGATGAAATTATAAACTTTGTTAAAAAACATTATTTTGATTAGAGATCGTTATAGGTAAACAAAATATAATTGTGTTTATATGATACTTATCCTTTTATATTGATTTGTGTTTTAAAATTAATATAATATGGGGTTAATGTATCTATCTAAAAACATATTTGTTAACAATAAACAACCATTATCACTATTGTTTGTTCATGTTCTAACTTTTTACATGAATGGTGCTTATATTTAAAATAGAGTATCGATGATTTACAATACCAAAGTAATGGAAGAAAACATGGTTAGTGCTATTTTATAACTTTGCTTTGAAAAAATATAACCAAATTCAATATCAAATTAAATGTTAATTGAAGTACAGTATCAAGGTATTATGTGAAATGTCAAAACGTTAAAAATAATATGATATATACATTCTAACAATGGTTAACTTGCAATCGGAAAAGTGGAAAAATAAATCAAATAGATTTTCAAAAGAGAATGAAAAAAAAAACTTTGTATGATTACCAACATCACCGGGAAGTGTTTAACATTAGTATTTAAATAAATTACTTTGAGAAATAGTTAACTAACTTGAAATGCAGTTGTTGTTTTGATATTAAATGTTCATAATAGTACAATATCAAGGTAGTGTGAGAGAAAAAAATGATTAGTGCTAATTTATAATTTTACTTTGAAAATAAAATAAATTCAGTGCTATGTATGCTGCAAACCTTTTTAACAAAGATAAATAACAAATGCATATCAAAAGATTTGAATGGTGGAAATGAGTTGTATAATATCTATACTTTGCATGATGTAATAGTATCAAAATAAAACATTGTAGAAGCTTGAAAGAGAAAATGATAAAAAAGCTTACATGTATTTATATATAAGGCAACATAAACATAATTGAAAACAAAGCATATATTAATCATTGGTTTAACATTTCAGTATCCCACACATCGACATCAAGAACCAAATCACCCGAAGTTTGACCTTCAGTAAGAAACACTACAAAAAAAAGGTTATTTAGCGACCGAATTTGTTGGTTGCTGTTTGCGACCGAAATGGCGACCGATTGTAGGATCCATATCAAACACTGATTAGAGTTGATATTGCGACCGAAATAGCGACCGAAATAGAGCGTAGCAGAGTTATCGGTCTCTATTTCGGTCGCAAAATAAAGGAAAATAAAAGTCATAAATTTATGATTTTTTAGCGACCGAAATGGCGACCGAGTTAAATTCAACGGTTAAAATTAAGTTATCTTTTGCGACCGATATTAAATCGGTCGCTAAACGACGCGTAAAAAATTAAAATAGAGCGTTTTAGCGACCAATTTAGCGACCGAATAATTCGGTCGCTAAAACTAAAATCCCTAAAACTAATATTTTGGTCTCGACGCCCTCTCCCTCACTTTCTCTGCTCATTCTTCCTTCTTCTTCCACTCTTCTTCTTCCTTCTCCCCAACTTCATCTTCTACCTTCTTCCTTCCTTCTTCTCAGTCGCGTGACCACCGCCCTGAGGCCGCCGTTCAGCCACCGCACGGCGAGGGCAGATGACCCGCGACTCGCCACCGCCCTCCTGGCACGCACAACTGCGGTTGCGCCATCCTCCGCCACGGTAAGGTGGTTTGACTTCCATTCCTGGTGGTTTCTCACCTCTCTTTGTTAGTTTAAGTTCCTTCCTTCATCTCCTAGACTTACCTTCAAGTTTTGAGTACATGGGTGTTACTGAGAACAACATCACCACCGCTGGACGCCGTGCCGTCGCCGTCCGCCGCCGCGAGGAGCCCCACAACACCACCCCAACTTCTTCTTCTTCCTTGGGTGAGTCAAAACCCTCTCTTGTGTCTCAGATTCAAAACCCCCAAATTGATTTTGAAACCCTAACCCTAACCCTTTGATTTCAGATTTTAATCTTAAAATTAAAGCTTGCTTTATGAAATTGGGACTGTGAAACTGGTTTTGTTGTCCTATGAATTCTAGTTCTATGTGAATCAACTTGTTAGATTGAACATAATCTGTTTGAGAAAATGCTTGAATCAATTTCTCAATGTGTTATTGAATTTTATTTGTTGTATGAGATGTAAATTGGTTTTGAACTCAAAGATGTTGATTTTAGATTTTTGTATGATAAAAATGGTTGAACTCTTGTTAATGGGTATAAGCATGCAAGTATCTTTGAACTTTTGGTTATATGTGGTTTCAAGATATGTAACAATTGAATAATATTGGTTGAGTTTGAGTTTGCATTGAAATATCATATAGTGTGATTGCTATGTGTGAAATGCAGAAATTAAAATGAATTGGATTCAGTTGGGTATCTAATGGTGTTGTTGTTTCTCCAGCTTTTGAAGCGTATGATCAAGGTTTGTTATGTTTGTCAAGATAATATTTGTGCTTTAGGGAACATCATTTTTTGGAATTATATCATGTATATTATTTTCTTATTCGCAGGGTATGATGTATTTCTGGGTAATTTTTGTGGTTTGGTTTCTAGCGAACATGTCAACAAGAACATCTCTTCACGTGAGTAAGTCTACAAAGCATATCTCTTAGACTTTGTGTGGAAACTTTTAGAAAGAATGAAATGTAAAGAAAAGGGAAGAAATGAATCCTACCCATTTCTTTTAGACTTTGTATGATATGCTTTCTCTTTCTCTTATTGATAAGACAACTTGATAGAAAAGGATTATAGCCTACAAGGTTGTTGAAGATTTTGAAGATTGTGAATTTGTGGATACATTTTATATCCAATTTTCCATTCAATCATCTGTGTTTCATTATATTCTTGTATAAGGGAAGCATTATATTTTTGTCTCATTATATTCTTATGCAGAGTTGGGAAGACAATTACTTTTTAAGGGACAATGGAGGCGATGAACTCCACAAAGGTCTAAAAGTTGGATTCAAACGGTTCCTTGGTGAACTCCACAAAGATCCCCATAATTTGGTGTTTTGATGGATGTAAAGATTCAAAGGGCTTTTTCTCTTTTGCTGCAATTATCCCTAATAAGCTTTTAGGCACTAAATTGCCAATAGCTGGGCGGTGGATTGGTTTTAGATATTAGGTGCTGAGGAATTCTTTTTGGTCGACGATTAGTTAGTATATCAACCATTATTGTCTTCTCCGACTTTGGTTGAATCTCTACCTTATCCCTCTTGTATTTGGTTCTTTTGTTTGAGTTTAGAGTACCCATTATACTCTTTCAATACACTTTAGCTTATAAAAAAAAATTATATTTGGTTTGTTATATGTTTTTTAAAGAAATCGGTCACTAAATTGGTCCCTAGAACAAGTTGTGGGGACACATTTAGTGACTATTTTTTTTAATTTGGTGGCCAATTTAGCGACCGAATTAGCGACCGAATTTTCGGTCGCTAAAATTGGTCACATAGCTGGTTTTAGGAGACCAATTTAGTGACCGATTTTTATAAATTAGCAACCGAATTATTCGGTCGCTAATAGCGACCGATTACAAATTCGGTCGCTAAATGATTTAGTGACCAGGGT
The DNA here is from genome assembly GCA_030762895.1 of Sophora flavescens. Taxonomy (NCBI): domain Eukaryota; kingdom Viridiplantae; phylum Streptophyta; class Magnoliopsida; order Fabales; family Fabaceae; genus Sophora; species Sophora flavescens. The sequence goes on from CM061065.1 coordinate 58,291,798, forward strand.
TTTAGCTACCGTCATTATTCGATTGCTAATTCGGTCGTTAACCTATTTAGCGACCGAATTTTGTTGAATAGCGACCGATTTCTTCGGTCGCTAAACACCCTTTTTTTTGTAGTGAAAGTCACAAGCTTTTGTTGTCATTGATGTAAGTACTTCATCCCAATGGTCCATCACAATCACCCCATCATCCCCCCTAAGGAGCATGTGTTGTTCTCTCCATTGTCTCCTTTGTCATCTAGCAATGTTTCCCATCAGTTCATGGTCGATACTGATGAAGTTGCACATGTTTGAGTTATATTATTATTACCAACTTCGATAGTACTATGATCTGATGAGGAAATGAATTTTCCTTGTAACCAAGGGGATGTTTTTGAGAAAGTTAGAGGTTGTGGCTTTATTACTTCATGGGGTTTTACAATTTTGGCCTCTTGTTACTTTATTTCTTTGTGATAATTCTTATGAGAGTGTAATACCTTCCTATGCATGTAGGTGTTCCAGTAGTTTTTTATTCTTCCTGGAAGTCTTCCTGCAATCAAGGACCACCTACGTACACAATAAACTTTTGTTGAATGAAAGGCTACTCAAGTTTACTTTAATATAATATTCCTGAATTTTATTTCGCAGCTTAGAAATTAAATAAACATATTGTGCATCTTAAAGTATATTAACCAACATTACGTTGTTTCGAGTGGAACTGGACTCGGATCCCTTAATCAATGTGTTCGGTCTCCTAGGAGGTGTTTCTTTTTGGTTCGAGATCTCTATATTCAAAAATCACATTAAACTTAATGTATCTTTTTCATTCACAAGACTTGAAGTTGAGATGTTGCTTAAAGGGATCCAAGCTTCTTGCTACTTGGTAGGATAGACATTAGTTTAGAAGGTTGTGTGACTAATCCCTAATGTAATTTAGGTTGCCAAATCAGTACAAACTCGTGCTTAAAAATAAACATATTTCGGAAGTGATAACACACCTGTTTCCCAAGAGCTTATGCAATCTTGTTATCATGTCAATTTCATCTTCACTGAAGTCTCCCCATTTGATATTTGGTCTTCGATAGTTCAGCCACCTGAATCTGCAACTCTTGCGGCATCTATTCAAGCCTACCAAAGGGAAGATGCTTATGTAATAATGATTGACATTTATAGTTCTCAAACATTTCGTTGGTAATTAATTTTATTAATATATAAATATTTATTATAAAATATTAAGTGGTTGCTTGACATTGACAATTTTACTTAGGGATGAAGATTTCATGGCTGTCATTTTCCCATACAATATCATGTCCCCACCAATTAAATCATATATGCCACATCATTCAATACCCACCAACAATGTTACATGAAAATTTTACAGATATGACATGATTTAATTGGTGAGAATGTGATATGATACACGAAAATGGAACAAGAGATCTTCGTATATGAAACCATAAAATTACCATATCGTTTTCTATTACAATATTTTGGCTTTCATGTACGGTGCAAGGACTGTCCTCAATTGAGAAAGTCTCAGTTAATTAGTCTCTTGACTTCTCTTCAAAAACAAATGATAAGATTGAAAACACACCTACTCTTTGAGGAACTAGGTGCCATTTTCCCTCCCCATGTTGTTGGATGCATGCTATGAGAAGGTTGTAACATCCGTGATTTTATTTGTGGTTTACGTAGAAGGATTAGGTTTAGGGCTTGAATTATATAGGGGAGATGTGGTTTGAGGCATAGAGACCTTTGCATGTTAAGTACGCAGCATTTTCGGGAGAGTTTGAACGTAAGAACTGAATTAGGGTTTTCCCGGTGAGGTCTTTGAGACGTCTAAGTGTGAAATTAGAATTTTGGAGTTAAAGTTGAGATTAGACCTTTTTGATGGTTTTAGGTTGTTTATTAGGTCCTAATGAGCGTATATCTCAAATTTGAGCGCAATCGGACGTCGAACGGACCCTAGATGCAAAGAGTTGACTTTTTGCCAGAAGTCAACGCTCGAGCGTGGATGTATCCACGCTCAAGCGCCCAAGTTAACCAGACAAGGGCCATGCTTTGACTTGACACGTGTCATCAGGGCTTACGTGGTAGCTTATGAGTGGATGCATGGCGCGGTGGCTTTCCACGCTCAAGCGTGGCATTTCCCATGCTCAAGCGTGGCCACGCTCCAGCGTGGAATTTCTCACTCTCGAGCGTGGGGACGCTGATGCACAAAAATGAAAGAGCGACTTAAGTGACTTAAGTCACTTAGTCACTCAACAGAAAACAGAGTGAGAGCTGAGAACTTTGAGAGGACAGAAAGGATGATTCTAGAGTGAGAAAGAGAGAAAGCTTAGTGAGAGAAAGGAGTTAGAGCAAGAGTGTGAGAGTTTCGATTGTCCCATTGCGAATCGGAGTACATCGTTGTGTTCGTATCAACTATATCTATCTTCTTCTCTTCTCTGTTTCTTAAAAACCGAAGGTAAATCATCCTATTTTATGTCGAAACTCCGTTCGTTATGTTCCTTGAAGTATCTTTCGTTTCGTTTGTCGGAATTCAATTCCGTTTTCGACTATGGACTCCTAGTAACGTGTGCTTCATAATGTGGCGCTTAGGTGAAATTTTGGAAGCTTCGAGACCCGAGAATCGCGCAGGGCAGAGTTGAGGAAGTGAGAGGAAGTCTCATTTTGCTTCGTTTCGTGCATCGTACGACTCTTTAGGTGGGGGAAAGAAACTATTTAATGTCGGAAACGACGCGATTACATTTAATTCAATAATGGCGTAGGGCGACCCAAACCCTACACGAGAGCGAGTAACAGACAATATCTATACCACATTGGGGACTACTTAGTGGTACCGATGATGATATTGAAATTGTGCGTTTATCGTCGTTAGATATATATATATATATATATATATATATATATATATATATACATACATACATACATACATATGATTATTTTATTATGCAATGATTGCCTGTTTGACTGGTTGACTTGATATTGGTACTTGATGTATGGTAACATGAATTTATAATTATTTTTGAAAGTGTTTATATTTATTATTATTATATTTTAGTATTTATTATTATGTAATTAATGACATGAGGAAATATGATGATGATTGTGATGATATGATGAGTGTTATGATTGTGCTTAGAGGATCGAGTAAACCATAAGTTATGTTGAGACACGAGGATGTATTGGGGATTGCATACGATATGTGATAGCAGTGCCTAACCGAGATGATTATCGTGATATGAGGCTGAGATTGATGAGATGAGACTATTTTGAGGTTATCTATGAGATTATGATGAGCGGTTAGGGCACTAGGGGGTGACCTGAAACATGGTCTGTGATATGAGGGACCTAAAACATGGTCGAGTGGACCTGAAACATGGTCGAGTGGGGTTTATGCCTCGGAGGGTGAATTCCCGGGGATAGGCTAACGGCGGATCGTCCAGAGATGATTTCATTTTAGTCGCAGCTATAGTTCATACATTGCATAAGCATCCTGGATTGTGGTGTAGAGGTGTGCACCGGGTTGTGTAGCTATAGTGCCATTGCTTTGCGTAGGCACCCTCCATCCATGGGAGAGGGTGTGTGATATCCGGATATGGCCGATACCTGATGAGATTAATCATACAGCATTTGCATTGCATCATGATGAAGGGTAGAGGAAAGATCCTAGACGTGGATTGAGGATGACTGTTATATATATATATATATATAGACATACATACATATATATATATATATATACACACACACATACATATATACATATATATATATACATATATACATATATATACATACATATATATATATATATATATATATATATATATATATATATATATATATATATATATATATATACCCAGATTTTGGAGACGTATGTTTAGTGTGCCGGTATTTAATTAAGTGTAGCTAAACCCTTTCCACGTTTGATGTTATATGGTTTCTTATCCCTGTTTTCTCTATATATTGCATATGTTTTATTATGTGATCGTGATGAGAAGATCCTACGGGGGAGCCAGCTATGGAGGAGCTTGATGGGACCCCGTATGAGCCAGATGTTGGAGGACGAGCAGTGGATCCTCATAGTTGAGTACAGAGTCTATGACCAGTGAGTCTTGTCTCTTTGGGATGTTGTTTTTATTTATTTTTTGTTTGATTATCAATTTGTACTTTTTGGGATCCGACTGATGGGATTCCCTCTACTGTACTATTTCAGGTCTTGATGTATATATATATGTTGTGTATATTTTAAGTTTTTAAATTTTCCGCTGTTTTAATATACTCGCTTAACGATAATAATGAAATTAGGTCTTAATATTTTGGGTTTTCTTTAATGGGTCGTCGGGGCGTCTCAAAGGCCATCTTCATATTTATTCCATGCGCTTTTCTTCAACTTGATGATTCTTCCATGACAATTCAATCCCTTATTATTATTTATTTGATAAGCCAAAAAGTATACAAGCTTATAGAGGAAACTATATAAGCTTAGTTTCGGTACAATTTGTTCAACTGATCTTTAAAGTTACAGACGTATATATATAAAGTCATACGTATCTATTAATTTCCAGAAGAATGGATAAGGTCCATGTGCATTGCTTTCTTTGCACAAAATTTAACCACAAGAAATGATGCATGAAAGTCTAATTATTGATATTGTTACAATGTCTAACTAGGTATTTGGTTTTTGGATCAGGTTTATGTCTGTCACATATCAGTGGTGTATTTTTTTCAATGGTGATTAGTTGTTGTCTTGCTGATCAGTTTATGGGTTTGGGCTGTTTTCTATGTATAGATTATTTTGGTATTTCTTGAGGGGTGTAAATTGGCTCTCAACCGAGTAGGCTATTATGTTTCCCCTGATTGAAATCTAACATCTTTTCCCAGTACTCTTCTAGTCTTTGTCTTTTATAGATGGGTTAGAGTACACCAAGTATTCTCAATAATATATTATGCTTATCAACAAAAAAAATATGTTACAAGATGCATGCACGACAAAATGAGCATAGAGACGTAGAATCATTTAAGTACTCTTACCTAAAATATTAAGGGCTCGTTTGGTGGTCAGGATAGGATAGGGGTGGATAGGGTAAGAGAGCATGATAAGAGTATGATAGGATATGAGCAGGATAAGTTGTTATCATATCCGACGTTTGGTGTTCACTAGATAACTAACTAGATATCATTATAATTTTAGTGTGAATTTTAAAATTTTCGATTTTATTCTAAATGTTTTCATATTTTATTGTATTTTAGTTTTTTTTAATAATTTACATTTTTTAAAATTATATAAAAAGACAAAATTATCCTTACGATAAAATTACATATAAAATTTTAAAATATTGTTTAACTTCAATTTTTTTTATAATTTTAAATATTCATTTTTAGTTTTTACTTTAGATTAATTTTTTATATATATTTTTTAGTTTTTTAAAATAATATAAAATAACAAAATTAGGCTTGTGACAAAATAAAATTAATTTTTAAAATTAATTTTTAATATTTTTATTATTTAAAGAATCTTATATTTTATTATACTTTTTTTTGTAACCATATTATATTTTATTATATTTTAATTATTTTATATATAAAATATTTTTATATTTTATTATACTTTAAATCACCCTATCATATTCTGTTGGGTTCTAATCCAGCCCTCCCCTCAGGATAGAATTTTAACTAGATGAACATGATATGATAGGTGACATGATTGCTTTATCCTATCATGTTGGCTCACCAAACAATAGTTTAAGACATAGTATGATAGCTTATCATATCATGTCTCTCTTATCCTAACCACCAAATGAGTCCTAAAGGTTTTGTCGTTTTGACCATGTAGAATGATTTGACTCTCATCATGATATCAGGACCATTCACGAAGTTCAATTCTTGCACTCATTCTTCTAAATATTGTTGAATTTCAATACAAGATAAAATGCAAAAGCTTTTGTGTGAAGGTGCGTACCAATTTCCAGAAGAAAGGTTAAGGTACATGTATATATGCATTGCTTACAGTCCCCAAAATAGCCTTCCTCTGTCACAAGATGCATGCACGATAAAATGAGCTCAGGGTAGAGACGTGAAATAATGCGGGAAATATAATTTTGGTCCCTGAAATGGTATGATTGGTGACAAATTGGTCCATCGTATTAAGAAATAGACAAAAACGGTCTCATGCAAGTTGAAAAATGTCCATCACATTAGTCCAATTTGAGGATTTTTTCAATTTGGGGTACCATCACGTAATGAACATTTTTCAATTTGGGGATTTTTTTGTCTATTTCTTAATACGATTGACCTATTTGCCACCATCTTACAATTTCAGGGATCAAAATTGTGATTTACTCTAAAATAATACTCTTACCTAAAAACTTAAAAGCTTTTTCAATTTGATCTTTTAGGCTCTATTAGACAAGTTCAATAAGCTAGCTTATAGCTTATTTAACTAGCTTATAAGCTTGTTAGGCTCTGTTTGGCAAAAGTAGCTGATAAGCTAGCTGATAAACTAATTTTTAGCTGATAACTTCTAGCTGATAGCTGATAGCTGAAAAACTAGTTGATTGAAATTGAAGTGTTCGATAAAATTAGCGGTTGAAGTAGCTTATAAGTGTAAAATATTGGCATATTTAGGATAGACATGATAAAGTGAGAATTTTATTAAATGAAAGAGGATAAAAATGAGGAAAAAGTCAATAAGCTATAAGCTGATGAGATAAGCTTGTTTACCAAACACCTCTATTTTACTAAAACAAGCTTATAAGCTAATGGTACGCCATGTCAGCACTGACACGTGGGCTGCCCCTACTTTGCAGTGGCCAAAAACTTCATTAAACCCTTAAATATTTTGAAAAACATTTTAATTGTGAAAGAAATTCAAAAAGGAGTAGAAACCCAATTCAATCCCTGAGTAAATGATGTCTATAGAAGAAGCCATTTATAATTCAGTTAATAATGAAACAAATAAAAATAAAAATAACTTAAATATGATATCAAAAAGCAAAAAATAAAAAAAAGCTTACATGTATTTATATATATGACAATATAAACATAATTGAAAACGAAGTATATATTAATCATTTGTTTAACATTTCAGTATCCCACAAATCGACATCAAGAACAAAATCACCCCAATTTGACCTTCAGTAAGAAAGTCACAAGCTTTTGTTGTCATTGATGTAAGGACTTCATCCCAATGATCCATCATAATCACTCCATCATCCCCACCTAAAGAGCATGTGTTGTTTTCTCCATTGTCTCCTTTGTCGTCTAGCAATGTTTCCCACCAGTTCATGGTCGAAGTTGCACATGCTTGAGTTATATTATTACCAACTTTGATAGTACTATGATTAGAGGAAATGAATTTCCCTTGTAACTATTGAGGATAACAACTGTTGTATCAATTTGTTATCAGGAAGTTTAACAGTTGTTATCAGGAAGTTTGTTATAGTGCATATTCTTTGGATCTAGATAGTTTAGTGCATATTCTTTGGATCTAGATAGTTTCCTATGCATATTCTTTGGATCTAGTTGCTCTCATACGTGTATATATATCTGAGCATGCAATGTAACAAAACAGATTAATAAACACAGTGGTACAAGTTTCTGTGTTTTTGATACAAGTTTCTGTGTTTTATGATGGCATCAGAGACAGAGATCCTGGAACCAGAGATGGAGCCACCGGAGAAGAAGACAAATACCTCTGGCACCACATCCTTCACCCCACAGTCGCCCTACCACCTAGGGTCATCTGACAATCCCGGAACGCCGTTGGTTGCGGTTGCTCTCACTGGAGACAACTATAGGAACTGGGCCCGATCGATGAAGACGGCATTGCGAGCAAAAACCAAGATGGGTTTCGTTGATGGAACCATTGGCAAGCCCTCCAACCATTCTCCAGATTTCCATGATTGGGATAAAGCAGACTCAATGGTAACTGCATGGATAATCAACTCCATAAATCCAGTGTTACATAACAGCATTACCCATGCAACAACCGCTAGAGAAATATGGGTGGATTTGGAAGAACGTTTCTCTCAAACAAATGCTCCACGCATTCATCAGTTATGGCGTGACCTTTGCTTGATTCAACAGGAGCCCAACATGAACGTGACTGAATATTACACCAGATTCAAAAGTGTTGTTGATGAGCTTTGCGAGCTGCAGCCACTGCTACAATGCAGTTGTGGTGCATCCAGGGAGCTTACCCAGAGAGATGAAGACCATCGAGTTCACTTATTTCTTGGAGGACTTGACAGTGAACGTTATGCCCAGGCCAAAGGGACCATTTTGAACGCTAATACATTACCATCTCTGCGCAAAGTCTTCAGCCATATTTTACGTGAAGAAGGACGCATGGCAGCAGAAAAATATCGAGATCGCAGAGTGGAGATAGGAGCTGCGTTTCACTCCAACAACAGGGAAAGATCACGTGATGGCCCAAGACCAAAATGTGATCACTGTGGCAAGCTGGGACATGAGAAAGCAAAGTGTTTTGAGCTGATCGGTTACCCACCTAACTGGGAGATGAGGAGAACAAACCGCAACAACAAGAGTAGTGGACACTCAGGAGGTGCACGGTTAGCATGGGCAGACAAGACTCAAGGCCAAACCACGAACAATGAGGGAAGTCATGCCTTACACAGTTCATTTGCAAACAAAGGCAATGGGCAAGATGAACATATGTCTGGTAACATGTTCAATTACAATGCACAAAGTTGGGTTCTAGATAGTGGTGCTTCCCACCACATGACTCCTATATTTTCAGTCCTTGAGGATATATGTCACCTTAAGGAACCTCTAAATATCACAGTGCCCACTGGAGACACAGTCATGGTGCACAAAGTGGGCCGTGTGAATCTAAATGACACGATAACATTGCATGGTGTTTTATATATTCCAGAGTTTAGCTGCAACTTAATATCTATACACAAATTAACTGCTGACTTGAAATGGTTGGTGACTTATTTCGATGATGGTTGTGTTATACAGGACCAAGCCAAGAAGAAGCTGATTGGATCCGGTGAGCTGCATGATGGAGTTTATGTGTTCAAAAGGGCAGCGCATGGACTCTCACAGGTGGCTGTTTCAACTGATGGAAATAAGTTATGGCATGCAAGGATGGGACACCCTTCTAGTAAAACAATGATGAAGCTGTCTAAGTTGATTAGTTTTCCTTTTACTGCAAATAAAGAGGAGTGTTGTGATGTTTGTCATCGCTCCAAACAATGTAGACTTCCATTTTCTTTGAGTAATAATAAGGCTAATGCCATTTTTGATTTGATACATTGTGATTTATGGGGAAAATATCAAACCAAATCACATAATGGTTCACACTATTTCCTCACAATTGTTGATGACTACTCACGAGGTTTGTGGGTTTATTTGTTAAAAGACAAAGCTGAAGCACCTATCCAACTTATTAATTTTTGCAAGATGGTGCAAACTCAATTTAACAGCAAAGTGAAGATTGTTCGCAGTGACAATGGGACTGAGTTTACAAACTCTGCACTCCAATCTTTCTTTCTTCAAGAATGAATTCTTCATGAAAGCTCATGCGTAGAAACTCCTCAGCAAAATGGTAGAGTTGAACGCAAGCATCGTCACATCCTAGAAGTAGCACGAGCTCTCAGATTCCATGCAAACTTGCCACTCTCTTTTTGGGGAGAATGCATATTGACAGCCACTCACCTCATTAATCGAACACCAACTGTGGCAAATGATGGAGCAACACCTTATGAGATGCTTTATGGAACACCTCCACCATATGCGCACATCAGAATTTTTGGGTGTCTCTGTTATGTGCAAACCTCCTCCAAGTCACGAGACAAGTTTGCTGCAAGGGCTTGCAAGTGCCTCTTTGTTGGATACCCTCAAGGTCGGAAAGGGTGGCGAGTTTATGATCTTCAAACACGTCAATTTTCAGTATCACGAGATGTGATCTTTTATGAGAATATTTTTCCTTTCAAAGCCAGAGAAGACATGCTTCCCAATGCATTGTTTCCCAACGCCACTTCCTATGCAGATGATACAAACACGTCCTTGCCACAAGGTGCACCTCGTGATGATGAAGGAAGGGAGTTGGCCAAGGAACCCGATGATGCTGCACCGTATTCCCGTGACAGGTCCCATGCTGAATCCATGTGAAATGTACAGTGCCTGCGTGAAACCATGCAATCCATGCATGAAGAGTCCTCACATGCAGAACCTGATGATGCGGCACCATATTCCCGTGACAGGTCCCATGCTGAATCCATGCATGAAGAGTTTTCACATGCAGAACCCGATGATGCTATACAGTGTTCACGTGACCAGGTTCCTCACGTGCAGAACTCGGTGATGCTGCACAGTATTCACGTGACAGGTCCCATGCTGAAATCATGCAAACAGAGCATGAAGAGGTACCTCATACTCCAACTCAGTTCCCACGCACCCGACAGCCACCCAACTATTTGCAAGATTATTATTGTTACAGCACTGCTGCACATAAACTCCCATGCCCATCACTTGATTCATCAGTCTCTTCTGGTAAGGTCTATCCTCTCTCAAAGTATATTAGCTATCATCAATTTTCATCTTTACATCAAGCATTTCTTGCGGCCATTCAATCACAGGATGAGCCTAAACATTACTCACAGGCAGTAAAACATTCACAGTGGCGCAATGCCATGGCAGAGGAGATTAAAGCCCTTGAAGATAACCAAACCTGGACACTTGAACCACTTCCTAAAGGCAAGAAGCTGGTTGGTTGTAAGTGGGTGTATAAAATCAAATATACATCTACTGGGGCGATTGACAAATACAAAGCTAGACTCGTGGCAAAAGGTTACACGCAAGTAGAAGGAGAAGACTTCACTGAGACCTTTGCCCTATTAGCCAAAATGACTACAGTTCGATGTTTATTAACAGTGGCAGCAGCCAAGGGATGGGGACTACACCAAATGGATGTACGTAACGCTTTTCTTCATGGCGACCTCGATGAAGAGGTATACATGACTCCACCTCCAGGCTATGTAGTTCCAACTCCAAACCTTGTATGTCGGTTACAAAAGTCTCTCTATGGACTTCGTCAAGCCTCTAGAAATTGGTACGCGAAACTGTCAAAGGCATTACTCTCATATGGTTTTGTTCAAAGTTCGGCAGACCATACCTTATTTACTTACTCAAAGGAATCCACCTTCTTGGCTGTGCTTGTTTACGTAGATGATCTCATAATTGTTGCCAATGATCCTATTCCCTGTCAAGTTTTTAAGACGTATCTTCATGGATGTTTTCATATGAAAGATTTAGGCAAGCTCAAATATTTTCTTGGGTTGGAGCTCGCCCAAGGACCGGCTGGTTTGTTCCTTTGCCAGCGTAAGTACACCCTTGACATACTCACTGAATGTGGAATGCTCAATTGCAAACCATGTGGATTCCCCATGGAACAACATCATACTTTGTCTAAAGAAGAAGGTGATTTATATTCAGATCCGGCTCAATATCGGAGGCTCATTGGACGCCTAATCTATCTCACAATCACTCGTCCTGAAATCACATATTCTGTGCATACTTTAAGCCAATTCATGCAGGCTCCACGAGAGAAACATTGGCATGCTGCTATGCGCATCCTTCGGTTTCTAAAGTGTTGTCCAGGGCAAGGTATTGTTATGTCAGCAGATAATGATCTTCATCTCACAGGTTATTGTGATTCTGATTGGGCTGCTTGTCCCACCACTCGTCGCTCTACTAGTGGCCATCTAATGAAGATTGGGAACTCCCCTGTATCGTGGAAAACTAAGAAGCAATTGACGATAGCTCGATCCTCTTGTGAAGCTGAATATCGATCAATGGCTCATGCCACTAGTGAGATCATCTGGCTACGCAGTTTGCTGTCTTCTCTTCAATCTCCTAGTATGAAGCCAACTTTGCTCTTCTGTGACAACCAATCCGCTCTTCACATTGCCAAAAATCCTGTTTTTCATGAGCGTACCAAGCACATCGAGGTTGATTGTCACTTTATTCGTGAGCATATTCAACAAGGCACAATTGTAACCGGATATATTCCCACCACGCAGCAACTAGCCGATATCTTTACCAAGGCTTTGGGATTTCGGCAATTTCAGGAACTAACATTCAAGTTGGGCATTCACAATGCTCATGCGCCACCTTGTGGGGGGAGTATTGAGGATAACAACTGTTGTATCAGTTTGTTATCAAGAAGTTTAACAGTTGTTATCAGGAAGTTTGTTATAGTGCATATTTTTTGGATCTAGATAGTTTAGTGCATATTCTTTGGATCTAGATAGTTTCCTATGCATATTCTTTGGATCTAGTTGCTCTCATACGTGTATATATATCTGAGCATGCAATGTAACAAAACAGATTAATAAACACAGTGGTACAAGTTTCTGTGTTTTTGATACAAGTTTCTGTGTTTTATGAGTAACCAAGGGGATGTTTTTGAGAAAGTTCGAGGTTGAGGCTTTGTCACCTCATGGGGTTTTACAGTTTTGATCTCTTGTTGCTTTGTGTCCTTGTGATTATTTTTATGAGAGTGTAATACCTTCCTGCGCATGTAGGTGTTCCAGTAGTTTTTCACATTGTTTGCAGTTCTTCCAGGAAGTCTTCCTGCAATCAAGGACCACTTACGTACCAAAAAAAAATTTGTTCAATAAAAGGCTACTAAAGTTTACTCTAGTATAATATGCAGATAATATAATATTCTTTTTTTTTCGGTACATCAAGGGTATCCTCCAGTCGATAGCAAGAGATTATTTCCTTTCGAGGCATAGAGGTCGCCGAAGAGGGTTTTGCCTCTCTCAACAAAGCTTTACATACATGCAAAAGGACTAGACGAACCTTGATCATGCTTAAGGAACCCAACTATCTACCAAGTACCAACACTGTGTTGACCATGCTGGTAGATTTGAACTTTATATTGCAGCTAAAAAAAAATATTAGTTCACTAATATAGCATATAATTCGGAAGTGATAACACACCTGTTTCCCAAGAGCTTATGCAATCTTGTCGTCATGTCAATTTCATCTTCGCTGAAGTCTCCCCACTTGATATTTGGTCTTAGATAGTTCAGCCACCTCAGTCTGCAACTCTTGCGGCATCTATTCAAGCCTACCAAAGGGAAGATACTTATGTAATAATGATGGACATTTATAGTTCTCAAACATTTCATTGGTAATTAATTTTATTTATATGTAAATGTTTTAGTATAAATTCATTCGGTGGTTGCTTGACAATTTATCCAAGATATATATCAAGCCCATAATATATAGTACCATAATATCATTTCCTATTACCGTTTTTTGGCTTTCACGAGCAAGGACGGTCCTCAATTGAGAAGGTCTCAATTAATTAGTCTATGCCAAAAAACAATGATAAGATTGAAAAAAATAAAAATAGAAAACACACCTGCTCTTTGAGGAACTAGGTGCCATTTTCCCTCCCCATATTGTTGGACTCATGCTATTAGAAGTTCATCTTCAAATTTACTCCATGCTCCTTTCCTCAGACTTGATGACCCTTCCATCAATGATCAGTTACTTGCACTGCAGCATGTAGAGGAAACTAGGCTTAGTTTCTCTAAATTTGTTCAACTCTTTAAAGTGACATACATCTATATATATATATATATATATATATATATATATCTACCAATTTCCAGAATAATGGATAAGGTCTATGTGCATTGCTTACTATGCACCGAATTAAATTTGAACCGCAAGAAGTGACGCATGAACAAAGTGTTCCATTCACAAGATGCATGCACGACAATATGATCATGGTAGAAATGTAAAATCATGAGTGAATTGACATTTTGATCCTTGAAATGGTAGAATGGTGGCAAATTGATCACTCACATTGAGAAATGGATAAAAACGTCCCCAAATTGACAATGTGATCATGGCGATATTTTTTCAATTTGTGGACCATAACGTAATGGATATTTTTCAATTTGAGAGACGTTTTTGTATATTTTTTAATGTGAAAGATTAGCTTGTCACCGTCCTACAAAATTTAAGGGGCAAAATGATGATTCACTCTAGAATCATTCAAGTACTCTTACATAAAAATTTAAAATGTTTTTCAAGAGTGAATCACCGTTTTGATATTTGGAATTGTAAGACGGTGACAAATATTGGACCTTCACATTAAGAAATAGGTAAAAATATCCCCAAATTAAAAAACGTTCATTACATTATGGTTATTAAATTGAAAAATATCGTCAAATTAGACTAATATGATTTACTTTTTTTTTTTCAATTTGGGAGACGTTTTTGCATATTTCAGAATATGAGGAACCAATTTATCAACCGTCCTACAATATTTTAAGGATCAAAATGATTAGTTACTCCTTTTTCAATTTGACCTTTTAGTAGAGTGATTAATCCTCAACATGTGATATATGGACCTTTCACGAAGTTCAATTCTTGCACTCACTCTTTTTTTTTATAAGCTAAAATATATTGAATGAGTACAAGGAGTACTCAAAATCCATTTACATGGACTATATATGAAAATTACATGAGGTAAAAGGTAGAACCTCAACTAATAGTCAAGAGTAGACAAAGATGGTTGAACAACTAGCTTAACCACAAGTTAAATAAAATGCACAAGCTTTTGTGTGAGGGAGGATTAAAATCATTAATGCGGCAAGACAGAAAAGTTATTATAAAATTTTCTTGTATAGACAGACTTGATTACCTATCCTATGGCTGCTTCTACCGTGAGCGAGGTAGACATGTCACTCACGATGAGATATTGATTTCTACCGGCTATCAATGATAAATGTTTTACGTAGTTATTGAATAATTGATTTTTTTTATAGTACGAATAATTTATTATTGCCTATACTGTTCGTCCATCGTGTCGATCCACTACAGCATGTTGCTTTTTTTCTTCTTCTTACATATCACACACGAATCCTCTTTGGATGAGGTTGTGTCAATGACCAAGTCATTCGTCAACGACGGTGGACTGCCGGGGCAACCGGGCAAGCATTCTTTAAATTGAGCCCTGTGTGGGTCGCCGATGCCGATCAACTATCGGCCTTAGCATGTGAGCGGGCCCAACAAGGGGCATGTAATTGGGCTATAGACCTTGGTTTGTGTACCAACACCGAACGGTGTGGAGCTTGGCTCCACAGAGCTGATTTTCCAGAACGCAAATCTGATGAACAAGGTGTGGGTTCTTCTCAATTCCTCTCCTCCACCAACCCCACCCCTCTCTTTCTTCCGTCACCTCCATTTATACCCCCCACCCCCACCCGCACCACTCTCCGGTGGAGGCTCTTGCAATTTCGGCGGAGGGATCAGATTTTCCTTCTTCCTAATCCTCTTTACTCTCCCTGGGTTTCGATTTCTTCGAAAGATTCAATTTCATAGTACCTGATCCATAGGTTGCTTGATTATATCATAGTAATTGTGAAGACCCATACCCACAACGTCGACAATAACATTGAAGAGTGATCCCTCCCATCGAGAGAGGTATTGACTGGAGAGGAGAGAACGGTGGCTGTCAATGGGATTAAGGCATTTTGCTGAGAGATTGAGTCATTTTTGCATAAGGATCAAGGCATGATAGAGACAAAGCTAACTAGTGGAAAATATGGAATTTACGACCAGATTTAATGTCTGTTAAATAAAAATGGAAGTTAAAAAAGATGCGGTGGCAAAACAGTAAATAATTGGTTCATTTAAATTAATATTAACGTTGGTTATCAAAATAACAGATGTTAAAAAGCTTGAGTAAAACTTTTAACGTTATTCAAATAACAGATGTTAAAGTTCATCTTTAACGTCATTTGTTTTAATAACGGACTTAAAAGATGAACTTTAACGTCTGTTATTTGAATAATAAACGTTAAAAGTTTTACTCAAATTTTATAACGTTATGTCCTGCACGCCTCACTTCACACATGCCCTAACCCCTGTTCACCACCGCCCTTCTTTGCCCTAACCCTTTCTCTCTCGTTTGATCACCATCGCGAGCTCCTCTCCACCACCACCGCGAGCGCCTCTCCTCCACCACCGCGAGTTTCTCTCTAGGTACTACCTCTTTCTCTATCTCTCTGAGATTTTCTTTCTTTTTTCTTTTATTCTTTGTTACTCTCTGCCTGTCTCTCGATTTGAACACCTTCACATGAACACTTTCTTTTGTAGCTCTTTGGAACTTGCATTGCTGGATTAGTTACTTTTCTACACCTTTGTAGTTTTGAATTTATTTGTGGTTTAGTGGTTCTCTGTTTGTGCTGCAAGACTTATATGGTCTTTGTAAATAAGTAAGAACATGGGAAATTAGCATCAACATTGTTGGAACAAATTTTATGATTAGTTTTTTTTTAAGTTGTAAAGTTGAGCTTAGTTCATTTTTTAAGTCTGAGAATATATGCAAAAAGTTCACTAAAGAGGGATAGGAACCTCATTTTTCTGGAGAAAAATGTTGAGCATGTTGGAGACAATCAGTTGTTTCAATGAATAAAACCAAAACAAGTGTATAATAATAAAGGATTATAGTTTATTGTTGAACTTTATTTGATGAACATTTATGACACTACTTGCATATGAAAAAATTCTATTATAAATGTTGAATATTGTCATTGGTTTCTTAGAAAGTAGGCAAGTCATGTCTTGTTGAATAGTAATGGAATGTTAAATATTGTCTCTGGTTTCTTAGAAAGTAGGCAAGTCATTGGAAACACTTGCTGTAAGGATATATCATGTCTATTTGAGGTCCACATAGGTATAGTTTTTTGTTGGGGTTGGATTTCTAGTTTACTCGGTAATAGGCTTATTGTTGGCATTGAAATGATGATTAAGATATATTAGGATGATGTTTTAGTCAATTACTCAATTAAGATATATATGGTTGTTAGGTTTTCAAATACTAGTGTTTTTCCAATCTCCCCTATTGTGCTTATATTGGATATATGTGTGTATATCTACATAACCTATCTAGTCATGGATCATAGTTGGATGGTTTGTAAACGCACAAGTGATGAGTATCTGAAAGGAGTATGGAATAGTTTAGAGAATTTTCTCAAAGAAATGTTCCTAATAGTAATGGAATGTTTTGTCGTCCTTGTGTCAAATGTTTGAATACAAGGAAATATGTGGTTAAGGATATACGTACTTATCTTATTTGTTTTGGGATTTGCTTGAATTATACAAGATGGATATGGCATGGTGATGTGTTGTTAAATAACAAGCGAAGTGTGTCCCAAAGTGAGGAAGTTGACGTAGATATGGAGGATGATCGAGTAGAGGACATGATCGGTGATATTGGACAAGAATCTTTTCAGCGAGCACATGTGTATGAAACATTGTGCAGTGCTGCGGATAAGCATTTGTATCCGGGGTGCACTACTCATACACGGTTGTCAGCGGTGTTAAAATTGGTCAGTGTGAAGGTGAGAAATGGTTGGAGCGATAAAAGCTTCACCGAATTGCTTGAATTGTTGAAAGACTTGCTTCCAGAGGGCAACATAATACCTGACCGTAACTATGAGGTGAAGAAGGTATTGTGTCCGATGGGTATGGATTATAAGAAGATACATGCATGGACCAATGATTGCATATTGTACACGGGTGATTATGAAAAGATGCACAACTGCCCCAAGTGTGGGTTATCATGCTACAAAGTGAAGGATGGTGATGATGGCGATTGTTCGCTAATGTAAAAGACGCAAAGAATCTTAGATGGCATGGTGATGAGAGGAAACATGATGGACAGGTTCGCCATCCGGCTTATTCTATGCAATGGAAGAAAATTGATACTTTGCTTCCGTATTTCGCCAATGAGTCAAGAAACCTTAGGCTTGGAATTTCTACGGATGGAATGAATCCATATGGTAACTTAAGTAGTATTCATAGTTCATGGCCTGTTCTCCTGATAATTTACAACCTACTTCCTTGGTTGTGCACGAAGCGAAACTACATGATGTTATCTATGATGATTTCGGGCCCAAAACAACTAAGAAATGACTTAGATGTTTATCTAAGTCCCTTGATTGAAGACTTGAAAAATCTGTGGGTGGAAGGTGTTGATATTGTTGATGGGTATTCTCACAAGACTTTCAAGATGCGTGTCATGTTATTTTGCACCATCAATGACTTTTCGACATACGGGAACTTGTCTGGGTATAGTGTTAAGGGGCATAAAGCATGCCGTATATGTGAAGAAGTCACATGCTTCACTCAATTGGCTCATGGAAGGAAGACGATTTATCTTGGGCATCAGAGATTTCTGAGACGTGATCACCCATATCGTAAATTGGAAAAAGCTTTTAACGGATGCCAGGAAACTGAAAATGCTCCGACGGCCTTAAACGGAGAGCAAGTTTATCAACCGGTGAAGCACATCAATGTTATCATCGGCAAGGCTAAAAAGAAGGCTAAGGCTACTGAGAAAAACATATGGAAGAAGAGGTCGATATTCTTTGATCTTCCATACTGGTGCAAACTTGATGTCACACACTGCATTGATGTGATGCATGTGGAGAAAAATGTGTGTGATAGTGTAATCGGAACGCTTCTCAACATTCAAGACAAGAGAAAGGATAGTGAGTGCTCATCTCGATCTTGTTGCGATGGGTATACGAGAGCAGTTAGCCCCAGTTATTGAGGATGGTAAGCGAACATATTTGCCTCCAGCATGTCATACTTTGTCAAAAAAAAAAAAGAGACGAAGTTTTTGTGATTGTCTTCAGGGCATCAAAGTTCCACATGGTTACTCTTCAAATGTCAAAAGGCTTGTCTCAGGTGATCTCAAATTAGTTGGCTTAAAGTCTCATGATTGCCACGTCTTGATGTAGTAACTACTGCCCGTGGCTATTCATGGTATTGCTCCTAAAAATGTTAGACATGCCATAATTAGGTTGTGCTCATTCTTCAATTCTATATGTAGCAAAGTCATTGACCCCCATAAGTTGGATGAGTTGGAAGTTGAGGCTGGTATAATTTTGTGCCAATTGGAGATGTATTTTCCTCCTTCAGTTTTCGACATCATGGTTCACTTAATTGTTAATTTAGTTAGGGATATTAGATTATGGGCCCCTTTTTTTGAGGTGGATGTATCCAGTTGAGCGATACATGAAGATCTTGAAAGGGTATGTGAAGAATCCACACCGTCCCGAAGCATCTATTGTTCAAAGGTATGTTGCAGAAGAAGCTATTGAGTTTTGTTCAGACTACCTTCCTAAAACAGATCCTATAGGGGTTCCTAAGCCTCGTCATGATGAGAGAAGATGTGAAGGTAAGGGTCCACATGGTGTATGTTGAGACCTCATAAGTCTGGAACACATTCAATGGGTAAATTCTCTAAGTTTTGATGATTCCAAATATATTAAGTAAGGCAATAGTGAACCATGTGAAATTACTGATAAGTCTGTTAAGTGTGAAGAAAAATAGACTTAAGATCACTCATCTAAATCTGACCCGTGTAAGTTTTTCAAAGAAGCAATTTTGCCTGACTTGTCTAAAAAACCACAATTTGAAACTGAGACAACTCAGACTGAGGTCAAGTCAACTCCCAGTCAAAGTTATACTCAAGAAGATGACATGGCAAAGAACAAGTTCTGAAAGATCATTAATTGTCCGAAGAAGACTTGCTCACCCATCTAATTCTGGATAAATGCACCCGTCTAAATTTGGACTCCACTGCACCTCTCTAAGTGTCAGACTATCAAAAGAAAGTCCAAGTCAACTTTATGTGAAAAAGATGCATTCCTTAAGGATCTCGAAGACATCTGGATAAAATCACCAAGCACCAAGAATAAAGAAATCATTCTTTCAAGTTTTTAAGGAATAAACACGCTACCTCTTTACCGAGCCAGTGACTTTTAGCTATTTCAAGTACAAAGTAAAAGTACTTTCCAAAAGGCGAACTGAGTGTTGTACTGAAATGGGAAATTCTCTGCTGCAAGTACAAAAGGTCTGGTATTGCCACTCTGAAACAACAACTACTCAGAACAAAGTGTACTCTTGGTCGCATATGTCAAAACTCAACGTCCCTAAACATTTAATGCTTACACAGAACGACTATTTTGCATTAATAGCGTCCCATAAGTTCAAGTTAAAGAAGCACACTTTATGAAGCTGCGTTTAACGGATCAAATTGATTGAAACCTTTAAATAGTGTAAACCATGAAGAGGAAGATAAGAGAGACATTGCACATATTCAAAGAAGCATTTACTGTAGTCATTTATTTCTACATTCCTTCATTGATTATCTCTTTGGGTGTTAACAGAAAGACTTGCAAAGCTGTATTAAATATTCAAAACCTTTTACCCTTTACTGTTGTGCCTGAAAAGGCTAGGTGTGAAAAGAATACTTGTTTGAGTGTGAGCCTGAAGAGGCTAGGTTTGAAAATAATACTTGTACTGTAATCTGATCAGTTATAGTGATAACCTTGGTGCTGCCAAGAATTGGACGTAGCCTTGTTGATTTTGGGGTGAACAAGTATAAAACTCTTGAGTGATATTCTTCTTCCCTTATCTCTTTAATTTATTTAAGAGTTATTTGTTTAAGCTTTTAACTTGGGGAGTTATTATTGTGAATATCAAAATATTTTATCTTGAACTGTGTGTGCGTGTGTGCTGTTCTAAAATTAGACGAGTCACCGGTCTAATTTTCTTTGCCTTAGTTTTTGCTTGCTGCGCCTGCAAAAATATTTTCAAAGTTTTCAAAAAAGTTGGTAAACACAATTCAACCCTTCTTCTTGTGTTAACTTTGGTTATTTTAGTTGGTATCAGAGCTGAATCTCTACGTTGATCACTTAACAGTGTAGAGGAAAAAGATCTTGGAAATGGCTAGAGAAGCCAGCTCAAGCAAAAATCAAGCAGGAGAAGGATCATCAATGTCCAGACCTCTATACTTCAATGGAGAGGATTACACACTAGTGCAGGAAACACTTTTCACGTCAGGTAAAAGTGCTTTATAACATCTGAAAAAAGCCAGACGTTATTCGAGCAGACGTTAAACGTGTAACTTTTAACGTCTGTTTAAACTGACGTAAAATGTGCTACTTATAACGTCTGTTGTTTTAAACAACAGACGTTATAAGTATTTTTTTTAAAAAAATTTCTTTAAGCTTGTGGCCTCGGTTTTGAACTAACCAAAAAAAATTTGTTAACAGAAAGCACCTAGAGGAGAAGAGAGACGTTCTTGCAAAGAATAAATCCATAAAAAAAGAAAATGAACCCAAAAAGTTTCAATATTAGAAAGCATCAAAGGTTACAAACCATAAACAAAAACAAAATATGAACAAAAAGCAAGAAAGTTTGGAGCTTTCAAGAAAAAAAAGAAGTTTCTTCACATATCTTCATTCGCATGTCTTCTTCTTAGCAGATCTAGTCCTTTCTTCGAATATCTAGCCCCTTCGTTTGCAATCTTCTTTTTTGCAGATCTGGTCACTTCTTTGCGCAGCGATTCCAGAGGCGGAGTGCTGAACAGAGGAGCCGTAGTCGATGGCTTCAAGGTGGTGAGATGACAGCAAACACAGATCCAAAAGGGCGAAGAGAATTGAGAGTTATGCGTTCTCCCTCTAGGTCTCTCTGCGAGAGAGGAAAGAAGCCTTCGAAACTGCCAGTCTTTGGTTGTCAACGATGGTGGAGAAGAGATAGAGGGTCGAGAATGAGACATTGAGGAAGGGGCGGAGAGACTAAGGAAGAGACTTGAGGGTTTGAGAATGAAATGAATAAGGTTTGAGACTTGAATAAGGGATGATTAGGAAGAGAATGAACCAAAGAGGGAGAGACGCACTGCTACGGCTGCACTAGGGTTTCGAAAGTGAAGGGTGAAACTTGAATGAAATGAGAGTGAGTTGGTTGGGCCGGTTTTAAAACAACTTAAAAGTCATATTTTACATCAGTGTAAACAACTGACGTTCAAAGTGTATCTTTTAACGTCAGTTGTTTAAACAACTGACGTAAAAGATGACTCTTTTAATGTTAGTTATTTAAACAACTGAAGTAAAAAGTGACTCCCATCACTTTTTACGTCAGTTGTTTAAACAACTGACGTTAAAAGTGATTTAAGGTTACCTGATAATTACGGTTCTGGAACTGCCTCTTTTGTTACGTCTCATTTTTGTTCAACAGACGTGTATCCTTCTCGTTTATTGGATATTTTCCACTAGTGACATCTACTAGAAAGAAAAGATGAAGTGGTTTCTGCAATTAACTAACTCTGATCTCTGGGATACTTTTAGGGAAGGTCCCTACATTCCTAAGAATGACAAAGGATCAGAAATTCCAAAAGCAAGCATCATCTCTGATCAAAAGACAAAATGGCAACTCAATGCCAAAGCCAGATATGAAATCATGTGTGCTTTGAGCAGAGTGGAATTTGATAAAATCTGTGCTTGTGAGTCTGCAACAAAAAAAAGTGGGAATCACTAACTATTGCTAATGAAGGAACTAGCAAAGTAAAGGAGACAAGTCAGCATGCTGGTCAGAAAGTATGAATTATTTAAAATGGAAGAAGGAGAAACTATTGGCCAAATGTATAGGAGATTTCAAATATAACCAAGGGGTTGAAATCTCTAGGGAAAGTGTACAAAACCAAGGAGCACATTCAAAATATTCTCAAAAGTCTTCCAAAACAATGGAGACCTCTGGTAACTGCTGTATCTCAGGCCAAGGATCTATCAACAATGAAGATGGATGAGCTTCTTGAAACTCTTCAAATCCATGAATAAGAGTTGATAGAAGAAAACAATGGAAAGAAGATAAAATCCATTGCTCTCAAGGCTGACAAAAAGTCATCCAAAAGACCTACCTCTAAATCTCTCAAAGTTGATGAATCTTCGGAAGAATCTGAGTAATCAGATGAGGATGATTCTGAAGATGAGGATGATGAACTTTCTCTTCTTACCTGAAAATTAAAAAAGCTCTAAAAGAAAAGAAACTTCAAGAAGGGCAAACCATTCAGGCACTTCAACAAAGAAAAATACAACAAGGTTGGAGGATCAAATGACAGAAATGTCATTGTCTGTTATGAATTTAAAATGCTAGGACATATCAAAGCAGAATGTCCTCAACTTAAGAAGAAAGTTCCCAAAAAGTTCTTCAACAAAAAGAAGAAGGGAATGATGGCTACTTAGGAAGATCTAGATGAAAGCTCCATTGAAAGTGAAGGAGAGGAGCATGAAGCTAATCTTTGTCTCATGGCTGATGCAGATTCAGATTATGACACTGAGGTACTATCTGAACTAGAGAAGTTGAGTGATGCATATGATGAACTTTTGGAAGGATCCAACTGTTTATCTAAGACTTTCAAATCCCTCAAGAGACAGTATGTTAAACTCTGAAATGAGTATACACAGAAATCTCAAGAGTGTGAAAAGTTAGCTGAAGAAAACAGAAAAGGACCTTTTGTATATATATGCTTAATAGGACAAAACAAACACCTGTCATAGTACCTGGACAGTGGATGCTTGCGACATATGGCAGGAGAAAGGTTTATGTTCCTAGACCTCCAACCTAAGAAAGGTGGACATGTAACCTTTGGTGGCACCAAGAAAGGAAAGGTTGTTGGTGTAGGTAAAATTGGTGGTAATTACCTCCCTTACCTATCATCTGTGATGTATTATTAGTTAAAAGGGTTAAAACATAATCTGCTAAACATAAGTCAATTATGTGATAGTGGGTTCTCAGTATCTTTTTCTAAGGATACATGCATAGTTAATGGCACTTGGTACATAGTTTTCCAGGACATGAACAAAATCAGAACAATTAATGCAATTTCCATGGCAACCCTCAGATCAGTTTTCAAAAACATGCTCAATAAGAAGTAACACACTTCAACCACTTTCTTGAATGTGTGTGTGCATCACTTAACCCTCAATTTGGCTTTATCAAATAGATTCTTATCATTTACAACCTCTCAACGAGGCCTTGAGTGATGTTCCCACTGGTTCTTTGGATTCAAGGATTTAAATGCACCAAGTTTCCTTCCTAAGAAAAAGGAAGTTTTTGGGCAATTGAAGTTATGTCATTTCACTCCTTTCTCTCTAAGTGATGATAACACTTTGGGGTCACTAAATCATCATTCACATGCAACCGTATCATAAGCTTGACATGTTTCTAACATTCAAAAGCACACAATCATAGCTTCACACAACAAGATGACTTAAATGGCTTGTAATGGGGCTAAGGTTCAGGTGTAATATTTTTATGGACAATAGCTAACCTCAGGTGGAGTTTAGGATCTTCCTTCTTCATAAATCCCATTTTGAATATTTCCCATAAATTTACTTTACATTATCGCTGGAAAGGGGGGTATTTATTTTGTTTTTTTTAAGAAGAAAATGTGAACACATACTTTACAGTGTTCATTTCCATTTCTTATAACTTCTCCCATGTCTCTTTTGGTACATGGTATTGCCCCCAAAATTATTCTGGTGGTTATCCTCAACCCACCCTTCAATTGGAAATTGTAGCTCATTACCACTAAGTACAGTCCCAAACTCCACCTAAAAGGGTAAACATTGTTTTCCAGGGTGTAGGGCTTGTAATGTGGCTTAACACAGAAAGTAGGGCTTAAGCTCAAAAGGTGTACAAACAATGGTAGATTGATTGGGTTGGCTTTTTGGGTCCAAAGTAGCAAAAACAAACAAGAGTGCCTCAAGCATTGCTGTGTGCATCATTAATATGTGCAACTGGCGGAGAAACAAGGCAAGTTATACAGAGTAAACACATGAATGGACTTTTTACATGAAAAGACTGTTGAGTTCAAAAGCTTACAGGTCTGATGCTGCTGAATGCTACAACATATATTTTATTCACCCCCCCCCCCCCCCCCCCGAAAAAACAAAAAAACTTAGGTTGATACCTAGTGCATCCTTCACCCCCAAATCCTTAGATAGGGGTCAGTCAAACCCAATTCTTATTTTAATTGGTTTTTCATTTTTACGATCATCTTCTTAGGCCCAATTTAAGGTCAGGGAGATAGTGTTGTGAAAGAGCTAAAAGAGTGGCAGCCGCATTGAGCATGCAATTTTATACAATCACAAACAATTTGTCTTTATCAGTTGCACATGGAAAGCAAACAACTGATTCATTCAATTAATTTTTCTTTCAATATGGCCCCTACTGAACATTAATCATTAATCATTTTGAAACAGTGGGGGCAGACCACTACAACTTTCAAACAGAAATTAAAACAAACAATCCTAACTACAAACACAACCATTAACATAACAAAAACTAAATTAAAGAGAGAGATAAATGGAATCCTGGTCATCTGATGCTGCGGCATGCTGCAGCACCGTGGGTGGAACTTTTGCTCAAGCCTGAGCGAAACGAGAACTGCACCTATTGTTGCCATATCTGGCCAACTGCTTCATTGTTGGGTTGCTTGTTCCTGGAATCTCCTTAGTGATGGTCACCTCATCACTTCCTTCCTTTTCATCTCCATCATCCTCCCCTCCACCAGCTTTTGCTTGAACCTTAGTGGCTTTGAAAGCCTTAAGTTTCCCAGCTCTGCCAAGACTAGGCATGTTATCTTCAGAGTCCTCACTGGTTTCAGTAGGAGTCTTTTGAGCATCCTCATTAAGTCTTTTCTTCTTTCTGATCATGGGGGAGCCCTATGCTTGATTATGCCTTTCTTTGAGGGAGAGGGGCCTTCTGTTGCTTCTTCAACCATCTTCTCCTTGCCCCTTTTAGATCCACTTGGTTGAGCTGGTGGTGGTGTAGGATCTCTGGGTGGTGGTGGTGGTGACCATTCAAAACTCACTTCATTGTTGTTAATAGAGTGCTCACTTAAGTTGGGGTTTGCAAGGGGTTTCTCTGGTGAAGGAATGGCTGTCTTAAAGGGTTCAAATACAGCTTCAGGAAATTGGGGCAAAGAAGAGGGCTGTTGGAGCTTGTTGAGCTCAAAAGTCTTCTTCTGCCACATGAATTGTTCCCTGG
Source organism: Sophora flavescens (assembly GCA_030762895.1). Lineage (NCBI taxonomy): Eukaryota > Viridiplantae > Streptophyta > Magnoliopsida > Fabales > Fabaceae > Sophora > Sophora flavescens. Next base: position 58,317,685 of record CM061065.1, read on the forward strand.
AGAAATTCCAGAAAAGCTGTTGATGATTCATGTGATGCTGCTGTTGGGAATTTGTGTATCAAACAAGCACAGCGGAATAATTCCCACCATGAATCCTTGCGAATGGTCATGGTTCATGTTTCAAAAATTTACCTCTTGTAGCACAGACCTTTGATTTGAGTCACTGCAAATCACGAGCACTGCACGAACCAACAATGCCTCGACGTAGTCCACAAGAATAGATAAACACGTCTTATGTGTTTAATCGGAGTGCACCTCTAAGCAATACTAGGTGCGAGAAGAAACGCGACGATGTTTTCATTTTCAAGCAAACAGGGAACTAAGTGCGGCCAGAGAATGTGTTGTCCGGTCAAGCACTATGTCTCTACCTTATATAGGTAGCACCCCACTTCAAAAGTAGGGTTTAACTTGACCCTCTTGGGCTCATCTATTATTAGCATAGCGCAATAGAAATTTGGGTCTAACCCAATTTCTTTTAGTTCCGATTAATCTGCTCTAATTGTGTGACCCTATACGTTCCCATAACATTGATAATAATATTAAATCATATTTAATATTATAAACAATGAGCGGTGTCTAGCAACACATCATTGCCACCCAAGTAATGAGAAAGCCAGTGATTTGACGTAACCTTTCCATGACCAATGTTCATGTGTATTATTATCCCTTTGTCCTTATATCTGTATTGAACACAAGGCATTGAATGTGTCACCTATAGTTCAATATTATGTTCCTTGATACCCGAGTAGACTAAATATTAAATGAGGTAAATATCTCATATTTACTCATTTCAGTACGACCATGCCTTTTACAGTCTCACTCTATCAAGGGGGCCCACGGATATTACTCCTGTTATGTAGGAGGGACAAATCCCATCTAGATTACTCATATCCCTCTGCATGACTCGCGGTGTACCCAATGACCGACTTTATAGTCATCCTGTTACAGAAAACATTTGACGGTATTAAAGCGCATAACTCCTCATGTAACGATCATAGTGATTTCAGGTCGAAGGATTGCATACACCATTGTCACTGTGAGAACTACTTATGACACTTACATAACGTTCCATGTAGTGTTCTCATGGCTAGTCAATCCAGTACATCATTACTCTAAAGTGTACCTATGTGTGTGACTTGATATCTCATATCCATGACCCGTGAGAAATGGTCATCAATCCACACACATAATAGTCCCAATGTATTATTATTGTCCTTATTAATAATAATACTTGACTATGGATATTTAAGAATAAAGTTCTCTTGATTTATAGTGTCTCACTATCAAGTCGTATACTTGATATTCTATTAAATAGAACTTCCTATTCTAAGGACTTTATTACGTTTAAACAAACAACACAATAAACTAAATTTCCTCATATAATAAATAATAGCAAGATATAAATGTAAGTCCAAAGGAAAAACATTGGTCTCTAGGGCTTACACCAACAATCTCCCACTAGCACTAGAGCCAATCAGGTATTAACCTAATACCCAATTATCTACTGTGACCATCATGCTTCTGCTGAGCAAGTGGTTTCGTAAGTGGGGTAGCAACGTTGTCAGGTATTGGTACTCTGTTTATAGTAGAATCAGCGACTGTTAGACCTACGCTGGTCTTGTGCTATTGGAACAAGTTGTTCTTCCACAACATCTTGCGAAGGCTGCTCTTGTTCCTCCCTAGGTATGTTGATACTTTGTGACACTTGAATTTCTCCAAGGTCTATATTCCTCCCATTGGTTCCTTTGGAGATAAACTCCTTTTCTAGGAATAAACCAGTTCGCGCGACAAACACTTTGTTTTCGGAAAGATTGTAGAAATAGTATCCCTTGGTTTCCTTAGGAGATACCCCACAAAGAAGCATTTGTCGGATTTGGGATCAAGCTTTGTAGAAACCTGACGTTTTACATATGCTTCACAACCCCAAATCTTCATAAAAGACACACTGGGTCTCTTACCAGTCCATATCTCATATGGTGTCTTTTTAACCATCTTGGATGGAACGCGGTTAAGTATGAAAGCCGTTGTTAATAAAGCATGTCCCTAGAAGGAGTTTGGAAGATTTGCATGACTCATCATAGACCAAACCATATCCAATAAATTTAGGTTCCTCCTTTCAGAAACACCATTCCATTGTGGCTTCCCTGGTGGAGTGAGTTGAGATAAAATCCCACACTCTCTTAGATGATCATCAAATTCTAGGCCTAAATATTCACCGCCTCGATCTGATCGAAGGATTTTAATATTCTTTCCTAGTTGGTTTTCTACTAAATGTAATGAAGTACTGAAAACCTCCTCTAGCAGTTGTGTTTAGCGGTCCGCATACATCATTATATCTGAGGCCAAAAAGATCACCGGCCGTTTCACCTTTTCTTGTGAATGGGGCTTTTGTCATCTTTCCCAATAAACAAGACTCACATGTCTCATATGATTCATAATCAAATGAGTCCAATAATCCATCTCTATGGAGTTTAGAGATGCGTTTCTCATTTATATGGCCCAAACGACAATGCCAAAGATAAGTTAGGTTCAGTCATTTGGTTTGAACCTCTTAGTATCAATGTTATAGATGGGCATCTTGAGATCAAGGACATAAAGCCCATTACTCAAATGTGCACTAGCATAGAAAATATCATCCAAATAAATAGAACAACATTTTTCTTTATTATAAAATAAAAACCAATATTGTCCAAACAAGATATGGAAATGATATTCCTGCTAATTGCAGGCACAAAATAACAGTTGCCCAACTGAATGATAAGCCCAGTGGGCAAAGTCAATACATAAGTTCCTACAGTTAAAGCAGCAACTTTTGCTCCTTTTTAGCTCCTGCACATTTGTACAAATATGATAACCACATCCAGTATCTAATACCCATGATGTAGAAGAAGATAAATTGACTTCTATAACAAACATACCTGAGTTGGAAGTCACACTTCCATTCTTCTTGCACTCTTCCAGGTATTTTGGGCAGTTCCTCTTCCAGTGTCCAGTCTTACCACAATGGAAGCACGTTCCCTCCTTGGCCACTCCTCCAACAGGCTTCAATCCAGAAGTACTGGGTTTGAACTTGTGGTCCTTGCCCTTGCCCTTCTGCTTGTTCATAGGCCTCTTTAGCTTCCAGGGCTGCTTCTTTCCTTTTCCAGGTTGGACCATCATAATGGCCTTCCTTTTTCCCTTATTGATGTTGGTCTCAGCAGTTCTTAACATGCCCAACAACCCTGTTAGTTATTTGTCAAGATTATTCATATTGAAGTTCATGACAAATTGATTGTAACTCTCCGGCAACGATTGCAGGATCAAGTCAGTGGCCAACTCTTGGCCCAAAGCATAACCCAGCCTCTCGAGATTCTCAATGTACCCAATCATTTGAAGCACATGAGGACCCACTGGGGTTCCTTCTGCCAGCTTACTTTGGAAAAGAGCTCTGGAAACTTCGTACCGCTCATGTTGCATATAAAGCTCTGAGTTCATGGTAGCAAGCATAAGACAGGCGACATCCAAGGAATCATCCTGATGCTTCTTATAAGCATCCTTGTCAGTCTTGGATGCATTTGTAGCAGGTGGCACTTCTAACATAGCCTCTTCAAGAACATACAAATTTTTCTCTTGCTTAAGGACAATCCTCAAGTTTCTGTACCAGTCCAAAAAGTTTGTTCCGGATAGTTTGTCCTTCTCAAGGACATATCGCAATGACAAGTTACTTGATGTGTTTGATGCCATGATAATCTACATAAAGAAATATGTAAAATATAAGTATCATGCTATAAACATATTTAATTAGGTCTTTAATTAAATATGCATCCCACTATTTTACTCAAACCAATGACCCTCAACATTGATTCGGAAAATCCCGTTGGAAGATTTTCTAGTGGGCAAAGATCCATATTTCACCTAGCTTCAAGTCAGCTTTGGCCGATCGCTTAAAGTTTGGTTATTTAGGTAGGAAACACTTTCCAATTGCATCTCATGCAACTCTTGGATAGTTAGGTGAATAACTCTTATTTTAATCCATTTCATGGACTAAAGCCTAACTAAATGCCTCTAAGCCTTTCAATCCTATCAAATATGACTTAGTTAAGTTAGACCCAATATATAGCAATTAGACATTATAATTGTCCCATCGCGTCTTACTAGTATAGAAAAATGTACTCCGCTTTGGCGGACCTACACTCATTCGATATTAGCCTTGACGAGTGCTAAGCATTGGAAGGCTTTTAAACTTAATATTTCATTTTAAGGGATTTTTAATTAAAGTGATCTCACCATTAGTTAAACTCTTTAACATGCCGTACATACATACATACATACATACATGCATGCATGCATGCATGCATGCATGCATGCATGCATGCATGCATGCATACATACATACATACATACATACATACATACATACATACATACATGCATGCATCTCATACATATATCAAAAACAAATAAATGTGATATGGTTATGGCCCCTAACGCATTGATTCTCCCAAGCCAATGTGAGAATCTTAACTAAATCCTAGGAGCGTCCAAGCTTCTCCAAGCATGATCTCCCACCAAGTCTCTTTTATGACGTCGCCTTCTTGTCTTGATCATTACATTACAAATAAATTAGAAACCTCGTCTTACATATGAGGGGAGTGAGGTGAGAAGAGAAGGTACAAATGGAATATAAGAGAAAGGCACGACACGCAGGCCGTATTTCAAAATATAAACCAAAAGATAAAAGGACTAAGGCCATAACCATTCACCACGCATCACCAAATAAATAATAACAATCAATAATAATACACTATTATTATTATTAATTTTTTTATTAATTAGAGATTTCAAAATCTGAATTTTGGAAACATAACATATTATAATAAATCATATTTATTATAATTGATGTTGTTATTAATTAAGATTTCAAAATCTGAATTTTGAAAACATAACATACATATAATAAATCATATTTATTATATTTGATGTTGTTATTAATTGGTGATATAAGATTTCAAAATTAAATTTTGAAACATAACAATTAAAATGATAATACACACTTATTACTATTAATGTTGTTATTAAGAGATATCAAAATATCCAACACAAAATTTGAATTTTGAAATTGTGATAAAACACACATTAATATTACACTTTTTTTCTTTTAGCAAAGAGTGGTATGCAAAAGCATCACTATAGAGCAAGACATCCCAACTAGGTTGGTACCCCAAACTCTATCCATCATTTGCAGACATTAATAATACACTTAATTACTATTAATGTTGTAATTAATTAACATTTCAAAATCTTCAAAATTGAAATTCAAAATTATAATTAAACACATGTTAATAATACTCAATTATTAGTATTAATATTGTCATTAAAAGGATGATACAAAAAATCCAAATATATTTGATTTTTGAAATCATAATAATATTGTTTTAATGCGCATTTAATTATCACACTACACAGAGGTAGCGCGGCGGCTTCGAGTACCAACACTTTGACCTTCATAGTCACGAGAACATGAACTCTTCATGTCTCATAAAAACTTAACGTCGCCATGATAAAAAAATGAAACTAATCATGTATATATCACATATAATACAATGATTCCAGAACAATGTATATATCACATATATACACCTCATTGCGACGCAAATCATATACATATGAAAATGGAATTGCATAAACATGTTTTCCAAAAATATAAGTATACGAATTTTGAAAACGATTTTCAGAAAACAAATTAGCATATAAGCATGATATCACATATAATAGGTAAACCATACAAACAAAACCATGGTTTCTCAAGCGGCTCTGTTTCCACTGTTTGGAATTTGTGCTTCAAACAAGCACAGGGGAATAATTCACACCATGAATCCTTGAGAATGGTCATGGTTCATGTTTCAAATATTTACCTCTTGTAGCGCAGACCTTTGATTTGAGTCGCTGCAAATCACGAGCACTACAAGAACTAGCAATGCCTCTATGTAGTCCACACGAACAGATAAACATGTCTCACGTGTTTAATCGGAGTGTGCCTCTAAGCACTGCTAGATATGAGAAGAGACGCGACGGTGTTTTCGTTTTCACGTAACCAGGGTACTGACTGCGGCCAGAGAATGCGTTGTGCGGCCAAGCACTCTGTCTCTGACTTATATAGGCAGTGCCCCACTTCACCAAATAGGGTTTAACTTGACCCTCTTGGGCTTATCTGTTATGAGCATGGCCTAATAGAAATTTGGGTCTAACCCAATTTCTTTTAGTTCAGATTAATCTGCTATAAGTGTGTGACCCTATAAGTTCACATAACATTGGTAATAATATTAAATAATATTTAATATTATAAACAATGAGCGGTGTCTAGCAACACATCATTGCCACCCAAGTAATGAGAAAGACAGTGGTTTGACATAACCTTTCCGTGACCAATGTTCATGTGTATTATTATCCCTTTGTCCTTATATCTGTATTGAACACAAGGCATCCAATGTGTCTCCCTTGTGTAGCTCAATATTACATTCTTTGATACCCGAGTAGACTTAATATTAAATGAGGTAAATATCTCATATTTACTCATTTCAGCACGGTCATGTATTTTACAGTCTCACTCGATCAATGGGGCTCATGGATATTACTCCTGTTATGTAGGAGGGACAAATCCCATCTAGATCACTCACATCCCTCTGTATTACTCGTGGTGTACCCAATGACCGACTTTATAGTCATCCTATTACAGATAACGTTTGACGGTATTAAAGCGCATAACTCCTCATGTAGGGATCATAGTGATTGAAGGATTGCATACATCATTGTCACTGTGAGAACAACTTATGACACTTACATAACGTTCCATGTAGTGTTCTCACGGCGGGTCAATCCAATACATCATTACTCTAATGTGTACCTATGTGTGTGACTTGATATCTCATATCCATGACCCGTGAGAAATGGTCATCAGTCCACACACATAATAGTCTCGATGTATTATTATTGTACATAATAATAATAATACTTGACTATGGATATTTAAGAATAAAGTTCTCTTGATTAATAACGCCTCATTATCAAGTCGTATACTTGATATTCTATTCAATAAAACTTCCTATTCTAAGGACTTTATTACGTTTAAACAAACAACTTAATAAACTAAAATGCCTCATATAATAAATAATAGCAAGATACGGATGTAAGTCCAAAGGAAAAACATTGGCCTCTAGGGCTTACACCAACAATCTCCCACTAGCACTAGAGCCAATCAGGCATAAACCTAATACCCGATGATCTAGTGTGACCATCATGCTTCTGCTGAGCAAGTGGTTTCGTAAGCGGATCAACAATGTTGTTAGGTGTTGGTTCTCTGCATATTTTCACATCTCCTCTATCGATAATCTCCCGAATAAGATGGAAACGCCTAAGTATATGTTTGGATCGCTGGTGAAATCTAGGTTCCTTAGCCTGTGCAATGGCCCCATTGTTATCACATTAGAGATCAATGGGGTCCACAATGGTAGGAACTGTACCAAGCTCAATAATTAAGCAGCGACTGTCTCCTGCTTTGAACTTTTCCAACTCAAAGCACCACCATTTAGGCAAAACACATAACCAGATTGTGATCTGGAATCATCCTTATCAGTTTGGAAGCTAGCATCGATGTAACCAATTATAGCAAGCTCTTCCTCGCCTCTATATATCAAGAACGAATCCTTAGTCCTTCTCAAGTACTTGTGGATGTTCTTGACGGAAGCCCAATGACTTTCACCTGGATCAGTCTGGTACCTGCTCGTTATGCTCAAAGCATACGAGACATCTGGTTGAGTATCTAGCATGATATACATGATAGACCCAATTGCGGATGCATATGGAATCTTACTCATGCGATCCCTTTCTTCTTGAGTGGAAGGGGATTGTGCCTTTGATAGGCATATACCATGTGACATAGGCAAGAGTCCCTTCTTGGATTCATGCTTATTAAAGCGTCTTAACACTTTGTCTATGTATGTACTCTGACTCAGGCCAAGCAATCTCAGTGACCTATCTCTATAGATCCTGATTCCCAATGCATAGGTAGCTTCACCCAAATCTTTCATAGAAAAATAATTCCCTAACCATGCCTATACTTGTTGCATGGTAGGGATGTCATTTTCGATGAGTAGTATGTCATCCACAAAAAACACCATAAAGACAATTATGCTCTCACTAATCTTTTTGTAGACACAAGGCTCATCTTCAATTTTGATGAATCCAAACTGTCTTATAGCATCATCAAAACCAAGATTCCAGCTTTTGGAAGCTTGCTTCAATCCATAGATTGAACGCTGCAACTTGCATACCTTCCTGGCATCCTCTGAAGTGTCAAAGCCCCGAGGTTGTGTCATATACACTTCCTCAAGGAGATTTCCATTAAGGAAAGCAATCTTGACATCCATCTGACATATCTCATAATCACGGTATGCAGCGATAGCATCCAAGATCCGGACGGATTTAAGCATTGCAACAGGCGAAAAGGTCTCATCATAGTCTACACCATGAATTTGCTTGAAACCCTTAGAGACTAATCATTCCTTATAGGTATGCACTTTAACATCCATGTCAGTTTTCTTTTTGAAATCCCATTTGCACCCTATGGGTTTTACCCCTTCAGGTGGTTCTACCAAGGTCCATACCTGGTTAGTGTACATGGAGTTCATCTCAGATCGCATGGCCTCAAGCCATTTCTCAGATTTCGGGCCAGAAATGGCCTCCTGGTATGTCACAGGCTCGTCTTGATCAATGAGTAATACATCACCTTGTTGAGTCATGAGAAACCCATATCTCTCAGGTTGGTGACGTATCTTGTTAGACCTACGCTGGTCTTGTGCTACTGGAGCAGGTTGTTCTTCCACAACATCTTGCGAAGGCTACTCTTGTTCCTCCATAGGTATGTCGCTACTTTGTGACACTTGAATTTCTCCAAGGTCTATATTCCTCCCACTGGTTCCTTTGGAAATAAACTCCTTTTATAGGAATACACCAGTTCGCCCGACAAACACTTTGTCTTCGGAAGGATTGTAGAAATAGTATCCCTTGGTTTCCTTAGGATACCCCACAAAGAAGCACTTATCGGATTTGTGATCAAGCTTTGTAGAAACTTGACGTTTTACATATGTTTCAGAACCCCAAATCTTCATAAAAGACACACTGCGTCTCTTACCAGTCCATATCTCATATGGTGTCTTTTCTACCGTCTTGGATAGAACGCGGTTGTGTGAAAGCTGCTGTTAATAAAGCATGTCCCCAGAAGAGTTTGGAAGATTTGTGTTGATCCCGTAGATGTGATGTGCAAGTGTACACATTCAAACAAGTAATAAAGTGTGAGTAAAGATCCTTCCCACGAGGATTTAAATGAATTGAATACAAATTCTAGTTTTAACTTTGTCTACTTAGCTCAATAAAATAAAAAGTAATTTTAAGCATATAAAGTAAATGGAGTAATGGGTTTGAGAATAGTACGTAATAAATGCAAGGAATTAATAAAAGCAATAATTGGGTGTTTTAAAAACAGAGATGGAAATAGCTAGGATTCTAATCCTTTGTAATCTTAAATTCAGGGTAATAGATGCTTTAGGATGCTATAGCATTTAGTCTAGGAAAAGAAGTTTGCTTTCCCGCAGTAAAACTGAGTTCATTGAAAGCTTCTTATTCCTAAGTTCATATTAATTTCCCTCAGCTGTTAGAGAATTGCGTCCAGCTACTTAAAGACTTGAAGGCTATTCCTAGCTCATTCAATACAATTAATTTTTCAATTAATTGTTCTATCTTTATCTTCAATTCAAGTCCACTAACTTGGTTTTTCCAAACTAGTTAGCTAATAATTCAACTCAGTTGATCAGGCTAAGCAGAATTTAACGTTAAATCATAAGAGAAGAATATGAATAACATCCATAACATTGATTAACCCTTCAGCACAATTACAAGTTCATAGAATCCTAACTAAAGGAAATTAGCTCATAGTGCACTTGCAAACAGAACAAATAAAAGAAATGGAAAATAAAGGCATAATGAGAAAATGGGATTACAGAGAGGAAAAGGAAGCTGACGGCTGCTACAGTACGAGCTTACCTTAAAAAGAGGCTAACTCTCACTATATGTACTAGTGTTCCCCAAATAGAGTTAACGTCTTCTCTCTCATGCCTCACTTTTTGGGCTTTTACAAAATTCAAATACTAAAATATTCCTTGACCTAATTCCCAAGTACACACAGCTGCTGCATTGCATTCTCTCTCTTCCCTTTTAGACAGTGCAGCATGTATATTGTCTTCTAGTGGGCAATAGCTGAGCTGGAAATGATTTAATCTTGTAATAACATGCTTCCTCGAAGCTGCAGCAGTCCAAAGCATCCCAGAGCATATTCTTTAGCAATTACACTTTTAAAACTTGCTCAAAACTAAATCAAACCTTCAGTAATAACAGATCAAAATTTACAGCTTTTCGCAATTTAATCATATTAACACAGATATTTACTCAATCAAACCAAACTTGAAGTTCTTTTCCAAAATTGATCAAAACAAGAACAGTGATTATGTTAAAAGGATAGTCATAACTCTTATTTCTAAGAGTTATCACACCCCCAAACTTGAACCATTGTCCTCAAGTAATGACATTCAACATGCATTATCAAAACAAAATCAGAACAACATAAGCAAAATCCATGGCAGTCCTCAGATGCTTTTTTTTTTTTTTAGAAACATGCCCTACACAAATACCCTTTTCTTAATCACTTTCCATAGGGTGTGTGTGCTTTCCCTAAGATTTCAACTCAGTTTAGCAAGGAACTCCAACCAAACCACCTCTCAACAAAGTCTTATGTGCATTTCCCTAATATCCTTTGGATGCAAGGGTGAAGACTCACCAGATTATCTTCCTAAGAAAAATGGCTTAAACATACTTTTGGATTTGTCACATCACTCTTTTCACTCTCTTTATGACCTTGTTGGTGTTTCCCTCAATCATCATTCACATGCCACTCTATCATAGGCTTGACAAATTTCTAACAATCAAAAGCACAAACACAAATTGCACACAGCCAGAGGACTTTACTGGGTTGTAATGAGGCTAAGGTTCAGGTGTGGAATTTTTGTAAAGTAGTTAACTTAGGTGAAGATCAATATCTCTTGTCAATATCACCTACCATCAAACTGAGACATTTCTATATTCCTGCCCATATTTCTGCTGACAGGGGGAAACTTATTTTATTTTTAATTCCGTTTTTTTTTGAATAAAAATATTTTAGGAGGAAGGCCAGCAACTTCAGTAAAAACATATTCTGCAGTTTTTCTGCAGCTTTTCAATTTTCACATTGTTCCTTGATGATATTCTCTTTCCTCCTTTTTACTGCATAGGCACCCCCCCCGCCCCCAAACTTATACTGATGGTTGTCCTCAACCATTATGGTCAGGACCCATATGTAGATGACAACTTAGAAACAATCTCAGACTCCACCTAAATAGGGTACTACATTGTTTTGCAGGGAATTTGAGCTTGTAATGTGGCTTAATATCAATAAGAAAGGTTTAGGCTCAAATGGGTTCACTAAGGATAATACTTGAGGGTTGGCCTTTTAAGTCACAATACGTAAAATCAATAAACATGCCTCAAGCTATTTTGTGCGCAACAGTGAAATATGCAATTAATCACAGAAATAAGTCAAGTTCTACAGAGAAAACACATGAGTGGAATGCATATTGAACAAAAAATTGTTGAAGCCCAAAAGCTCAGGATTAATGTTGTAGAGTCCTACATCATCTCATTGAATCTCACACCCCCCAAGATTAGGTTGACATCTAGTTCAGATCTCACCCTCTCTTCCTTGGATAAAGGTCCTTGCAACCCAATTCCCCCCAGTTGATGGTGATTTTGAATGAAGTCCTTCTTATAAGTCCATTTTAAGTTAGGGATTTTGTGTTGAGAACGGATTGGTTCAGGGTATTCCTGTATTTTACATGCATTACAGCACACACAAACAAAGGGTCTTCATAAGATGCATATGGACAGCTAAACCATTCATTCATTCATTTAGTTTTTTCTTTCAAAAAGGCCCCCACTTTCCATTAATCACAATTCTTTTTGAAAGAGTGAGGGCATGCAAACCTCAAACTAACCACACAAAAAAGCAACTACTTCTAATAACAGAAACTAAAAACAAAAGCAAATAAAACTAAAGAGAAATTTGAAAATGGTCCTGGTCATCTGGGGTGCTGCAGTAAGCTGTAACACCTTGGGGTGGAACTTCTGCTTAAGGCTGAGCTAATCTTGCACTGCTCCTGGTGTCTCCTCCTCTAGCCATCTGCTTCATGGTGGGCCTGCAGGTTGCTGGATTTTCCTTTGTAATAGCCACCTCTGGGCTCACATCCCCTGCTACCTTCACCATATCCCCTCCACCAGTTTGAGCTTTAGGGTTTGTTGTCTTGAAGGATCTGAGGTTCTCCATTTTCTGTCTCAGGGGCATATCATCCTCATAATCCTCACTGGTGTCAACACTAGCCTTTTCAGTTTCTCTCTCAACTGCACTTTCAGCTTCCCTCTAAACCTTTGTTCTTCTGCGCATGGGAGGGGTTGTGTGCTTGATTCTCCCTTTCTTTGTTGGAGGGGGAGCAGCAGGTTCAACTTTAGTTATCTTCCTCTTTCCTTTGTCCATGCCACTAGGTTGTGCTGAAGGTGGAGTAGGATCTCTTGGTGGTGGTGGTGTCCAGTCAGAGCTCACTTCATTATTATTCACAGACAACTCACTGGCAGTGGGATTCACAAGAGGGATTTCAGGGTCTTGTTCTGGTGTAGGGGGGTTAGCAGGTGCAGTTTCCTTTGCAGGTTCAGTTTGTTTCTCGGGTTCAGGGGGAGAGTACTGCAATGATTCAAAGAGCGCTTCAGGGAACAAGGGAGGGGAGCTGCCTTGCCTTAGCTTATTGACTCCAAGGGTCCTTTGTACCCAGAGGTGTTGCTCTTTAGAAAACTCCCAAAAAAGCTGCTGCTATTTCAAACTATGCTGCAGCATTTGGCAGCATAGATCGATTTTCTTCTCCAAACCTTATGGGTGATCCTGCTGCCCAGAAGGTGGTTCTTGTGCAGCCACCTTTGAAGTTGACCCTGTAAACCGCTTAATTGCAAGCCAATCAACAGCTCCCTTATTTGCTATTAGATCCTCCCCTGGCTTTGTCTTCACTCCACTTTTTAAACATAGTGATGTGATCAGTGATGGAAAGAATAGAAGTCCCTTTGATTTGAAGGCACAGGCAATGATCTCCCTCTTTATTAGCTTTCCCAGATTGATCTTCTTTCCCTTTAAGATGCAGTAGAGGAGAACAAGCCTTTCCTTGTTCACTGTCTCCAAGTGTGCAGTAGGGAGTATTTTGTGCCTTATAATGTGATACCAGAATTTCGCTAATGGGGTGAGGTCAGACCTAGAAATCTTCCAATTATCATCTTGCTGAATCCATTCAGTGCCTTCCACTGTGACCTCCTTCATCATATCATTGAGAGCGGTTTCTTCAACTACTGCTAACTCTGTGCTGTACTCATCTTCAACTTCCTTAAAGCCCCAACGTCTGTTCAGAGTGGGAGCAGAGAACGAGACTTTGGACCCCCTCACCATAACATGTTTCTGTTGGGGTGAAGTGAGGTTTGCGTAGAACTCCCTCATAAATGGAGCAATGGGGTCCCTAGGGTGAGAAGCAAATTTCTTCCATTGATGGGTGTCAATCAAAGTGGCCACCTCTTCAGTAAGGCCATAATGGTCAGTGTCAAGAAGGAAGAAGCCCTTTTTCCAGATGGAACCTCCTTTTAACCACTTCTTTTTCGTATTTCAGTCTGCTCTCCTCATCCACAAACGTCTGGTCCACATCTTCAGAGGATGAGGATGGAATGACAGTTGCGTATTTCTTGGAAACTCGAGTATTGGATTTCCCCATGGTATTTCAAGTAGGAAGGGGTAGGGTAAACTGATATTGACAGAAATGGATGGTTATGGCAGAAACAAAGAGTGGTAGGGTCGATTGTGGGGTTAGGGCAGAAAATGTTGAGTCTTTAATAGGGAAGAGTGGGCTGAGGTGAGAGGTTGAGGATGTATGTGAGTGGTGGAGAGGGAGGGTGGTAATTAATGGATGGTTAATGACAAAATGTACTCCCCACTTTTTCCTGTACTTCTTCCCCCCAAAACCCTTCAGCTTTCTGAATTAGAATTTCAAAATTCTTGCAGTTGAACTTAGGTCTTGGAGCTATCCAAACTTACACAACCCCCAGCACCTGAACAATGGGCTTGAACTGATTTGACCCAACTCCCAGCATAACCCAACGACTATACTGCTACAGCCTACGGTTACAGGGGTTAACGTCATATATTTATTTAAAATTAAACTAACTCAGTAAAACTAAAAGCTAAAATAAACTAACTAATTAAAGGATATAAAACTGGGTTGCCTCCCAGGAGCGCTTGGTTTACTGTCCTTCAGCCTGACTCCACACTGATGGCTAAGGGTCCGAAAGATGAATGGCGGCCTTCATTCTTGCACCAGGCTCACCCCAATATTTCTTCACCCTTTGGCCATTTACTTTGAATTCCCTTCCAGAAATTTCATGTAACAAATCCACATCTCCATGAGATTACCCCTTGACCAATTCGAAAGGTCCAGGCCACCTAGACTTCAACTTCCCAGGGAACAATTTCAGTCAGGAATTGAACAAGAGCACTTGCATGCCTTCAACTAGTTCCCTAGGTTTGATTTTCTGATCATGCCAGGCCTTGACCTTGATCTTGATCTTGTATGCTTCAACATTTTCATAGGCAAAGAGCCTAAACTCTTCAAGTTCATTCAGCTGCAACATTCTTGCTTCTCCAACTGCTTGTGCATCAAAATTCAACTTCTTTATGACCCATAATGCCTTGTGTTTCAGTTCAATTGGTAAATGGCATGCCTTGCCATAAACCAATCTATAAGGGGACATACCAATAGGAGTCTTGAATGCTGTCTGATAGGTCCAGAGAGCATCATCTAGGTGCAAAGACCAATCCTTCCTGGAAGGATTTACCATTTTTTCAAGAATTCTTTTGATCTCTCTGTTGGACACTTTAGCTTGCCCACTTGTCCGAGGGTGATATGCTGTAGCCACCTTGTGTTTCACTCCATATTTTGCAAGCAGGTTAGCAAACAGCTTGTTGCAAAAATGTATCCCTTCATCACTGATTATACCTCGAGGAGTGCCAAATCTGGTAAATATGTTCTTATGCAAGAACTTTGTGACTACTCTAGCATCATTGGAGGGCAAGGCTACTACTTCTACCCATTTGGAGACATAGTCTACTGCAACTAAGATGTAGGCATTCCAATAAGAGACAGGAAATGGCCCCATAAAATCTATTCCCCGTTCATCAAACATTTCAATCTCCAAAATGGTGTTGAGTGGCAATTCTTGTCTGTTGGAAACATTCCCTACCCTCTGACATCTATCATAAATCTTAGCATACTCTTGAGCATCTCTGAATAAGGTGGGCCAAAAGTATCCTGATTACAGGACCTTTGCAGCTGTTCTTTTTCCTCCAAAGTGACCACCATAGGGAGCAGAGTGGCAATCACAAAGGATATCTTGCATTTCTTCCTCAACAGCACATCTCCTCATGATCTGGTCTTGGCATCTTTTGTACAGAAAGGGTTCATCCCAGTAAAAGTGTTTAACCTGATGCAGAAACCTCATTTTCTATTGAGAATTCATCTCCACTGGAATTACCCCACTGACCAGAAAATTCACAATGTCTACGTACCAGGGTGCTGCAGCATCTTCAAGCATTAGCAGGTGTTCATCAGGAAAATTTTCTTTGATTCCTCCTTGGGACTCGGGTTCCCTTCCTTCAACAATTCTGGAGAGATGATCAGCTACCTGATTTTCAATACCCTCCTTATCTTTGATTTCCAAATCAAATTCTTGAAGTAAAAGTACCCATCTGATAAGCCTTGGCTTTGCATCCTTCTTGTCAATGAGATACTTAATGGCTGCATGATCTGTATATACCACTACTTTGGTTCCCACCAGATAGGGTTTGAACTTGTCAAAAACAAACACCATAGCCAACAATTCTTTTTCCGTAGTAGTGTAATTGATATGAGCATCAATGAGAGTCTTGCTAGCATAATAGATGGTATGGAAGATTTTGTTATACCGTTGGCCTAGCACAGCTCCTACTGCAAAATCACTTGCATCACACATCAACTTAAATGGTCTTTCCCAGTCAGGAGCTACTATTACAGGTGCAGTAATCAAAGTATTCTTCAGCAGTTTAAAAGCTGATAAACACTCATCTGTGAAGTTAAATGCACTATCATGCTCCAGCAATTTACACAGTGGCTTGGAAATTTTTGAGAAATCTTTGATGAATCTTCTATAGAACCCAGCATGTCCCAGAAAACTTTTGATGCCCTTGACAGAGTTAGGTGGGGGGAGTCCTTCAATCACCTCAATCTTAGCTTTGTCCACCTCAAGGCCTTTCTTTGACACTTTATGGCCTAACACTATGCCTTCCTTGACCATTAAATGACACTTTTCCCAATTCAAGACCAAGTTGGTTTCTTCACATCTGTCCATCACCTGCTCTAGATTGTCCAAGCGCCCCATGAATTAATCTTCAAAAACCTAGAAATCATCCATGAAAATCTCCATGGTTTTCTTAATGAAATTTGAAAAGATAGCCATCATGCACCTTTGGAAAGTTGCTGGAGCATTACAAAGCCCAAAAGGCATCCTTATGAAAGCAAATGTACCATATGGATAGGTGAAAGTGGTCTTCTGCTGATCTTCAGGTGCCACTGCTATTTGATTGTAGCCTGAATATCCATCTAAGAAATAGTAGAATTGTTTCCTAAATAACCTATCAAGCATTTGATCAATGAATGGTAATGGAAAATGATCTTTCCTTGTGGCTTTGTTCAGCTTTCTATAGTCCATACATATCCTCCAACCTGTGATTGTCCTTGTAGGAATCATCTCATTCTTCTCATTTTTCACCACAGTGACTCCTCCATTCTTTGGAATGCATTGCACAGGAATAACCCACACACTATCTAAGATGGGTTAAATGATTCCTGCATCAAGCCATTCGACGATTTTTTTTTCTTCACAACTTCTTTCACTATTGGGCTCAATCTTCTCTGGCCTTCAATACTGTTCTTAGGGTCTTCCTCTAACAGAATTTTGTGCATACAGAGACTAGGACTGATTCCTCTAATATATGCCATTTGCCATCCAATAGCCTTCTTGTGCCTTTTCAAAACTGAGATAAGACTACCTTCTTGCTCGGAAGTTAAGAAAGAAGATATGATGATAGGAAGAGTTTCCTTTTCACCAAGATAAGCATATTTCAGGTGAGAAGGAAGTTGCTTTAATTCAAAGGTGGGAGGCCTTTCAATAGAGGGTACATTCTCCTTGAAGGTGTCTGCAGATACATCTAAGGACTCATATTTTCTGATCCAAGATCTATGTGCCAAACTTTCTCCAACTAGCTGCTTCAACTCTTCAATTCCAGATTCAGTTTCCTTGTTTAGTTCACACTGACGCTCCAAATCTTGCCCTGATGCTATCAATTGCTCTTGCACCAGAGATTCAATACTGGTAATAACAGAACAGCTTCCCATCTCTTCATCAGGATAGTGTAATGCATTAAAAACATTGAAAGTCACTTGTTGATGATTCACCCTCATAGTGAGTTCTCCTTTCTGCACATCTATCAATGTTCTTCCTATTGCAAGAAAGGGCCTCCCAAGGATAATTGGGACTACTTTGTCAACCTCAAAATCAAGAATAATGAAATCCACTGGAAATACAAATCTATCTACCTTAATCAGAACATCCTCAATCTTTCCTTTTGAATAAGCAATGGATCTATTAGCTAGTTGCAAAGTGACAATGGTAGGTTTGGCTTCTCCAATCTTCAATTGCTTGAAAATGGACATTGGCATCAAATTAATGCTAGCTCCAAGATCACACAAGGCCTTTCCACAGTAAGTATTCCCTATAGAGCAAGGAATTGTAAAACTGCCAGGGTCTTTCATTTTCTGAGGAACCTTGTTCTGCAACAGCTGACTACACTCCTTTGTCATTGCCACTATCTCAAATTCCCCCATTCTCTTCCTCTTGGTAAGAATGTCTTTCATGAATTTGGTGTAGTTAGGCATCTGCTGCAGAGCTTGAACCAGAGGTATGTTAATGTGCAATTACTTCAGAATTTCCAAAAATTTGCTATACTGTTTCTCTTGAGCTGCTTTCCTCAATCTGTGGAAATGGAGGAGGTGGCCTTTGTGGAATCAATTTACCCTCTTTTTGCTTGGGGATCTCCTGCACTGGTTCTGCATTTGCTGGAATTACTACAGGAATTTCTTGTTTTGAGTCAGCTGTATCAGTCTTCCCTGTTGCTGTCTGCTTATGTGCTACAACATCCCGTAGCTCTTTGCCACTTCTCAGATTTATATCTTTAACTTGCTCCATCCCTTTATCAGTAGAAGTTGATGGACTTTCTGTAGATGTAGGTAGGGTTCCATTTGGTCTATTTGTGAGAGTAGTGGCCAACAGGCCTACTTGATTCTCCAAGTTCCTCATAGCTACCCCTTGGTTATGAATTTGGGCCCTGGTTTCAGTCATGAAGGCTTTCAGAATGGCTTCCAGGAAGGTTCCTTAGCTGGGGCTTGGTTCTGCTGCTGCTGATTGTTCTGTCCCTGTTGTTGGTGTTGTTGTGGAGCATTTCCAGCTGAAGAATTCAACGTGTTGTTATAATTCCCGTAGTTGAAATTCGGGTGTTGCTTCCAACCTGGATTATAAGTATTGGAGTATGCATTATTCCCTCAATTACCCACATAATTCACTGATACTGGGTTGTTGGGGCATTCTTCAAATAGATGCTCCCCTCCATAGAAAACACATGAAAGAGAGCTCAGTTGAGCAACCACAGGTTCAACCATAGTAGGTTCTTTACTTGCATTAGTAGCAGTCAGGTTTTTCAGCATGTTAGTGTTGGGAGCAAGCTGAGCAGATAGGGCATTTACTTCCTTTACTTCAAGCATCCCAGCAGGGGTTTTAGCAGAATTGGCCCTCACAGTTGGCCATCGATAGCTATTAGCAGCTATACTTTCAACCAATGCATAAGCTTCATTGTATGATTTTGTCATGAATGCACCTCTAGATGAAGCATCTAACATCAATCTTGAAGGAGGCAAGAGTCCATTGTAGAAGGTCTCCATTTGGATGCATACAGGGATGCTGTGATGAGAACATCTTCTCAACAACTCCTTAAACCTTTCCCACGAGTCATACAGTGATTCATCATCATTTTGCCTAAATGAAGTTATATCACTCCTCATTCTGGCATTTTTATTAAGAGGAAAGTACTTAGTCAAGAACTTTTCAGCTAGGCCATTCCATGAAGTAATGGAGTTGGATTCCAAAGATTTCAACCAAGTCTTGGCTCCGTCCCTCAGAGAATAAGGAAAGATTCTTAGCTTGAAAGCATCATCACTTACTCCAGGAATCTTGAAATTGCTTGCCACTTCCAGAAATTGCCTTAGATGTAAGTGTGGATCTTCAGTAGGGGCACCACTAAACTGCCCAACAGTTTGAAGCATTTGGAACATCATTTGTTTGAACTCAAACTGTTGGGTAGTTATTTCTGGTCTCACAATCCCAGTGTTCATGGTTTGGGGATCAAAGACAGCATAGTCCCTGATGGACCTATCCCTATCATTTGCCAATTCAATCATCCCAGGCTGATCGTCACCCTCATTGTCCAGAAGGTGAGCCATGAAGCCTAAGTTAGAGTTCTGATCTCTAGTTATTTGTTCTATAGTTCTCTTCCTTAGCCTCTTTGCGGTTTTCTCTATCTCCAAGTCTATTTGAAACTCGGGTGTACCCTTGATGCGCATGCAGATGTTAACCTGTTGCTAAGCAAAGTGCACACAGTGTTCATAACTAGCTAAATATTCAAATTTAATAAAAGAATTTAAATATTCAACTCCATTGTCAAGCCCCTGCACCGACGCCAAAAACTTGTTGATCTCGTAGATGTAATGTGCAAGTGTAAACAGTCAAACAAGTAATAAAGTGTGAGTAAAGATCATTCCATGAGGATTTAAATGAATTGAATATAAATTCTAGTTTTAACTTTGTCTACTTAGCTCAATAAAATAAAAAGTAATTTTAAGCATGTAAAGTAAATGGAGTAATTGGGTATCAGGACAGTACGTAATAAATGCGGAATTAATAAAAGCAATAATTGGGTGTTTTAAAAACAAAGATGGAAACAGCTAGGATTCTAACCCTTTGTAATCTTAACTTCAGGGTAGTGGATGCTTTAGGATGCTACAACATTTAGTCCAGGAAATGAAGTTTGCTTTCTAGCAGTAAAACTGAGTTCATTAAAAGCTTATTCCTAAGTTCATATTAATTTCCCTCAGTTGTCAGATAATTGCGTCCAGCTACTTAAAGACTTGAAGGCTATTCCTAGCTCATTCAATAAAATTAATTTTCCAATTAATTTTTCTATCTTTATCTTCAATTCAAGTCCAATAACTTGGTTTTTCCAAACTAGTTAGCTAATAATTCAGCTCAGTTAATCAGGCTAAACAGAATTTAACGTTAAATAAGAAGAGAAGAAAATGAATAACATCCATAACATTGATTAACCCTTCATCACAATTACAAGTTCATAGAATCCTAACTAAAGGAAATTAGCTCATAATGAGCCTGCAAACATAACAAATAAAAGAAATGGAAAATAAAGGCATAATGAGAAAATGGGATTATAGAGAGGAAAAGGAAGCTGACGGCTGCTACAGTACGAGCTTACCCTAAAAGGAGGCTGACTCCCACTATATGTACTAGTGTCCCCCAAATAGGGTTAACATCTTTTCTCTCATGCCTCACTTTTTGGACTTTTACAAAATTCAAATACTAAAATATTCCTTGGCCCAATTCCCAAGTACACACAGCTGCTGCATTACATTCTCTCTCTTACTTTTTGCACAGCGTAACAGGTATATTGTCTTCTAGTGGGCAATAGCTAAGCTGGAAATGATTTAATCTTGTAATAACATGCTTCCCCGAAGCTGCAACAGTCCAAAGCATCCCAGAACAAATTCTTCAGCAATTACACTTTTAAAACCTGCTCAAAACTAAATCAAACCTTCAGTAATAACAGATGAGAATTTACAGCTTTTCGCAAATTAATCATATTAACACAGATATTTACTTAATCAAACCAAACTTGAAGTTCTTTTCCAAAATTGATCAAAACAAGAACAATGATTACGTTAAAAGGATAGTCATAACTCTTATTTCTAAGAGTTATCAATTTGCATGACTCATCATAGACCGAACCATATCTAGTAAAGTTCGGTTCCTCCTTTCATAAACACATTCCATTGTGGTGTCCCTGGTGGAGTGAGTTGAGTTAGAATCCCACACTCTCTTAGATGATCATCAAATTCTAGGCCTAAATATTGACTGCCTCGATCTGATCGAAGGATTTTAATAGTCTTACCTAGTTGGTTTTCTACTTCACTTTTGAATTTCTTAAACTTTTCAAAAGATTATGTTTTGTTTTTCATAAGATACACAAATACATATCTACTGAAATCATCAGTAAATGTAATGATGTACTGAAAACCTCCTCTAGAAGTTGTGTTTAGTGGTCCGCATACATCACTATGTATGAGGACCAAAAGATCACTAGCCCTTTCACCTTTTCCTATGAATGGGGCTTTTGTCATCTTTCCCAATAAACAATACTCACATGTCTCATATGATTCATAATCAAATGCGTCCAAGAATCCATCTTTATGGAGTTTAGAGAAGCATTTCTCATTTATATGGCCCAAACAACAATGCCAAAGATAAGTTGGGTTCACCCATTTAGTTTGAACCTCTTAGTATCAATGTTATAGATGGGCATCTCGAGATCAAGGACATAAATCCCATTACTCAAATGTGCACTAGCATAGAAAATATCATCCAAATAAATAGAACAACATTTGTTCTTTATTATAAAATAAAAACCAATCTTGTCCAAACAAGAAACAGAAATGATATTCCTGCTAATTGCAGGCACAAAATAACAGTTCTCCAACTGAATGATAAGCCTAGTGGGAAAAGTCAATACATAAGTTCCTACAATTAAAGCAGCAACTTTTGCTCCATTGCCAACTCGTAGACCGACTTCACCTTTCGCCAATGGTCTACTCCTTTTTAGCTCATGCACATTTGCACAAATGTGAGAACCACATCCAGTATCTAATACCCATGATGTAGAAGTAGATAAATTGACTTCTATAACAAACATACCTGAGTTGGAAGTCACACGTCCATTCTTCTTGAACTCTTCCAGGTATTTTGGGCAGTTCCTCTTCCAGTGTCAGGTCTTACCACAATGGAAGCATGTGCCCTCCTTTACCACTCCGCCAACAGGCTTCAAGCCAGAAGTGCTGGGTTTGAACATGTGGTCCTTCCCCTTGCCCTTCTGCTTGTTCATAGGCATTTTGGGCTTCCAGGTCTGCTTCTTGCCTTTTCCAAGTTGGACCAACATAATGGCCTTCCCTTTTCCCTTATTGATGTTGGTCTCAGCAGTTCTTAACGTGCCCAACAACTCTGGCAGTGATTTGTCAAGATCATTTGTTGATATATGACTTTAATTTCTCTTCTATTTTGAAAAGTCAAAGGTAGAGAATTTCTCTCATCCGTTTGTCGCTAATGGTAGAGAGAGAATTTTGGTTAATAATCCGTAGTAATTGGTTGGTTAATAAAGGAAGTTATTCCCTATAAATTAAGATTTTTTTCATTTCAATGAAATAGAGTGAAATAGTAACATCGCAGTACGAGACTCTCAGAGAAGTTTTGTCTTTGTATCTTATCTTGGTATATTGTGAGAGTTTGTACTTTGTATACACCGGTGAGTAAATACTGTGAGGTATTTGGGTGTATTTGGGATTTGGGTTTGAGTGAAGTGTGTAAATACTCTTTTGTATTCTCCACCATATTTAACATCAAGTTATATAGTCACTGTTGCATGTGGATGTAAGCTAAAAGCTGAACCACATTTGTGCTTATACTTCCGCTTTATTTGCTTTATTTATAACAAACTGGTATCAGAGCGCTTATAGCATTCTGGGCATATCTGTTTTAAAAAAATGGCGACTACAAAATTTGATATTCAGCGGTTCTGGGATGTGGAAGGTCTGTATGATGGTTGTTTTCACATAAAAAAATTTAAAGGTTGCACTTTCTGCGAAAGAAAAGAAGCCTGCCACGATGAAGGATTCTGATTGTGACGATATTGATGATAAAGCTCTCTCCAATATTCATTTATGCATCACGGATAATGTATTGCAGGAAGTTCTATCAGAAAAAATAGCAGCAACACTATGGACAACATTGGAGTCCTTATGCATGAAGAAGACGATGGCCAATCGTCTTGGTATATTGCAACATGTGTACACACTTCGTATGGATGAAGGGACATCCATTAGATCATATATCGCTGAGTTCACTTCACTCGTTATGGAATTAAAAAATATGGTCGACAAATTCTCAAGTGAGCAACAAGCAATGATGTTGCTTTGCTCTTTACCTCCCTCCTACAAGCACTTTCGTGAGACATTTATATATGGGCATGAGCGTCTAGATATTGATGAGGTTAAGTCCTCTCTTTTGAGTCATGAAAAGATGGAACACGATAATAATGGACGTGATGATCCAGCTGCTGGATTGTTTGGTAGAGGGAGATCCAAGGAGGTTGGCTCGAGTAGTTTTAGAAGAGGCAAGTCTAGATCTAAATCTAGGCATCGTAAAGGAATATGTCGATATTGCAAGAAAGAAGTGCATTGGAAAGTAGAATGTCCAAAGCTCAAAGAAAATAATGAAAGTAGTTCAAGTAATACAACAAGTGTAGCTGAAGGTGCCGAAAATGTTCTCTCGGTATCAACTAGTTCATTTAGTGATGCATGGATTATTGATTCTGGCTGCTCTTACCACATGTGTCCAAACCAGGATTGATTTACCACTTACCGGTCAATTGATGGTGGTGTTGTTCTTATGGGAAATAATATGTCTTGTAAGGTCACTGGCATTCGTACAGTCCGAATCAAGATGCATGATGGAATTGTGAGAACTTTAACTAATGTGCGGCACATACTAGACTTGAAGAAAAAATTTATTTCTTTAGGTACTCTTGATTCTCAGGGGTGTAAGTATTCTGCTAAAGGTGGAGTTCTAAAAGTCACCAAAGGTGCTCTTGTTGTTATTAAAGGGAAATTGGTCAATGGTCTCTACCTACTTCAAGGAAGTACCATTGTTGGAGTTGCATCTGTATCATCTTCCCCTGACTCAGATTTAGATACTACTCATATGTGGCATATGTGTCTCGAGCATATGAGTGAAGCTGGAATGTCTATTCTGAGCAAGCGTGGCTTGCTAAATGATCATAAAATTGGGAAGCTTGACTTTTGTGAGCATTGTGTTTATGGGAAGCAAACTAGAGTCAAGTTTAGCACTGCCAATCACAGGACTAAGGGCATAGTTTATTATTTCACACTGACTTATGGGGTCCTGCGTCTGTCACGTCAAAGGGTGGTGGCAGATACCTGTTAAATTTCATTGATGATTTTTCAAGGAAAGTTTGGGTATATTTTCTTAAGCATAAGAATGATGTTTTCTCTACTTTCAAGAAGTGGAAGGCGCTTATAGAAAATCAGACAGGTAAGAAAATCAAACGTCTACGAATAGACAATGGTTTGGAGTCTTGTGGGGGACAATTTAATGAGTTCTTTGATAATGAAGGCGTTGTAAGACATCGTACTGTGCGAAATACACCGCAACAAAATGGTGTGGCAGAACGTATGAACATAACTCTTCTGGAGAAAGTTCGTTGCATGCTCTCTAATGCTGGCTTGCCAAAAGAATTTTGGGCTGAAGCAGTTAATATGGCTTGTTATTTAGTAAATTGGTCTCCATCAACTACAATTGAGTTACAAACTCCTGTTGATGTATGGTCTGGTACTCCAGCTGATTGTTCTGATCTAAGGATTTTTGGGTGTCCCGCATATGCTCATGTAAATGATGGAAAGCTTGAGCGAAGGGCACAAAAATGCATATTTATTGGTTAGGCATCCGGAGTCAAAGGTTACATATTATGGTGTACTGAAACTAAGCCACCCAAATTCATAATCAGCAGAGATGTGAAGTTTAATGAATCATCCATGCTTCATTCGGAAAAGGAGTCTGGTAATGCTGAAAAAGAGCACGACATCAGCAAGCAAGTGGAGCTTGAGGTTGAACGACCAGTGGAAGTACAAGAAGGTACTTATGATCAGTCTATTCAAGAAGAATATCAAGTAGTTGTCGAAGGGCAAGCAGTGAAATGGATACTTCGATATCTTCATGGTACTACAGATGTTAGCTTGGTATATGACAGGAGTCATAATACCGGTGATAGTATTATTGGTTATGTTGACTCTGATTATGCTGGAGATATAGATAAAAGAAGATCTCTGACAGGTTATGCCTTCACGTTTTCAGGTAGTGCAATTAGTTGGAAAGCAACCTTACAATCTACTATTGCATTATCAACCACAAAAGCTGAATATATGGCAGAAGCAGAAGCAGTGAAGGAAGCCATCTGGCTTAGACGTTTGGTAAGCAATTTGGGTTTGGAACAAGATATCACAGTAGTTTATTGTGATAGCCAAAGTGCCATACATTTGACCAAAAATCAAATGTATCATGAGAGAACCAAACATATTGATGTCAGATATCATTTTATTCGGGAAATCGTATCTCAAGGTACCATTGTTGTTAAAAAGGTTGGTACATTTGATAATCCGGCTGCTATGATGACGAAGCCAATTTCAATATCTAAGTTAAAGCATTGCTTGGACTTAATTGGTGTTCGTAATATGAATTAGTCCTAGTTGTCATTTTTTTGGAGAAGTCGACATATGCAGCTTGTGGCTGAAGGAAAGTTAAAGCCAAGGTGGAGATTTGTTGATAAATGGCTTTAATTTCTTTTCTATTTTGAAAAGTCAAAGGTAGAGAATTTCTCTCATCTGTTTGTCGCTAATGGTAGATAGAGAATTTTGGTTAATAATTCGTAGTAATTGGTTGGTTAATAAAAGAAGTTATACCCTATAAATTAAGAGTTTTTTCATTTCAATGAAATAGATTGAAATAGTACATCGCATTACGAGACTCTCAGAGAAGTTTTGTCTTTGTATCTTCTCTTGGTATATTGTGAGAGTATGTACTTTGTTTACACCGGTGAGTAAATACTGTGAGGTATTTGGGTGTATCCAAGATTTGGGTTTGAGTGAAGTGTGTAAATACTCTTTTTGTATTCTCCACCATATTTAACATCAAGTTATATAGTCACCGTTGCATGTGGATGTAAGCTAAAAGCTGAACCACATTTGTGCATATTCTTCCGCTTTATTTACTTTATATATAACATCATTCATATTGAAGTTCATGACAAATTGATTGTAACTCTCCGGCAACGATTGCAGGATCAAGTCAGTGGCCAACTCTTGGCCCAAAGCATAACCTAGCCTCTCGAGATTCTCAATGTACCCAATAATTTAAAGCACATGAGGACCCACCGGGCTTCCTTCTTCCAGCTTACTTTGGAAAAGAGCTCTGGAAACTTCGTGCTGCTCATGCCTTACTTTCTCTTGTTAGAGCAGCTTGAGGTGTTCTATCATATCAAACGCCTCCATGTTCTCATGTTGTTTCTGAAGCTCAGTTCATGGTTGCAAGCATAAGACAGGTGACATCCAAGGAATCATCCTGATGCTTCTTATAAGCATCCTTGTCAGCCTTGGGTGCATTTGTAGCTGGTGGCACTTATAACATAGCCTCTGCAAGAACATACATCTTTTTATCTTGCTTGAGGACAATCCTCAAGTTTCTGTACCAGTCCAGAAAGTTTGTTCCGGATAGTTTGTCCTTCTCAAGGACAGATCGCAATAACAAGTTACTTGATGTGTTTGATGCCATGGTAATCTACATAAAGAAATATGCAAAATACAAGTATCATGCCATAAACATATTTAATTAGGTGTTAAATTAAATACGCATCCCACAATTTTACTCAAACCAATGACCCTCAACATTGATTCGGAAAATCCCGTTGGAAGATTTTCTAGTGGGCCAAGATCCATATTTCACCTAGCTTCAACTCAGTTTTGACCGATCGCTTAAAGTTTGGTTATTTAGGTAGGAAACACTTTCCAATTGCATCTCATGCAACTCTTGGATAGTTAGGTGAATAACTCTTATTCTAATCAATTTCATGGACTAATACCCAACTCAATGACTCTAAGACTTTCAGTCCTATTGAATATGACTTAGCTAAGTTAGACCCAATAGATAGCAATTAGACATTACAAATGTCCCATCGCGTCTTACTAGTATAGAAAAATGCACTCTGCTTTGGCGGACCTACACTCATTCGATATTAGCCTTGACGAGTGATATGCTTTGGAAGGTTTTTATACTTAATATTTCATTTTAAGATATTTTTAATTAAAGTGATCTCACCATTAGTTAAACTCTTTAACATGCCATACATACATACGTGCATCTCATACATATATCAAAAGCAAAAAATGTGATATGGTTATGACCCCTAACGCATTGATTCTCCCAAGCCAAGGAGAGAATCTTAACTAAATCCTAGGAGCGTCCAAGCTTCTCCAAGCATGATCTCCCACCAAGTCCATTTTATGATGTCGCCTTCTTGTTTCCATCATTACATTACAAATAAATTAGAAACTTCGTCTTACATACGAGGGGAGTGAGGTGAGAAGAGAAGGTACAAATGGAATATAAGAGAAAGGCACGACACGCATGCCGTATTTCAAAATATAAACCAAAAGATAAAAGGACTAAGGCCATAACCATTCACCACGCATCACTAAATAAATAATAACAACCAATAATAATACACTATTATTATTATTATTAATTAGATATTTCAAAATCTGAATTTTGAAAACATAACATACATATAATAAATCATATTTATTATAATTGATGTTGTTGTTAATTAAAGATTTCAAAATCTGAATTTTGAAAACATAACATACATAAAATAAATCATATTTATTATAATTGATGTTGTTATTAATTGGTGATATAAAAGATTTCAAAATTAAATTTTGAAACATAACAATCAAAATGATAATGCACACTTATTACTATTAATGTTGTTATTAAGAGATATCAAAATATCCAACACAAAATTTGAATTTCGAAATTGTGATAAAACACACATTAATAATACACTTAATTACTATTAATGTTGTAACTAATTGAGATTTCAAAATCTTCAAAGTTGAAATTTAAAATTTTAATTTAACACGTGTTAATAACACTCAATTATTATTATCAATATTGTCATTAAAAGGATGATTCAAAATATCCAAATATATTTGATTTTTGAAATCATAATAATATTGTTTTAATGCCACATTTAATTATCACACTACACAGAGGTAGCACGGCGGCTTCGGGTACCAACACTTGGACCTTCATAGCCACGAGAACATGAACTCTTCATGTCTCATAAAAACTTAAAGTCGCCATGATAAAAAATGAAACTAATCAGGTATATATCACATATAATACAATGATTCCAAAACAATGTATATATCACATATATACACCTCATTGTGACGCAAATCATATACATATGAAAATGGAATTGTATAAACATGTTTTCCAAAAACATAACACTACTACAGAAAAGGGTTTTAGTAGTGCCCTTTCAGTAGTACTTCAATGAAAAACGCTACTTAAAAATAGGCGGAAGATTTTTAATAGTGCTTCCTTAAAAGAGCGCTATCTATTCCTTATTCTAAGATAACGCTCCTTTAAGGAAACGCTATTGAATGTAGATTGATAGGAATAGATAGCGTTTTCTTGAGGAAACGCTATTATAAGTAAGAGAATAGATAACGTTTCCTCAAAAAAACGCTATCATAAGTAAGTAAATAGATAGCGCTTTTTCAAAGAAGCGCTATCTATTCCCCTTTTACTAAATATTTTCCTCACAGCTTCTCGTGCGACTCTTCTCAAACCCTTCATCGCGCAACTCTTTCTCAAACCCTTCCCCTTCATCGCGCCTTCTCCCTCTACCGTGTGTCTCCCTCTCCTCTGCCGTCATTTTCTCCCTCTGCTCACAGAGGAAGCCAGAAGCAAACGAAACGAAGCGTACGTGCTCACAGAGGATATTGCTCTCTCGCCTTCGCCTTCTCCTCTGACCAACCCCCTTCATCTTCGCGCTCTCTCTCACTCAGATCTCCGCAGATGAATCCAAGGAATTTCATCATCATCGAGTTCTACGTCCAAGGTATGCTTCATCCTCTCACTCAGTTTCCTATTTGTTGTTGAAATTTCAGAACCCTAACCCCCAATTTCTGCCACCAACTCACCCTCCCAGGTTCACAATAGCTTCTATATTGTAGGGACCCATTCGAGAGTGGAAGATATTGTTGTGTTTGCAAACATGATAGATCATGTTCATATAGCAAATAAACTGATATTGAAGTTTTAATTATATCATACAATTTATGCTTGACTTTCCTAATGTTTTTTATTTGCATGTCTGATACCTTTCCCGCTACACTTTTTTTTTTATATAAGTTTGATTTGCTTCATAGTTCCTAACTCCGGTTCTCTCTAATTGTGTTTCTTTGTTAACTGTCTCATACCTAAATGATTTATTTCCATCATTTTCTGGGTAAAGTTTGTGACGTTTTTTAATTTCAATGGTGAATTTGTTGTTGTGATCTTCTTCCACGACAAGAATTTTTTATATTTGCTACTAATTTTACCTACCAATACAATTAGTAGCTATTTTATGTTTAAAATTTAGTGTTTTCTTATGGATCCAGGTTTGTTTGGGATGAAGCAAAGTAACCTACTATGTTGTCGTTGAAGGAGATCGTGGATGGTATTCATGGTCAAGTGGAAAAAAGTGAGGATGATTTCAAGGTTTGCATTCTTCCTTAAAGGTACAAATCGAACCATCTAGTACTCCTTCAAAATCTCAAAAACCACTCTCTCTCTCGATCACGCCGAGGGAACCCAAACCTCCCCACCCTTCTCCGCCGCTTCGCTCCCTGTCTCCGGCCCCTTCATCCTCCAACCTAAGCAGCCCCTTCATTCATCACCCAATCCCTAACCGACACCCACACGCTCGCATCTTCAGCTCATCTCTTCAACCACTACTGGAATCGACCAATTATATTCTAATCAATCTCACACAGGTATGCGATACCTTTTTGAATTCATTTCTAAGTGCTCTGCGTTGCTTCTCGTTGTGAACTGATCTCTCGAATCCTCTGTGTTAGCTGTTTATTTTTTTTATGAGATTATTGATCCTGTGTTGAATCTGATTTGCAAGCTGATATGTGAAGGAGAAAACAGAAGGGCTAATAATATTTTTGATGTTGAAGGTTTCTTCATAAGTCATATACTCACCATGTTATGATGAGTGCAGTATGGAACAAATCATTGAATATGTTTGCATCTGGGACCTGAATACACTAGTATTGTGAGATTTATGTTGTATGTATATCAGATTAAGTTACTTGCACTTTTCTCCACTAAAAGTTTTGGTGAGTCAATTTCCACCGATTGTCCTCAGTATGGTAGCTGTGTTAGAATATTTTGTTGTCACAGTCTCCCTAGTTAGCAGGCAGTTGAACAGGATATATGGGATGGTTTTATTGTAATAGATAAAGGCAAAAGGCTATGTTAGTTGCAGTTGTTTTTAAGAGATTTAAGTTGTTTGGTAATGGTAGGCCTTCCTTGACTTCTTGACAGAAACACATTCTTAGTCACACACCCAAGTTTTTCTAAGGTAGACTGACCTTGTTTGTGTGTGTTCCTTGTTCTAGAAACATTTTCTTTCTTGTGATTTTTGCATATGTATCTTATTTGTTATATATTAAAAGCAATAGTTCAGCTGAATCAAGCTTCTGAATGTATCTTTAAACAATTCATCTTGATGTCAAAGAAGGTCATTGAGCCTTGAGGTCAAGCATACTTTCTGCTATCATTTATTTTTAACAAAAAATTGGCTTTGACACCATACGCAACTTCATTACTGCACTGGTTTGTCTGATCTCATAGACTCAACGACCGAGTTGGTTTTCGGTTAACAAACAATTCCCGATAAAATTTGTTTGTTAGTTGTGATATTGATATGCACCCCTGCCTGGCTTACTGCATGAGCATGGCACAGATGCAATCTATATGCCTTGGTTTTTGTAGAATATGTTTTGAATGATGTGATGAATTTCTATTGTTATTTAGATTTTTGGAGACTTTTGTTGGGTCATAGTCCATGTACTCTTCTAGCTCTTTCTTGTACAAAACACATGCATGACCAATTGTGTTATAAACCTTACGTGTCCCATATAGATTAATTGTGGATATCTTTACTATGATGTCTGTTGGTCTGTTAGAGGGTGGTGGATGCGGTTGAGTGTCTCTTTTTTCTTTGTTTTGTTTTTTTAACTTTTTGTTTCCTTGTTTTATTGCCTTCTGTCTTTGTAGTCTTGTGATGTTAAAACGTCTTTTTTTTTTTATAAATCAAAAGTGTATTAAAAGGAGTATAAGGTATACTCAACCCAATACAACCCAGAAAATTGGATACATCAGACAAATACCTAGAGTATTCCCAAAGGGAACCCAACAGTAAAGTAAAACCATGTATATAGTAATCTGTCCAGCAACACAAACCCTGAACAATGACACCAAAACCTGCTACCCGAGAGTAAAACCCCAGCCCCAACAACATGAATGCAGGACCAACATGTTCTTAGTTGCAGAACCAAGTAGAAAGTGCACAACCATAATAACATAGCCAACCAAAAGTCCTACCCGAAAGTGAAAGCAAGGCAGGAAACACACAGCAAACAGAACAGACCTGAGTCCACCAAACATTAAGTTATGACTTACTTTCATGCTCGCAACTTAAGTTTTTTGGTTTTAGTGACCAAAGATTCAAAAATTATTAATACCTTGCTTTACAATTGATTTTATATAGGTGATTCATTGACGGGAAAAGGCAAGAACAGCTTCAACTCACAGATTGAAATTTCAAGCAGGTGAAGATGGATTATGTTTATGGACCCGGAAGAAACCATCTCATTGTTCCAGGGCCTGTCAACATCCTGGAGCCAGTCCTTCGGGCAATGAACCGAAACAATGAGGACTACCGTTCTCCGGCAATTTCAGCAATGACAAAAACTCTACTTGAGGATGTCAAGAAGATTTTCAAGACTACTACTGGAACCCCATTTCTTATCCCTACAACTAGTATTGTATGCATAGACATGCCAAATTGTTCATTGTATTGTGTGGTATAGTTTTAGTGATGTAAAGTCTATTATATTGCCTTACCTTAGTCATCAAGATGGTCTTAACTTAACTAGAATAGTTACCTTATTTACATAATGCATCCTAATCAACAAACAGCCATTATCATTGAAGCTCAGTTTATTCCTTAGATTATATCACAGTTTTGGAATATGATTTGTAGATTGGAAACTTTTGAACCAAATGAAACTTGACAGCTGAATTCTTAGATGATTTTGTAGAATACTAGTTGCACTTAGTGTTATTTTGATTTGTATCTTTCTTGTTCCTTGTTTGTGTGTGTGTATTTTCACTATTTTGGAAAAAAACTCTTATAAAGTAATGCTTTCTGCATTTGTTTCAGGTACTGGTGCATGGGAGAGTGCACTGACCAACACATTGTCTCCTGGGGATCGTATTGTATCCTTTCTGATCGGCCAATTCAGCTTGCTTTGGATTGATCAGCAACAGCGCCTCAAATTTAACGTTGATGTTGTAGAAAGTGAATGGGGCTAGGGTGCCAATCTTGACATTCTGGAATCAAAACTTGCTTCAGATACTGCTCACACTATAAAGGCAATTTGCATTGTTCACAATGAGACAGCAACTGGAGTCACCAATAACTTGGCCAAAGTGAGAAAAATTATTGGTAAGCATATCGTCTAATGATGCCTGTTATTATGTCTACTTGTTCCAACATCATAGATTCATATGTTATCTTGATGTACTTTTATATGTTGAACGTAACAAAATCTTATCCACCTCATCATGGAATAAAGCTGCTTTTAACTCAAAAGGCTCATTTGAGAACTAGTAATATTAGGAGGATAGCAGCAGACAGAGTAGGATATTATAGTTGACATTTATGTAGACTTGACTTCCTAATTTGATGTGTACTTTGATATGTGTGCTATTACATTTATAAACGATAGTTTTTCTGGTCTATTCTATATTTTGTCACAAAATGGTTCTCACATTGTATTTTGCACACTCAGATGAATACCAGCATCCAGCCCTTCTTCTTGTTGATGGAATGTCTTCCATTTGTGCTCTTGATTTCCGTATGGATGAATGGGGAGTATATGTGGCCCTGACTGGCTCTCAGAAAGCCCTTTCCCTTCCCACTGGGATAGGTATTGTCTGTGTAGGTCCTAAAGCCCTCGAGGCTTCAAAAACTGCAAGATCAGTTAGAGTTTTCTTTGACTGGAATGACTACTTGAAATTCTACAAGTTAGGAACCTTTTGGCCATACACTCCTTCCATTCAGTTGCTGTATGGTCTGAGAGCAGCTCTTGATCTGATTTTTGAGGAAGGACTTGAAAATGTTTTTTTAAGGCACAAACGTTTAGGCACAGCAACCAGGTGAGACATTTTTGTTTCCAAAATCCACATGGTGTTGAACCTTTGCTATTCATCTCATCCTGCCTAGTTTATGTCATGTTTTCATTGCTATTTCCCATGTCTTAAGAATAGGTTTTCTACGGTATTTGAACTCTGCTGTACATCCAGAATTTTTTTTATTGATATACTCCTCTTCATGACTTGAGTTTGTTTTGCAGGTTGATGAAATTTGGTTTTAATGATCATATTGCTTGTTCTGAAGTATTTTATGGTGTGGTGATTTTTGTCAATTAATTGAATCATTTGAGCATCTTTGTCAAGTTTGGCTTTAGCCTAGATATACCACTTTCTCCCTACCCATGTGCCACAGCCTTGCCATAGCTCAAAATCTCAGATTTTTATTCAAAAACCAAACTTGGGTTACATAATCTTCATAAGTACCATAACATAATCTTAGCTGATTATATGATTCTAACTGCTAGAAATTTGGACTAAATCTTCATAAGTACCAGCATTTGAAAATGTTACATAAATTTCAGCATAAAACATAAATCTTGATACTGGTCCAACTTCTTTGTTAATGTTAATTAAATTATTGAAGAGTTTTCTATAATTTGTGTTGTTCCTTATTTGTGTGTTTCTATTGGTTTGGTTGTAGTGAATTTACTGATATATTTGATTTGGAGCACTTCAAAAGTGTTCTTGCCAATGATGTGAGAGTGGTTTCAGCATTGCCATCAACGCACTTGATGACAAGGCCAGTGGAGGGAAGCCCTCCCCTTCATGTCACTCCCAGTTGGATTTGGTCGCGCTATCTCAGAAGAGTAAGATTTTATTTATCTTCTTGTGTTTTATTCCTTGAGCCTATATTTAGTTAGCAGTAGGCTTTAGCTTCTCCAGATTGAGTCCTAAACTGCTTCCTATATATAATATAATATATTGTTTGTATGGTTTTGAAATAATTTCACATATGGTCATTTCATGGATGACACCAACGTTACCAGTACCATAACAAGAGTTGTTGTGTTGTAAAGTGTCAGCAAGTAGTTAGAGCCCTCCATATCAATTTAATGACAGCAATATTACGTAGCCAATGTATTAGCTTGTACTGAACTGAGGAAAGCTTTGATTTGTCTAGAAAAAGTGTGATGTGAGTGTTGTTCTTGTTGAACTAGAGTTTAACATGATTCTTGTTGTCCTATGCAGCTCAACAGAGAAGGCGTTTTGCTTTTACGTGGCTTGGATTCAAGGCTGTCAAAGGATCTTCCTTCTGATCTCCAGAAACTTTGATACAAGGTAATTGCCAAGTCTCTTTTATTATTTGAAAGATGGAAAAGCAAAGCAATAAAAGAAGAAAACAACACTCACCCCTCAGAACTTTATTTATATAATAACAATTGATAGCAGATTGTGACTGTTCTCACATTATCTTTCAGGTATCTTTCAATGCATTGATGTTTGCAAAGCCAGTTCAGGAACTTGGGAACAAGATTGCAGAGAGAATGAAAATCAAGGGACCCTACCTTGCGCTTCATCTACGAATGGAAAAGGATGTTTGGGTGAGGACTGGTTGTCTACCTGGTCTTAGTCCTGAGTATGATGAGATTGTAAACAATGAGAGGAGACAAAGACCAGAGCTTCTTAGCATTATTCTTGGACTTGGCCGTTGTATTGTAGAGCTGCCGAATATAGAAAAAATAGAGCTCTTACTTTTTTTTTGGTGGGGTTCATTCAATTTGTTACTGTGAATTGTGTTAAAGTATATTACTTAATTAATTGGTTATATATGCATGATTTTGATATTTGGTTTGGTTTATATATATATATATATATATGCTTACCAATATGTAAGCTTTGTACATTAATTATATATGTGTATGTGTGTGATGTACCTAAATGTAGTGTTACTGTGAATTGATGAGGGATGGTTGTGCAGGTGGGAAATGTAGAAAAACAATGAATAATGAAGGAAAAAAAGGGGGTGGGGGTGGGGGGATAGGTAGCGCTTTCTTGAAAAAATGCTGCCTAAAGTGACAAATAGATAGCGCTTCCTTGAGAAAGCGCTGTCTAAAGTATGTAATAGATTGTCTTTAGACAGCGCTTTCTCAAGGAAGCGCTACCTATTCCTACTTTCAGTAGCGCTTTCTTGAAAAAACGCTGCCTAAAGTGACAAATAGACAGCGCTTCCTTAAGAAAGCGCTGTCTAAAGTATGTAATATATTGTCTTTAGACAGCGCTTTTTCAAGGAAGCGCTACCTATTCCTACTTTCAGTAGCGCTTTCTTGAAAAAACGCTGCCTAAAGTGACAAATAGATAGCGCTTCCTTGAGAAAGCGCTGTCTAAAGTATGTAATAGATTGTCTTATTACCAACTTTAGACAGCGCTTTCTCAAGGAAGCGCTACCTATTCCTACTTTCAGTAGCGCTTTTTTAAGCGCTATTGAATCTCTCCCACCTTCAATAGCGGGTGAATAGATAGCACTTCGAATCGCTACTAAAGGCCAAAAAAAAGCGCTACTAAAGCCCTTTTCTGTAGTAGTGTAAGTATACGAATTTTGAAAATGATTTTCAGAAAACAAATTAGCATATAAGCATGTTATCACGTATAACAGGTAAACCATACAAACAAAACCATGGTTTCGCAAGCGACTCTGATACCACTGTTGGGAATTTGTGCATCAAACAAGCACATCGTAATAATTCCCACCATGAATCCTTGCGAATGGTCATGGTTCATATTTCAAAAATTTACCTCTTGTAGCGCATACCTTTAATTTGAGTCGCTGCAAATCACGAGCATTGCACGAATCAGCAATGCCTCTACATAGTCCACACGAACAGATAAACACGTGTCATGTGTTTAATTGGAGTGCACCTCTAAGCACTGCTAGGTGCATGAAGAGACGCAACGATGTTTTCATTTTCAAGTAAACAGGGTACTGAGTGAGGCCAGAGAATGTGTTGTGCGACCAATCACTCTGTCTCTAACTTATATAGGTAGCGTCCCACTTCAACAAATTGGGTTTAACTTGACCCTCTTGGGCTCATCTGTTATAAGCATGGCCCAATAGAAATTTGGGTCTAACCCAATTTATTTTAGTTCCGATTAATAATATTTCACATAACGTTGGTGATAATATTAAATCATATTTAATATTATAAACAATGAGCGGTGTCTAGCAACACATCATTGCCACCCAAGTAATGAGAAAGTCATTGATTTGACCTAACCTTTCCGTGACCAATGTTCATGTGTATTATTATCCCTTTGTCCTTATATCTGTATTAAACACAAGGCACCCAATGTGTCACCCTTGTATAGCTCAATATTACGTTCCTTGATACACGAGTAGACTTAATATTAAATGAGGTCAATATCTCATATTTACTCATTTCAGCACGGTCATGCATTTTACAGTCTCACTCTATCAAGGAGGCCCACGGATATTACTCCTGTTATGTAGGAGGGGCAAATCCCATCTAGATCACTCACATCCCTCTGCATGACTCGCGGTGTACCCAATGACTGACTTTATAGTCATCCTGTTACAGATAAAGTTTGACGGTATTAAAGCACATAACTCCTCATGTAGGGATCATAGTAATTTCAAGTCGAATGATTGCATACACCACTGTCACTGTGAGAACTACTTATGACACTTACATAAAGTTCCATGTATTGTTCTCACGGTGGGTCAATCCAGTACATCATTACTCTAATGTGTACCTATTTGTATGACTTGATATCTCATATCCATGACCCATGAGAAATAGTCATCAGTCCACACACATAATAGTCTCGATGTATTATTATTGTCCTTATTAATAATAATACTTGACTATGGATATTTAAGAATAAAGTTCTCTTGATTAATAGCGTCTCACTATCAAGTCGTATACTTGATATTCTATTAAATAGAAATTCCTATTCTAAGGACTTTATTACGTTTAAACAAAAAAAAAACTAAAATGCCTCATATAATAAATAATAGCAAGATACAAATGTAAGTACAAAGGAAAAATATTGGCCTCTGAGACTTACACCAACAATCTCCCACCAGCACTAGAGCCAACCAGGCGTAAACCTAATACCCAATGATCTAGTGTGACTATCATGCTTCTGCTGAGCAAGTGGTTTCGTAAACGGGTCAACAACATTGTCAAGTGTTGGTACTCTACATACCTTCACATATCCTCTATAGATAATCTCTCGAATAAGATGGAAACACCTAAGTATATGTTTGGATCGCTGGTGAGATCTAGGTTCCTTAGCCTGTGCAATGGCCTCATTGTTATCACAATAGAGATCAATGGGGTCCACAATGCTAGGAACCATACCAAGCTCTGTAGTAGAATCAGCTACTGTCTCCTGCTTTGAACTCTTCCAGCTCACAGTGTCACCATTTAGGCAAAACACATAACCAGAATGCAATCTGGAATCATCCTTATCAGTTTGGAAGCTGGCATCGGTGTAACCAATTACAGCAAGCTCTTCCTCGCCTCCATATATCAAGAAAGAATCCTTAGTCCTTCTCAAGTACTTTAGGATGTTCTTGACAGAAGCCAAGTGACTTTCACCTGGATCAGTCTGGTACCTACTCGTTATGCTCAAAGCATACGAGACATCTGGTCGAGTACATAGCATGACATACATGATAGACCCAATTGTGGATGCATATGGAATCTTACTCATGCGATTCCTTTCTTCTTGAGTG
The DNA here is from genome assembly GCA_030762895.1 of Sophora flavescens. Classification (NCBI taxonomy): domain Eukaryota; kingdom Viridiplantae; phylum Streptophyta; class Magnoliopsida; order Fabales; family Fabaceae; genus Sophora; species Sophora flavescens. The sequence continues at coordinate 58,356,137 of CM061065.1, forward strand.
GAAGGGGATTGTACCTTTGATAGGCATATACCATGTGACATAGGCAAGAGTCCTTTCTTGGATTCATGCATATTAAAGCGTCTTAACACTTTGTCTATGTATGTACTCTGACTCAAGCCAAGCAATCTCAATGACCTATCTCTAAAGGTCCTGATTCCCAATACATAGGTAGCTTCACCCAAATCTTTCATTGAAAAACAATTCGCTAACCAAGCCTTTACTTGTTGCAAGGCAGGGATGTCATTTCCGGTGAGCAGTATGTCATCCACATACAACACCATAAAGACAACTATGCTCTCACTAACCTTTTTGTAGACACAAGGCTCATCTTCAATTTTGATGAATCCAAAATGTCTTACAGAATCATCGAAACGAAGATTACAGCTTATGGAAGCTTCCTTCAATCCATAGATTGAACGCTGCAACTTGCATACCTTACTGGCATCCTCTGAAGTGTCAAAGCCCTCAGGTTGTGTCATATACACATCCTCAAGGGAATTTCCATTAAGGAAAGCAGTCTTGACATCCATCTGCCATATCTCATAATCATGGTATGCAGCGATGGCATCCAAGATTTGGACAGATTTAAGAATTGCAACAGGAGAAAAGGTCTCATCATAGTCTAAAGTTGGCACAGGCAAACACAAGAAGGCGGTTTGAATTGTGTTTTTTAATTATTTTCGCAAAAACCTTTTTGAGAAACCTTTTCACAAGCAGAAGATAAAAAGTTTAAGCACACAAGAAATCCTTTTTAAAAGATTAACAAAACCAAAATCAAATCCCACAGTTAGTATAAATAAATAAAACTGTAAAAGATAAGGGATAGAAAATTCACTCAGGTATTTTATCCTGGTTCACTCTCTTCCAACCAAGAGCTACGTCCAGTCCCTTCTACTTGAAGGATTTTCTCCACTATTTCCAAATAGTTTCTACAACAAGTATTCTACACCTCTCCAGGCTATAAGTATTGTTTTCTTGCCAAGCCTCTTCAGGCTCTAATTCAATCACAGGATTTTTTATAAGATCTTTCTAACTCACTATATGTGAGGGTATGAAGGTTTAAGATCTACTGAATATTTTTACAAATATTCAACCTTAAGAATTAAGAATTACAGACTTTTGCTTTACAAAGGGAATTTGAGCTTTGAATATCTTGCAAATGTTCAGATGGCAAAAGTTATTCTTCAGTGCTTGAGACCTTCTATATATAGTGGTCTTCAACTTCTCTTGCAAATCTTCAATGGTTATTTGAATAGTCCCGTTATAGAGATAGCATTAAATGCATGATATCCGTTGAGACTGATAGCTTGATTTTGGCCGTGTTGAAAAGCATCCTTGGTTATCATAAAAGCACAAAATGGAGGCTCACTGTCCTGAGGAATTGTACCTTAAAAATTTTCTTTCCTCCTTTGTGTATAACCCAACTTTTTTCCAGCAATAAAGTTGTCATCGTACAAATCGTTTTGCAATTTCAATTGTACTATTTGTTTTTTGTATTTCCTTGATAGTACTATGAATTTTCTCACAAAGGAACAAGGCATTAACCAGATAGAACAATTATAAAGAACATATATTCCTTTGAAATAAATATCAATCATTTGAAATAAATTCAATGTGGTCCAGATTACATTAAATCACATTCAAGGTAGTAAAGATGTAGAAGATGTAGAACCGTCTACAGGCACTCAGTTTTAGAACGCGTCTACACAAGGTTTTATTCTGCTCGTCCACTGATGTGGCAGAATCACTCGTCCACACAAGTCTTTGGACTTGCTAAGTCTTTAGAGAAACTCCATCCAATGACATGGCACTAAGGACGTCCATTGAATTTTAGTTAGGCACTATGGACGTCTACTGAATTTTAGTTAGGCACTATGGATGTCTATTTGAGTTTCAAGGAGAGCACTCGTCTGCTGACGTGGCTACTATGGACGTCTACTGAGATATAGTTAGTTGTCTACTTAACGATTAAAATATAAACAATTTAAATAACCTTTGGACGGGCAATTCTTTGAAAGATTCCAAGCATTGTATACCTTATATTATTTTGGATATTCCTACATAAACTGAAATCACTTGTTAGATCTCAACTAACACTTTGCCAAGCAAATTTAATTCTTTTGTTAACATCAAAACCTAGAGATTAAATAAACCATAACCATTTTGGTTCAAACAATCTCCCCCTTTTTGATGATGACAAAAACTAATTAAATTTAAGTAGCAAAGTCTAAGAGAGCTTGCAAAGCTCCTCCTAAGACATAGCATTCAAGTAGTTAAAGCATAGTCAGATAAAATATAAGTTATTACTCAGAGAATAAACATATCAAAGCAATAATCAAAAGTAGTTATGAATCAGAGTAAGGCATGCATATGCAAACAAATAAGATCTTTTTCAAAATTGACTTTATATAAAAACAATTAATTTAATCTCTTTCCATTTCTCCCCCTTTTTTTGTCATCAGACCAAAAGGTAAAGAGAATAGACCATCACTATTAGAATGAAGAGAGAAAAAAAAAACTAAAGAGAAAAGTGTAAGAATGAGGAGGTGGGGGAGGGGGTTGATGTTGTGGTTTTTGGGTTTGAGCTTGCTTAAATTCCTGCAGCAGATCCATCATTTTGTTTACAACAACAACTGTCGGAGCCATCTCAGTCTGAATTCTGAGTGACCCTTTCCTCCATCTGAGCAGTATTTTCCTCCATAATCTTTCCAACCTTCTCCTCAACTATCTTGTTAATCATTTCTTCAAAATTTGGGGGCATAGATAGTTGTCTTGAACTTTATGCAGTATCAGAGTAAGTGTCTTGGGGCTGAACCACAGCCAAGGCTAGAGGTTGAGACATTTGTTTCTGATCCGGTAGATTGCTCAACAGCAATAGTTGGAGTTGGAGCAGGTGCTTCTTTCTCAGATTCTTCAACCACTGTGTCATCAGCAACTTGCTTAGTAAGAGAAGAAGGTGTTGGTGCAGGGGGTAGAGAGGATTTCTTCTTTCTTGGAGGCAGATCCCTAGCCCTGTGAATAGGATTAGAAATTTCTACACCACGTCTTGTAATTGGCAGACCCCAAAGACCCTTGAAGATCAAATATCTGACACGAGAGAGTCCACACTTGCCTCTGAGTTTTGGAGTTTTCTTATTCTCTTCAGCAGTCAGGCCAGAAGTAGAGGCTTCTCTGGTGCAGTGAATTAAGTGGGATTTCCAGAACGCTCCTGCATAATTAGCCTCAGTGACCATCTTAATTGGAGAAGACTGAATATAATCCATCTGAGAGTGGTCAAAGGGTTCAGAACTGAGATCTAGCATAATGTCTTGAACTACTGGCATCTTTCCTTTGTGCCTTGGATGCTTCCAGTCCTTGTCCTTGTTCAGATCTATCATTGACAACCTAGGACAAATCTTGGTAGGCTTGACTCCAACATTTGTGGAAGAAGAATGTTTTAACCAAGTTGGAGGGACAAACCATGAAGCTCTGTCTACTCTGAAGTGGCTGAATTCCCATTTCAGAATCTCATACATGAGAGTGTCCACAAACTGATCAACAGCAGCTCCATATACCCTTGGATGTTTGAAAGTCATCCACTTGGTAGTCTTGTCCATCACAAAAGGAATTTACCTGAAGGATCTGGCTCTTTTATCGAGAATACTCCCAAGATCCTTCTTGCTGGGATCATTATGCCAGTCAAATATTATAATTGTCTCTACTCCATCAGTGAATGGTTTAAAGGGTGGAAGTTTCACTAGATTTGGGTAGATTTTTCTGGCAGGGAATCTCTGATAGGGAAGGTGGGTGAGGAGAGGTCCTTGTTCATTAGCCATTTGGGAAGGGAATGGGCCAGTTGGAGTGTGGGGTTTAGGGTTGACCCAATATGGATAAATGTTGAGGGGTTCATACTCATACTCAGCCAAAGGACACCACTTTGTTAGAATATGTTCTGGTTCTTGTGGAATAGTGTGGAACAGTATTCTCCATTCTCTCTGTACTTTGGACCAGTTTTCATACTTTCCATTATAGAGAGTGGAAGAGGGAATTATGGGTGGAAACAAGGTTTTTAAATGTTTTGGAAAGGGGGCTCCAATGGTAATGCTATTGTTTATTTGTGTTAGTGGTGAGTGTGGTGATTGTGGCAGGGTAGGGACATAAACATTATCATCCACATCATGTGGAGCAGAGATATTATCAGTCTGAGTTTCCAAATTAGATACTAATTCATCTACTGCTAACCTAACAGAGTCATAGATGTTTTAGCCCTTTTTGCTGGTTGCCTCTTCTTCTTGGCAATAGGACCAGCAACAGCAGCAGCAGCAGCAGTTTGTTTTTCTAAAATGGCAGCAATAGGCATTTCATCATCATCTTCTTCTTCAGACATGATTACTTGCCTTTTCCTTTTGGGTGTAGGTGGAATAGTAGCACCAGAAGATACAGAGAGGACAGATCCTCTAGTAGTCCTCTTAAGGATAGGTTGCCTCACAGCCACAGTCTTCCTCTTGGTTCTTTTCTTTAGACCAAGGATTACAGCATCGTTGGCCTCAAGTGATTCTTCTTTAATCTTCATTTTCTCCTCAAGCTTGGCCAACTACACTTGCTTGTATGTGCTAAGTTGCATGCCACCCAGATTGTTCCTTCCAAAATCCGCGGACCAGATGCATCCCTCAATCAGTAGGGTTCGTGTTCAGACTTTTCAGCCAAGGCTTCATAAACTCCTTGATGTCTGAAGATTTTGGATAGGAGATGTGTGAAGGTGATAGAAGACATAGTTTCCCTATTCTCCACAACATCCTTGAACCTTGAGAAAAGGATGTGGGGCAGGTTGATTTTGGTCTCTGAGAACATATTGCACAAACAGAACTTGTGCATGGCAAAGAGGTTGTCCTTAGAACCAATTTTGTGAAGCACTGACTTGCTGAAGATTTGATGAAGAATCCTGATTTCATCCTTCATCTCTGATGACTTCCCAGAGTGAGTCCTTACTGTATCAGACTTCATTAAAGTCACAACAATTGTTTCAGAACCACCTAGGTCCATCTCCAAGTTCTCATTAAAGATTAAGCCTTCTTGCGCACAAGCAATTGCTTCAGAGATGGTTTTCTCAGACACCACCACCTTTTTTCCTAAAACAAATGAAGTAATCTCGGTGTCTCTAATAACAGGTTTCCTCCATAAGGTTTTTATCAGATTTGGGTAAATAGGAGCCTTCTCCAAGAAAAGACCGTCCCAACCAGCAGCATTTACGTACTTACTCACATCAAGATTGTATTCCATTAATACTTCGAACTTGAAGTGATACTCAGTGACGATACTCATGGAGTTAGTTGCATAGACAGGAGCAGGAGGAGTGATTGAGGCCATTGTTGTGAATTTGAGATTAGAATATAGAGAAAGAAAAAAGAGAGCTCGAGAGAGATGAAGTTCAAAGAAGATGAGTTGTGAAAAAGTTTTTCAGAGGGAAGAAGGTACAAGATAAAAGAGTTCTTGAATGCCAAGAGTTTTTCTTTTGAAAATAAATCAAAAAGAAAAAGAATAACTGATAGGACATGCACTTAATGTAAGACGGCTTTGGTATTTTGAAACTCTAAAAAGGTCATGATGGGATTGATGAGAGATTTTGACTCAGTACAGAAAATAAATTAAATTAAAATTTTCAAGAGTCAAACAAATAAGTTAAAAAAATGGACGGGTCCAAATAAAAGCATATGTGGACGTGTAGTCTGACATGCAATGAACGCGGTTCACTACAGTAGTGGACGTGTATTTTTGACTATGCTTTGGACGCCAAAAGCAATGGACGTGCATTTTCATCAAAACAATCATACATAAGGCTGGACGCCTAAATTAATCCACATATAACATGTTCAAAAACTTCCTTATGAAAAGGAATATGTCCTCAGCAAGAGGTTTAGTAAAGATATCTGCCCATTGATGGTCAGTATCTACAAATTGAATATCAATTACACCTTTCTGCATATAATCTCTAATAAAGTGATGTTTTATCTCAATATGTTTGGCCCTAGAATGCAAAATTGGATTCTTTGAAAGATTAATTGCAACAGTATTATCACACATAAGTGGAATACCACTTACAAACACATTGTAGTCCTCCAATTGATGTTTGATCCATAGAAGTTGAGAGCAGCAGCTTGCAGCTGATATATACTCTGCTTCAGCAGTAGATAGTGCAATGGTACTTTGTCTTTTTCTTGACCATGAGACAAGATTGGCTCCAATGAAGTGACATCCTCCACTGGTACTTTTTCTTTCAATTCTATCTCCAGCATAGTCAGCATCACAAAAACTAAATAATCTGTAATCATCATTTTTATTAAAGCACAAACCCATATTAGTAGCACCTTTTAAATATCTAAATATTCTCTTAACTGTTGAGAGTTGAGACTCTATGATCAGATTGAAATCGAGCACATAAGCAAACACTGAATATTATATCAGGCCTAGACGCAATCAGATATAAAAGAGATCCTATCATACCTCTATATACCTTTTGATCTACCATTTTCTCTTTATCATCTTTGTTCAGTATTGAAGTGGGGTGCATAGGAGAATTCATTGGTTTGCAATCATCCATCTTAAACCTCTTTAGAAGTTCCTTTGTATACTTAGTCTGATGGTTGTACACCTCGTCCATAGACTGTTTAACTTGAAGTCCAAGGAAGAATTTGAGTTCTCCCATCATGCTCATTTCAAATTCTTTCTGCATTAGCTTAGAAAATTCCTTGCACACAGATTCAATAGTAGCACCGAAAATGTTATCGTCAACATAAATATGTACTATAATGATATCTGACTTAATAGATTTTCTAAATATAGTTGTGTCTACTTTTCCTCTGTTAAAACCACTTACCATTAGAAACGAACTTAACCTATCGTACCAAGCTCTAGGAGCTTGTTTAAGTCCATACAGTGCTTTCTTAAGCTTATAAACATGTTCAGGGTGATTTGTACTTTCAAAGCCAGGAGGTTTCATGACATATACTTCTTCATTAATAAAACCATTTAAAAAGGCACTTTTAACATCCATTTGAAAAAGCATAATGCTATGATGTTCAGCAAATGATATTAAAATTCTTATAGCTTCTACCCTAGCAACTGGTGTAAAAGTTTCAGTATATTCTATACCTTCTTATTGAGAGTAGCCTTGAGCAACAAGTCTTGCCTTGTTTCTCACAACCTTACCATCTTCAGCAAGCTTGTTTCTGTAGACCCACTTTGTTCCAATGACTGACTTGTCATCGGGCAGGGGTACAAGAATCCAAACTTCATTTCTCTCAAACTGATTAAGCTCTTCTTGCATTGCTAGAATCCATTCTTCGTCCAGTAGAGCTTCGTCCACTGTCTTCAGTTCACATTCAGAGATTAGAGCAGAATCACTTTGTTCTCTGAAGGTTGACCTAGTTCTTAGCCTGTCATTGGGGTCACCAATGATTTGATCTTGAGGATGGTAGTTTTTGAAATACCAAGATTTCTGAGCATTTTCCAGTTGAGAGGTAGGCGTTTCTGGTTGATGTTGAGAAGTTTCGTCTACTTGAATATCACTCTTGATTTCTGGTTTCTCTCCTGAGATATTTAGATCAAGATTTGCAAAAGCTTCATCTAGCTCTGATAGTTTCTTATCAGGTTGTTTGTCATAAAATTTTACATGAATACATTCTTCTACAACTAAGGTTCTAGAATTATAAACTCTAAAACCTTTTGAGGATTCAGAAAATCCTAGTAGAATTCCATTATCTACCTTACCATCAAATTTACCAAGTTGATTGATGAGCCTCTGGTTGACTGGTTTTATAACTAGTAAAGACCATGGCTTTGTGCTAATTTTATATCATTTTCACCCAAATTAGACTTGATTGTCCTTAAGCAGCATTTTGAGTCTGTAAAGTATTTTTAGGTTAATTTAGTTGATTTAGAGTTAAATAAATCACTTATGCTATTTTCTGTTTTCAGGTTAATAAAAAGAAATAAATCTGGATCTTTCGTCACACGAGAAGGCATTCGCCTCGCGAACCAGAAGGTGACTGTTCCAGAAACTGCCAACCATTCTGTCTCGCCCCGCGAAACATGACTCGCGTCGCGAGTAATCCAGCCCTGGAAGACCAAAAGTCAGCACGGTTTATGCATGTTAAAGGTCACGGTTGTGGCAGTTTGGAATTTGAAGAGTTTCGCCTCGCGAATGATAAGCTCGCCTCGCAAGAATACCAAAAGTTGAAGATTCGCCTCGCGAGACAGCGTTCGCCTCGTGAGTCCGCCGATTCCGTAGTAGTATATAAGCCTGTTTTAGGCGGAATCGGGAAGGGAGAGTAGTCAGTCTTAGCTAGTTAGTTTTAGTTTTATCTCTTAGCTTTTACTTTTCTTTGTAATGGAGAACTAGTCTCCTTGATTAATCTACTGGGATTGGTTTCCATTTACATTTGAGGTTCTGTAATTCCTGTTTTCACTTGCTTTTCTCTTTTCAATACGATGCTATATGTTTCTGTTTGCTTAATTCAGGAGTGTATAGTGTTGTGTTGATTTGTTTCGGTGATGTTATGTTCCTATATATAATCGCGTTTGCTTAATTCGCGTGTGTTCGTTTCGTGTTCGCTTAGTTCACGAAGGGCTTAACCCCGTTTGCTTAATTCGGGAATAGGAACATATATCTGTGGTAGTGGTTCCGCTTGTAAATTGTTGCTACAACCGGGAGGGGATTAGAATCTGCTTAGGGCTTGGATTTATATGAACCGATGATAGTGGGAAACCGAGAACAGTAGGTTGATCGTTCTTTAGCTTATTTGGTAATTACTTTTTATTGCATTGTTTTTCTGTTCTGTTTTCTTTGTTTAGTTTTCAATCTCAAAACCCCCACAAATCTGACTTTTACTGATTTTCTGTTAATAACAACAACACCTAAGAGTCCTTGAGAGACGATACTCGAGTTGTCGCTTCCCTATCTACATTATTTTGTAAACGCTCGTTCTTTTTGGCGCGTGGCGACAGCGCGACCAAAAATTGGCGCCGTTGCCGGGGACTCTTGTTGTGTTATTAGCGGAAAATAAATAAATAAATAAATAAAAAAATTTGCTGAATTAGTTTTGTCTGCTTGTCTGGTTGTGAATTTTAGTACGCCCCATGGATAATTATATGAAAAATTATGTGCCTAATGTTTATTATGAGCAACCATGCATGTATTATCCTGACTTTAGTGAACCACCACCATGCACAAATTATCCTAACTTTTCTGGAAGTTATGAGTTTAGCAGTGGTTCTAACATGATTGGAGTAAATGAGGAGCAACCTTTCTATCATAGCCAACATGGTGGAGGACAGAGCACCTTGGATGAGATTGCATCTTTGTTACAACAAATGGCAGTAAGCCAGCAATATCAGCCTGATCCTACTCTAGCCCAACTCAGTCTGGCAGAAATGATACAACAAATGGAAGAGAACAATCAACGGATAGCACAACAAAATCTTGAATTCCAACAGAGGATGGAGGCAAGTAATCTTGAATACCAGAGGAGAGAAGCTGAATCTCGGAAGTTGTCCATTCTAATTGATCAAATTGTCGCCAACTCGGCTGCACTGCTAACTCCACAGCCCCTTGAAGAACATACAGATTCACAGATGGTTATTCTTGAAGATACTTCTGCTGATGATTTTGATAATGTTTCTGTTGATGAACTATGTGTTGAATCCCCTGATTCTAATGCCTGTGCTGATTGTAATGGCACTGCTTTGTGTATAGATTGTTATGCAGGTTTATTCTTTTCACGAAACATCGAAAATGAGGATCAGGAGGATCGGGAGGACATCTGCTTCACCGTGCCTGAGGATGATGAAGAACCTTTGGAAGTAGATGATTCCATTAAATCAAATGCATGTGTTGAGAGTGATGGGGTGGATGAATTGAGTGCTGAATTTCCAGACATTCTAACTTTTACTGATTCATTTTATTGTGATATATGTACTGACTCTACTAACACTAACCTTTGTGTGGTGTGTGCTGAAATTTCTGCATGTATAGCAGGTGATAACTTTGTTAGTGCAGTAAATGAAGAAAATGCAGAAGTTGAAGCAGCACCAGAGACCCCAGCTACCTATCTGCCACCTTCCCCTGAGGAGCCACCAGTGATGGAGTTTAAGCCACTGGATTTTGCACCATGGCCAGTCCAAGGGATTGAACCCCAATTTTATTGGGAGGATTTTGTTGAGAAGGCAGTCATCTTTGACCCAAGGAGGAGTGAGAAGTCCGCCGCACTCGGCGAGGTCATCATAATTGTCAAGTACTCACCTCCATATCAAGGCTGCGAGTTAGGGAAGCATGGAATGAACTTCCACCCTTTGGATATCACTTGGGCCTTATGTTACAAGCAATGGGATCCTGGTGGAACCGGCCCCAATGAGTTTTTCTGAACCTTGCTCTTTTAATTTTCTTTTCCTTGCTTTATTTCTGTTTTGTTTTCAATAAAGCTCCTGAATAATTTGAGAAGCTCGGGAGTTGTGTTGAGTCTTTTGTTGGCAAGTTTATTGGTTTTGATTTATTTTGCACAGATGGATTGCATGTTATGCGTTGACTGTTTTCCCCCTAGGATTTGAAAATTTTTTGAAAAATGATCCCCATGTGATTGAAAACTGAACTTTGGGATTTTGTTATGATGGCATGATTTATGATAAGTTTGGGGTGAAGGGAAGCACACACTAGGGATAGAACCTCTGTCAAACAATTTGCAAAAATTGTCCAGGTGAGGATTTGAGCCTCCAACATGTTTTTGACTGTGTGAACTCACTTTTCAAGTTGCACTTTCCTGAATTTGCTTGAATCTCTTTTTGGTTTGCATGATTATATGTTTGCTTCAGATGATTTAGGCATTTTCTTTGTAAATAACTACTTAGCCTAGAATAACCATTCCTAATGCATGTTCCCTAGTTAGCCCCATTGAGCCTATTAGCCTGTTAATTCTTGATAACCTAAAGTTATGAGCTCAAAATCTGGAAAACCATGTTAACCCGATCTTAGGATTAGGAGAGCATGGAATCTTAGAAAGAAAATGGGTGCAAGAAACTAAGTTTGGGGTGTCTGCAAGGTGTAATATGTTGTTTGGGATTGAGGAAAAAAAAAATAATACAATAAAAAGGTTGGAGCCAAAGGCTTGTAGAAAAAAAAATGAAAAAAAGAAAAAAAATAATAATAAAAAAAAAGAAAAAATAAAAACAATAAAAATAAAAAGTGTTGAAATAACAAGGCTGTAGTCACCCAAGGCAAAAAGAAGAATGAGAAAAGGAACTTGAGTGGAATTTCAATGTTTTGAAGTGTTTCATGCTCTCTTAGTTCCTAGGGTCTTCAGCTAGTTCCTTTATATATCCTACCCTTAGCCAGGCCCCATTACAACCCATAAAAGACCTTTTGATGTTGCATGCATGTTTTCTGTGGGGACCATTTGGAGATGAAAATCAAATTTATGGGAAGTGCTCTTAAAAGTAAAATTGAGTGAATTGTTGTTAGCCTGACACAAACTGAGCGAATGAGCGAACACTAAATGCCCTTGTGAGGAAGGCAATTGTTTGAATTTGGTGATCTCCCTCTCGTGTGTAACTTGGATCCCCTGCTTAGATTAATGATTGTTTGAATGATGAAATTCTCAAATGTTTAGAATAAATGCATGTGGGGGTTGCTTTGTTTGAAAGGGGGGAACATTGAAGAAAAATATATTGATGAAGTGCTTGAAATCCGTGCGAAAGTTGATTGAATCCTTTGAGCTTGCCATGTCTTGAGTCTTTTTAAGTTTTTAAGTTTTAGTTTGCTTGGGGACAAGCAAAGTTTAAGTTTGGGGTATTTTGATGACCCTCTGGTTGACTGGTTTTATAACTAGTAAAGACCATGGCTTTGTGCTAATTTTATATCATTTTCACCCAAATTAGACTTGATTGTCCTTAAGCAGCATTTTGAGTCTGTAAAGTATTTTTAGGTTAATTTAGTTGATTTAGAGTTAAATAAATCACTTATGCTATTTTCTGTTTTCAGGTTAATAAAAAGAAATAAATCTGGATCTTTCGTCACACGAGAAGGCATTCGCCTCGCGAACCAGAAGGTGACTGTTCCAGAAACTGCCAACCATTCTGTCTCGCCCCGCGAAACATGACTCGCGTCGCGAGTAATCCAGCCCTGGAAGACCAAAAGTCAGCACGGTTTATGCATGTTAAAGGTCACGGTTGTGGCAGTTTGGAATTTGAAGAGTTTCGCCTCGCGAATGATAAGCTCGCCTCGCAAGAATACCAAAAGTTGAAGATTCGCCTCGCGAGACAGCGTTCGCCTCGTGAGTCCGCTGATTCCAGAAGTAGTATATAAGCCTGTTTTAGGCAGAACTGAAGGGAGAGTAGTCAGTCTTAGCTAGTTAGTTTTAGTTTTATCTCTTAGCTTTTACTTTTCTTTGTAATGGAGAACTAGTCTCCTTGATTAATCTACTGGGATTGGTTTCCATTTACATTTGAGGTTCTGTAATTCCTGTTTTCACTTGCTTTTCTCTTTTCAATACGATGCTATATGTTTCTGTTTGCTTAATTCAGGAGTGTATAGTGTTGTGTTGATTTGTTTCGGTGATGTTATGTTCCTATATATAATCGCGTTTGCTTAATTCGCGTGTGTTCGTTTCGTGTTCGCTTAGTTCACGAAGGGCTTAACCCCGTTTGCTTAATTCGGGAATAGGAACATATATCTGTGGTAGTGGTTCCTCTTGTAAATTGTTGCTACAACCGGGAGGGGATTAGAATCTGCTTAGGGCTTGGATTTATATGAACCGATGATAGTGGGAAACCGAGAACAGTAGGTTGATCGTTCTTTAGCTTATTTGGTAATTACTTTTTATTGCATTGTTTTTCTGTTCTGTTTTCTTTATTTAGTTTTCAATCTTAAAACCCCCCCAAATCTGACTTTTACTGATTTTCTGTTAATAACAACAACACCTAAGAGTCCTTGAGAGACGATACTCGAGTTGTCGCTTCCCTATCTACATTATTTTGTAAACGCTCGTTCTTTTTGGCACGTGGCGATAGCGCGACCATTGATCTTTTGTATTAAAAATATAACATTTACATCCAAAAGGATGAAAGTATGAAATGTTGGGTTTTCTACCTTTCCACAATTCATAAGGAGTCTTATTCAGAATAGGTCTAACGTATATTCTGTTCTGAATGTAGCAGACAGTGTTCACAGCTTCAGCCCAGAAGTGCTTAGGGACAGAATTGTCATTGAGCATAGTCCTAGCCATCTCTTGAAGAGATATGTTCTTTCTCTTTACCATACCATTTTACTGTGGTGTTCTTGGTATTGAGAAGTTGTGTTGAATACTACCTTCTTCACAAAACTCATGGAATAGCTCATTGACAAATTCTCCCCCATGATCACTTCTAATTGAAGTTATACACATGCCTTTTTCATTCTGTACACGTTTGCATAATACAGAAAAGACCTTGAATGACTCATCCTTGTGAGAAAGGAACCTAACCCATGTCCATCTAGTGTAGTTGTCTACTATGACAAGACCATATTTCTTACCACTGACAGAGGCGGTCCTTGTTGGACCAAAGAGATCAAGGTACATCAATTCTAGTGGTCTGTTAGTACTAACAACATTCTTAGATTCAAATGAACCTTTGACTTGTTTTCCCTTCTGATATGCATCACAGAGAGCATCAGATTTGAAACTAAGTTTTGGTAGACCTCTTACAAGATTTTACTTTTTTAGCTTTGAGATTAATCTCAAACATGCATGACCCATCCTTTTGTGCCAAATCCATCGCTTATCCTCAATGCACACTAGACATGCTACACTTTGATTTGAGAGGTCCTCTAAGTCAATCTTATACAGATTGTTTTGCCTCTAGGCAGTGAATATGAGTGATCCATCAGCTTTCTTGACAGTACACATATTCTTATCAAATGAAACAGCAAACCCACTATCACATAATTGACTAATGCTAAGCAGATTGTGTTTAAGACCATTTACTAACAGAACATTATTGATGGAGGGAAAAGGATGTTTACCAATTTTGTCAATACCAATGATCGTTCCTTTTTGGTTTCCTCCAAAAGTGACCCAGCCACCATCTTTGGGTCTAAGGTCTTGGAACATACACCTTTCTCCTATCATGTGTTGTGAGCACCCACTGTCCAAGTAACAGGACTTCTATTTATTTCCTATTGTTAAGCAGATCTGCAACATGGATTATCTTATCTTTAGGTACCCAAATTGACTTGGGTCCTTTCTTGTTAGCTATCATAGGTCGTGAATGCTTTGCATGCTTGTTATGTATGCATCTAGATGACATATATTTTTTCCACATACTTTGCAGTAAGTATTGGAAGGGCTTGTTTTTTACTTAGTGTGCTGTGTGCGGACTTTAGAAGCCTTATATTGTGTATGAACTTTTGGTTTATTCAGATATGCATCTTGCTTCTCTTTATCATAACCAATGACAGATTTGTCATGTGGTGATCTAGAATATCTTAAAATAAGGTTTAATTTATCTAAGCTACCAACTAGTTTTGACAGAGAGTCTGTCAAGTATGTCACGTCTTGTTTCAGTTGTTCAACTTCACAAGAGCTATTAGACTTACACTTCGTCCTATCAGCCAGACTAACATTGTTTGATTTTAATGTTTCATTTTCATCCTTAAGGTTTTGATTCACCGTGAAGACCTTATCATAGTCTCTAGAGAGTTTAATAAACTTTGTTTTGAGAATCTTATACTCTTTAGACAGTATGCATGATTCATGCAGTAATTCATCAAAAATAGTTTGAAGAGTAGATGGATCAGAGTCCATTACCTCAGCATCAGTGAATTCACTTTCTGATGTAGTGTCAGCCATAAAGCAAATGTTTTCTTCTTTTCCTCATTCATATTCTTCATCTGAAGAAGATAGGTCAAGATCCTCCCATGTAGCCATCAAGCCTTTCTTATTTTTGAAGAATTTCTTTTTCTCCTTCAGCTCTGGGCAGTCTGCTTTGAAGTGTCCTAGTTTCTTACATTCAAAGCACATGGGTGGGCCTTTCTCCTTGGAATCTGGCTTCTCCTTGGAGAATTCTTTGTTGAACTGCTTCCTTATGAATCCACCTTTCTTTCTCCACATGTGTTGGATTTTTCTAGAGATGAAAGATAGTTCATCCTCATCTGAGTCACCTTCACTATTTAATGAATCAGCTTCATCTAAGGACTCAACAACTTTAAGCACCTTTGAGGAACTAGCTTTCTTGGCCTTTAAGGCAATGGATTTTCCTTTTCTGGAGTTTTCCTCTTCATTAAGTTCAAGTTCATGAACTTTTAATGAACCCAGAAGCTCTTCCAGAGAAAGAGTATTCAGTTTTTTTGCTTCCTGGATAGCAGTTACCTTAGGTCTCCACTGCTTTGAGAGAATTCTCAATTTTTCACATGATCTCTATTCTCATAGACCTTTCCAAGAGACCTGAGACTGTTGGTGATTGTTTGGAATGTGCCAAACATCTGGTCTATAGTTTCATGATCAGTCATCTTGAATAGCTCATACTGGTGAACCAGCATGCTTATCTTTGATTCATTTACTAGTGAGGAACCTTCATGAGCTAGTGCAAGAGTATCGCAGATTTCTTTAGCTGTGTTGCAACTATGAACCTTGTCATGCTCAGATCTGGTGATAGCACACATGAGATAGTTCTTAGCTTTCACGTTTAGTTGGTGTTGGCTTTCTGCTCTTGAGTCCATTCAGCTCTAGGCACTACAGCTCCAGCTTCACTCCTTGGCTCGGTGTAGCCATTTTCTAACAGTTCCCAGATGTCAGCATTCTGAGCATCTAAGAATGACATCATCCTCTTTTTCCAAAAATCATAATCAGTTCCATCAAAGAGAGGAGGTCTGTTGATAGCTTGTCCTTCTGCATCCATGATAGTAGGATCGTACTGCCTTAGCACTTATTAGATGCAAAACCCTGTCAAGGCTGAGCTCTGACACCAACTGAAGTTGGCACAGGCAACCACAAGAAGGGGGGTTGAATTGTCTTTGTTAATTATTTTCGAAAAAACCCTTTTTGAGAAACCTTTTCAGAAGCAGAAGATAAAAAGTTTAAGCACACAAGAAATCCTTTTTAAAAGATTAACAAAACGAAAATCAAATCTCACAGTTAGTATAAATAAATAAAACTGTAAAAGATAAGGCATAGAAAATTCACTCAGGTATTTTATCCCAGTTCACTCCCTTCCAACCAAGAGCTACGTCCAGTCCCTTCTACTTGAAGGGTTTTCTCCACTATTTCCAAATAGTTTCTACAACAAGTATTCTACACCTCTCCAGGCTACAAGTATTGTTTTCTTGCCAAGCCTCTTCAGGCTCTAATTCAATCACACGGATTTTTCTAAGATCTTTCTAAATCACTATATGTGAGGGTATGAAGGTTTAAGATCTACTGAATAGTTTTACAAATATTCAACCTTAAGAATTACAGACTTTTGCTTTACAAAGGGAATTTGAGCTTTTAATATCTTGCAAATGTTCAGATGGCAAAAGTTATTCTTCAGTGCTTGAGGACTTATATATAGTGGTATTCAGCTTCTCTTGCAAATCTTCAACGGTTATTTGAGTAGTCCCGTTATAGATATAACATTAAATGCATGATATCCGTTGAGACTGATAGCTTGATTTTGGCCATGTTGAAAAGTATCCTTGGTTATCAGAAAAACACAAAATGGAGGCTCACTGTCCTGAGCAATTGTACCTTAAAAACTTTATTTCCTCCTTTTTGTATAACCCAGCTTTTGTCCAACAATAAAGTTGTCATCGTACAGATCGTTTTGCAATTCCAATTGTACTATTTGTTTTTTGTATTTCCTTGATATTACTATGAATTTTCTCACAAAGGAACAAGGAATTAACCAGATAGAACAATTATAAAGAACATACATTCCTTTGAAATAAATATCAATCATTTGAAATAAATTCAATGTGGTCCAGATTGCATTAAATCACATTCAAGGTAGTATAGATATAGAAGATGTAGAATCGTCTATAGGCACTCAGTTTTAGAACGCGTCTATGCAAGGTTTTATTCTGATCGTCCACTGATGTGGCAGAAGTGCTCGTCCACACAAGTCTTTGGATTTGCTTAGTCTTTAGAGAAACTTCGTCCAATGACGTGGCACTATGGATGTCTACTGAATTTTAGTTAGGCACTATGGACGTCTACTGAATTTTAGTTAGGCACTGTGGATGTCTATTTGAGTTTCAAGGAGAGCAATCGTCTGCTGACGTGGCTACTATGGATGTCTATTGAGATATAGTTAGTCGTCTACTTAACGATTAAAATATAAACAGTTTAAATAACCTTTGGACGGGTAATTCTTTGCAAGAGTCCAAGCATTGTATACCTTATATTATTTTGGATATTCCTGCATAAACTGAAATCACTTGTTAGATCTCAACTAACACTTTGCCAAGCAAATTTAATCCTTTTGTTAACATCAAAACCTCGAGATTAAATAAACCAAAACCACTTTGGTTCCAACATAGTCTACACCATGAATTTTCTTGAAACCCTTAGAGACCAATCGTGCCTTATAGGTATGCACTTTAACATCCATGTCGGTTTTCTTTTTGAAAACCCACTTGCACCCTATGGGTTTTACCCCTTCAGGTGGTTCTACCAAGGTCCATACATGGTTAGTGTACATGGAGTCCATCTCAGATCTCATGGCCTTAAGCCATTTCTCATATTCCGGGCCAGTAATGGCCTCCTGGTAAGTCACAGGCTCATCTTGATCAATGAGTAATACATCACCTTGTTGAGTCATGAGAAATCCATATCTCTCAGTTTGGTGACGTATCCTGTTAGACCTACACTAGTCTTGTGCTACTGGAGCAGGTTGTTCTTCCACAACATCTTGCGAAGGCTGCTCTTGTTCCTCCATAGGCATGTCGCTATTTTGTGACACTTGAATTTCTCCAAGGTCTATATTCCTCCCACCGGTTCCTTTGGAGATAAAATCCTTTTTCTAGGAATACACCAGTTTGTGTGACAAACACTTTGTCTTCGGAAGGATTGTAGAAATATTATCCCTTGGTTTCCTTAGGATACCCCACAAAGAAGCACTTATCGGATTTGGGATGAAGCTTTTTAGAAACCTGACATTTTACATATGCTTCACAACCCCAAATCTTCATAAAAGACACACTGGGTCTATTACCAATCCATATCTTATATGGTGTCTTTTCTACAGTCTTGGATGGAACGCGGTAAAGTGTGAAAGCTGCTGTTAATAAAGCATGTCCCCAGAAGGAGTTTGGAAGATTTGCATGACTCATCATAGACCGAACCATATCCAATAAAGTTCGGTTCCTCCTTTCAGAAACACCATTCCATTGTGGCGTCCCTGGTGGAGTGAGTTGAGATAAAATCGCACACTCTCTTAGATGATCATCAAATTCTAGGCCTAAATATTCATCGCCTCGATCTGATCGAAGGATTTTAATATTCTTACCTAGTTGGTTTTCTGCTCCACTTTTGAATTCCTTGAACTTTTTAAAAGATTCTGATTTGTGTTTCATAAGATACACAAATTCATATCTACTGAAATCATCAGTAAATGTAATGAAGTACTGAAAACATCCTCTAGTAGTTGTGTTTAGTGGTCCGCATACATCACTATGTATGATGCCCAAAAGATTACTAGCCCTTTCACCTTTTCCTTTGAATGGGGCTTTTGTCATTTTTCCCAATAAGCAAGACTCACATGTTTCATATGATTCATAATCAAATGAGTCCAAGAATACATCTTAATGGAGTTTAGAGATATGTTTCTCATTTATATGGCCCAAACGACAATGCGAAAGATAAGTTGGGTTCACCCATTTGGTTTGAACCTATTAGTATCAATGTTATAGATGGGCATCTCGAGATCAAGGACATAAAGCCCATTACTCAAATGTGCACTAGCATAGAAAATATCATCCAAATAAATAGAGCAACATTTGTTCTTTATTATAAAATAAAAACTAATCTTGTCCAAACAAGAAACAGAAATGATATTCCTGCTAATTGCAGGCACAAAATAACAGTTCTCCAACTGAATGATAAGCCCAGTAGACAAAGTAAATACATAAGTTCCTACAGTTAAAGCAGCAACTTTTGCTCCATTGCCAACAGGTAGAACGACTTCGCCTTTCGCCAATGGTCTACTCCTTTTTAGCTCCGGCACATTTGCACAAATGTGAGAACCACATCCAGTATCTAATAAACATGATGTAGAAGTAGATAAATTGACTTCTATAACAAACATACCTGAGTTGGAAGTCACACTTCCATTCTTCTTGCACTCTTCCAGGTATTTTGGGCAGTTCCTCTTCCAGTGTCCGGTCTTACCACAATGGAAACACGTGCCCTCCTTAGCCACTCCGCCAACAGGATTCAAGCCAGAAGTGCTGGGTTTGAACTTGTGGTCCTTGCCGTTGCCCTTATGCTTGTTCATAGGCCTTTTGGGCTTTCCGGGCTGCTTTTTGCCTTTTCCAGGTTGGACCATCAAAATGGCCTTCCCTTTTCCCTTATTGATGTTGGTCTCAGCAGTTCTTAACATGCCCAACAACTCTGGCAGTGACTTGTCAAGATCAATCATATTGAAGTTCATGACAATTTGATTGTAACTCTCCTGCAACGATTGCAGGATCAAGTCAGTGGCCAACTCTTGGTCCAAAGCATAACCCAGCCTCTCGAGGTGGCCAACTCTTGGCCCAAAGCACATGAGGACCCACTGGGCTTCCTTCTGCCAACTTACATTGGAAAAGAGCTCTACAAACTTCGTACCGCTCATGCCTTGCTTGCTCTTGGTAGAGCAGCTTGAGGTGTTCGATCATATCAAACGCCTCCATGTTCTCATGTTGCTTTTGAAGGTCAGAGTTCACGATAGCAAGCATAAGACAGGCGACATCGAAGGAATCATCCTGATGCTTCTTATAAGCATCCTTGTCAGTCTTGGGTGCATTTGTAGTAGATGGCACTTCTAACATAGCCTCTTCAAGAACATACTACTTTTTCTCTTGCTTGAGGACAATCCTCAAGTTTCTGTACCAGTCCAGAAAGTTTGTTCTGGATAGTTTGTCCTTCTCAAGGATAGATCGCAATGACAAGTTACTTGATGTGTTTGATGCCATGGTAATCTACATAAAGAAATATGCAAAATATAAGTATCGTGCCATAAACATATTTAATTAGGTCTTTAATTAAATACGCATCCCACTATTTTACTCAAACCAATGACCCTCAATATTGATTCGAAAAATCCCGTTGGAAGATTTTCTAGTGGGCCCAGATCCATATTTCACCTAGCTTCAAGTCATCTTTGGTCAATCGCTTAAAGTTTGGTTATTTAGGTAGGAAACACTTTCTAATTGCATCTCATGCAACTCTTGGATAGTTAGGTGAATAACTCTTATTCTAATCCATTTTATGGACTAAAGCCCAACTAAATGCCTCTAAGCCTTTCAATCCTATTGAATATGACTTAGTTAAGTTAGACCCAATAGATAGCAATTAGACATTACAATTGTCCCATCGCGTCTTACTAGTATAGAAAAATGCACTCCGCTTTGGCAGACCTACACTCATTCGATATTAGCCTTGATGAGTGCTACGCATTGGAAGGCTTTTAAACTTAATATTTCATTTTATGGGATTTTTAATTAAAGTGATCTCTCCATTAGTTAAACTCTTTAACATGCCATACATACATACATGCATCTCTTACATATATCAAAAGCAAATAAATGTGATATGGTTATGGCCCCTGACGCATTGGTTCTCCCAAGCGAATGAGAGAATCTTAACTAAATCCTAGGAGCGTTCAAGCTTCTCCGAGCATGATCTCCCACCAAGTCCCTTTTATGACGTCGCCTTCTTGTCTCCATCATTACATTACAAATAAATTAGAAACCGCGTCTTACATATGAGGGGAGTGAGGTGAGAAGAGAAGGTACAAATGGAATATAAGAGAAAGGCATGACACGCAGGCCGTATTTCAAAATATAAACCAAAAGATAAAAGGACTAAGGCCATAACCATTCACCACGCATCACCAAATAAATAATAACAATCAATAATAATACACTATTATTATTATTATTATTATTATTATTATTATTATTATTATTAATTTTTTTATTAATTAGATATTTCAAAATATGAATTTTGAAAACATAACATACATACAATAAATCATATTTATTATAATTGATGTTGTTATTAATTGGTGATATAAAAGATTTCAAAATTAAATTTTGAAACATAACAATCAAAATGATAATACACACTTATAACTATTAATGTTGTTATTAAGAGATATCAAAATATCCAACACAAAATTTGAATTTCGAAATTGTGCTAAAACATACATTAATAATACACTTAATTACTATTAATGCTGTAATTAATTGAGATTTCAAAATCTTCAAAATTGAAATTCAAAATTGTAATTTAACACATGTTAATAACACTCAATTATTATTATTATTATTATTATTATTATTATTATTATTATTATTATTATTATTATTATTATTATTATTATTATTATTATTGTCATTAAAAGGATGATACAAAAAATCCAAATATATTTGATTTTTGAAATCATAATAATATTGTTTTACTGCCACATTTAATTATCACACTACACAGAGGTAGTACGACGGCTTCGGGTACCAACATTTGGACCTTCATAGCCACGAGAACATGAACTCTTCATGTCTCGTAAAAACTCAACGTCGCCATGATAAAAAAATGAAACTAATCATATATATATCACACATAATACAATGATTCCAGAATAATGTATATATCACATATATACACCTCATTATGACGCAAATCATATACATATGAAAGTAGAATAGCATAAACATGTTTTCCAAAAACATAAGTATACGAATTATGAAAACGATTTTCACAAAACAAATTAGCATATAAGCTTGTTACCACATATAACAGGTAAACCATACAAACAAAACCATGGTTTCGCAAGCGACTCTGATACCACTGTTGGGAATGTGTGCATCAAACAAGCACAGCGGAATAATGCCCACCATGAATCCTTGGAAAAGTCATTGGTCATGTTTAAAAAATTTACCTCTTGTAGCGTAGACCTTTGATTTGAGGCGCTGCAAATCAAGAACACTGCACGAACCAGCAATGCCTCTACGTAGTCTACATGAACAAAAACACATGTCTCACGTGTTTAATCGGAGTGCGCCTCTAAGCACTGCTAGGTGCGAGAAGAGAAGCGGTGGTGTTTTCATTTTCACTTAAACAGGGTACTGAGTGCGGCCAGAGAATGTGTTGTGCGGCCAAGCACTCTGTCTCAACCTTATATAGATAGCGCCCCAGTTCACTAAATAGGGTTTAACTTGACCCTCTAGGGCTCATCTGTTATGAGCATGGCCAATAGAAATTTGGGTATAACCCAATTGCTTATAGTTCCGATTAATCTGCTCTAAGTGTGTGACCTTATAGGTTCCCATAACATTGGTAAAAATATTAAATCATGTTTAATATTATAAACAATGAGAAGTGTCTAGCAACACATCATTGCCACCCAAGTATTGAGAAAGTCAGTGATTTGACGTAACCTTTCTGTGACCAATGTTCATGTGTATTATTATCTCTTTGTCCTTATATCTGTATTGAACACAAGGCATCGAATGTTTCACCCTTGTATAGTTCAATGTTACGTTCCTTGATACCCGAGTAGACTTAATATTGAATGAGGTCAATATCTTATATTTATTCGTTTCAGCACGGTCATGCATTTTACAGGCTTACTCTATCAAGGGCCCCACCGATATTACTCCTGTTATGTAGGAGGGACAAATCCCATCCAGATCACTCACATCCCTCTGCATGACTCGCGGTGTACCCAATGACCGACTTTATAGTCATCCTATTACAGATAACGTTTGACGGTATTAAAGCACATAAATACTCATGTAAGGATCGTAGTGATTTCAAGTTGAAGGATTGCACACACCATTGTCACTGTGAGAACTACTTGTGACACTTACATAACGTTCCATGTAGTGTTTTCACGGTGGGTCAATCCCATACATCATTACTCTAATGTGTACCTATGTGTGTGACTTGATATCTCATATACATGACCCATGAGAAATGGTCATCAGTCCACACACATAATAGTCTCGATGTATTATTATTGTCCCTATTAATAATAATACTTGACTATGGATATTTAAGAATAAAGTTCTCTTGATTAATAGTGTCTCACTATCAAGTCGTATACTTGATATTATATTAAATAGAACTTCCCGTTATAAGGACTTTATTACATTTAAACAAACAACATGATAAACTAAAATCCCTCATATAATAAAAAATAGCAAGATACAAATGTAAGTCCAAAGGAAAAACATTGGCCTCTAGGGCTTACACCAACAATCTCCCACTAGCACTAGAGCCAATCTTGCATAGACCTAATATCCAATGATCTAGTGTGACCATCATGCTTCTACTGAGCAAGTGGTTTCGTGAGTGGGTCCACAACGCTGTCAAGTGTTGGTACTCTGCATATCTTCACATCTCCTCTATCGCTGGTGAGATCTAGGTTCCTAAGCCTGTGCAATGGCCCCATTGTTATCACAGTAGAGATCAATGGGGTCCGCAATGCTAGGAACTGTACCAAGATCAGTAATAAACTTCCTGACCCAAACAGTCTCCTTTGTTGCATTGGAAGCAGCAATATACTCGGCCTCTGTAGTAGAATCAGCGACTGTCTTCTGCTTGGAACTATTCCAGTTCACAGCGCCACCATTTAGGTAAAACACAACCTGATTGCGATCTGGAATCATCCTTATCAGTTTGGAAGCTAGCATCAGTGTAACCAATTACAACAAGATCTTCCTCGCCTCCATATATCAAGAACGAATCCGTAGTCATTCTCAAGTACTTGAGGAGTTCTTGACAGAAGCCTAGTGACTTTCACCTGGATCAATCTGGTACCTGCTCGTTATGCTCAGAGCATACGAGACATATGGTCGAGTACATAGCATGACATACATGATTGACCCAATTGTGGATTCATATGGAATCTTACTCATGCGATCCCTTTCTTATTGAGTGAAAGGGGATTATGCCTTTGATAGGCATATACCATGTGACATAGGCAAGAGTCCCTTCTTGGATTCATGCATATTAAAGTGTTTTAACACTTTGTCTTTGTATGTACTCTGACTCAGGCCAAGAAATCTCAGTGACCTATCTCTATAGATCCAGATTCCCAATACATAGGTAGCTTCATCCAAATCTTTCATATAAAAACAATTCCCTAACCAAGCCTTTACTTATTTCAAGGTAGGGATGTCGTTTCCGTTGAGTAGTATGTCATCCACATACAACACCATAAAGACAACTATGCTCCCACTAACCTTTTTGTAGACACAAGGCTCATCTTCAATTTTGATGAATCCAAACTGTCTTACAGCATCATGAAAACTAAGATTTCAGCTTATGGAAGCTTGCTTCAATCCATAGATTGAACGCTGTAACTTGCATACCTTCCTGGCATCCGCAGAAGTGTCAAAGCCCTCAGGTTGTGTCATATACACATCCTCAAGGAGATTTCCATTAAGGAAAGCAGTCTTGACATCCATCTGCCATATCTCATAATCATGGTATGCAGCGATAGCATCCAAGATCCGAACGGATTTAAGCATTGCAACAGGCGAAAAGGTCTCATCATATACACCATGAATTTTCTTGAAACCCTTAGAGACCAATCGTGCCTTATAGGTATGCACTTTAACATCCATGTCAGTTTTCTTTTTGAAAACCCACTAGCACCATATGGGTTTTACCCCTTCAGGGGGTTCTACCAAGGTCCATATTTGGTTAGTGTTCATGGAGTCCATCTCAGATCTCATGGACTCAAGCCATTTCACAGATTCCGGGCCAGTAATTGTCTCCTGGTAAGTCACATGCTCATCTTGATCGATGAGTAATACATCACCTTGTTGAGTCATGAGATATCCATATCTCTCAGGTTGGTGACGTATCCTATTAGACCTATGCTGGTCATGTGCTACTGGAGCAGGTTGTTCTTCCATAACATCTTGCGAAGGCTGCTCTTGTTCCTCCATAGGTATGTCACTACTTTGTGACACTTGAATTTCTCCAAGGTCTATATTCCCCCCATTGGTTCCTTTGGAGATAAACTCCTTTTCTAGGAATACACCAGTTTGCATGACAAACACTTTGTCTTCGGAAGGATTGTAGAAATAGTATCCATTGGTTTCCTTAGGATACCCCACAAAGAAGCACTTATCAGATTTGGGATCAAGCTTTGTAGAAACCTGACATTTTACATATGCTTCACAACCCCAAATCTTCATAAAAGACATACTGGGTCTCTTACTAGTCTATATCTCATATGGTGTCTTTTCTACCATCTTGGATGGAACACAATTAAGTGTGAAAGCTGCTGTTAATAAAGCATGTCCCCATAAGGAGTTTGGAAGATTTGCATGACTCGTCATAGACCGAACCATATCCAATAAAGTTCAGTTCCTCCTTCCAGAAACACCATTCCATTGTGGCGTCCTTGGTGGAGTGAGTTGAGATAAAATCCCACAGTCTCTTAGATGATCAACAAATTCTAGGCCTAAATATTCATCGCCTCGATCTGATCAGAGGATTTTAATATTCTTACCTAGTTGGTTTTCTACTTCACTTTTGACTTCCTTGAAGTTTTCAAAAGATTCCGATTTGTGTTTCATAAGATACACAAATCCATATCTACTGAAATCATCAGTAAATGTAATGAAGTATTGAAAACCTCCTCTAGCAGTTGTGTTTAGTGGTGCGCATACATCACTATGTATGAGGCCCAAAAGATCACTAGCCCTTTCTACTTTTCCTATGAATGGGGCTTTTGTCATCTTTCCCAATAAACAAGACTCACATATCTCATATGATTCATAATCAAATGAGTCCAAGAATCCATCTTTATGGAGTTTAGAGATGTGTTTCTATATGTCCCAAACGACAATGCCAAAGATAAGTTGGGTTCACCCTTTTGGTTTGAACCTCTTAGTATCAATGTTATAAATGGGCATCTCGAGATCAAGGACATAAATCCCATTACTCAAATGTGCACTAGCATAGAAAATATCATCCAAAAAATAGAACAACATTTGTTCTTTATTATAAAATACAAACCAATCTTGTCCAAACAAGAAACATAAATGATATTCCTGCTAATTGCAGGCACACAATAACAGTTCTCCAACTGAATGATAAGCCCAGTGGGCAAAGTCAATACATAAGTTCCTACAGTTAAAGCAGCAACTTTTGCTCCATTTCCAACTCGTAGACCGACTTCACCTTTCACCAATGGTCTATTCCTTTTTAGCTCCTGCACATTTGTACAAATGTGAGAACCACATCCAGTATCTAATACCCATGATGTAGAAGTAGATAAATTGACTTCTATAACAAACATACCTGACTTGGATGTCACACTTCCATTCTTCTTGCACTCTTTCAGGTATTTTGG
Organism: Sophora flavescens; assembly: GCA_030762895.1. NCBI lineage: Eukaryota > Viridiplantae > Streptophyta > Magnoliopsida > Fabales > Fabaceae > Sophora > Sophora flavescens. Next base: position 58,382,690 of record CM061065.1, read on the forward strand.
GCAGTTCCTCTTCCAGTGTCCAGTCTTACCACAATGGAAGCACGTGCCCTCCTTAGCCACTCCGCCAACAGGCTTCAAGCCAGAAGTGCTGGGTTTGAAATTGTGGTCCTTGCCCTTGACCTTCTGCTTGTTCATAGGCCTTTTGGGCTTCCAGGGCTACTTCTTACCTTTTCCAGGTAGGACCATCATAATGGCCTTCCCTTTTCCCTTATCGATGTTGGTCCCGGCAGTTTTTAACATGCCTAAAAACTCTCGCAGTGATTTGTCAAGATCATTCATATTGAAGTACATGACAAATTGATTGTAACTCTCCGACAACGATTGCAGGATCAAGTCAGTGGCCAACTCTTGGCCCCAAGCATAACCCAGTCTATCGAGATTCTCAATGTACCCATTCATTTGAATCACATGAGGACCCACTAGGCTTCCTTCTGCCAGCTTGATTTGTAAAAGAGCTCTGGAAACTTCGTACCACTCATGCCTTGCTTGCTCTTGGTAGAGCAGCTTAAGGTGTTTGATCATATCAAATGCCTCCTTGTTCTCATGTTGCTTCTGAAGCTCAGAGTTCATGGTAACAAGCATGGCCTAATAGATATTTGGGTCTAACCCAATTTCTTTTAGCTCCGAATAATCTGCTCTAAGTGTGTGACCCTATTGGTTCCCTATATGTTGATAATAATATTAAATCATATTTAATATTATAAATAATGATCGGTGTCTAGCAACACATCATTGCCACCCAAGTAATGAGAAAGTCAGGGATTTGATGTAACCTTTTCGTGACCAATGTTCATGTGTATTATGATCCCTGTGTCCTTTTATATCTGTATTGAACACAAGGCATAGAATGTATCACCCTTGTATAGTTCAATATTATGTTCCTTGATACCCGAGTAGACTTAATATTAAATGAGGTCAATATCTCATATCGACAAACTTCAGCACGACCATGTATTTTACAGTCTTACTCTATCAAGGGGGCCCATGGATATTACTCCTATTATGTAGGAGGGACAAATCCCATCTAGATCACTCACATCCATCTGCATGACTCGTGGTGTACCCAATGACCGACTTTATAGTCATCCTATTACAGATAACGTTTGACGGTATTAAAGTAGATAACTCCTCATCCAGGGATTGTTGTGATTTCGGGTCGAATGATTGCATACACCATTGTCACTGTGAGAACTACTTATGACACTTACGTAACGTTCTATATAGTGTTCTCACGGCGGGTCAATCCTATACATCATTACTCTAATGTGTACCTATGTGTGTGACTTGATATCTTATATTCATGACCCGTGAGAAATGGTCATCAGTCCACACACATAATAGTCTCGGTGTATTATTATTGTCCTTATTAACAATGATACTTGACTATGGATATTTAAGAATAAAGTTCTCTTGATTAATAGTGTCTCACTATCAAGTCATATACTTGATATTCTATTAAGTAAAACTTCCTATTCTAAGGACTTTATTACGTTTAAACAAACAACATAATAAACTGAAATGCCTCATATAATAAATATTTGCAAGATACAAATGTAAGTCCAAAGGAAAGACATTGGCCGCTAGGGCTTACACCAACAGCTGCAGTATTTCGATATAAAGATCCATTTTCTTGGTCAAGTCCTCTGGGTGATCCTGCTACCCAGAGGAAGGAACTTGAGCTGCTAACTTTGAACATGAGGCTACAAAATGCTTAATTGCAGCAAGGTCCAAAGCTCCTTTGTTGGCAAGAATCTATTCTCCTGGATGAGTTTTGACTCCACTCCTCAGACATGGGGCAGTGATCAATGAGGAAATGAAAAGGAGCCCCCTTGGCTTGAATGCACAGGAAATGATTTCTTTCGCTATCAGCATGCCTACATTGATCTTCTTCCCCTTCAGTATGCAATACAGGAGGACTAGCCTCTCCTTATTCACAGTTTCCTGGTGAGTTATTAGGAGTATCTTGTGCCTGAGTACATGGTACCAAACTACTAAGGGAGTGATATCATGCCTTGCAATCTTCCAGTTGTCATCTTGATCGAAGCCACTCAGCACCCTCTACAGTGACCTCCTTCATCATATCATACAAAGATGGTTTCAGCCACCCCTGCCAGCTCAGTAGTGTATTCATCTTCAACTTCTTTTAACCCCCAACGTCTATTCAAGGTAGCAGCAGAGAATGAGACCTTGGAACCTCTCACCATGACATGTTTTTGCTGGCGTGAGTCACGAACTTCTTCCAGTTGTGCATATCAATGACCTTAGCCACTTCCTCAGTGAGGCCGTAGTGGTCTTCATCAGCAAGGAAGAACCCCGTCTCCAAGTGAAATCTTCTTTTGACAATCTCTGTCTCAAACTTCACTCTCCCCTCCTCACCTACAAAAGTATTTGCAGGGTCTTCAGAGGATTCAGAGGTGGGGATAGTGGAAGTGTTCTTTGTGGCATGGGTCTTGGTCTTCCCCATGGTACTTTTGATTTGTTAAATCACAAGTGGGTTGAAAAAGTTGAAAGGGACAAGTGAGGCAGACAAATTTGGAGCAGTGGGGACGAGTGTGGGGTCGGAAAGGAAGAAGATAGTGCTTTAATAGAGGAGAAAAGGTTGAGGTGAGAGTTAGGAGTGGACGTGAGTGGTGGAGAGGGAGATGGGCATTAATGGATGGTTGAAGGTAAAACATTTCACCACGTATCCCATAACTGTCCCCCACCAAAAAAAAAAACCTTTCATCTTTTTTAATTTAAAATTCAAATTAAATTCTGGTCCAACCTTGGTCCACACGATGCCCAAACCACCACCCAAAATTCCTACTACTTGGCTCGTGTTGACCACACTAACCCACCATTTCCAGCTCAACACTTGGGTCTCAGCTTGCTTATGCCTACACACAAGGTATTAGTAGCATTTGTTTATATAAAATAAAAAGTAATTAAACTTATTAAAACTAACTAACTGAAATTAAAAGACAAGATAAAGGATAGAAAGCTGGGCTGCCTCCCATTAGCGCTTGGTTTAATGTCCTCAGCCTGACTCCACACATGTGGACTAAGGGTCTGAAAGATGAATGGTGGCCTCCATTCTTGCACAAGGCTCACCCCAATATTGTTTCACCCTTTGTCCATTTACCTTGAACTCCCTGCCAGAGCTCTCATCAAGCAAATCCACAGCTCCATGAGGGTAGATCTTGACCAATTTGGATGGTCCAAACCAAATTGACTTCAGTTTTCCAGGGAACAATTTTAACCTAGAATTGAACAAGAGCACTTGCATGCCCTCCACAGGTTCCCTGGGTTGGATCTTCTGATTATGCCAAACCTTGGTCTTACTCTTGTATACTTCAGCATTTTCAAAGGCAAAAAGCCTGAATTCTTCCAATTCATTCAGCTGCACAAGTCTTGCTGCCCCTGCTGCTTGAGCATCAAAGTTCAGTTTTTCTAGGGCCCAAAATGCCTTATGCTTCATCTCAATTGGCAAATGGCAAGCCTTGCCAATAACCAACCTATAAGAAGACATGCCAATTGGTGTTTTAAAGGCAGTTTTGGAGGCCCAGAGAGCATCATCTAAGTGTAAGGACCAATCCTTCCTTTAAGGGTTCACCAATTTTTCAAGAATCGTTTTGATCTCTCTGTTGGAAACTTCAGCTTTGCCACTTGTCTGCGGATGATATGCAGTAGTCACCTTATGCTTTACTCCATATTTTTCAAGTAAATTAGCAAACAATTTGTTGCAAAAATGTGAGCCTTCATCACTGATTCTGGTTCTTGGAGTGCCAAATCTGGTGAAGATGTTCTTGTGTAAGAACTTGGTGACCAATTTAGCATCATTAGAGGGTAATGCTACTGCTTCCACCCATTTAGAAACATAATTAACTGCAACTAGAATGTATGCATTCCCATAAGAGACAGGAAAGGGGCCCATGAAGCCCGTGCCCCATACATCAAACAGTTCAATCTCCAAGATTCCTGTTTGTTGGAAATATTTCCAACTCTTTGACATCTATCACACTTCTTGGGAAATTCTTGGGCATCTCTGAATAAAGTGGGCAAGAAGTACGCAGTTTGCAATACCTTTGCAGCAGTTCTTTTTCCTCCAAAATGTCCTCCATAAAGGGGCAATATGACAGTCATTCAAAATTTCTTGGAATTCCTCTTCAGCAGCACACCTCCTCATAATTTGATCTTGGCATTTCTTGTATAAGGTTCGTACCAAAAGAAATGTTTAGCTTGATGCATGAATCTTCTTTTCTGCTAAGAGTTCATTTCTACTGGAACTACTCCACTTACCAAGAAGTTGACCATATCCGAGTACTAGGGTGTTGCAGCATTTTCCACCATCTGCAAATACTCATCAGGAAATCACTCCTTGATATCCTTGTGAGACCTTGATCCTTCTACTTCAACAATTCTGGACAAGTGATCAGCTACCTTATTCTCAATGCCTTTCTTATCCTTGATCTCCCAATCAAATTCTTGAAGCAAGAGTACCCATTTGATAAGCCTTGGTTTTGCATCCTTTTTATCAATGAGATACTTGATTGCTGCATGATCAGTGTAAACAACAACCTTGGCTCCAACCAGATAGAGTCTAAATTTATCAAAATTAAATACTACTGCTAAGAGCTCTTTCTTAGTGGTGGTGTAGTTGATTTGAGAATCAATGAGGGTTTTACTAGCATAATAGATGGCATGGAAGACCTTGTCGTGCCTTTGTCCCAAAACAGCTCCCACTGCAAAGCCACTTGCATCACACATGAGTTCAAGTGGTTTCTCCCAATCAGGGGTTACAATTATTGGTGCTGTTATCAAAGCTTTCTTTAGAGTTTCAAAAGTTGTGAGACACTTTGTTGTGAACTCAAATGCACTATCATGCTCTAGCAATTTGCACAGGGGTTTGGATATTTTAGAGAAACCTTTGATGAATCTCCAATAAAATCCAGTATGCCCTAAAAAGCTTCTGATGCATAGGAGGAAGTTTTTCAATCACCTCAATTTTTGCCTTATCCACTTCCAATCCCTTCTTTGACACCTTGTGGCCTAATACAATTCCTTCATTGACCATGAAGTGACACTTCTCCCAATTCAACACTAAATTAGTCTCTTCACATCTGTCAAGCACTTGTTCCAGGTTGTCTAGACATCCCATGAATGAGTCTCCAAAGACTGAAAAATCATCCATAAAAATCTCCATCGTCTTCTCAATGAAATCCGAGAAAATGGCCATCATACACCTCTGAAAAGTTGCTGGAGCATTGCAAAGCCCAAAGGGAATTCTTCTGAAAGTAAATGTACCATAAGGACAAGCAAAGGTAGTCTTCTGCTGATCTTCTGGCGCCACTGCTATCAGATTATAGCCTGAATAACCATCCAAAAAGCAATAGAACTCTCTCCCAGATAATCTGTCTAACATTTAATCAATGAATGACAGTGGAAAATGGTCCTTCCTTGTAGCCTCGTTCAGCTTTCTGTAATCCATGCATATCCTCCATCCTGAAACTGTTCTTGTGGGAATAAGTTCATTCTTTTCACACTGTGACACCCAACTATCCTACATGATATAAAGCATTAAAAAGTTAAAGGTATAATATAAAATATGCATATATTAAATAATTTAAATAAAAGTCCATGGGTAGAAAGTTCCCACATGAACGAGTTCACAACGCGAAAAAAGAAACATAGTTTTTAAAGAAGCAAAACGTCAAAAAAAAAAAATCAAACCCAACCCCGATGTCATATTCAGAGCTGGTATAACCGTTCTGGAAAAACATCCTCAGAATTACAACCTGAACTAAACAAACTAAACAACTAAATGGAAAAAGTCCTAACTATGAGTGGCGGCTATAAGCATACAAGTACATACATAAACATCGTATCAACATCATAAACCAACCAAGTATGTTATGCGGTGCAATGAAACACTACTCAACTATTCCATCATACATGTGGATCCAACTATCTCAGGAAGAGCAACCTCGGAGTTACATATCCACATTGGCCAAAAAGCACCCACGCCGACAGTCCACCAAACCATGGGTGAACCCCTTAGATAGCCAACGCATCAAACCTTGGATGCATCATCACGGGGAGCCACAGTCCACCAAACCTTAGTTGAACCTACCATGGATGGCCAGATCACCTAACTCTCGGACGACCTCCCCTTTGTTAAACTTGCCCCAACTAACAACTCCAATGCTTGATGCATGAGCACAACAACAAACAAACGGACAACCACCACCTCCACTTGGGCCAAAAAGCACCCAAGTTTATCACCATCAATATCAACACCTTAGACCCATTGGGTCAAGGCCCCCTTGGCCAAAAAGCACCAAGGTACAACTTATCAACACCTCGACAAAAAAGCATCGAGGCCACTTTGGCCAAAAACACCAATGCCTATCAACGTGCGGTAACCCATTGGGCATCAGCTTAACCATCTCATCGCCAATAAACATCTTAATTAACCTTTAATTAAGTTATCTAACCTTCATCATTCGATTGGTGTATTATCATATCATTTTTGGGAAAAACTGGGGTCGAAACCCCTTTAACTCCTTTAATTAACATATGGACTGTTTGGGAAAGCAAGCCCAGCACGGGTGCGCTGGACTTAAGTTCAGCACGGTCGTGCTATCTATGGAGCACGACCATACTTAAAGCGTGACCATATTCCAGAATTCAAACTGGGAGCACAGGCGTGCTCCCTGTTCAGTACGACCGTGCTCCTGGGCTGGCCGTACTGTTCTGGGCGGGTTTCTTACTAAGTTCTTAGCCAAAACTTCCTAATGACTCTTTTGATCCATTTCTAGTGTCATAGACTAAACCATTGCCATAAATCTCACCTTTATTAATCATCCATGTTTTATAACCAATTTTTGGGGAGTTAAGTCCTTTAATCATCATATTAACTAAAGCCCTATTTTAAACAATTAAGGGTTCTTTAAACATATTGGCATTAAGTCACAAACATTCAACCAACAGGGTATAAACATACCAAACCATCAACATACATGGCACAACAATCATACCAATGTAACCGACTTCATCATGGCATAATCATCCATATCAAACAACTAATTAAACATGGCATCAACATATCAACAAGACATACATGATTGGCATACCAAATGATCAATTAAATACATCATCAACACATGATAGACATTTATAACAAGTAGGCATGTTAAAATATAGCATTTATCATACAAACAACCACGGGTCATGGGAACCCCTCATCTTACGCTACCCCCTTGCCTAATGATCATACTATCCTTCTCCCCATACCTGGTATGAAGATTCCACAACGAGACTCCAAACGGTAAACCGATCACATTCCCTCAAGCGACTCAGTCAACCTCTAAGCCTTGGCCAAACCAAAACGTTAACCAATTAGTTCCCAATTCATAAAACAAGAAAATGAAACCAAAAAGGGAGAGACATTACCTACACAGATTAGCACAGACCAACCAGACTTCCCAAACAATTTTCAAAACTCCAAAGAAGTAATTGGCTTAGGGAAAACAGTGAAAAGGTGAAAGGTAGCCACACTAGGGGGGCACTTATGCCAAAATAGGGTTTCTAAAACAAACCCTCGGTTACTGTACTGATTTTATAAACCCCAGACCTGAGCACGATCGTGCTCCTTGTTGAGCACGATCATGCTCAACTTAGCATCTCTGAGACGCGGCTCACACTCGAGCACATTGGTGCTCTCCATCGAGCACGGGCGTGCTCAACTCAGCATCAACGAGACGTGCTTGATCCCAAGCACGGGCGTGCTGGTCATGAGCACGGGCGTGCTGGTCATGAGCACGGGCGTGCTGGTCATGAGCACGGTCGTGCTCATGCACCAGAAAGGGACTTTTAAGCTGAAAATCCCACTTAGCCCTTAACCAACAACTCTAAGCTAACACCCAAAGCTTAAACAACCAACCAAACATATAACACGGCACTTAGCGAAAAGTGGGGTGTTACACACACACTAGCAGAGATGGGATAAATGATTCCTGCATCAAGCCATTTAATAATTTATTTCTTTACTACTTCCTTCATGATTGGTTTCAATCTTCTCTGACCTTCAACACTATTCTTGGCAGTTTCCTCCAACAAGATTCTGCGCATACAGAGACTAGGACTAATACCTTTAATGTCATCCATTTGCCAACCAATAGATTTCTTATGCTTTTTCAGAGCAGCTAGAAGACTATTTTCCTGGTCAGAGGTAAGAAATGAAGATATGATAATGTGGAGGGTTTCCTTATCTACAAGATATGCATACTTCAGATGAGCAGGAAGTTGCTTCAGTTCCAAAACAAGTGGTTTAACAATGGAGGGGACATTCTCCTTGAAAGTATCATCAGTCAATTCAAGAGATTCATACCTCCTTGTCCAAGATCTTTGCATCATTCTGTCTTCAGCTAGCACATTGAGTTCTGCACTTCTGAAATCAGCTTCATCATTCAACTCAAAATTTTTGCCTAAGCTTTGCCCTTCTACTAGAAATTGTTCTTATACTAGAGACTCAATACCGTTGATGAAAGAACAGTTTTCCATCTCCTCACCAGGATACTGCAGAGAATTGAAGACATTAAAAGTCACATGTTGATCATTAACTCTCATGGTAAGCTCTCCTTTCTGTACATCAATAAGAGTTTTACTTGTTGCCAGAAAAGGTCTTCTAAGGATAATGGGGACTTCCTTGTTAGCTTCAAAATCAAGAATAATGAAGTCCACTGGGGAAAAAAACTAGTCCATCCTGATCAACACATCATCAATTTTTCCTTCAAGATAAGCAATAGATCTGTCAGGCAACTGCAAGGTCACTGTAGCAGGCCTTGCTTCACCAATGCCAAGCTGTCTAAAGATGGACATTGGCATCAAGTTGATACTAGCTCCAAGGTCACATAGGGCTTTACCACAGTAAGTGTTTCCTATCGAGCAAGAGATTGTAAAACTGCTAGGGTCCTTCATTTTTGGAGGGACCTTGTTTTGCAACATTAGCCTGCATTCCTTTGTCATAGCAATTGTTTCAAATTCTCCCAACCTCTTCCTTTTTGTGAGAATGTCCTTCATGAACTTGGTGTAGTTGGGCATCTGCTGTAAGGCTTCAACCAAGGGTATGTTGATGTGCAACTGCTTCAAAATTTCTAGAAATTTGTTGAATTGCTTCTCTTGAGCTGCCTTCTTCAACCTCTGTGGAAAATGAGGAGGTGGTCTCTCTGAAATCAACTTAGGCTCAGTCTACTTGGGAGTAACTTGCACTGTGTTTTCAGGTATTGGAACTGAATCGAGCATAGTCTTTTTTGCTTCAGCTGTTTCAGTAGCCTTTGTTCCTTTCTGCTTAAATGCTACAACACATGGCAGCTCTTTCCCACTCCTCAGATTGATAGCTTTAATCTGCTCCTTCCCTTTATCAATTGAGGGAGATGGAGTTTCTATGGATGCAGGCAGAGTGCCAGTAAGCCTAGTAGTTAATGCAGTAGCCAACTGACCTACTTAATTCTCCAAGTTTCTCACAGCAGCTCCTTGATTTTGGATTTTAGCTTTAGTTTCAGTCATGAAAGCTTTCAGTATAGCTTCCAAAGAGGATTCCTTTGCAGGAGCTTGATTATGTTGTTGTTGACAATTCTGCCCTAGTTGTTGATATTATTGTGAGGCATTTCCAACTGGAGGGTTCAATGTGTTGCTGTAATTGTTGTAGTTGAAATTAGGATATTGCTTCCAACCAGGATTATAAGTATTTGAGAAAGCATTGTTTTCTCTATTCCCCACATAATTCACAGATACTGGATTATTAGGACATTCTTCAAATAAGTGTCCTCTCCCCCAGAAAACACAGGTCATAGAATTCACTTGAGCCATAACAGGTTCAGCCATGACGGGTTCCTTACTTGTGTTGGCAGCAGCCAACTTCTTCAACATATTAGTGATGGCAACAAGTTGAACAGACAGGGCAGTTGTCGCCTTCATCTCAAGCACTCCAGCAGCATTCATAGAGGAACTGGCTCTAACCACTAGTGAAAATTATGCTTTCAACGTCGGAGATTTAACATCGGTTTCTATAAAATTGATTTGTAAAACGAGGCAGTGACATTTTTGAAATTATCTTCAGCACCTTTAACATAGGTTTTTTTTCTAACCGATGTTAAAATATTTCCACATCGGTTATTTATGTAAAACCGATGTCTAAAATCTAAAGAACCACTTTAGACATCGGTTTGGTTGAAAACCGATGTGATAACTGTTACACATCGGTTGTTAGTAAAATCGATGTGGTATCCGTAATTTGACACATCGGTTATTATTAAAACCAATGTGGAAACGCAGGGTTTATTTTTCTTTTCAGTTCCCTCCTTTCTCTTTGTGCGCTCCACATAAAGATTTTGTACCCTACCTTGCCTCTGCCACACAGCTCGTCCTATTCCGCTCTCTGTTCGTGACACTCCGCCACTAAACCTCCGTCACTATCTAGTGGCCACCACTCCAGCTGCCGCGAACTCTCTACTCTCACCTAACCTGCGTGAGGCAGTGGGTTTGGGTTTTCTTCTCCTCCCATTACCCCAACAACCCCAACACCTTCAAAAGCTCAAAAAGATATGGAAACCGTAACGCTCACACCCTCATAACCTTTGTTCCTTGCTCGCTCCGCCGCGTCACCATCTACGGCTTGGGAGGACCACTGTGTCACCTAAGCCACGAAGTTCGATGTTCTCCGCTTGCTCCTCTGTGTCGCTGCCGCGACCCTGTATCCTCTACTTGAAGTGCAAGGTGTTCTCATACCCTCTCCCTAATACCCTTTCCATTTGTTTTATGTGTTGAATAATTACCACGCTTCCCGGAGAGTTTGTTTTTGTTTTTCTTGCATTTTCATTCATAATCTATGATGGACTATCTGCACATTTTTGTGTTTCTTTCTGGGTTTTCAACGAAAATGGTATAATTTAACTTTAGCCAAGCACAAGGTGATAATGGTTTGGAATGTAGATGGGGTGAGAAAGCCCCATTTTACAGTATTAACCAAAGCATTAAAGGAATTTAAGTGAGCATTTTATTTGGACCAATGTATTTTGTGTTTGTGGTTTAACTTATTTTCTTCACAAGCATACCTGATTGAAGGTAAATTGTTATTGAAGTGGATCATATTTTTTGTTTTCAGGTTAAACAAGTTTGTGCCATCACTGTTATGTTTTTTATCAGGAAAAAAAATCAACATTGTGTGTCCTATTAGTTTCTGGTTTGGTCGCATTTGTTTCATACTTTGGAATCATTGAAGAGATCTGGGAGGTTGATTACACGAAGTTTAGCGTGCCTATTTTTAAATGTCAGTGGGTAGATAGTAACAACGGTGTACAAACCGATGAGTTAGGATTCAAATTGGTGGACCTTAATAAGGTAGGTAATAAAGAAGAGCCTTTCATCATGGCATCCCAAGCAAAACAAGTGTTTTATATCCGTGATCCTTCTAACAAAAGGTGGTCAGTGGTTCTCCAGGGAAACAACATGTATAATGGTAGTGAGGTAAATCAAGATTCAACTCTTGATATTTCTGATACTCCTTCTTTCTCAACACGGGTGCCTAATTTCAATGAGGAAAATGAAGTGGACGATTTACATTCTACTCGTAATGATCACCAAGAAGGGTTATGGGAGAGCTTTACTACTTGACCACGGCACTAATTATTAGTTTGAGTTATGTTTAAAGTCATATTATATGTTTACGTTGATATTTATAAGTTATGGTAACATTGATCGATATTTATAAGTTATGTTTGATATTTATCCAGACATACTGACAATTTTTTTGTCTAAACAGGTATACATGGCTAATCCTGAGGATATCCCTCCTTCATGCAGCGGGTCGGAGACCCCATCTACGGGTAGAAAGGATAGACGTGCCACACGAATGAGGAATTTAACTGCCAACCGTGGTTCAAATCATAGGATAAGAATCGACTTTGATGCTAAACTCAATCCTATTGGGTCAATGGCAGAGCAGTTTATCAGTTTTATGGGTACCCTTGCTCGAAGCAAGCATAATATACTTATTGAGCATTGGAAAGATGTACCGCGGGGCGTGAAGGATCAGATATAGGAGAGTATTCTGGTATCTATACTTTCACGTCCTGTGTTTGTATCTACTTTATTTTAATATAATTAATATCATACAGTAATTCGTTGATTCTTTTGGTGTTGATGTAGCTCACCTTTGACCTGCCGGATACGACGGATATGAAGAAGCGTTTGATAAAGTATGCTGGTGAGTGTTGGAGGGCTTTTAAGGTGGACCTGAGCAGATATTATGTATTCAAGCCAAGCTGTGAAAAGAACCCACTTGAGGTGTACCCGTTTCTTGATCAGGCGACGTGGGATCGCTTTGTTCAGAGCCGACATGATCCCAGCTTTCAGGTTAAATTATTTGAGTTGTATCTAAATTTAGGTAATTTCATTAATTTTATTAATTTACTTATGTAATTTAATTGTCTTCTATTTATGACAGGAGAAGAGGAAAAAGGGGCAGGAAAACCAAAGCAAGAATGTCTACCCCCATATACTGTCTCGTGTGGGATATAAAAAACTTGACCTGAAATTGGTGGAAGAGGAAATGAAAAGACTTCAGCAAGAAGCATCTCAGGAAGATCCTACAATTGATAATCGTCCAAAAGTTGTTGATCCACCTCCACCCCCATGCCATCGTAAATGGAAGAGGGCCCGACAAAGAAGTATAGGACAATATACATCTGAGGCGGCCCGCCAAGTAGCTGAGAAGATTGTAAGTATAGTTTGAATTATAATTGTGATTATAACAATGTTACCGAATTAAATTGTGACCTAATATTTTATATGTTGTAGGATGCCTTGGACGAGCAGGCCACTAAAGGAACCTTTGTTCCTAGAGGACGCGAGCATATCTTAGCTGCTGCCATCAATAAACCAGACCACTCGGGCCGTGTCATTGGTGCTGGATGGGGCATTGGAATTCGCCAATACCATGGTTCATCTTCACACCAATGCCAAAGGGATGTTGATGCAGATAGAGAACGGCTAAAATGGGAGATTGCAGATGAGCTTAGATAGGAGATGGCCCAACAGTTTTCCCAGTAGCTGGCAATAATGGCTGCTATGTCCCAGCGAAACACAAGTGTCCAACCCTCTGTCCATGTGAGCACTAAGGGCTCATGTGATCCTCCTCATCAGCCTGAAAATGATGATGACGATGATGATGATGATGATGATGATGATGATGACGACCCTGATAGGTGTGAGTTGTATGTTGATGACCATCATGATCGCCGCTTAGTGGCATTGGGGAGGGCACATAACTTAGGTAATACCATACACCAATGTTTATTACCGGATGATCAGGTGAGGGTCGTGGTTGAGATTATTCGAGATGTTGATGCTCCTATCCCTGTGCCCACTGAGGAGGTTCAAACAGTGGGCCAGACCCCTGGTAACTTTATCCCCCGGCCAAGAAGACTGGTCAGGTTTCTTGTTGCATCTGAGGTATTCAATTAGTTGTGTTTTTCTATATTTATAGTAGAAATTATTTATTATTGTTTAAAGATAATGCTTTTTTTTAGGATGTTGGAAATGATATTCTGCATAAAAGGTCAGATCCAAGAAGACCAAAGAAGTATGCTCCTGCCAAGGTATTCATTTGACCATTCAATTAATTACGAATGAAATAACTTAACTGTGATTACTAATGTATATCTTTGTTGTTTAGGGGATTGACAAAGGGGATCCTGGTGGTGTTTTTAAACGTCTGGCTGTACAGGTTGTGACTATGGAGGCTGACGCAACTTTGGTAAGGTTGGAACATGATGTCAGGCCAGGTGACGATCTGTATATCCCAAAGAAGGAAATTATGGAGATGGTGCTCGATTGTGAAATGGCTAGTGCTGCACACATCTTGTTATGGTGCACGTAAGTACATTTTATTTGTAAGTTAAGTAATTAAATTTTAAATACTATGATAATTAACATGTTTTATCAATATATTAGGTATCTGCATCGCATGTTAGTTGATCAGGGCAACCTCACCCTTTATGGGTTCATTGACCCCATGCTCATTTAGGGTGATGTTCTCCTAACATCAGAAGACCCGATCGCCACCATGCGTGATATACTTGCCCGAGATGATCATCAATTCTACCTTGCGTCTTATCTCAATAAGTAAGTACGAGTTATTTAATTATAACTATATATGACTTAGTTAATAATTGTTTCGCAAATGCAGTAAATATTGGCAATTGTTGATCTTGTGCCCTCGGTTGAATGTCGTGGTCTTCTTCTGCTCGATGGGAAATAAGCCGGCGAAGCAACTGAAGATCATCATGGAAACGTAAGCATTAAAATAATTTATAATCAGTAATGAAGTTGTTTTAATCATCTGAAATCTAATAGATATACTTTAATTAATGTTTATTTTCTTATGATAGTTCTATTGATGCAATCCACATGCTGCGTGGTGAAAGGCGTCGGGCTATTAAATGGATTATTCCTAATGTAAGATATTTATTAGTACAAATGCTTCAAGCGCAGTGGGTATAATTATTGATTTCTATTTAATTCCTTATATTCTAATTGGGTTTTATTTGTACGTACTCCCGTAGACAACGTGGATCATGGGAATGTGGATATTATGTAATGAAGTGGATGGTCCAAATTATCTCCTCCGGTATCACTGAAAGATGGCAGGAGGTAAATGCTAATTGGTAACACAATTAGTTGTAACAGTTATAGACTCGTTACATGTTTTATTTTAGTTTATTACTTAAAATATATAATCTTATGTCCAATTAAACTTGCAGATATTCAACAATCCGACTCCACTCTCTGCGACATCAATAACATAAGGATGCGTTGGACAACTTTCTTTCTTAAAGTGTACCAACCATAGTTTGTATGTAGTTAGTTTATAAACGCATCATGTACTAGCTATAGTGTACTTTTGACTGATATACATTTTGACATGAAATCTATAATATATCATATGTAGCTTTTTGGTTTCTAATTATCTTTGTTGTCTGAATGTAATTGAATATATTTATTGTTTGTAATCTTTTAATTTAGTGTGTTTTGGTTGTACAAAAGTGATTGTGTTGAGAATATTTAGATTCTGTATTGATCTGGATTACTGGATTACTAAAACAGGGGAAAGGACTGGCACTACTGTAAAGTGGGGGTTTTTAATAAAAAAAACTTTCACATCGATTTCTGAAAAACCGATGTGAAAGCGATATGAAATGTTGGTTTTCACATCGGGTTTTAAAATAACAGCTGTGGAAAGTGGGGTTACCACATCGGTTTCTTCAGAAACCGATGTGAAAAGTGATGAATAGGATTTATTGTCTTGCTGAAATAGAATTTTTGACAACGGTTTTAAAGCCGATGTGAAAAGTGGCAATAAACCACATCAGTCGTTTCAACATCAGTTTGAAAACCGATGTGAAAAGCCAAAAAAAAACCGATGTGAAATCCCTTTTCTGCACTAGTGAACAGTTGGCCGTTGATAGCTATTAGCTGCTATGCTCTCAATTAGCTCATAAGCTTTATTATAAGATTTTGTCAAAAATGTACCTCCAGATGAGGCATCTAACATCAACCTTGAAGGAGACAATAATCCATTGTAGAAAGTCTCCATTTGGATGCATACAAGAATGCTATGATGAGAACATTTTCTCAATAGCTCTTTAAACCTCTCCCATGATTCATAGAAGGATTCATCATCATTCTGCCTAAATGAAGTTATGTCACTTCTCATTCTAGCATTTTTATTGGGAGGAAAGTATTTAGTCAAAAACTTTTCAGCTAGGCCATTCCAAGAAGTAATGGAATTGGATTCCAAAGAGTTCAACCAAATCTTGGCTCTGTCTCTTAGTGAATAAGGAAAGAGCCTTAACCCGAAAGCATCATCACTTACTTCAGGGATCTTGAAATTGCTAGCTACTTCCAGAAATTGCCTCAGATGCAGATGAGGGCCTTCAGTAGGAGCACCACTGAACTGCCCAACAGTTTGAAGCATTTGGAACATCATAGGCTTGAATTCAAACTGCTGGGTAGTTATTTCTGGCCTCACTATCCCAGTGCTCAGTCTGAGGATCAAAGACAGCATAGTCCCTGATGGACCTCTCTCTATCATTTGCCATCTCAATCATCCCAGGCTACTCCTCATCTTCTAAGAACATATCAACCATGAAGCCTAGGTCAGATTGTTGAACTTGGGCACGTTGTTCCTTGGTTATCTTCCTTAACCTCTTAGTTGTTTTCTCTATCTCCAAATAAATTTGGAATTCAGGTGCACCCTTGCTGCGCAAGCAGATTTCAATACCTGTTGATGAGCACAGTACACAAAAACTTTCAGAACTTACTATAAACAGGAAAATTTAAACTAAGAATTTAATATTCAACACCATTCCTAATCCCCGGCAACGGTGCCGAAAACTTGTTGCCATATTTAAAGTATATGTGCAGAGTGTGCAACACATTCGTGACAAGTAATAAAGAGTGAATAAAGAGATCGTTCCCACGAGGATTTGAATGGACTAAATATAAATTCCCGAGTAAACTTTTCTATTTAGTTTAATAGATGGGTTGGTAACAATTTAATAAAAACAAAAAGTAATTGCAATGAATGTTTTAGCAAGATAACACCAACTGTAATAAAAATAAGTTGTTATTGAAATGGGTAAACATCTAGGGAGACTAATCCTTTATAAATTCAACTATAGGGTAATTTATGCTTTTGAATGCTACAATATTGAGTCCAGGAATTAAAAGTTTGCTTTCCAGTATTTAAAGTTGAGCTTCATTAAATGTTCCTTATTCCTAAGCTCAAATTAATTTCACTCAACTATGTTTTATGCCTGTCCAGCTACTTAAGGTTTTGAAAGGCTATTCCTAGCTCCAACAACAGTAATTAATTTTCCTATTAATCAACTTTAACCTTATCTTCTATTCATTTCCACTAATTAAAGTTTTCCAAACTTACTTAGCTAATACTCTAGTCAAGTTGATCAATCTCAACTAAAATAAACATACAGTGCAGAATAGAAGAAAATGTGTACATTCATTTGCATAAATCACCCATGAGTCTTAATTACAAAATCATAGCTCCTAGCTAAAGGAAATTAGCTCATAATGAGCTTAAAAACTAAACAAGACATAGTAAAAGAAATTAAAGACATGGTAGCATGAAAATAAAAATTACAGAGATGAAAAGATAGAAATGGAGGTGGCTATTGTACCCTCTGTACTAGCTGACCTAAAAGGAGGTTGTCAGTTACTATTTGTACTAAAACTTGCTCCCCAAATAGGGTTTCTTTTCTCTCTCTCTCTTTCCTAACTTTTTGGGCTATAACAAAAATCAAATATTACAATATTCCTTGGCTCATCTCCCAAGTACACAAAGCTGATGTCATCATTTCTCTTTCCAACTTTTAGGGACGTGCTGTAGTCCTTTTGTCCTTAGTGAAAAGTATACTTGCTGAGCTAGCAGGTCCTTTGTCCTCTAGTGTTCCTTTCTTCAGAAGTTGCAGCATTCCAGAGCAACTCCCATCCAGCTTCCTTCAGCTTTACATTTAATTCTTGCTCACAACTTCAAATCTCTTTTTAGATACAATTTTCAAGAATTAAACAACTTGTTCAGTATAACATCAATTCATTTCACTTGATCAGATTCTTGTTAGAAACATGCATCATTTTTCCTAAATTATCAAAGCGAGAACAACAATTTAGTTATAAAGACAATAATAACTCTTATTTCTAAGAGTTATCACTCTGTCGGATGTCGAGTCATAACAAGAACAATTGCCCTAACCGTGCCGAAAGTTCTTCTCAACCATAGAAGCTTATTCTTCTTTTACTTAGATTTACTTTTCATGTAACTTTTATTTATGTATGACCGGTCATGTTTTTAATTAAAGTTTTTAATTATTAAATTTACGTTAATAATTCCTTAATTAAATCTAAATTAACTATACTAACCTAATTAATTAACTAAATACAACTAACTAATTAAAAATTTTAAAACTAACTAATTAATTACTCCCTCCGTTATTTTTTTTTGGTACATTTAGCTATTTTTTTTGTTCCAAAACAATTGGTGTTTTATAAACCCAAGATATATTTGACACTTTTTTCCCATATATACCCTTATAATAGAACTAAATTGAATGCCTTGAAAATACACAAAATCTTCCCTAGTTAAATTCAGTCTTTAATGTTGCATATTCCAAAACAAAAGTGACACATATACCCAATACACCTTTTTTTTACCAAATAAAATGTGCACCTTCCTGATGCTTATATATACCCCTATTCACATTTTACAAAATGAATTTTGAAACAGAAAATTACATTGACGTAAAAAAAATATAAACCTAAAAATAAGCCATTAACGTAAGCTAAATATAGACCAAAATAATAGCCATTCAAATAAGCTAAATATTACAATATAAAATTAAGGCTATGTTTGGGAGTTTTGGAGAGGATGGAGTGGAGTGATTAGTAATTGAGTAGTTTAGAGTGGAGTGGAGTGGAGTGGTAAAATTATACCACTCCATTGTTTGGAAATTTAAGAGGGAAATCTCAAACCCCCCCGATTTGGAGGGTATAAAAATTAGAGGTTTGGATGGAATGGAGTGGTTTGGGTTACCATCATAAATCATTCTACTCCAATAATGAATGAACTCCCAAACAATGGATCAAGCCTTCTATACTAGCCGACTTCATTACTAACCACCACACCCCATCCTCCCAAACATACCCTAATAAAAACTGATAGTACTACGTACCATCATTTGTGTCTGACACATCGATATGCATGTCCTCTTCTCCAATATGCATGTCTTCTTCTTCCATATGCATGTTCTCTTAAGGTGGGTCACTGTTTAAATAAAAAAGAAAATACATATCATCTTCTTGCAGTGGCTCATCTTCTTGAGGTGGCTCATTGTTTAAGTCTAGCAAAAATTCATTTCTCTTATTTGTCATTTTTGTTCCACACGATCGGCATTAGGATGAAACTCAATTTTTATAGCAATTTTTGGGGGAAGTTTAAAATATTTAAAATTTTAATTTGAGTGGAATTTTTTTTTACCAATCTTAAAAAACCCTCCTCTCTAATTTGGTGGGAAAACTTTTGGTGGCAAATAAAAAATGAATACCGGCAAGAGAAGAGTCTCACACACCTAAATCATTTATTTTCTCTAACTATAAATGCCCCTTTCTATTTAATGTTGTAAATGCTTCTCTTCAAGGTACATAAATGACTAGTGGAGTATGGAGTAAATGTAGTTGGAATTTGTAAATAATTAATGGCAGAAATAAGGGTATTTTGGTACAAATGAAAACAAATTAATGATTTCTTAATCTGTGTGTAGATAGCTAAAAGTACCAAAGAAAAAGAATGAAGGGAATAATGTTTAATATATTTAATTAATGTTTTTTATTCATAATATTATTGTTTAGTTATAAAATTAACTTCTTAATATACTAATTAACACAATAATTAACTTAACTAACCTAATTAATTAAACTAAAAATTAAAACTACTATTTCATAATTAAAAAACTAATAAACGAAAAAAAAAAAAGTAAGGTGAGAAGTCGTTAATGGGAAATACGACTTCTCACTTATTTGCAACAATCGCAGGGAGCATTGCTGTCTATACAAGAAAATTTTCTAATAACTCTTCTGCCTTGCCGCATTAATTATTTTAGTCCTCCCTCACACAAGCTTTTGCATTTTATTTAACTTGTGCTGAAACTATATTTAGAAGAAGAATGAGTGCAAGAATTGACCTTCGTCAAAGGTCCATATATGGACCGACCACTCTACTAAAAGGTCAAATTGAAAAAGGAGTAAATCATCATTTTGATCCTTAAAATTATAGAACAGTTGATAGTTCTTCATATTAAGAAATATGTAAAAACATCTCTCAAATTGAAAAAAAATAGTAAATCATATTAGTCTAATTTCATGATATTTTTCAACTCGATGACCATAATGTAATGAACGTTTTTTAATTTGGGGATATTTTTACCTATTTCTTAATGTGAGGATCAATTTGTTACCGTCTTACAATTTCAAAGATCAAAACGGTGATTCACTCTTGAAAAACCTTTTAAGTTTTTAGGTAAGAGTACTTGAATGATTTTAGAGTGAATCGTCATTTTGCCCCCTAAATTTTGTATATTAAAAAATAGATAAAAACGTCCCTCAAATTGAAAAATGTTCATTATGTTTTGATCCCCGAATTGAAAAGCATCGCTATGATCATATTGTCAATTTGGGAACGTTTTTGTCCATTTCTTAACTTTGAGTGATCAATTTGCCACCATTCTACCATTTCAAGGGTCAAAATGGGAATTCCCTCATGATTTTACGTCTCTTCCATGATCATATTGTCGTACATGCATCTTGTTAATGGAACACTTTGACTTTGTTCATGCATCACTTCTTGTGGCACAATTTTGCGGACAGTAAGCAATGCATATATATAGAACTTAACCATTCTTCTGGATATGGATACGCTCCATCACACAAAAGCCTATGAATTTTTATTTTGTACTGAAATTCAACTATATTTAGAAGAATGAGTGCAAGAATTGAACTTCGTGAACGGTCCCTTGATAGTTGATATACCAAGTTGAGGGTCAAATTAAAAAAGCTTTTTTTTAGGTAAGAGTACTTCAATGATTACGTCTCTATGCTCATTTTGTACATCGTGCCACTAGTGCAATAAGTGCTTTTTATGTCAGTTAAAATTGGTTTTTTACGTCAAAATACTGACTGACGTAAATACAGCTGACGTTGATAGTTAATATTTTAACGTCAGTTTAGAACTGACGTTAAATATAACACTATTAACGTCAGTTCCTTAACAAAACCGACGTTAATTTTGTAAGAATTAACGTCGGTTTTTTAAACAACTGACGTTAAACTAAAACTATTAACGTCAGTTCTTTAATACAACCGACGTTGATATTGTTAAAACTAACGTCAGTTGTTATAAAGAACTGGCGTTAAATGTTTAATTTTAACGTCAGTTGTAATAAACAACTGACGTTAATAGTGTACTGTATATTTTATAAAATACTATTAACGTCAGTTGTTTGATACAATTGACGTTAAAATGTTTTTTTTTTAAATTCAGTTTTAATATATCACTCCCCTCAGCTATCCCCTCGCATTCACCCCAAGAACAGAATATCACACACATTACAGAATTGCAAAGGAAAATTGAACAATGGGGGGACTTAAAACCAAAACCCATGTATATATATAAATAAATTTAAGTTCCAATGTCTAAAAAACAAAACTATCTAAGGATATATATATATACATGTTATTAATTAGTTTCTAAAGTCTAACAAAAAAACTATTTATCTAAGTAGTGCGGATGTATGTTGTCAATTCCTTTCTCAGCCGCATACTTGAAGAAGAATTCAGCGAAGCGCATCCTCAAGTCTCTTAACTCATCTTCTTGAATAGGCGATTGGTCGATAAATGCCTAGACACGTTCAAATAATAACAATAACATCAATGCAAGTCATCTTCAAAACTATAATATATAATTTAACAAGTTGTTTAAATATTACCTTCTTCCATCCATCCGTAATAGATGTGGAGACTATGTTCAGCATATGAAGCATCACATAATAGCCGCACGACCAACTGTCAGGTTGAAATCGAGACTACCAACAAAATTAATTTCAACGTTAGTTGAATATACACATAAATTAGTAATTATAATAATAATTATTTGATAAATAAACTACCAAACCTTGAGGATGTTCCATACAGGATTTGCTTTAGCCTTAGAAGTCCTACTTCTCCCGTTGGCGCAACTTATGCTACTCGCCTTCAGCGCGCTATCATAAACAAATAATCATGTCGATCAATTAACAAACTCATTTATCATGTGTGTAATAAACTAAAAACAACTGATATTAAAACTTAAATTAAATTTAAGATTAGTTACTTACATATTTCTGACTTCCACCACCTTCGGTGGCGGATCATGGTGGAGAGAGCAGAAGAATATGACAGTATGCCTAGACGGGTGAAGTACCAACAACTGCCAATGGTCATCCATACAGTAGGAAGCCAGATATAATTCTCTCGGATTGTCTCCCAACAAGTTCCCTATGTATTTATTCAATGCATCGCCAACAAAGAACTCGGGCAGAAGGATTGACGGATCTAAGAAACCGTAAACTGATGCAACGCCCTTATCAAGCTGAAGACGATGGAGATACCTAAGATATGAAAAGGGTGTGGATGTTAATTACATAATATATATATTGAAATTAAAATAAATTATTAAATGGAAAAATACCAAAAATAAATAAGTTATAAAATTAAAATTAACTTACGTGCACCGTAGACTCGATGACATTCTTTGTTCATCCAGACGTTATTTCTGCAGGCGTTCCCAAGATCGTCACCAACGAAGGAAAATATCCTCTCTTGATTTGGGCGTGCCACCCATCCATCGTGCTCCAATGGACATGCAAAAATCTCAAACGCATAATCCTCACCAAGTGAGAACAAATGAGTGATAGGTGACAGCGACACCGACGTCGACTTGGCCTTCAGTTTAGGAAAAATAAAATATATAAGTTTTGGATAATTAAAAAAAAACACAAGTAATTATTTGACTAATTTGGACATTAATATTGAATAAATACATTTGCTAACATTTCGAGCTCACGTCGTTTGGAGTCCAACTCAAGCTCACGCCTTTTCATTTCCAACTCATGCTCATGGCGCTGGACTTCCAACTCCCGCTCCCTAGCTGCCAACTCATCGTCCTCCACATGTGCCCTACTAAAACTCTCTTTTGTGCTCACATGTGAAGCGTTGGCAAGCCTTACGGTGTCCTGGGATGTACGGACGTAGGAAAGCTCTCTGGCAAGCGCCTGCTTGAATTCTGGGTTGGCTATTAAGCCTTGCATTAGATGTGTTGTAATATCTGGGTTGGTCATGAGGTGATGAGTAATGTCAGCCAAAATTGATGCTTCATTGACCACCCGCTTTCGTGAAGCAGACTTGCCATAATATTGTTTGATGGTCACGTTCCCAGGAACACCGAGAACCCGACCAGGATGGTCTTTCTTGCCTAGAGCAGTCATCAAGACGTCCTGCCGTCCCGAAGGGACGAATGCGCCCTGGGAGGATTTTGCTTTAAGATCCATCTACAATGAAAAAAATGAAAAAACGTGCAAGTGAAAAGTGCTGCAAATATCTATACAAATATCAATTGAAATCAAGTTAATTATTTACTTACAATCTTATCTGCCACTTCGCGAGTGGCATCAGCTTTAAAAGATCCCGCCTTTGTCATGCGGCCGGCTAACCAGACATCCTCGCGATCGATGTCCGACGGAGGACTTGATGGTGTGCCCTCAGGCACCTCTCCTCTTTCAATCCTAGCAGAGTGCTCTTCCTGCTTCGCCCTCAGCCTATCCGCCATCATCTGCTGGATCCGAGTATGGTACCCACCCTGAGACATGGTGTGGCGGTGGACGTTCTTCGCCTGATTCTGCCGACCCTTATTTGCCTTAGCCTATTCAAACAAAAACACATAATTAAATATAGTTAAATGATCTATAATAAGCATACAAAATTAACTTAATCAACCAACCTGAAATTCTTCATCCTGTCGACTCCTGGCAAACATATCCCAAGTATCCTGATCAATCGAGGGATAATCCGAGAACATTTTATCAAGCCGCTTCTTCCCGGATAGATAGTACCTGGTAAGATCATGCTTGAACCCATTCCAACGCTTTGATGCCATTTTCATACATTTATGACGATGATCCTCGTCATTTGGCACAGTCCAAGCTACCTACACATTAGATACATATATAACAACTGGATGGATTATAACTCGGATAATTATCTAATAATGTAAATCAAACGAATGTAAAGGTAAAATACCATGATAGCCTCCCAAATCTGATCCTTAACGTTCTGTGGAACGTCATTCCAGTGGTTGTAGTTGATGCTTACGTCTTTGCTTCGCTTGTAGAAACACCCACTTATTAAATTCTTTAGCACGGGGTCCCTGGGCATTTAGATTAGCATCGAAGGACACCTCGAAGCTTCGTCCGCTCTGCCTGTCCTTCTCTAGTTTCTTCAATGAGGTGGCTCCTCTACCCCGTTTCCTATGAGCCTGTGATGTCTGTATGGACAAAAAAAAATGATAAAATAGAGGGTTGTAACATTATAAACTTACATTAACAAGAAGGACTAAAGATAGTATATAACATGCATGTAAACTTACACTAGAATCAGCAGGCGTAGGCGTGATCGGGTCCTGCGAAACCCCCACAGTGTCCTCCCGTGCATGTGGGCTATCCGACTGATCCATATGTATGCCTGTTCAAAAACAATATATATGTATTAACATAGGTTATAACTCAAAATAAATACAGAAGTATAAATAAAAATAACTAGATAGGTCCTGTAGATATACAAAACATCTATATATCCAATATAAGGACAATACGGGAGATTGAAAACTATAGTTTTTGAAGATTGCCAAGCACTGGTCACGGCCTGGCCATGATGTCCATCACGGCCGTAACGTGCCAACTGAACCAGACCCTCATAAGCAGAACTGATCACGGCCTAGCCGTGATGAGCATCACAGCCGTGACAGATCAACCAGCAGAGCAACATGCACTCAAAACCAAAAATAGAGACATTCCAAACAACTCAAACTCACGATTTAAAGTTACAACTACTGAGACTACAGTTTCAACATACACTCAAAACCAAAAATAGAGACATTCCAAACAACTCAAACTCACAGTTTCAAGTTTCAACTACTGAGACTACAGTTTCAAACCAGCAGAGCAACATGCATTCACTCAAAACCGTGAATAAAAAAATGTGCCCTAATTAAAGACTCACCAGAAATAGGCGCTCGCGTGGTGGTGGGGGAGAAGCTCGAGTGGTGGCCAACGTTCGATGTGGTTATTGAGAGCAGAGGGACAAGGAGAGTTAGTGCGCGGGAAGGCTAGGGGAAAGAGAGATGTCAAGTTATTGCAAAGAAGGAGCGGGAAAGACAGAGTTAGGGGTTAAGAGTGTACCTCACGGTGGTGGCGAAGAAGACCTCGCGGTGGTTGCGGTGGAGATGAGCTCGCGATTAGGGCAGAGTGAGAGCGAGAGTGAGGGTTAAGCGTACGTGATGAAAAGAGAAAAGACGTAGAGAAGTGGAGAAGGCGCGCGGGGGTAAACGTTATAATTAAAATAAAACAACATTTTACGTCAGTTTTTGGAAAAACCTGACGTTGAAGGTCATATATTTAACGTCAGTTGTCTTAATAAACTGACGTTAAAAACTCTCACACTTATTACGTCAGTTGTTAGTAATAGCTGACGTTAAAGGTCATATATTTAACGTAAGTTGTATTAAGAAATTGACGTTAAAAACACTCACAACTTCTTACGTCAGTTGTATTACACAACGGACGTTAAAGGTTTATTAGTTTCTGCAGAAACATTCATTCCCTTGACTACTGTGCTACTTACCCATTCACCTTTGTACCTAATCCTCTTAATGAGCATTAAGTTTATAGATAAGTTTTCAAGAAAATCAAAATAACTTAGTAACTTCATCCACTGCTCCTATAAATAGCTTCCTAGCTTCCATCTCCTTTTAATTAATTTTCTGCTTCACAATATGGCTCTGCCGTGGAGATTAACTTCATCACTCTTTCTTCCTATTCCTAGACTCAAAGGTCTTTGTCTTAATGGTGAAACAACTTCTGAGTTTGAGTAAATTACATTGCATGGATATTAAGGTTGGGTGAATCACGTAATGTGATTCTCTCACTTTATTTCATCCCTGTCATCCCTTTCACTTTGCTTTGGAAGCAAGTGATTGTGGATTCAAGATGATCCATCAAGGAACTCCACTGAAGAAGAAAGATGCAAAGATCCATTTCACTTTGCTTTCGCTGCTAGTGACTGAGGATTTACTTTGCATCTTGGAATTCAAGTGAGGGAGGTGATGCATCCATTGGAGTTTCTGATGACAGGACCGAGAAGAAAATGATGTTGATGCAGAAACTTTTTTATATTTTAGGGCTATGTTGCAGAAATTTTTTATCTTTTAATCATGTAATTTTAACTTATGAATCGCTTCAATGTCATACGATTTGATTATACATATAACTTGTTTTATGTTAAGTGTTTATTTATTTTAATTTGCACAATTAATAAAAATTAAAAATAAACTTGTATAAAAAAAAGGTTTAGAAATAAACTGCAGTACTATATGGAGTGATCTGCGTTAAGAGGGACAACAGGGACATGACAACCAATGAAAAGAGTTTCATAATTATTTACGTCAGTTATTTATAGAACTGACGCAAATAGTTTACCCACCACCTCATTTTTAACGTCAACTTAATTGATGACTGCCAAGTTCCCGTATATTAATTACATTATTTCCAATATTCATTCTGCACGTGTATAATATATAGGATTATTTACGTCAGCTATTTATTTAACTGAAGTAAAAATCAAACTTTTAATGTCAGTTGTATAACAAACTGACGTTAACAATTAATATTTTTTATTGAAAAACACTTTTAACGTCAGTTTTTTTAAAAAACTGACGTTAAAAGTGTATAGATATCTGCAAAAACATTCATTCTTTTGACTTTACTGTGCTACTTACCCATGCACCTTGTAACTCAATCCTCTTAATGAGCATTAAGTTTATAGGTAAGTTTTCAACAAAATCAGAATAGCTTAGTAACTTCATCCCCTGCTCCTATAAATAGCTTCCTTCCATCCTTTTAATTTTCTGCTTCACAATATGGCTCTGCCGTGGAGATTAACTTCATCACTCTTTCTTCCTATTCCTAGACTCAAAGGTCTTTGTCTTAATGGTCAAACAACTTCTGAGTTTGAGTAAATTACATTGCATGGGTGATAAGTCTGAGTAAATTACATTGTGTGAGTTGCTCACCTTATCACCTTCCGGAGAATCAGTTGCTGGAGGGTTAATCAGGTGCTCGGGGGTCACAGTTCCAAAACCTCAGCTTTGGCAGCAAGTGACCGTCTTGGAAGTCTCTGGAACCACTGCCTTTGCTTGAAACGGATCTGGTGCACCTGTTTTTGCCTCTCTCTTGAGCTCTCTCTCATGCCCCCCGGTTTTACGAGGTCTTCGAGTATATATAGTTTTCCCTTTGGCATATTTCATAAAACTCTCTGATGGGATGTAGCTTTAATGTTTAGGATTTTAAACCCTCTCAATGTAACTTTTTATAGGATTTTAAACCCTTTCAATCTTCTGTATCGATCAGTCTGTATTACACTTCATGAATGAGATCCGGTTTGGGTTATTGATTCAACTTATACTTCGCACATATATTTTAGTTTTCAAAACAGAAACACAAAACATCAAAGCAATTCATGTGAAACTGAAACTTTGAGGAAGGCAATGCGGAAGGAATCGTATACTAGATAAAAAAATTATTAAAATAACTTTTAACGTCTGTTGATGTAGGGACTGACGTTAAAAGTGAAGAGACTTACTTCTAACGTCAGTTCTTTATCGAACTGACGTTAAAATGTTCACTTTTAACGTCAGTTTTTTATTGAACTGACGTTAAAAGTGAGTCACTTCACTTTTAACGTCAGTCATTAAAACAACTGACGTTAAAATTGAATTAATGAAGCCTGATATTTACAAAACTGCCACCGCCTCCTTTTTAACGTCTAGCTTTTGGTTAACTGACGTAAACCTTTACCGTCTAATGTATATTTTCCACTAGTGTGCATGTATCTTGTAACAATATTGTTAGACATTGTTCATGCATCACTTCTTGTGGTTTAAATTTAATTTAGTGCGTAGTAAGCCAATGCACATAGACCTTATCCATTATTCTGGAAATTGGTAGATATATATATAGATGTGTGTATCTTTAAAGAGTTGAACAAATTCAGAGAAACTAAGCCTAGTTTCCTTTACATGCTGCAGTGATGTAAGGATCATCAAGTCTGAGGAAAGGAACTTAGAGTAAAATTGAAGATGACCTTCTCATAGGGGAGGGAAAATGGCACCTAGTTCCTCAAAGAGCAGGTTTGTTTTCTATTTTTATTTTTTTCAATCTTATCATTGTTTTTTGGCATAGACTAATTAGTTGAGAGACTTTCTCAATTGAGGACGTCCTTGCACGTGAAAGCCAAAAAATGGTATTAGGAAATGATATATGGTACTATATATTATGGGTTTGATATATATCTTAGATAAATTGTCAAGAAAAACCACCGAATGATTTTATACAAAAATATTTACATATTAATGTCCATCGTTATTACATAAGTAAATCCTCCCTTTGGTAGGCTTGAATTGTTGGAACAAGAATTATTCAATCTCACAATTACTCACACCGAACACATACACTCACAGAGAGAAGATGATAATATCACAGTGCACACTTTATTCATCAATCCATAGGGTATTTATACAAGCACATGACATAGATCCACAATGATCACATAGTTAGTTATTCTAACTAACTCACTTATCAACACTAACTGTCATGTAACTAATACTAACTAATAACAACCACTACAACTAATTATTGATATTTGAATTATTTCCAACACACCCCCTTAATTCAAATATTTCACGTACACTATTTTTATTATTACACTAAACTTGCATTCAATAATGCACACTTTTTATTATCACTAACACACACATTTGTCCACCAGGATCCCATGTCAATCTTTTGTAGAATTGGGCTTCACTCATTAGGTCAACAAGAGCAAATAAAATTGACCCAATATGACCATTTTCCCCATCATCTTTCAGCTTAGGACCCAATTCAATTTCTTCACTAATTTGGGCTTCACCCATTGAGACAAACACAAGGCCCAATTTCTGAAATTGAGCTCCCAAGGTAGAAATAAATTTCTGCTGCTCCTCCTCCACAACTTGGGCTTGGCCCATTAGGTCACAAAGTTGACCAAAATTTCGAAATTCCATCCATGCCCCTGCCATCATCTTCTTCTCCACAATAGTACACAACAGCTGCCTCACCTTGACATTGCACCACTGCAGCTCATCGGAAAACGCTCGATGAACCACCGCATGACAGGCTCGGTCTGACGGTTTGGTGACCGGCATCTCCTCTTCCACCATAGCAACTTGTTGTCTCCTGTCATCTTCATCTCTCACGACTTTGCACAAAAATTTCTCCCTCGTCCATAGTAGCTCAACTAGCGAGTCTGGTGGTGGCTGATGCGGTGCTTCCGGCGACGACCGTTCCAGTAGCTGCGGTGGCGGTGGCCTAATCGTTTCCCTCTTCACTGCACTTACCCACAAAATCACATTGGCTTCTCCGTGCGATGCCACCCCCTCTGCTCTTGTCGCCGCCGTGTGAGGAACCAGGTCCTTCGGTTCCGGTGATATCTTGGTCAGAAATAGCCCGTCAGCTTTCCAATTGACTTTCGCATCCAACGGGAAAAACTCCTATGAACCTCAGCATGTTTGACTCAATCCGGTGGTTCCGACTGCACTATGACCGGACCTGATTCAATCCTCTCCGGCTGAACCTCCACTGGCAACACGGCTCTGGCTGCTCGCCGTTCCCGCAGTGACGGCAGTGATGGTGATTCTTGCGGCGGTGTCGTCACTTCCGAATCGACATTGACCCCGCATTGTACTTCGACCTCTGTTCGTCGTTCATCTTCGCCCTTCTCACTTGCTCTAGCAATCTTGACATTTGTCTCCAGCTCCGGCACCACCGTCTCGACCGCCGTCTCCGACGACTGCGATTTCTCACACCCTGTTCTCTTTGGTGTGCCACCTTCTTCCTTAGCCCCAAGAAGCACCTCCGATTCCAGAGTGTACCACTGGGGAGAAAGAGAAGTTTCAACACTCAGCTCTTCTCGATCTCTATCTCCTTCTTCTTGAACGCTTCTCTCTGTTTCCACCAACTCAGCATCACTTGCATTGTTGTGCACCAAATGCCCAATTTCTTGGATTTGCTGGCTTGCTGCCATCGCTGTTCTTGCCTTCTTGTTCTCACTCTTTCTTTCATCTTCTTCAAAGACATTGTTCAAAATATCCCAGGCCTCCTTTGTTGATGTAGCTGCTGCAATTTTCTCGAAGTTTACATCATCTACACACTGATAAAGAATTGAGAGAGCCAAGTAATCTTTCTTCTTGTATTCTTTGTAGAAGGCACTATCCTCCTCTTCTTGGATCCCATCATCCACTAGCTTTAGCACTTCCTGAAACTCAAAGATTGATCTCATTTTCACAACCCAGTGCTCAAGGTTCTTGCCATCAAGAACCGGTAATGGGATTGAAAAATCCCCACCCATAATCTCTCCAATTTGCACAGCGATGGACCCATAATCACAAGTCCCTAATCTTGTAGCTCTAGATACCATTTGTTGGAACAAGAATTATTCAATATCACAATTACTCACACTGAACACATATATTCACAGTGAGAAGAATTAGAGAAGATGATAATATCACAGTGCACACTTTATTCATCAATTCATAGGGTATTTATAGAAGAACATGACATAGCTCCACAAGGATCACATAGTTAGTTATTCTAACTAACTCACTTATCAACACTAACTGTCATGTAACTAACACTAACTAATAACAACCACTGCAACTAATTATTGATATTTGAATTTTTCCAACATGAATAGATGCCGCAAGAGTTGCAGATTGAGGTGGCTGAACTATCTAAGACCAAATATCAAGCAGAGAGACTTCAATGAAGTTGAAATTGACATGATGACAAGATTGCATAAGCTCTTGGGTAATAGGTGTGTTATAACTTCCGAATTATATGCTATATTAGTGAACTAATATGTTTTAAGAAGCGTGTGTGTCTATATATATATACTTATTAAATTGTAAGCTGCAATATAAAGTTCAAATCTACCAACAAGGTCAACACAGTTGGTACTTGATAGATAGTTAGGTTCCTTAAGTATGATCAGACTAGTCCTGTTGCGTGTATGTAAAACTTTTTGAGAGAGGTAAAACCCACTTCGATGACCTCTACGCCTCGAAAGGAAATAATCTCTAGCTATCGGCTATCGGCGGGAGGATACCCTTGATGCACCGAAAAAAAAGTTTATATTATCTTCATATTATATTAGAGTAAACTTTAGTAGCCTTTCATTGAACAAAAAATTTCTTGGTACGTAGGTGGTCCTTGATTGCAGGAAGACTTCCAAGAAGAACTTTAAACGATGTGAAAAACTACTGGAACACCTACATGCGCAAGAAGGTATTACACTCTCATAAGAATAATCACAAGGACACAAAGCAACAAGAGACCAAAACTGTAAAACCCCATGAGGTGACAAGGCCTCAACCTCGAACTTTCTCAAAAACATCGATCCCCTTGATTACAAGGGAAATTCATTTCCTCTAATCATAGTACTATCAAAGTTGGTAATAATATAACTCAAGCATGTGTAACTTCGTCAGTGTTGACCATGAACTAGTGGGAAACATTGCTAGACGACAAAGGAGACAATGGAGAAAACAACACATGCTCTTTAGGTGGGGATGATGGAGTGATTATGATGGACCATTGGGATGAAGTCCTTACATCAACGACAACAAAAGCTTGTGACTTTCTTACTGAAGGTCAAACTTGGGGTGATTTTGTTCTTGATGTCGATCTCACTACAAAAAAAAGGTTGTTTAGCGACCGAAAATAGTGACCGAATTTTTTGGTTGCTTTTGACGACCGAAATGGCGACCGATTATAGGATCTACATGAAAGACTGATTAGAGTTAATACTGCGACCGAAATAGAGACCGAAATAGAGCGTAGCAGGGTTATCTGTCGCTATTTCAGTCGCTAAATAAAGGAAATTAAAAGTCAGATATTTTATGCCTTTTTAGCGACCGAAATGGCAACCGAATTAAATGCAGCGGTTAAATTTTATTTCCATTTGCGACCGATATCAATTCGGTCGCTAAACGCCGCGTAAAAAAATTAAAACAGCGCGTGTTAGCGACCGATTTAAAAAATCTGTCGCTAAATTTATGAATTTAAATTTTGAAATGGCACTCTTGCGACCGAATTAGCGACCGAAATATTCGGTCGCTAAAAATTAAAATCCCTAAAAATGCAGAAACCCCTTTCTTCTTCCATTTCGCGATCTCTCTTCCTCTCTCTCACTCGATCTCTCTTTCTCTCCTATGGCCACCACGGTTTCGCGACTGCCACCCCTCCTCCGACCACCACCATCACGGTAAGCTCTCCTCTCTCTCTCTCTATTCATCTCTCTCTCTCTATCTATCTGTTTCTAAATTTTTCTCTCTCTCAGTTCCCTCCTTCTCCGCACGGCTACCACCGGCGCCGGTACCATTAGAGCAGCGCCGCCGTCCTCCTCCTTCTCTGGTATGTTTTCGTCTCTCCTCGCCTCTATATCTCTCTCTCTATTTCTCTGGTTTGTGCATTTACTATGTTATTACAACATGTACAATATGCTCTGTATTTACTTAATCCATTCTCTCTGAAACTTGATTAGATCCCCATTTACTTAGTTCGCATTCGTGGTTTCATGTAACTCGGTCATATCTTTATCTATGCATTAGTTCAAGTATATAGTTTTCTGTAAATGCTTGTTTTTTTGGTCGGTAGCTCAATTCTGAGCTTTCTGTATAAATAATACAGCATTGATTTGGGGGGAAGATGGTGATGGATTTGATTGATGAAAGAGAGAATGAGAAAGATGGGTTAACCGAGGAGGAAGATGACGGTGTTGAACTTCAACCACCTAGTCCTCCCATGTATCTTGTAGTAGCAACATGACTCGGGGTTAATGGAACTGGTTTTGATGATGTGTTTGGATCTCATGACTTGACCAGTTTTGATATATATATTTGATCCTGTAACATCCCGATTTTTCGCTGCTTCTAATATCGGAACATCCTGTAACTTGAACTTCATTGCTTTATTCTTACTACTGAGAAGAGCTACTTGTGTATTTCATGTGAGTTGTGAGTTGTGATGATCATTTGTTTTCATGTGTCATTATTTAATCACTCCTATTAGGATTAGGAGGCTATCATTGAGAAAGCACGAGAAATCTGTTTTTGTAACTTTTTTTTGAATGCATTGAAATATCAAAAGTGAAGACTGTGAGATTAGAATTGATGTTTACTTGAGCCACAGAATGCCATTGCTGCCTGTGAGACTGCGAAACATAAACATGTTTTGGTTTTTTGTTGATTGTTGACATGTTGTATAATTTAAACTTTAAAGCCTCAAAGCACCCACCTGCATTGTAATTTCTGGTCTGTTTATCTTTCCATATCTTGCCTGAATTTATGTCTTTGAAGGTTGTTCATTGTTTTGTTATATTGCCTCAGGGAATATCTCACAATAGTATGATCTATAGCCTCTGTGATGCAGCTGTTTACTTGCTGTGAATAATGAAGGATTAAGTATAGGGTTAGATAAAATGAAGGGCTAGGCATAGTTTGCCAGGAACATGCATGACGTGTCGTCATCATTTAAACATTATTCACATTAGAAAGCAGCTCTGTACACAATATTATGAAAGCAACTCTGGTTTTCTACTCATTTGTTTCACTAGGAAATGGAGCTTTCCAAAAATAGTTGTTGATGACCATCCTTACTAGGTTATCTAGGCACTTTCGGTAGGAAAAGTCCTCTCTGTGACCATCCTTCAAAACGACGTAAAAGCATCTGCTTTCCTGAAAACTACTATGTTTTCTAATCTGTAAAGTTGCATGTGAAGTTGTATTTCTTTGTTCTATTTTAACATGATAGTATGCTACATGGATCTTTCCATCTTTTCTTATTATCACTTGATGAAGTTTAGACATATGACTTGTTTTCCTTATCGTTTTATCAGAAAATGGATCGGACTAAATGTTTTGAGACAGTCATCCATATAGACCAGGTACAGTATCTCATCAACTTAAGAATAATGATCGGATTCACGTAATGATGGTTAAGGCATAAACTAATCATTTACTAAATTGTTCTTGTGTATTTGCAGGATTTGATTTCAATCCCGCGATCATTCTACCGTCGGTGGGGACAACAAATACCGCGTGTTGTGGCTATTGAAGACAAAAGCGGAAATTTGTTCAATGGGAATATATTAATCCATGAGGATCGCCCATATTTTGCAACAGATACAAATGGTATCAGGTAGTTGTATTTGTTGTCCACTGGTGCATTGACAAAGTTTAAGTACCTTGGGGGTTCTCGCTTCTACATGTTCATCCCTTTGGAAGATTGATGAGTTTTGATATTTTGATTAGTACTTATTGACTGTGGTGTATTTTTATGTTTTGATCCTTAATTAGTACATTATTAAACTTTTTTTTATAAACAATTATTAAACTTGCGTTAATTAATGTATATGTTTTCTTGATCATATTGACTGTGGTGTTTTGGATCGTTAGTACATCATATTTATGTTTTCTATTTATTCAAAACAAAATATTGGTGTATTTTGTTTATATCAGAAATTAAAAATCAATGGGGTAATAGTTGAAAAACAAAATTTGGTCAGTAGGATTAAGTTACAGGAAAATTTAAAAAAAAATTCAAAATTTACAACCGAATATCGGTCACCAAATTAGGTGAGCTGAGCATACGACCAACTATACGGCGAACGAAATATATAATTTTGTGACCAAAATATCGGTCGCAAATTTGCGACCTAAATACAAGTTCGGTCGCTAAACATTTAGCCACCAGGGTTTCTTCTACCCCCTTAATTCGGTCGCTAAACTATATAGCAACTGAATTATCATGTTTAGCGACCGAAATCTTCGGTCGCTAAATAGGGTTTTTTTTGTAGTGTCTGTGGGATATTGAACTGTTAGACCAATAAGATTTATATATATATACTTTATTTTTAATTATGTTTATATTGTAATATAAATACATGTAAGTTTTTCTTTTCTTTTTGATTTCATATGTAAGTTATTTTTATTGGTAAAATAGTTTGGTTCGTCATATAAATATATTTTTTTTCATATTAGCCTTATAAGTTTTATTTATTTTCAGTAAGTCATATATGTTATGTTTCATCCGCACGTTACTAATTTTCATCAATTCATATATGACAACGTTAGTGTTGGTTGTGGCTTCTTAATACTCAAGAAGGGGGTTGAATTGAGTATGGGTAGTTTGGAAAACTTTTTCCCCTTTCTGTAAAAATTGAAACTTTTCTTTATCTTTGAAAAGATTTTTGTCAACCAACAAACTACAAGTGTTTTTGCAAGAGTGATTAACACAATGATTAAACTAAACAAGAAAGAATAACAAAGAGATTGATTTCAGATATGAATAAACATATTATCTCATTCAGGTTTCCTGAACAATTGCTTCAACATACATTCATCAATAAAGAAAATAAAGAGTCAAGGGATAGAGATAAAAATGCAAACCAAGATTTTATCATGGTTCAGCTACCTCCTTTGGTAACCTACATCTAGTCCCCACTTCACAGTGAGTTTCGTCCATTAAATCAAAATCAATTACAAGATTCTTTAAAAGCCTCAACTCCCAAGTTCCTTCTACCAATTGATAGCTTTTCACACAAAGCAATCTTGCAATTCCCAATAGACCCTTCAACTCTTGTCAATCCACCAAGAGTCCCTTATACTCTTGATCTAAACAGTGAGAGAACCTTGTCTTTTATCTTTCTTTTGTAGTAAGAAAAGATGTGATTCAGATTCTAAGAAATCAGATATTACAAATTGAAGTTCTAACAGAAAAACTCAAGTATTCTCAATGAAAAGCTATCTCAAAGAAATTCGTGTTTAATCTCAGTATAGAGTGAATTGTTATTCAGAAAGTGTTTACCCATGCCTTTATATAGTTATATTCCAAAATAGATTAGTTGGGCATGCTTTACAAGTCAGTTAAGATCAAAACAAACTTTCCCGAAAATTTCAGTTATCAGTCAATCGATTGTGTAATCGATGTATTAAACAAAGTTTCTATTTTTATAACTAAGTACATCGATTACCAAATCGACTGTGTTCTTGGAAATTCTTGATTTAGAACAATACATAGATGTGTACATCAATTGTGTTCTTGAAGAACATAAGCATTATCAGCCCAGAAGTCTTTACATCGATTGATCAATTGATTGTATGATCATTGTCAAAAGTCCAAGATTCTTTTTAGGCTTATACATCGATGTATCAATCGATTGTTTCATCATTTCAAAAAGACTTTACTTATGTTCTGTATATGCATCGATGTATCAATTAATTGTATGCGTGTTTCAAAAAGTCTTGGCTTATGTTTGATATTATACATCGATGTATCAATCGATTTACAAAAGCTGATTTGCATACTGATCAATTAAGTCCAGAATCAATCAATGTATACATTGATGTATAACATTTATACATAGATGTACAGATAGGTTTTCATCAAAAGTTAGTTAATTAACTGAAAGTACATCAATATACACATAGACGTACAGAACTTTCAATTAATCCTATTTCATTTTAAGTTCATTTTAATTTGTGAAAACAATTTTGATTGTTTTTGAGAGCTTTAATCAAAGAGAAAAACTTAAAGTTTTCCTTTACTTGATAATCCTAATGATCCTTGCTTGAGATTCTTTGAGATTCATCTTTATGGTTCTTCATCTTCGAGCCTTCCTTCATGATCCTTGCTTTCCTCCTTTGTTCATTTGCATCCACTTCCTTGCACCATTGATATCTTATAAAAACACTTAAGCTTGGCAAGTAGTCAGTGAATCAAAATGATAATCAACTAAGTTTGGTCATTAATCAAAACACAATAAGGTCATTTATCCATAGTCACTTTTAGGACTAAGGCAAAATATGATGATTCGTCTCATATGCTTTTGTTTCTTTTTCATACTGGTTCTATAATTTATTTTTTTCAAATAGGTCATATATGTTATGTTTCGTTGACATTGTTGAGACCTCATAAGTCTGAAACATATTCAATGTGTAAATTCTCTAAGTTTTGATGATTCCAAATAGATTAAGTATGGTAATATTGAACCTTATGAAATTATTAATAAGTCTGCTGAGTGTGCAGAAAAATAGACTTAAGGTCATTGGTCTAAAATATGACCCGTCTACATTTTTAGTACAGCGCAATTTTTTGACTCGTCTAAAAACTCACCCGTCTAAAAACACAGTCAACTCAGTCAAAGACCAAGTCAACTCTCAATCAAGGTTCTGAGCTAGTTGATGATGTGGCAAGAATCATAAGTCTGACGAACCCTCAGTGGATCGCCCGTATAAAAATGACTTGATCACTCATCTAAGTTTTGGCTCATATCACCCGTCTAATTTTGGACCGCACAAGCACCCGTATAAATTTCAAACATTGCTACACTTGGTAAAGTGTCAGACTGTCAGAATGAAGTCCAAGTCAACTTTATTTGAATAAGAGGCCTTCCTTAATGATCTCGAAGACATCTGGACAATAGCACAAAGGATAAAGAATAAAGAACGTTTGTTTCAAGGTTTTAAGGAATAAACACGTAACCTCTGTACCACAGCAGTAACTTTTTAGCTGTTTTAGTACAAAGTAAAAGTGCTTTCCACAAAGTGAATTGAGTGTTGCACTAAAAGAGGAAAGATCTCTGCTGCAAGTACAAGAAGCCGGCTGCTGGAACTCTGAAACAACAGTTGCTTAGAACAAAGTGTACTCTTGGACTGCCTTGTCAAAACTCTACGTCCCTAAAACATTTAATGCTTTCACAGAACGACTCTTTGGCATTAATGGCGTTCAAGCTGCTCAAAGCAAAAGAACACACATTCTGAAGTTGTGCCTAACAGTTCGAATTGAAAGAGGTCTTTATATAGACCGAACCATGAAGATGAAGACAAGAAGTAAGAATAACATTAAGAGCTCTGTGCAAATACTCAAGAAGCATTTACTCTCTTTGTAACATCCCTAGCTGCTTTATGGATTGACGACTGTCTCCACAAACCTTACGGGTCTTTTCAACATGCTTTGTCCTCACTCACACGCTTCCTGGGAAAACTTCTCAAGAGGTCACCCATCCTAGAATTGCTCCAAGTCAAGCACGCTTAACTATGGAGTTCTTAAGTGATGGGCTCCCAAAAAGAAGATGCATCTTGTTAGTATAGGTAGTACCAATTAATTCATATAAGCCTTCCTCAACTGTATAGTCACATACCTACACAGTCTCAGGATCCCTCTCATTCGGGTGTGTAATCGGTTCATTCAAGTGTCCCTCTTCCTAGAAGCCTGCCAGGATCCGTTCCTTATCCGTGCCTTCTTGCACCAGCAATCACTCCCCGACCCCCGTCCTCGTCGGCACCCGGGTGTTACATGCCCACCAGCTTCCACTTGGTTCGTCCCCGAACCACACCGTACTGGGAGAGGTGTCGCTCTGATACCATTTGTAACATCCCTGACTGCTTTATGGATTGACGACTGTCCTCACAAACCAACATGGGTCTTTTCAACATGCTTTGTCCTCACTCACACGCTTCCGGGGGAAATTTCCTAGGAGGTCACCCATCCCGGAATTGCTCCAAGTCAAGCACGCTTAACTATGGAGTTCTTAAGTGATGGGATCCCGAAAAGAATATGCATCTTGTTAGTATAGGTAGTACCAATCAATTCATATAAGCCTTCCTCAACTGTATAGTCCCATACCTACACAGTCTCGGGATCCCTCTCATTCGGGTGTGTAACCGGGTCATTCATGTGTCCGTCCGCCTAGAAGCCTGTCAGAGCCACTCCTTATCCGTGCCTTCTTGCACCGACGATCACTCCCCGGCCCCCGCCCTCGTCGACACCCGGGTGATACACTCTTCATTTACTTCTTTATTCCTTCATTGAATAGATCTTCAAGCATTTGATATTAATTCAAAGTCTTTCATATTTCATATTTATTTCACTCTAGGTGTTATCTGAAAGATTTTCAAGTTGTATTAATTACACAAAACCTTTACTTCTTACTGTGTTGATCCTGAAAAGGCTAGGTGAGAAAAGAATACTTGTTTGAGTGTTGATCCTGGAGAGGCTGGGTGTGTAAAGAATACCTGTACTGTAATCTGATCAGTTATAGTGGAAACTTGGTGCTTGCCAAGAACTGGACATAGCCTTGTGGATTTTGGGGTGAACTAGTATAAAACTCTTGAGTGATATTCCTCTTCCCTTATCACTTTATTTTGATTAAGAGTTATTTGTTTAATTTTTTAACTTGGGGAGTTAATATTGTGAATATCAAACTCTGTTTTAACCTTCTTTGTGTGCACGTGTATTGTCTCAAAATTAGACGAGTCACCCATCTAATTTTTTGTAGCTTTATTTTTGCTTGTTGTGCCTGCGAAAATAATTTTCAAAGTTTCCTAAAAAATTGATAAACACAATTCAACCCCCCTTATTGTGTTAACTTTGGTTATTTCAATTGGTATTAGAGCTCAGCCTCTGGGTTGAGTACTTAACAGTGTAGAGGAAAAGATCTTGGAAATGGAAGAAGAAACCAGCACAAGCAAGAATCATGCAGGAGAAGGATCCTCAATGTTGAGACCTCCATACTTCATTGGAGAGGACTAAATCTATTGGAAAGAGAAGATGAAGTGGTTTTTACAATCCACAAACTCTTATCTCTGGGATATCATTGAAGAAGGTCCTTTTTTTCCTAAAGATGACAAATGAGAAGAATTTCCTAAAGCTAGCATGACCTCTGATCAAAGAACAGAATGAGAGTTAAATGCCAAAGCTAGATATGCAATCATGTGTTCTTTGAGCAAAGAAGAGTTTGAAAAAGTCTATGCTTGTAAATCTGCAAAAGAAATGTGGGATTCACTAGTTGTTGTTCATGAAGGAACCATCAAAGTAAAGGAAACAAAAGTCAGTATTTTGGTCAGGAAATATGAACTGTTAAAAATGGAAGAAGGAGAAACTATTGGGCAAATGTATGGGAGATTTTAAACTATAACCAATGGGTTGAAATATCTGGGAAAAGTTTGCAAGACTGAGAAACATATTCAAAAGATTCTCAGAAGTCTTCCAAAACAATGGAGACATCTTGTAACTGCTGTGTCTCATGCCAAAGATCCATCAACAATGAAGCTAGATGAGCTTATTGGCACTCTTCAGATCCATGAACAGGAGCTGATTGAAGAAAATAATGGAAAGAAAGGCAAATCCGTTGCTCTCAAGGCTGACAAGAAATCATCTAAGGGATTTGCATCAAAAGCTCTCAAAGTTGACGAATCTTCAGATGAATCTGAGGAATCAAATGAGGATGACTCTGATGATGAACTTTCTCTTCTTACCAGAAAAATGAAAAATATCTGGAAGAAAAGAAACTTCAGAAAGGACAAACCTTTCAGGCACTTCAACAAAAGAAAATACAACAAATATGGTGGATCAAATAACAGAAATGTCATTGTGTGTTATGAATGCAAAAAGTCTGTCATATCAAGGCAGAATGTCCTCAACTAAAGAAGCAACCTCCCAAAAAGTTCTTCAACAAAAAGAAGAAGGGAATGATGGCTACTTGGGAAGAATTGGATGAAAGCTCCACTGAAAGTGAATGAAGGAAGCTTGTAGTCAATCTCTGTCTTATGGCAGATACTGATTCAGAATCAGAAATTGAGGTAGAATATGAAATTACGAAATTGAGTGATGCTTATGATAAGCTATTGGAGGAATCCAACTGTATATCTAAAGCTTTCAAATCCCTTAAGAGACAGTATGTTAAACTCTCAAATGAGTATACACAGAAATCTCAAGAGTGTGAGAAGTTAGCTGAAGAAAACAGTCAGCTTAAGATTGAAAAGTCTAAAGCTAAGATCTCAGTTGAAACTCTACCCTCTAAAGAAGTGATTAAACTTCAACATAAAGTAGAAGAGCTCACCTCAAATATTGCCAGGTTTGTTAATGGTAGAGAGAATCTAACTAAACTTATGGGAAGTCAAAGACACCCCCTTAACAAAAAAGGTATAGGTTATTCCAATCAAGAACATCATAAAGGATCAACAAAGTTCTCAAAAATAACTGCCAAATCTATATCAGTTAGTTCAAATAAACCTATATGTACCTACTGTGGAAAAGCTGGACATATCACGTCCAAGTGTATCCACAAAAAGATAAGGAAGTCTTCACAGACTTCTTATACTAATAGAAAAGGACCCCAAGAAAATATGGGTACCTAAGTCTATGATCATTCCTGTTGCAGACATGCTTAACAGAACAAAGCAAACACCTATCATGGTACTTGGACAGTGGATGCTCGCAACATATGACAGGAGAAAGGTCTAATTCCTAGACCTCCAACCTAAGAAAGGCTGACATGTAACCTTTGGTGGTAACCAAAAAGGAAAAGTTGTTGGTGTAGGTAAAATTGGTGGTAGACCTCCTTTGCCTATTATCTGTGATGCTTTATATGTGAAAGGGTTAAAACATAATTTGCTTAGCATAAGTCAATTGTGTGATTGTGGATTTTCTTTATCTTTTTCTAAGGATGCATGCATAGTCAATGGCAAAAGTGGAAAGACCCTTTTCTGCTAAAAGGCAACACAATATGTATAAGATCGACCTGTCTGAATTTTCAGCTTAAAGTGTAACATGCTTTATGTCTAAAGAGGATGAAAAGTGGATATGGCATAAGAAACTAGGACATGTTAGTATAAAATAAATTTCTAAATTGAATAAACATAACCTTGTGAGAGGATTGCCTAATATTTCTTTTAAGAAAAATGTTTTGTGTGATGCGTGTCAAAGAGGTAAGAAAGTAAAATCAAGTTTCAAATCTAAGAAAGAAGTCACCTCCTCTAGACCTTTGCAACTGTTACACATGGATCTGTTTGGACCAGTCAGTGTCGCTAACCTAGGTGGAAAGAAATATGGTTTTGTCATAGTTGATGACTATTCTAGATTCACATGGGTACTCTTCTTAACCCACAAGGATGAGTTTTATAAGGTCTTTACAGTATTCAGTAAAAGAGTACATAATGAGCAAGGTTTTTGTATCTCATCTATCAGAAGCGACCATGGGGGTGAATTTGAAAATGAGCAGTTTAAACTGTTATGTGAGGAAAATGGTATTTCTCACAATTTCTCTGCACCTAAAACTCCACAGCAAAATGGAGTGGTTGAGAGAAAGAACGGATCTCTTCAAGAGATGGGTAGAACAATGTTCAATGAAAATAATCTCCCTAATTACTTCTGGATAGAAGCCATTAACACTGCTTGTTATGTGCAAAAGATAATTCTGGTTAGACCTATTCTAAATAAGACTCCTTATGAATTGTGGAAAGGTAGAAAACCCAACATATCATATTTTCATGCATTTGGATATGAATGTTATATTCTAAATACAAAAGATTATCTTGGTAAATTTGACTCTAAAGTAGATAAAGTCATATTTAATGTTTATTCTGAATTGTCTAAAGCTTTTAGAATCTTTAATTCGAGAACCTCTGTTGCAGATGAATCAATTCATGTAAAGTTTAATGATGATTTAAAAACTGATAAAGAACTATTATATTTAGAAGATGATGTTGCAGGTATTGATCTAAATCCATCAGAGGAAAAGTCTTCAGACAAATCAAAAGTAGATGTATCTGAAAATTAGACAAGTGCTGATACGTCTGAAAAACAGAATGAGAAAATGGACTGGAAATTCAAGACTTATCATCTAGAAGACCTCATCAATGGAAGTCCATCACAAGGAGTTAGAACCAGATCTGCTTTCAATGAAAACAATAACATGGCCTTCATATCGGA
This sequence comes from Sophora flavescens, assembly GCA_030762895.1. NCBI lineage: Eukaryota > Viridiplantae > Streptophyta > Magnoliopsida > Fabales > Fabaceae > Sophora > Sophora flavescens. The sequence goes on from CM061065.1 coordinate 58,425,469, forward strand.
TTTGGAACCCAAAAGGATTAAAGAAACCTTACAAGATGAAAGCTGGATTCTAACCATGCAAGAAGAATTGAATCAGTTCAAGAGAAATGATGTGTGGAATCTAGTTTCTAAGCCCAAAGATAAATCTATTATTGGAACAATATGGGTATTTAGAAACAAACTGGATGAATATGGAAAAGTGGTAAGGAACAAGGCAAGACTAGTTGCTCAAGGGTATAATCAACAGGAAGGTATTGATTTCACTGAAACCTTTGCACCTGTAGCTAGATTAGAAGTAATTAGAATTCTCATGTCTTATGCTGCATAACATGATATAACTCTCTATCAAATGGATGTTAAAAGTGCATTTCTAAATGGGATAATTGGGGAGGAAGTTTATGTTAAGCAACCTCCTGGATTTGAGAATTCTGAAAATCCTCACCAAGTCTATAAGCTTAAGAAAGCTTTATATGGACTCAAACAAGCTCCTAGAGCTTGGTATGATAGGTTAAGCACATATATAATGGAAAATAATTTCATTAAAGGAAAATTAGACACTACACTTTTCAAGAAATGCTCAAAGAAAGATTTCATGGTAGTACAGATTTATGTTGATGATATTATATTTGGTGCTACTAATGAAAAGTTCTGCAAAGAGTTCTCTGAGTTGATGCATAATGCGTTTGAGATGAGCATGATGGGAGAATTGAAGTTCTTCCTTGGTCTACAAATAAAACAGACATGTGATGGGATCTATATCCATCAGCAAAAATACACCAAGGAGCTTCTGAAAAAGAATAAGATGGAAAATTCAAAGCCTATGAGTACTCCTATGCATCCATCAATAATTATAAACATGGATGGGGAAGGTAAAAAGGTAGATCACACTGTCTACCGAGGTATGATTGGATCTCATCTATACTTAACGGCTAGCAGACCTGATATTCAATTCAGTGTTTGTCTATGTGCTAGATTTCAATCAAATCCTAAAGAATCTCATCATAAGGCTGCTAAAAGAATTTTCATATATTTAATTGGAACCACTAACCTTGGTCTATTATATAAGAAATCTGAAGATTTCAGGTTAGTTGGATTCTGTGATGCTGACTTTGCTGGAGATAGAATTGATAGAAAAATTACCAGTGGAGGAGGCCACTTCATTAGAGCAAACATGACCTCCAGGTCAAGCAAAAGGCAAAGCACCATTGCTCTCTCAACTGCTGAAGCTAAGTATATATCTGCAGCAAGTTGTTGTTCACAACTGCTTTGGGTAAAATATCAACTTGAGGATTATTCAATGTTTGAGCATAATATACATGTTAGGTGTGATAATACTAGTGCTATCAACTTGTCTAAAAATCCCATACAGCATTCTAGAGCAAAGCATATAGAAATAAAGCATCATTTTATTAGAGATTATGTGGAAAAAGGAGTTTTTGAAATTAAGTTTGTAAACACTAAGTATCAGTGGGTAAACCTCTTTACTAAACCTTTAAGTGAAGATAGATTTGTTTTTATTAGAAGGAGTCTTACTATGCACAATGTGTGTGAATGAGTGTATGTTGATATGTCAGAAAATTTACTTGTCTAAAATTCTATGCCTGACTCGTCTATTTTCTTTAGACTTCACTCATCTTCTTTAGCCAAGCATCTGATGACGTGGCTAAAAGCATTATGTGCTAACCTTGACTGACACACGTGTACATTGCAAAATTCCCCTCTTTTTTCTTAAAAACGTTCCATTTTTTTACAACTGTCTTTGCAAAAGTTATTTCTGTTTATGTCAATAATCTCTCTCCTTGTTCCCAAAGTAAAAAGCACACAAGCGTTTTAACAAAAGTAACCCGTGTCGTTTCAAAACTTCCCCACTCACAATCATTGCTCTCACAATCTCTGCTATCAAGCTCTTTGATTCTCTTTGCTCTCAACCTCTCAGAGCCTTTCATCTCTAAACCCTGAATCTTCTTTTCTAAATCAATGGCACCCAAAAGTCTTCTGGAAACCCTGGCTAGAAGACCAACATCTCTGTATCTGAACTGAGGAAGATGAACCCAGGAAGGGTCCCTAACTTTGATGAACTAAGAAGGGTTTAGGCATTCAACCTGAACTTGACACATAGAGCTTGTCTACTTGATTTTTAATTTTCCGTTTATCTAATTCAGCCAAGTATTCCTGTCTGCTGACGTGGCAAGTTAAAACGAGTCTAATTGATTTTAAACTTAAAATTCGTCTAGTAAACATTTAGTGCCTCGTCTACTTAAAGAAACCAGTCTACTCAATTAAATAAATAAATGACTTTACCAAACTATTGAGTAGCCCGTCTACACTGGTGGACGTGTATTTCTCTTTATGAGTCCAAGCAAATACATATGAAAACTTATTCTAAGTTTCCATGTCTTATAATTTTAAGTGTTCCTGCATAACTAAATAAACTTGTTAGATATCAACTAACACTTTGCAAAGTAAATTTATTCCTTTTGTTAACATCAAAACACAGATTATTTAATCCAAAAACCACTTTGGTTCAAACAATCTCCCCCTTTTTGATGATGACAAAAACTAATTAAATTTGAGTAGAAAAGTCTATGAGAGCTTACAAAGCTCCCCCTAAGACAAAGCATAAAAACATTTTTTAATAGGTCAGGATTGTATCAGAGCAATTACTTATCATATCAAACAGAGTGAAAAACATGTAGACTTAGAATATATCAGAATAATTCATAGTAAACAATTATCGGAGCAATCAAATAAGCAGACATAGAATATTTGAAGCATAAGCAGAGACATACATGTGCAGACAGACATATGCTTTTCAAAAACTGATTTTTCTTATTAATTTAATTCTCTTCCTTTCTCCCCCTTTTTTGTCATCAGACAAAAAGGTAAAGGAGTTGGAACATCATTATCAGTAAAAAGAAAAGAATAAGATAAGAGGAGGGTGGAGGTGGAGGATGAGGGTTTTGGTTTGGGTTTGGGTTTGGTGAAGGAGAAGGAATCTGTGTAGGCAAATTCTGGCATTGCTGAAAACTGAGCATGATGCTCATCATTTGATTCATCATCTGATTTGTGGGGACCAGAGCTTCAGCAACTTGTTCTCCGACTTGCTCCCTCACTTCTGCTTTTACTCTTTCCTCAATGATCTTACCTATCATCTCTTCAAAGTTTGGAGGCAGAGAGAGTGATGGTCTAGAGCTTTCACCACTATCTTAGCATGACTAGGCATGGTGTCCAATGCTCTTGAATGTTCAGGTTGAACTTATGGGTGAATTATTGTGAGAGCCAGAGGTTGAGAAGAGTGCTTATCTGAAGTGCTTGGTCTGAGATTAGACTCAGCAACTTCCTCATGTTCATTTATCAACTTGACTACTTCATGCTCTACAACAGGTTCCTCAATAGTGATTTCTTCTTCTGTGTGTTCTGATGGAGGTGATGGAGGTGGTGAAGTAGCAGGTTCTAGTACTGGGTCCTAAAACCACTTAATTTCATCTTCATTTTCCAGATGAGGACTAATGACAGGTAGTCCAAAAATATTGTTGATTATGATAAACTTGCAGTCTAAAATACCACATTTTCCTCTGACAGTTGGAATGACTTTCTTTTCTTCTTGAGACAATCCAGAGGAGGAGGCTTTTCTTGTGCAGTGAATAACATGTGATTTCCATAAGTCACTTGCATGTACCTTTTCAGAGATGTCTTCAATGGAAATAGATTGCCAATGTTCCAGAAGGGTATAGTCAAAGGGTTTTGAATTGTGATCCAGCATAATTGACTTATCTGCTGGCATCTTGCCTTTGAAAATTCTTATCTTCTTGTCTCTGTCTTTGTTGAAATCAAGTATTCGTAGTCTTGGTGCAATTCTGTATGGCTTGATCGCTATATTAGTTGCCGATGAATGTCTTAGCTAAGTTGGAGGGACAAAGTTTGCATCTCTGTCAATTTTAAAATGGCTAAACTCCCACTTCAGCATCCCATACATCAATGTATCAACAAAATATGCAGCTCTGCCATACACACTGGGGTGCTTAAATGTTTCCCAGCCAATGTTTCTGTCCATGATGAAGGGGACATGCTTGAATGATCTGGATCTTTTGCATGTGACATCAGATAGATCCTTCTTAGCAGGGTCAGTATGCCAGTTTCAAATGATGTGCCTCTGAACTCCCTCAGTGAATGGTTTGAAGGGTGGAAGTTTAATGAGGTTAGGGTAAATCTTTCTAGGAGGGAATTTCTTTTGTGGTAGATGGGTTAGAAGGGGTCCAAAGGAATTGAATAGTTCAGATGGAAATGGTCCAGCAGGTGTGTGTGGTTCAAGGTTAACCCAATATGAGTAGATGTTTTCAGGTTCATACTCATATTCTGGTAAAGGGTACCATTTGGTTAGAATAGGTTCAGGTTCCGTTTGGTGGATGTGGAAAAGAATCTTCCAGTCCCCATTGGCTTTTGCCTAATTCTCAGCTTCTCCCTCATATAATACTGATGGATTAGTATAGGGAAAGTTGATTTTCATGGTTTTTGGAAAGGGGGCACCAGGGCAAACTCCATCATCAGGCTGGTTGAACCAAGGGTCATCAGCAAGGATAATAGGTTAGAAAGTTGATTTAGGAGGTAGAGTTATTTGTGGTTGGTCTGAAAGGTTTGTTTGTGGTGAGAGGGGTGTGGGAATGTATACATCAGTCATATCATTATTAAGAGATGTACCAGAAACATCTATCCTATGCTCAAAGCTAGAAACTAGGGCATCTAATGCTAACTTAACAGGGTCATTAGCACGTAGAGTTACCTCAGTCTCAAAGACAGATTTGGCTTTCCTCTGTGGTTGCCTCCTTTTGGTTGGAATCGCAGAGGGGGCAACAGCAGCAAAAATCTTTTGTTTCTTCAAAACAAAGCTGATGGGAATTCTATCCTCATCATCATCTTGAGACAGAACCAGATTTCTTGTCCTCTTTTGGGAAATAGCAGGTTGAGGGGCAGCAGCAGTAGGTTCCCGGGTGACAATTCCAGTAGGCCTTTTAGACATAGGCTTCCTGGTAGCAGTGGTCTTTTTCCTGATATTCTTCTTTGGATCCACAGTCTCAGTCATGTTTTGTTCTACCATTTATTCTTTAAACTTCATCAATTCCTCAGTCTTAGCAATAGAAGCAGCAGCATATGTACTGAGGTTCATGTTTGCTATGTTCATTTTTCCAAAGTCAGCAGCTGACATTGGTTTTTCAATCAGAATTCTGGCTTGTTCCTCAGGAGTCCTTGCAGCAATGTATTCATGGATTCCTTGTGCCTTGAAGATTTTTGAAAAAAGGTGACAGTAAGGAAATGCTGATAGTCTATTCTTGTTCATTATAGCATCCCTAAATCTTCCATACATAATTCTCGGAAGATTGATCTTTGTTTTAGTCATGAGGTGGCACAGGCAGAACTTGTGTAGAGAAGAGACGTTGTCCTTGGACCCAACTATATGAAGAACCAATTTATTTAGTTGTTGATGAAGGATGCGAACAATATCCTTCATTTCAACAACCTTCCAAGAGTGATTTTTGACAGTGTCTTCTTTCATTAAACAGACTTCAATAGTCTCAGAACCACCTAGATCAGCTTCCCAAGTCTTAGTGAGAACCAACCCTTCCTGGGCGTAGAAAATAGCATCAGCAATGGTGTTCTCAGAGACTACAATCTTCTTTCTCAACACCATAGAGGAGAAGTCTGTATAGAACATTCCTCTAGAAGTCCCAAATTAGGTTTGGGAAAACAAAGACTTTCTCTTTGAAGAGTCCTCCCCAGCCAACAGCATTAATATACTTGTTAATATCCAAGTTATAGTCTAGCAATACTCCAAAGTTGAAATGATGCTCAATAGCCAAGTTGAGTTTATCCACGTTGAAGGTTCAAGAAGAAGCCATTTTTGAGGTTTGAAGGTTAGGGTTCAGAGACAGGGGAAACAAAGAGCTCGAGAGTTTGAGAGAGATAGTTGGCAGGGAAGATGGGTAGCAAAAGGTATTTCAGAGGGAAAGAAACTTACTTAAAAAGGTTTTGAATTTCAAAGGTTCTTCTTTTGGAAATTAATTAAAAGAAATTGACAAGACATGTCATTAAGAATAAAACGTCGTTGGTATTTTGGAACTCTAAAAAAGTCTTGATGGGATTGATGGAAGTTACTAACTCAGCAGAGAGAATATACTAGATAAATATGTCTATAAGACAAAATAAGTGCATTTAACAAATATATGCATAGACGGGTTCAAGCATAAGCAAGTATGGACGCACGTATTAACATGCAATGGACGCGACAAGCAAAAGTGGTAGACGCGTTATGTAGTAGACGCGCTGTTGAATATGCAATAGACACAAATAAGTTTTATCATGCTCTGGACGCAAAATTTAATATGCATTGGACAAAAAAAAATCTATAGACGTATATTTATCAGAACAACATTCTCAGGTCTGAATGCATATATCAATCTACACACAACATATTTAGATGCTTCCTAATAAAGATAAATCTGTCTTCTGCAAGGGGTTTAGTAAAGATATCTTCCCATTGATGGTCAGTATCTACGAATTGTATATCAAACACACCTTTTTGCACATAATCCCTAATGAAATGATGTTTAATTTCTATATGCTTAGCTCTAGAATGCAATATTGGATTCTTAGATAAATTAATTGCAGCAGTATTGTCACACATGAGTGGAATACTACTTACAACCATATTGTAGTCCTCCAATTGATGTTTCATCCAAAGAAGTTGTGAGCAGTAATTAGCAGCTGAAATATACTCAGCTTCAGCAGTTGATAAAGCAATGGTACTTTGTCTTTTGCTTGACCATGAGACAATATTACACTAGTGGAAAATATACATTAGACGGTAAAGGTTTACGTCAGTTAACCAAAAGCTAGACGTTAAAAAGGGGGCGGTGGCAGTTTTGTAAATATCAGACTTCATTAATTCAATTTTCACGTCAGTTATTGTAAGGACTGACGTTAAAAGTGAAGTGACTCACTTTGAACGTCAGTTCAATAAACAACTGACGTTAAAAGTGAGTCACTTCACTTTTAACTTCTGTTCTTTCATCAACAGATGTTAAAGGTTATTTTAATAATATTTTTATCTAGTATATGTACCCTTCCGCATTGCCTTCCTCGAAGTTTCAGTTTCACAATTGCTTTGATGTTTCGTGTTTCTGTTTTGAAAACTAAAATATATGTGCGAAGTATAAGTTGAATCAATAACCCAAACCGAATCTCATTCATGAAGTGTAATACAGACTGATATAGAAGATTGAAAGCGTTTAAAATCCTATAAAAAGTTACATTGAAAGGGTTTAAAATCCTAAACATGTTGTTGAGGCTTCGTTCCCTTCACGGGTGAGCAAGAGAAGAGAATCGAGCGATTTAGTTTTCCAGAGCGGCTGAGCAAGGGTGCACCCGATCTGTTTCAGCAATGGTCTTGGAACAGTCATTTGCTTCCAAAGTTGAGGTTCTGGAGCTGTAGCTGCCGATTCTCCGGAAAGATGATAAGGTGAGCAACTCACATTATGTGATTTACACAACCTTATCACCCATGTTATGTGATTTACACAACCTCATAAGTTGTTTGACCATTAAGACAAAGATCTTTGAGTCTAGGAATAGGAAGAAAGAGTGATGAAGTTAATCTCCATGGCAGAGCCATATTGTGAAGTAGAAAATTAAAAGGATAGAAGGAAGCTATTTATAGGAGCAGGGGATGAAGTTACTAAGCTATTATGATTTTCTTGAAAACTTATCTATAAACTTAATGCTCATTAAGAGGATTAAGTTACAATGTGCATGAGTAAGTAGCACAGTAGTCAAAGGAATGAATGTTCTTGCAGAAACTTATACACCTTTAACGTCAATTGTTTAATACAACTGACGTTAAAAGTGTTTTTAAAATAAAAAATATTTATTTTTAACGTCAGTTTTTTATACAACTGACGTTAAAAGTGTGATTTTTACTTCAGTATAATAAATAGCTGAAGTAAATAATCCTATATATTATAAATGTGCAGAATGAATATTGGAAATAATGTAATATACGGGAACTTGGCAGTCATAAATTAAGTTGACGTTAAAAATGAGGTGGTGGCAATTTGTAAATATTAAATCACTATTTGCGTCAGTTGTGTAAAGAACTTGTGTAAATATTAAACAAGTTTATTTTTAATCTTCATTAATTAGCTTAAATTAGTAAACATATTCATGTGAAAATTAAAATAAATAAACACTTAACATAAAAGTGTTATATGTATAATCAAATCGTATCTCATTGAAGCGATTCATAAGTTACAATTACATGATTAAAAGATAAAAAATTTCTGCAACATAGCACTAAAATATTAAAAATTTTCTGCTTCAACATCAATTTCTTCTCAGTTCTGTCCTCAGAAACTCCAATGGATGCATCGATCCCCTCCCTGCTCATTTGAAGTCCTTGATGCTCCATCTGTGCTTTATCCACAGTCACTTGGGGTGGAGATGGAATAAAGTGAGGGAGTCATATTATGTGATTTACTCAACCTCAGAAGTTTTTTGACCATTAAGACAGAGACCTTTAAGTCTAGGTATAGGAAGAAATAACAAAAGTCTCAAATGTGATAGAACCATATTGTGAAGGAATAGAAAACGCATGAAATATAGAGGAAAAGAAGAGGGTGTATTTACAGACTGATACAGAAGAATGGCACTTTATATAGAGAATAGAGTCTCTCTGATTTTCTTGAAACTTATCTATAAACTTAATGCTCATTAAGAGGATTAAGTTTCAAGGTGCATGGGTTAGCACAGTAGTCAAAGGAATGCATTTTTTTGCAGAAACTTATACACTTTTAACGTCAGTTGTCATCAACAACTGACGTTAAAAGTGCTTTTAAAATAAAAAATATTTATTTTTAACGTCAGTTGTTTAATACAACGGACGTTAAAAGTTTGATTTTTACTTCAATTAAATAAATAGTCAAAGGAATTAATGTTTTTGGATAAACGTATACACTTTTAACGTCAGTTTCTTAAGACAACTGACGTTAAATATATGACCTTTAACGTCAGTCTTTACTAACAACTGACGTCAAATGTTGTTTTATTTTGGTTTACACCCGCGTGCCATCTGCACTTCGCTCTGTACGTCTCTTTTCTATTTTCATCACGCTCAACCCTCACTCTCAACCCTCAGTCTCACTCTCACTCTCACTCTCACTCTGCCCTAATCGCGAGCTCATCTCCACCGCAACCACCGCGAGGGCTTCTTCGCCACCTCCGTGAGGTACACTCTTAACCCTAACTCTGTCTTTCCATTCATTCTTTGCAATAACTTGACATCTCTCTTTCCCCTTCCCGCGCACTAACTCTCCTTGTCCCTCTGCTCTCAGTAACCACATCGAATGTTGGCCACCACTCGAGGTCCCCTCCCCACCACCACGCGAGCACCTATTTCTAGTGAGTCTTTAGGGCACATTTTTTTATTTTTGGTTTTGAGTGTATGTTGAAACTGTAGTCTCAGTAGTTGAAACTTGAAACCGTGAGTTTGAGTTGTTTGGAATGTCTCTATTTTTGGTTTTGAGTGCATGTTGCTCTGCTGGTTGATCTGTCACGGTCGTGATGCTCATCACGGCTAGGTCGTGATCAGTTCTGCCTGTGATGGTCTGGTTCAGTTGGCACATTACGGCCGTGATGGACATCACTGCCAGACCGTGACCAGTGCTTAGCAATCTTCAAAAACTATAGTTTTCAATCTCCCGTATTGTCTTTATATTGGATATATGTTTTGTATATCTACAGGACCTATCTAGTTATGGATCGTAGTTGGATGGTTTGTAAGCGCACTAGTGCTGAGTATTTGAAGGGGGTGGGAGAATTTATAGAATTTTCTCAAAGGAATGTTCTTAATAGTAATGTAATGTTCTGCTGTCCTTGTGTCAAGTGTTTGAATACGAGGAAATGTACGGTGAAGGATATACGTACTCATTTGATTTGTGAAGGGATTTGCTTGAGTTATACAAGATGGATATGGCATGGTGATGTGTTGTTGAGTAGTACGGCAAGTGTCTCCCAAAGTGAGGACGTTGACGTAGATATGGAGGATGATCGAGTAAAGGACATGATCCGTGATATTGGACAAGAATCTTTTCATCGAGCTCATGTGTATGATAGGTTGTGCGGTGATGCGGATAAGCCTTTATATCCAGGGTGTACTACTCATACACGGTTGTCGGCGGTGCTAAAATTGGTTTGTATGAAGGCGAGAAATGGTTGGAGCGATAAAAGCTTTACGGAATTGCTTGAAGTGTTGAAAGACTTGCTTCCGGAGGACAACACATTGCCTGACCGTAACTATGAGGCCAAGAAGGTATTGTGTCCTATGGGTATGGAGTATAAGAAGATACACGCATGCCCCAATGATTGCATATTGTACACCGGTGTTCATGAAGACAATCACGATTGCCCCAAATGTGGGTTATCACGATACAAAGTGAAGGGTGGTGATGATGATGATGATCTTGATGATGTGAGAAAAAAGGGTCCTCCTGCGAAGGTGTTGTGGTATCTTCCAATAATTCCAAGGTTCAAGTGATTGTTTGCCAATGCGAAAGATGCGAAGAATCTTAGATGGCATAATGATGAGAGGAAACGTGATGGAAAGGTTCGTCATCCTGCTGATTCTATGGAAAGGAAACGTGATGGAAAGGTTCGTCATCCTGCTGTCCGGGTACAGTGTCAAGGGGCATAAAGCATGCCCTATATGTGAAGAAGGCACATGCTGCACTCAGTTGCATCATGGAAAGAAGACGGTTTACCTTGGGCATCGGAGATTTCTTAGACGTGATCACCCAAATCGTAAGATGAAAAAAGCTTTTAATGGATGCCAAGAGACAGAAGAAGCGCCGGCGGCCTTAATTGGAGAGCAGGTTTATCAGAGGGTAAAGGGCATCGATGTTATATTCGGCAAGTCCAAAAAGAAAGGTAAAGTTACTGAGAAAAACATATGGAAGAAGAGGTCAATATTCTTTGATCTTCCATACTGGCGCAAGCTTGATATCAGACACTGCATTGATATGATGCATGTGGAGAAAAATGTGTGTGATAGTGTGATCGGGACGCTTCTCAACATTCAGGGTATGAAAAAGGATGGTGTGAATGCTCGTCTCGACCTCGTTGCTATGGGTATACGAGAGCAGTTAGCTCCAGTTGTTGAGGATGGTAAGCGGACTTATTTGCCTCCCGCATGTCATACTTTGTCAAAAAAAGAGAGAAAAAGTTTCTGCGGGTGTCTTCAGGGCATCAAAGTTCCACATGGTTACTCTTCAAATATGAAGAGGCTTGTATCTAGTGATCTTAAATTGGTTGGCTTAAAGTCTCATGATTGTCACATCTTGATGCAACAACTTCTGCCCGTTGCTATTCGTGGTATTGCACCAAAAAATGTGAGACATGCCATTACTCGGTTGTGCTCATTCTTCAATTCTATATGTAGCAAAGTCGTTGACCCCCGTATGTTGGATGACTTGGAAGTTGAGGCTGCTACAATCTTGTGCCAATTGGAGATGTATTTTCCTCCTTCCTTTTTCGACATAATGGTTCACTTAATTGTTCATTTGGTGAGGGAGATTAGATCATGTGGGCCAGTTTTTCTGAGATGGATGTACCCAGTTGAGCGCTACATGAAGATCTTGAAAGGGTACGTGAAGAATCCTCATCGTCCGGAAGCATCTATTGTTCAAAGGTATGTTGCAGAAGAAGATATTGAGTTTTGTTCGGACTACCTTCATAACACGGATCCTATAGGGGTTCCTAAGCCTCGGCATGATGAGATCAGATGTCAAGGTAAGGGTACACATGGCTTAAGAATTAATAGGAAGGATCGGGAGGAAGTGCTTCAAGCACATTTGTATGTATTGAACAACATCGAATGTGTTCAGCCTTTCTTATTTGAACATAAAAGAAAAGTCAATCAAGAAAACCCTCGAATGAGTGAAAGGTGGTTGTTGAACAAGCATAACAAGACTTTCTTACCATGGTTCAAGGAAGAAATGCTTAAGGAAGGTAGTACTGCTTCTGATGACTTAAGATGGCTAGCACGTGGGCCTAGCTTCAACGTCATATGTTGGAGCGGATACGACATAAATAACTTTTCCTTTTATACTAAGGAACAAGATAACAAGAGTACCATGCAAAATAGTGGGGTTATGATCGTGGCGGAAGCAATGCACTTCTCTAGTGCAAAGGACACAAAACCCGTTAAAGCACCGACACCTTACTTTGGATATATTGAAGATATTTGGGTGCTCGATTACACTAAGCTTACGGTGCCGGTATTTAAATGTAAGTGGGTTGATAGTAACGGTGGTGTACAAACCGACGAATTGGGGTTCACATTGGTAGACCTCAACAATTTAGGTCATATAAACAAGTCTTTCATAATGGCTTCCCAAGCAAAACAAGTGTTCTACATCACTGATCCTTCTAACAAAAGGTTGTCCGTGGTTCTCCAAGGAAAAAGCATGTATAATGGTAGTGATGAAAATGAAGATTCAAATATTGATATTCCTGAGACTCCTTCTTTTTCAACAAACATGCCTACTATAATCGAGGAGACACAGGTGGACGATGTACATGCCACTCGTGATGATCATCACGAAGGGATATTGATATAGGTAGTTTAAACTTAGTATACATTTATTTTTATTTATATTTCTGTATTTATTTTGAGTTATAACCTATGTTAATAAATATATATTGTTTCTAAACAGGCATACATATGGATCATTGTTCCATTTTTCCTTTGCAATTTTGTAATGTATGTGATATTCTGTGTTACTGGGATATTTACTGAATGCAGGGATAGCTGAGGGGAGTGATATTTTAAAATTGAATTTAAAAAAAAATTCTATTAACGTCAGTTGTATCAAACAACTGACGTTAATAGTATTTTATAAAATATATAGTACACTATTAACGTCGGTTGTAATAAACAACGGACGTTAAAATTAAAACCTTTAACATCAGTTCTTTATAACAACTGACGTTAGTTTTAACAAAATTAACGTCCGTTGTCTTAAAGAACTGACGTTAATAGTTTTATGTTTAACGTCACAAAATTAACGTCAGTTGTGTTAAAGAACTAACGTTAATAGTTTTATATTTAACGTCAGTTCTCAACTGACGTTAAAATATTAACTATTAACGTCAGATGTATTTACGTCAGTCAGTATTCTGACGTAAAAAATCAATTTTAACTGACGTAAAAAGAACTTATTGCACTAGTGTTAGCTCCAATGAAGTGACATCCTCCACTGGTACTTTTTATTTCAATTCTATCTCCAGGATAGTCAGTATCACAGAGTCCAACTGATCTGTAATCTTTATATTTCTTAAAACACAAACTCAGATTAGTAGTACTTTTCAAATATCCAAATATTCTCTTAACTGCAGACAAGTGAGATTCTCTAGGATCAGATTGAAAACGAGCACACAAATATACACTAAACATAATGTCAGGTCTGGACGTGGTAAGATATAAAAGAGATCCTGTCATACCTCTATATACCTTTTGGTCTACCTTTTTCTCTTTATCATCTTTGTTCAGTATGGACGTGGGGTGCATAGGGGTATTCATTGGTTTGCAATCATCCATGTTGAACTTCTTCAGGAGTTCCTTTGTATACTTGGTTTAGTGGATGAGCACCTCGTCCATAGTTTGTTTTACTTGAAGTCTAAGGAAGAATTTGAGTTCTCCCATCATGCTCATTTCAATCTCTTTCTGCATTAACTTAGAGAATTCTTTGCATAGAGACTTATTAGTAGCACCAAATATAATATCATCAACATATATTTGTACAATTATGAAATTAGACTTAATGGACTTCCTAAATAAGGTTGTGTCAACCTTTCCTCTATTAAATCCATTTTCCATAAGAAAGAAACTTAGTCTATCATACCAAGCTCTAGGAGCTTGTTTAAGGCCGTACAAAGCTTTCATAAGCTTATATACATGTTCAGGATGGGCTTTGTAACAGCTCGTTTTTAGTTACGCTATTTAACCGGTTAAAATATAATTACACATACGATTAATTATTTTATTTGGATGTTTATGTTCATTTGTGTTATGTGGTTTAGTTTGAGTAATTAAATTACTCTCTTCGAATTATTTTATTAGGTGCGTTAGCACTGACTTATTTCAGTGAATGCACGTTTAATAGACAATAATTTACGTTATTGTCACTATTATACCAGTACAGAAAAATATTTTAAATAATATGTTTAAGAAAAAAGCATTTTCATATTTTCATTCTACTTAATTTTTTGAGTTGAAAATAAACTTGTTTTACCTTAATCGGAGATTAAATTTTGGACCGAGTATTTTCTTAGTTGATCAGTCCAACTATTAATCTTCACTCTAATTTGAATTTTGAAATTATATATTTATCAATCTTTATTTTTAGATTCCAAAAAGTAAAAACATGTTTATTTTAGGCTTAATATTTTATCACTCATTGGTGTACCTATCACTAAATGTTAAGTTAAAACATAAAAACTCTCTCTTCCTTTCTCTCATTAGACCGTAACTCTCTGTTTCTCTTTCTTTCTTTTCTTCTTTTTCTCTTTCTTCTTTTCTCCTTTTCTCTTTCTTTCTTTTTCTTCTTCTTTCTTTTCTCGTTCTTTCTTTCTCTGCTGCTGCTTTCTTCTTCTCTCTTTCTTTTCTTTTTCTTCTTCCTCAGCATAACATTTTTTTTTCTCTCTTCTACTCTCCACAACTTCAAAAACCAAAGTCTCATCTCCTCCACTCTGCACAACAACCGCCGCCAGTCGAGCTCCGAACGCGCGATCTGGCCGAGCTCCGCCATGTGATTTCGTGTCTCCACCGCGTGAGAACCGCGAACCGCCGCTCTCCATGGTGGTTTCCACCATGTGAGTTACCTTAAGCTCTTCCTTCTCCTTCTTCTTGGTCTTACTCTATCTCTCTCTTTTTGGTGTTCACAGAAAATGAACCGCCGCCACGGCCACCGTCCGCCGCCGCGTCAACCACCACAGCACCACCATAAGCTTGCCTTCTTCCTTGGGTAAGTGGTTTCCTCACTTCCTTTGCTCATATTCAAAACCCCAAATTGATTTTGAAACCCTAACCCTAGGTTTTGATTTTAAATTCTCAAAATCTGAAATTAATTGGTGTTTTCTGAAATTGGGAGCATGAATAAGTGTCTCCCTAAATCAATTTGGTCAATCTCTTGTTAAACTGATTTTTCTCAATTTTCATCTTAAGCCTAAAAACCTCAAATCTGTTTTAATTTTAAATGATTGATGTTTTTGGGAAATTAAATATATAATTGAATTATATTTATATTTTGATTGTTGAGAAATTAATTTAGTGTTTTTGTCTGGTTGTTTCAATGCTTGGATCGTCTCTTTGGGATGCTTTTTATGTTCTTGCTTGCTTTGGAGAAGTATGAATTCCCTTTTTGGGAACTCATTGGAGCTGATTGCATGGCTGTGAAGTTCCAGAAAAACCTCCGAACGCATTAAAAGGTGGGGGAAAGAACCATTCCATCGTCGGAATCGATAAGTAGTATATAATTTATAATAATGGTGTAGGGAGCCCTAAACCCTACTAGTGGTCGAGTAATCGACAATACCAAAATCGTATTGGAAACTTTTCCGTAAAACCAATGACGATTTGGGAATTGTAGGTTTATCGCCTTAGGTTGATTATTCATATTTGAGGATGTTTGAATTATTTACTTTTGACTATTTGTGATACGCTGGTTGAGGTATTCCATCTGCATGTGACGCATTGTTTCGGTGTTTGAATATTATGATATTGAGGATGTTTGAATATTCTGTTGATTAATGTGTTATGCATGATCTGCCTGTGTTTAATTCTATGTTTAGATAATTTTAAGGAAAGATATATATTGCTTGGAGGTATTTTGTTTGGGTGAGAGTTTTGAATATGAATTAGAAGTGCCTCGCTATTATTTTATAGAAGTGATGTGATATAAAGTGTAAATGGAGGTTATGAGGAAACGCTTGAGGTACTAGGTTGTTATTGATAAAAGTCAGTGAGAATCATGTGTTGCATTGTTGTTCATAACCGTGTATTTGAGATACACGAGGTCCGAAGTTCTTGTAGACCGTTCCAAATTAGAATTTAATTTGTGCAGCTATAGTGTCATTGCTTTGCATGAGCACCCTTGATAGAGTTGAGAGAGAGAACCAGGGTGTGCACCGATGGTACTGTGCAGCTATAGTGTCATTGCTTTGCATGAGCATTCTCACCATGGATGTACACCATGGATGTGAATGTGCACCGGCGTGGGGAACGTGTCACTTGGACGACTGACTGGCATCCCTAACGAGGGATGTGTGACAGGAGTAGTAGTGGCCACGTCAGCATAAAGGTCTAGTTGCATGAGTTGAAGGGTAGAGGATGATGTTATAAAGTATGGATGATTGTAACTTGTGAGTGATGCATGTTTGTGACCGTTATTGTATTATATGCTATGAATCTTTTCCGTTTTTGATGATAGAATTATTTCTTATCCCCTGCATCTCTCTGCATGTTGTATTTGTTTTATTATGAAATCGTACCAGAAGACTTGGTGGACAAACTTAATGACGAGGGATTGGACGGGATTCCCTATGAGCCGAATGCCAGAGCTCGAGTCTTGACCCATGGTGATTAGGGTCCAGGTAGTATATGGCCAGTGCGTCTTGTGAGACGTTTTAGATGTTTTCAGTTGTTTAGTATTTTTTTCTAAGTCTATGCCTGTGAGGGCTCCTACCGAGAGGATACCCTCAACAGTGTTTTGGTAATGTAATAAATAAACTTGGGGTATTTATATATTATAATCTTGCGAATATTTTATGTTATTAATGAAAACTGTGTATGTGTATGAAAACCAATTTGGGATTACTGTATCTATTTATCTCCTAATTCTTTATCACAACTGGAGTTTGTGTATTTATTTTCCGTTCCTGGCAATTGATGTAAGACCAGAGACCATTTATGGTTGGATTAAATTTTGAAGTTATAAAACTGTCTATCAGGTGTTTTTCCGACGTCATACAAATCTCCGATTTTTAAAGGGGACATTTCGAAAATGATTTGTGAAAATCTTTAACGCTAAACGCGTGCTTAAGGAACTAATAATTGTGGTTTAAAACTAAATGTCACAAAGGGGCACAGCGGGGTGTCTCATTTGGTATTAGAGCAGTTTGATTCTGATCGGACTGCTAAAATTTAGGGTGTTGTTACTGGCCGTGTCTAGTTGAATCCACATCGGATATTGACTATGCTTAGAAATTGGGTAGAAAGTTCGTAGCTTCGTCGTTTTAAGTTCCTAAGTAGAGTAGGGAACTGAAATGATTAATATTCTTACTCATGATAAACACGATATTTTTGGGATAAGTTACTTGGGTAAGTTGTTGTATAAAAGAGAGTATCGTGGTTGATTGTGCCTTGAAAGTTAGAAAGTAAGATTTGGAATAAGTGTTAGACAATAAGTTTATTGGAAGAATCAATTCTTGTTCATAAGGTATAGTGAGCAATTAGTGGTATAAAGGAATTGTTATTACGGGAATTTCTTTTAAGTACTAGATATATTTGGATAATGTGGGTAGTTGTTGAAGATGATAAAGAGACAACAAAATTAGTTTGGGTCTTAAATAGTATAGGATTGAATTAGTTGAAGTCTTGTAGCCTTTTATGGTTGAGATGATGGTTATAGTTGTGGATTTGATTGTAAATCTAGGCTTATAAGTTGGGTACTTAGTCTCGAATCTAGTGTTTAACGATGAGAAAGGAATTAGACTCAAGTTTATGAAATTAATACTTGGATGTGAAGATGAACTTATTTTCTAATGATGTTTTCTAATGATGATAGGTTGGTTTAAAGAAAAGGACGTTTAAGCGTATGGTGTTTATAAGAGGTGATGATTTGGGTGTGGCTTGTACATGATTAGTATTTAAGTCCTTTTGTTGAGAATAGAATTAGTTTCTAATCACTTTGATGTTATTGGAGTTTATTAAGATAAAGTGTAAACCTTAACTTATGATGAGATTTTTTTTTCTTTAAAGTGAGATTTGATCTATGAAAATAGTATTAACTCGAACTTGGTTTGAGACACAAGGTTATAAGGTAAATTTAGGGGATTTGATTATGCTGTGATTTTGTTTAAAATTTAGATTTGGTAAGAAGTCTAAGATTCTAAGTTATTTTGAATGAACTTTAGAGCGTACTAAGATGAAATGAATGAGTTCAATTGTGCGGTATATGAGTAAGTGTAAAAGGTCATGTTGTAAAGGTTAATATGAGTTTTAGATGTTTAGTGATGATAAAACTAATAGTTTGAAATATTTGTTTGTTAGTATTTAATTACTAATTATTCTTTTGATCGAGGAATAATAAAATATTTTATGTTCCTTATATTTGTTTTTGTTGTTGGTTATCTTTCTATCTTGATTTTAGTTTTGCACTTTGAGTGCGATGCAAAATGCATTATTCTATATCGCCTTTCAACATCAATTCTTCCTTTCTCTATATCGTTCTTGCTTCCCGTTATCACCTTTGAGGAAGCTGTAGATTTACCAAGAAGTGATGGAAGTTAACTTCTCCTTCAAGTATCTTACTCTGAAAGATTGTCGAAGTTCAATTGAGTAAGGCTTTTTGCCATAAATTGATATTGTCTCCATTATGCTAATTCATGAGTTTCCAGTTATACACTTCTTTGTTTGTGAGAATTCGTACTCACACTTCTAAATAATCCTCGATGTATTAAACATTTGAGTGAATTGATTTAACGGGATCCATTGGTCTGGATACTTTCACATTTTGTTGAGAGAAGTGGTTATGACTATTTCTTGATGTTATAACACAGATAATTTAGTGATACCAGAAGTTTCTTGGTGAAACTTAGCTTTGTTGCTTCTATTTTTGGTAGAGGTGAAAGTCATCATTTTGTAAATTCCTTGTACTAAGAATAAGAATTAATCCTTTTTGGATTAGAAGTTATTCACCCCTTGATTCCTTAAATCCGCTGGAAGATTCTTGTGGAAGAATGAACTTTATGAGATTCATGTTTGTAAATGTGTATTGATCATGCATTTTTACACCCATGAACCTGATGGAATGATTTTTTTTTTTCATACTGGATGTTCCTGTATCCCTCAATTAGTGAAATTCTTTTCTATGCTTATGTGAAAGCGAAATCAAGAAAATTTTCTTTTCTTGAGAAATTCTTTTATGATCACCAAGTTCATGTCTTATTGCGGTTCAAAAGTATTTGTTGTCGTTGATCATCTTAGTTCTACGTATTCTCCAAATATTGTCGATGTGTGACCTATCCTTAGCAGGTTAGTTGGGGATAGGGTGGTACCTAAATTTTTTTTTTTTGTCATCTCTATGGTAGGACAAACCAGAGTTGATAGGAGCTTCGTTAATGTATAGATGTGAATGGTACTATGAGGACCCTCAAGTTCAACATCATTGAGTGAGATGATTACAATGGACCTTATCATGATTGAGGCAGATATATCATTAAAGGAATGTAGAGTAGTGATCAACGTTTATGGTTAATGTTGACTTAGTAAGTCCGAGGAAAAACGGAAAAATATATATGGTAGTTTTCCTTAAGCTGAACGAAAATAGTAAAGAGGAGTTCTTGAGTAAAACTAAGTTGTTAGAAAAGTTTAAGAATTATGATTTTGGATAATTCAAACTGAAGTGATTCCTTTTGGTTGTAGTTGCATGGAGGAATGTAATCGTATTCTTTAAGATTGAAATGAATGACTATGCTATAATTTGGAGTGGTGGAATATATTAAAAGGAAACTAAGACAACAATTGTATACTTTGGGTTGAAAGTTGATATATGTAGTAAAGTTAGTGTTGGAATTGATGTTCGTCGTGAGGATAAGGTGTTGAAGAAGTTTTGCTAGCAGACAAATTTTGAGGCAAGAAGTGATTAAGTTTTGATTGTGTCTTTCGATTGTAATAAGCTATGACGAAATGTTTATAATCTTTGAGGTCTTATTCTAGTAAATATGTGGTTGATGATCCATAGTGGAAACTGGACATTTTTAAATTCAAGATTGCCATTGGGGAGCGTCCACCTGGATTTCTTGGCTTTGTTTTGGTGCAACTCTTAGGGGTAATGGCCTTAGAGAAACTCTATTTTATAATCTCTTTTCTCGGCTGCAAATATATAAGGGCAGATAGGATACAAGCACTTCCTTGCATAAGTGATAGAGCTATGTCTTTAGATGGAGAAATTGTTAGGAGTTGTGTATTTTCCTTGGACAATAGGGTAGATATGTACGAGAAATTTCTTAAACCAGTGATACAAACAGGGCTTGAGAGCCAAATTGAAAATGAGAGGCAAATGAAGGATATGAAATCGAAGTAGGCAAAAGATTCGAGAGGAACAAAGAAGAGAACGGACTATGTTGTATATGGTAAGATTCAATTTCAATCAGATTGAATTTCTTAGGTTCTTGGAGCAAAGTTTATCATGTGCAACTCAGGAATGTTATGATGTTTTGATTGGAGACTTGAAAAGTGTGAATTTGATAGAACTAGAAGAGTAGACTAAGCCCAAATGAACTAAGACTATGAGTGCATCTCTTGAGTATAAGGTTAATTGATGTTATGGTAAAGATAGTGTTGGTTTTAATGTTAGTTATGAAAGTTGGATATTGGAGAAAGTTTTTCTAATGGATCTATATTAAGAAGTGAAGAGATTAAGCGTTGATTTTGTTCTTTGAAGTGTAATAGACTAAGGTGAAATATCGAAGGTAATGGGGATAATGCGGTAGTGAAAAGTTTCTAGGATAAGTAGAAGGGCATAAGAATTGATCTTGTTATAGTGTTATAGATGAAAGGAATGAAGCGATGAGAATACAAAGCAAGATTTTAGGGTCTAGGTGTGATTACGAAATCCTGTTTAGTTTTGAGCTACGAAATTCCGAGGACGGAATTTTTTTTCTAAGAGGGGTAGTAATGTAACAGCCCGTTTTTAGTTACGCTATTTAACCGGTTAAAATATAATTACACATACGATTAATTATTTTATTTGGATGTTTATGTTCATTTGTGTTATGTGGTTTAGTTTGAGTAATTAAATTACTCTCTTCAAATTATTTTATTAGGTGCGTTAGCACTGACTTATTTCAGTGAATGCACGTTTAATAGACAATAATTTACGTTATTGTCACTATTATACCAGTACAGAAAAATATTTTAAATAATATGTTTAAGAGAAAAGCATTTTCATATTTTCATTCTACTTAATTTTTTGAGTTGAAAATAAACTGGTTTGACCTTAATCGGAGATTAAATTTTGGACCGAGTATTTTCTTAGTTGATCAGTCCAACTATTAATCTTCACTCTAATTTGAATTTTGAAATTATATATTTATCAATCTTTATTTTTAGATTCCAAAAAGTAAAAACATGTTTATTTTAGGCTTAATATTTTATCACTCATTGGTGTACCTATCACTAAATGTTAAGTTAAAACATAAAAACTCTCTCTTCCTTTCTCTCATTAGACCGTAACTCTCTCTTTCTCTATGTTTCTCTTTCTTTCTTTTATTCTTTTTCTCTTTCTTCTTTTATCCTTTTCTCTTTCTTTCATTTTCTTCTTCTTTCTTTTCTCGTTCTTTCTTTCTCTGTTGCTGCTTTCTTCTTCTCTCTTTCTTTTCTTTTTCTTCTTTCTTTTTCTTCTTCCTCAGCATAACATTTTTTTTCTCTCTTCTACTCTCCACAACTTCAAAAACCAAAGTCTCATCTCCTCCACTCTGCACAACAACCGCCGCCAGCCGAGTTCCGAACGCGCGATCTGGCCGAGCTCCGCCGTGCGATTTCGTGTCTCCACCGCGTGAGAACCGCGAACCGCCGCTCTCCATGGTGGTTTCCACGATGTGAGTTACCTTAAGCTCTTCCTTCTCCTTCTTCTTGGTCTTACTCTATCTCTCTCTTTTTGGTGTTCACAGAAAATGAACCGCCGCCACGGCCACCGTCCGCCGCCGCTTCAACCACCACAGCACCACCATAAGCTTGCCTTCTTACTTGGGTAAGTGGTTTCCTCACTTCCTTTGCTCAGATTCAAAACCCCAAATTGATTTTGAAACCCTAACCCTAGGTTTTGATTTTAAATTCTCAAAATCTGAAATTAATTGGTGTTTTCTGAAATTGGGAGCATGAATAAGTGTCTCCCTGAATCAATTTGGTCAATCTCTTGTTAAACTGATTTTTCTCAATTTTCATCTTAAGCCTAAAAACCTCAAATCTGTTTTAATTTTAAATGATTGATGTTTTTGGGAAATTAAATATATTATTGAATTATATTTATATTTTGATTGTTGAGAAATTAATTTAGTGTTTTTGTCTGGTTGTTTCAATGCTTGGATCGTCTCTTTGGGATGCTTTTTATGTTCTTGCTTGCTTTGGAGAAGTATGAACTCCCTTTTTGGGAACTCATTGGAGCTGATTGCATGGCTGTGAAGTTCCAGAAAAACCTCCGAACGCATTAAAAGGTGGGGGAAAGAACCATTCCATCGTCGGAACCGATAAGTAGTATATAATTTATAATAATGGTGTAGGGCGACCTAAACCCTACTAGTGGTCGAGTAATCGACAATACCAAAATCGTATTGGAAACTTTTCCGTAAAACCAATGACGATTTGGGAATTGTAGGTTTATCGTCTTAGGTTGATTATTCATATTTAAGGATGTTTGAATTATTTACTTTTGACTGTTTGTGATACGCTGGTTGAGGTATTCCATCTGCATGTGATGCATTGTTTCGGTGTTTGAATATTTTGATATTGAGGATGTTTGAATATTCTGTTGATTAACGTGTTATGCATGATCTGCCTGTGTTTAATTCTATGTTTAGATAATTTTAAGGAAAGATATATATTGCTTGGAGGTATTTTGTTTGGGTGAGAGTTTTGAATATGAATTAGAAGTGCCTCGCTATTATTTTATAGAAGAGATGTGATACAAAGTGTAAATGGAGGTTATGAGGAAACGCTTGAGGTACTAGGTTGTTATTGATAAAAGTCAGTGAGAATCATGTGTTGCATTGTTGTTCATAACCGTGTATTTGAGATACACGAGGTCCGAAGTTCTTGTAGACCGTTCCAAATTAGAATTTAATTTGTGCAGCTATAGTGTCATTGCTCTGCATGAGCACCCTTGATAGAGTTGAGAGAGAGAGCCAGGGTGTGCACCGACGGTACTGTGCAGCTATAGTGTCATTGCTTTGCATGAGCATTCTCACCATGGATGTACACCATGGATGTGAATGTGCACCGGCGTGGGGAACGTGTCACTTGGACGACCGACTGGCATCCCTAACGAGGGATGTGTGACAAGAGTAGTAGTGGCCACGTCAGCATAAAGGTCTAGTTGCATGAGTTGAAGGGTAGAGGATGATGTTATAAAGTATGGATGATTGTAACTTGTGAGTGATGCATGTTTGTGACCGTTATTGTATTATATGCTATGAATCTTTTCCGTTTTTGATGATAGAATTGTTTCTTATCCCCTGCATCTCTCTGCATGTTGTATTTGTTTTATTATGAAATCGTACCAGAAGACTTGGTGGACAAACTTAATGACGAGGGATTGGACTGGATTCCCTATGAGCCGAATGCCAGAGCTCGAGTCTTGATCCATGGTGATTAGGGTCCAGGTAGTATATGGCCAGTGCATCTTGTGAGACGTTTTAGATGTTTTCAGTTGTTTAGTATTTTTGTCTAAGTCTATGCCTGTGAGGGCTCCTACCGAGAGGATACCCTCAACAGTGTTTTGGTAATGTAATAGATAAACTTGGGGTATTTATATATTATAATCTTGCGAATATTTTATGTTATTAATGAAAACTGTGTATGTGTATGAAAACCAATTTGGGATTACTGTATCTATTTATCTCCTAATTCTTTATCACAACTGGAGTTTGTGTATTTATTTTCCGCTCCTGGCAATTGATGTAAGACAAGAGACCATTTATGGTTGGATTAAATTTTGAAGTTATAAAACTGTCTATCAGGTGTTTTTCCGACGTCATACAAATCTCCGATTTTTAAAGGGGACATTTCGAAAATGATTTGTGAAAATCTTTAACGCTAAACGCGCGCTTAAGGAACTAATAATTGTGGTTTTAAACTAAATGTCACAAAGGGGCACAGCGGGGTGTCTCAGGCTTCACTCTCAAAATCCGGAGGATGCATAACATAAACTTTTTCATTAATAAAGCCATTTAGAAAAGCACTTTTAACATCAATTTGAAAAAGCATAATACTATGATGGTCAGCAAATGAAAGTAGAATTCTAATTGCTTCTAATCTAGAAACAGGTGCAAAGGTATCAGTGTAACCCATACCTTCTTCTTGAGAGAAACCTTGAGCAACAAGCCTTGCCTTGTTTCTAACCACCTTACCAATTTCATCAAGTTTGTTTATGTAAACCAACTTTGTTCCAATCATTGATTTATCTTTAGGCAGGGGAACCAGAGTCCAAACTTCACTTCTTTCAAATGAATTCACTTCTTCTTGCATAGCCATAATCCAGCCATCATTCAGCAGAGCCTCATCTACTATCTTTGGTTCCAACTCAGACTAGCACAGAGTCTTCTTGCTCTTTGAAGGTTGATCTGGTTCTTAGCCTATCGTTGGGGTTATCAATGATTTGATCTTGTGGATGATAGTTCCTGAAGTAGCAAGATTTTTGAACTGTATCATGTTGAGAAGTTGAGTTTTCTGGTTGTTGAGTGGGGTCGTCAGCTTGATCATCAGTCTTTATCTCTGGTGTATCTCCTGAGATGTTTAGATCAATATCTACAAAAGCTTCATCTAGCTCTGATAATTTCTTATCAGGATGTTTGTCATTAAACTTGACATGAATATTTTCTTCTACTACTAGAGTTCTAGAATTGTAAACTCTAAAGCCTTTTGAAGTTTTAGAATATCCTAACAGGATTCCATTATCTACTTTTGCATCAAATTTACCAAGTTGATCTTTAGTGTTAAGAATATAGCATTTACAACCAAAAGGGTGAAAATAAGATATGTTGAGCTTTCGTCCTTTCCACAGTTCATAAGGAGTCTTGTTCAGGATAGGTCTAATGTATATTTTGTTCTGAATGTAGCAGACAATATTAACAGCTTCAGCACATAACTGTCTAGGGACAGAGTTGTCATTGAGCATAGTGCTAGCCATCTCTTGAAGAGGTCTGTTCTTTCTCTCTACCACACCGTTTTGCTGTGGTGTTCTAGGTATTGAGAAGTTATGAAGAATACCACTTTCTTCATAGAACTTATGAAATAGCTCATTTTCAAACTCTCCCCCATGGTCACTTATGATTGAAGTGATACACATGCCTTTTTCATTTTGTACACATTTGCAAAATACAAAAAAGACCTTGAAGGACTCATCCTTGTGGGTTAGGAACATAACCCATGTCCATCTAGTGTAGTCGTATACTATGACAAGACCATATTTCTTACCACTGACAGAAGCAGTCCTTGTTAGACCAAAAAGATCAAGGTGTAGCAACTCTAGTGGTCTATTGGTACTAACAATATTCTTATATTTAAAAGAACCTTTGACTTGTTTTCCCTTTTGACATGCATCACAGAGAGCATTAGATTTGAACTTAAGGTTTGGTAGCCCTCTCACAAGGTTATGCTTGATTAGCTTTGAAATTAATTGCAAGCTTGCATGACCTAGCCTTTTGTGCCAAATCCATCGCTCATCTTCAATGGACACTAGACATGAGATACTTTGATTTGAGAGGTCCTCCAAGTTAATCTTATAAACATTGTTTTGCCTCTTAGCAGTGAATAAAAGTGATCCATCATCTTTCTGGACAGTACACAAGTTCTTTTCAAAAGAAACAGCATATCCATTGTCACATAATTGACTTATCCTCAGTAGTTTATGTTTTAAGCCACTTATTAAAAGAACATTATCAATGGAGGAAAATGGGTGTTTACCAATTTTACCTATACCAATGATCTTTCCTTTCTGATTTCCTCCAAATGTAACCCAGCTACCATCTTTAGGCTTAAGGCTTTGGAACATACACATTTCTCCCGTCATGTGACGTGAGCAGCCACTGTCCAAGTACCAAGACGTCTATTTTCTTCCTGTTGTTAAGCAAATCTGCAATAGGTATTATCTTATCTTTAGGTACCCAAACTGAATTGGGTCCTTTCTTGTTAGTTATCACTGGACGATTATGCTTAGCATGTTTATTTTGTATGCATCTAGATGAAGTATGCATATTCTTTCCACACACTTTGAAAAAGGTGTTGGACAGGCCAGACTTTGTTTTAGCATTTTTAGCTTGAGCTTTTGAAGCTTTGTGCTGAGTATGTGGTGTTGACTTTGTTGAGATGCTTCTTGCTTCTCTTTGTCATAATCGATGCCAAATTTATCATGTGGTGACCCAGAGTACCTTAAAATGAGACTAAGCTTGTTTGAGATGCCTACAAGCTTTGACAGAGAGTCTGCCAGAGATGTTATTTCTTGTTCAGTTTTGTAACTTCACAAGAAGCATCAGGCTCACACTCCATTTATTCAGTTAGACTGACATTCACTGATTTTAGTATGTCATTTTCATCTTTAAGGTTTTGTTTCTTAGTGTAGACCCTATCATATTCTCTAGACAGTTTAGAAAATTTCTTTTTGAGACTCCTATACTCTTGTGACATTATGGACGACTCATGCAACAATTCACCAAAAACATTTTGAAGAGTGGACGGGTCAGAGTCCATTACCTCAGCATCAGTGTATTCACTTTCTGATGCAGTATCTGCCATGAGACAGATATTTACCTCTTCCTCAGCATTATCTTCTTCATCTGATGAAGACAGATCAAGATCCTCCCATCTAGCCATTAAGCCTTTCTTCTTTTTGAAAAATTTCTTTTTATCCTTTAGCTTAGGGCAGTCAGCTTTGAAATGACCAGGTTTCTTGCATTCAAAGCACAAGGGTGGACCTTTTTCCTTGGAGTCTGACTTCTCCTTGGAAAACTTTTTGTTGAATTGCTTCCTTCTGAAACCACATTTCTTTCTCCACATATGTTGAATCTTCCTGGAGATGAAAGACAATTCATCCTCGTCTGATCCTTCATCATTGTCAGAGGATCCAGCCTCATCTGATGACTCAGCATCTTTGAGAACCTTTGATGAGTTTGCTTTCTTCACCTTTAGGGCAATAGATTTTCCTTTTCTGGAATTTTCTTCTTCATTAAGTTCAAGTTCATGAACCTTGAGAGATCCAAGAAGCTCTTCCAGAGAGAGTGTATTCAGGTTTTTGGCTTCCTGAATAGCAGTAACTTTGGGTCTCCATTGCTTGGATAAGCTCCTCAGAATTTTTATGACATGATCTCTATTTTCATATGTTTTTCCAAGAGATTTGAGACTGTTGGTGTTAGTTTGAAATCTCCCAAACATTTGATCTATTGATTCATGATCAGCCATCTTAAACAGTTCGTACTGGTGAACCAACATGCTTATTTTTTATTCCTTCACTTGTGATGAACCCTCATGAGCTAGGGCAAGAGTATCCTAGATTTCTTAAGCAAAATTGCAGCAGTGAACTTTGTCATGTTCAGATCTAGTAATAGCACACATGAGATAGTGCTTAGCTTTCAGATTCAGCTGATGTTCGTTTTTCTGCTCTTGAGTCCATTGGGCTCGGAACAACAGCTTCAACTTCATCTCCTGGCTCTGCATAGCCGATTTTGATAAGCTCCCAAATATCTACAATATGTGCATCCAAGAAAGCCATCATCCTCTTCTTCCAATAGTCATAATCTGTTTTATCAAAGAGAGGAGGTATGTTGATAGCTTGTCTTTCTGCATCTTTTGTTGTTGGATCGTACTCCCTCAGCACTTGTTAGATTCTCAACCCTTTCGAGGCTGAGCTCTGAATTGTTGATTGCCTGACAAAAACTGAGCGATTGAGTGAAACACTAAACTCCCTTGTGAGGAAGGCAGTTGTTTAAATTTGGTGATCTCCCTCTTGTGTGTAACTTGGATCCCTTGCTTAGATTAATGATTGTTTGAATGATGAATTTCTCAAATGTTTAGAATAAATGATTGTGGAGATTACTTTGTTTGAAAGGGGGGAAATCTTTGAGGAAAAATTATTTTGATGAATTGCTTGAAATCTGTGCAAAGTTGATTGAATCTCGTAAGCTTGCCATGTCTTGAGTCTTTTTAAGTTTTTGAGTTTTAGTTTGCTTGGGGACAAGCAAAGTTTAAGTTTGGGGTATTTTGATCAGCCTCTGGCTCATCTAGTTTTATGACTAGTATGACCGTGGTTTTGTGCTAATTATATATCATTTTTGCCCAAATTAGGCTTGATTGTCTTTAAGCAGCATTTTGAGTCGTTAAAGTGTTTTTAGGTTAATTTAGTTAATTTAGAGTCGAATAAAGTACTTACTGTTAATCCTTGTTTGCAGGTAATAAAAAGAAATAATTCTGGAGTTCTTCGCCCCGCGAGAAGGCATTCGCCTCGCGAACCTGAAGCGTGACTGTTCCAGAAATTGCAAACCTTTCTGTGTCGCCCCGCGAATCTATGACTCGCCTCGCGAGACTGAAGACCAGAAGCCATGACTTTTCCATTCCTCGCCACGCGAGCCGTACTTCGCCTCGCGAGAAGACCAAACGTTGCAGATTCGCGTCGCGAGACAGTGTTCGCCTCGCGAGCTAGCGCAGAACTCACAGATATAAATTGTTGTTCTATGGCAGATTGCGGAGTTAATTAGTTTTAGTAGTAGTTTCATCTTCTTTTATTTTAGAATAGGACTGCTACGAATTTAGGTTTAATGCTTGTTTTTCCTTTGTAATGGAGAACTAGTCTCCTTGGTTAGTCTACTGTAATTGATTTCCACCGCACTTGAGGTTCTGTTTTTCCTGTTTTGTTTGCTATTCTCTTTTCAATACTATGCTATATATTTCTGTTTGTTTAATTCAGGAGTGTATAGTGTTGTATTGATTTATTTCGGTGATGTTATGTTCCTATATTGAATCGCGTTTGTTTAATTCGCGTGTGTTCGTTCATGTTCGTTTAGTTCATGAGGGCTTCACCCCGTTTGTTTAATTCGGGAATAGGAACATATATCTGTAGTAGCGATTTCGTTTGTTAATTGTTGCTAAAACCGAAAGGGGATTAGAATATGCTTAGGGCTTGGAATTTACATGAACCGATGATAGTTGGGAAATCGAGAACAGTAGATTAATCGTTTTTAGCTTATTTGTCAATCTCTTAAACTACTCTGTTTTATTGCTCTGCTTTTGTTTTGTTTTCTTTGTTTTATTTCATATCCAAACCCCCCAAAACTGATTTTGTGTTAATAACAACAACCCAAGAACAGCAATTTATATCTGCGAATTATGGCTTGCGTGGCGAGGAATGGAAAAGTCATGGCTTCTGGTCTTCAGTCTCGCGAGGCGAGTCATAGATTCGCGGGGTGACACAGAAAGGTTTGCAATTTCTGGAACAGTCACGCTTCAGGTTCGCGAGGCGAATGCCTTCTCGCGGGGCGAAGAACTCCAGAATTATTTCTTTTTATTACCTGCAAACAAGGATTAATAGTAAGTACTTTATTCGACTCTAAATTAACTAAATTAACCTAAAAATACTTTAACGACTCAAAATGCTGCTTAAAAACAATCAAGTCTAATTTGGGCAAAAATGATATATAATTAGCACAAAACCACGGACATACTAGTCATAAAACTAGATGAGCCAGAGGCTAATCAAGCTCTGATACCAACTGAAGTTGACATAGGCAAATACAAGAAGGGGGTTGAATTGTGTTTGTTAATAATTTTCTAAAAACAACCTTTAAAACTAATTTTTCACACAAGAAGATTAAAACAGAAGCAAGCACACAAAAATATATCTTTTAAGAGCTTTAACAAAAGCAATATTAAAACCCCCCAGTCAGTAAAAAACGAATAAAACTGAAAGATTTTAGAGATAGAAGATTCACACAAAGGATTTTATCCTGGTTCACTCTCTTCCAACCAAGTGCTACGTCCAGTCCCTTCTACTTGAAGGTTTTATTCACTATTTCTCCAAATAGATTACAACTAAGTATTCAACACCTCCCCAGGCTTACAAGTATTCCTTTCTTACCAAGTGTCTCCAGGCTCTAACTCCAATAAAGAGATTTAACTTATGATCTTCTTAACTCACTATGTGTGAGGATATGAAAGTTTAAGATCTGCTGAATATTTTCACAATATTCAAACTAAAGATACAAACTTTTTGTTTATGAAAGAATAAAATAATAAGAGCTTGTTTTCTCAAGAATTGTATTGACAGAGGTTGGGCTTGCAAAAGGTTGTTCTTCATTACTTGAGGTCTTCTATTTATAGTGACCTTCTCCTTCTCTTGAAAAGCTTCAACGGTCATTTTGAATTTTTCGTTTAGAGATGAAATAATGTCCATTGTGAATGAAGGTTTGTTCTTGGCAATGCTGAAATGTACTCTTGGTTATCAAGGTAGCACGAAATGGAGACTCATTGCTCTGAGCATTGCAGCTTGAAAACTATTGTTCCTCCTTTGTGTGCAATAAAGCTTTTTCCAATCATAAAGTTGTCACCGTACAGATTGTGTTGCAATTTTCAATGTACTAATCTGCTTTTTGTATTTCTTTGACGGTACTATGTTTCTTTTACAACAAGGTAAAACATTAAAGCAGATGAAACAAAAGTGTTTAACAATTATTCTATTGAAATAAATTCAAACATTTGAAATAAATCTGAGAGAACTGTATTGCATTTATTTACACATGAGACAGAGGTCGTCTACTCAAACACTCTGTCTACTCAGTTATTTGTGAGACTAGGTTTGTTCGTTCTTTCATAAGGCTCGTCTGATGACGTGGCATACAGAGCTCGTCTATCAAGTCTTTGGACTTGCTATTCCTCGGTGAGTTATCATAATCTCCGTCAGGTGACATGGCACTTAGAGCTCGTCTACTTGATTTTTATTTTTCTGTTTATCTAATTCTACCAAGTATTCCCGTCTGCTGACGTGGCAAGTTAAAACTAGTCTAATTGATTTTAAACTTAAAATCTGTCTAGTAAACATTTATTGCCTCGTCTACTTAAAGAAACCAGTCTACTCAATTAAATAAATAAATGACTTTACCAAACTATTGAGTAGCCCGTCTACACGGGTGGACGTGTATTTCTCTTTATGAGTCCAAGCAGATACATATGAAAACTTATTCTAAGTCTCCATGTTCTTATAATTTTAAGTGTTCCTGCATAACTAAATAAACTTGTTAGATATCAACTAACACTTTGCAAAGCAAATTTAATCCTTTTGTTAACATCAAAACACATATATTATTTAATCCAAAAACCACTTTGGTTCCAAAAAAAAAAATTTCAAATTTTCCTAAAAAATTGGTAAACACAATTCAACCCCCCTTCTTGTGTTAACTTTGGTTGTTTCAGTTGGTATTGGAGCTCAGCCTCTGGGTTGAGCACTTAAAGTGTAGAGGAAAAGATCTTGGAAATGGCAGGAGAAACCTGCACAAGCAAGAATCATGCAGGAGAAGGATCCTCAATGTCGAGACCTCCATACTTCAATGGAGAGGACTACATCTATTGGAAAGAGAAGATGAAGTGGTTTTTACAATCCACTAACTCTGATCTCTGGGATATCACTGAAGAAGGTCATTTTGTTCCTAAAGATGACAAAAGAGAAAAAGTTCCTAAAGCTAGCATGACCTCTGATCAAAGAACAAAATGACAGTTAAATGCCAAAGCTAGATATGCAGTCATGTGTGCTTTGAGCATAGAAGAGTTTGAAAAAGTATGTACTCGTGAATCTGCAAAAGAAATGTGGGATTC
The DNA here is from genome assembly GCA_030762895.1 of Sophora flavescens. Classification (NCBI taxonomy): domain Eukaryota; kingdom Viridiplantae; phylum Streptophyta; class Magnoliopsida; order Fabales; family Fabaceae; genus Sophora; species Sophora flavescens. The sequence continues at coordinate 58,457,342 of CM061065.1, forward strand.
ACTAGTTGTTGCTCATGAAGGAACCAACAAAGTAAAGGAAATCAAAGTCAGTATGTTGGTCAGGAGATATGAGCTGTTCAAAATGGAAGAAGGAGAAACTATTGGCCAAATGTATGTGAGTTTCAAACTATAACCAATGGGTTGAAACCTCTGGGAAAAGTTTACAAGACTGAGGAACATATTCAAAAGATTCTCATAAATCTTCCAAAACAATGGAGACCTCTTGTAACTGTTGTGTCTCAGACCAAAGATCTATCAACAATGAAGCTAGATGAGCTTCTTGGCACTCTTCAGATCCATGAACATGAGTTGATTGAAGAAAATAATGGAAAGAATAGCAAATCCATTGCTCTCAAGGCTGACAAGAAATCATCTAAGGGATATGCATCAAAAGCTTTCAAAGTTTATGAATCTTCAGATGAATCTAGGGAATCAAATGAGGATGACTCTAATGATGAAGATGATGAACTTTTTCTTCTTACCAGAAAAATGAAAATCCTCTAGAAGACGTGTGAAATTTTCTCCATTCCCTTATTGTTAATTCCTCGGTATTCATTTGGATTAACAAGTTATTGATTTGCTATGTTATTAACCACGTACGCAATTGGGATTGTAGGTTAAACAATTGACGCAACAATTGGTTGCACTCCAACTGTCGGCAAATCAATATGTTCATTCCGTCTCAGAGCATGATGATTCTGACCTTGATAGCAATCCATTCGCCAACCACGATCAATCTGATCGTCATTGGGAAGCCAGATTTAAGGTCGATATTCCTGAATTTCATGGTGATCTCCAGCTGGATGCATTTATGGATTGGCTACACACTGTTGGGGAAATTATGGAATTTGAGGAGGTGCTTGACAATCGTCGTGTTCCTTTGGTCACCATGTAACTTCGTGGATGGGCACAAGCATGGTGACAACAGACAAAGAAAGGACATGTACGTTCTAGAAAGGCCAAAAACACATACTGGGAGAAGTTTAAGAAACATTTGAGACCTGTTTTCCTTCCATACAACTATGAATGTGAATTATATTAGTGGTTCCAACTTCTTCGTCAGGGTGCTCGATCTGAAGATGATTATACTGTTGAATTTTATGCATTGCTCGAATGTATGGATACTGCGGAATCACCTGCCCAACTTGTTTCTAAGTACATTTGTGGCATGCGAGTCCAACTTCGTGATGTTCTTAATATGTTTGACCCTCTAACAATTTTTGAAGCTCACCAACGGGCATCACAAACTGAAACACAATTAGCCCGTCATATGACTCCTATTCCTGCTATTAATTCTTCTATCCAACCAAAAGCACGTACTAAAATTCATCCACCTGCGCCTATACAAAACTCTCAACTGGGGGAATTTGTTGTTTTAAATGTGGTGAGATGGGTCGTCAAGTAGATTGTCATACAACAAATCCTACCAATAGAGGTTGTTGGCTAATGATCTTCATGAAGATGTTGCACCTATCTTTGATACTGAGGTGGAGGCTACTGAGGATGTCAAGGACAAACTCGTGCATGGCGATATCGGCATTTCGTTAATGCTACGTCGTACTTTTCTCCGTTCCCACCATTAACTTTAGCAAGCTTCATCTTGCTAATGGTCCCCTCACCAAATTTATGAGTGACCTGTCTAGCTTTGAATATCTCCTCATGTTCCATGGAGACTCCAAAATTTTCAAGCAGTTTGACCATTAGTCCAGGGTAGGGTAAGGTAGCTCCACTTATCTTACAATCTACCATGTGCCTCACAATGATATAGCTCTAGCTGAGCTGTTTCTTCTCAATTATTGCCCACAGCACCAGAATGTCATTATTTTGGAAAACTGCATGATTACCTGACCTTGGTAGGAGCATCCTACTTAGCACATACTGAAGTAGCCTGTGCTGGACATGCATGGAGCTGATATTGATCAATCTCCTTTCTGGTGCATTTTCAACCAGCAACACTTTCTTGGCTTCTTCCTTGTCATAGGCCTTCAACCATGCACTTTCAGAACCAACTCCAGCCATGATGCTTCTCATATATTCTAGACCAGTGAATTGTGAAAATTCTTCAAAGGTCATTTCTATCCTCTTATTCTTGACCCAAACAGAAAATCCTACACTATCCATCTCATGAGTGCAATAGAGTGCCTTAATCAGGGTTGGATAAATGTCACTCTTGGTCTGAAAGAAATCACTCAGCTTGTAATCTTCTAAAATCTTGTGAAATGTAAAACCATTTGCCTCAAAATAATTGAAATCCACGATTCTTGCTTCATGGGTATCTCTATGCTTAAAGTCATTTTTATACAACATGATATATTCTTCATCAGAGAAAGACCTCTTGAGCAATTCAATCTCAATGATAAGATCATCTTCTTCATCTTCTTCTGTTATCTTCCTCTTTTTATGTGTTCAGCCTTCTTCTTTGGTGTTTCCTTCACTACTTGCTTCTTCTTTCCTTGCTTCTTGGGTGCTGGTTTAGATGACTCAGCCACCTTTTCCTTTCCTTTAGCTTGCTTTTTCTTATCAAGTTCCTTGATAGGAAACTTTTCTTGCCTTTGAAATGTTTGGGTTTTCTCCATTTCTTTCCTCTTAGGGCATGAAGGTGTGGTAATGGGGGAAACTTGTTGAGGTGTGGAGGATTGAGTTGAAGATGGTGATGTAGAGTTAGAGGGAACATGTGTAGAAGGTGCAGTTTGCTTCACACAAGCCATTTGATTGATTTTCGAACTTTGCTAGTGTTTGGGTATTTGAGAATTTGATTTGGAATGTGTGAAATTTGGAGGGGAAAGCTGGGTATTTATAAACCTATATCAATCAATCGATGTATCAATCGATATATTAAAGGTTTTAGCCTGATTAACTTGTGAGTCAATCGATGTACATAGCATCAGGATTGAGATTTTAAGTGTGTCAATCGATGTTTCAATCGATGTATAAGCTAAGTCAGAGAGTACTAATGAACATAATTTTGAAATATTATTTAACCCTCATACTTGCTGTTTTAAACACCATTTGAGCTTAATTGATGGGTCTTAGGTGCATTTCATGACTTTGGGCCGAAATTGGGCCTAATTGTATTTTCAGCATAATTGGCATCCTCACATTGCTTCTATATTTAGAGCATAACTTTGGCTGTAGATATTGGAAACTTGTGATTCTAATTTTATAGGTATAAGCAAAATATATACAACTTTCATGAAGAGATCGAGGTCCAATTCGAAGGATAAAAGGGTCAAATCTGGGCTGAAATTATGACAAGAGGTGCTGTTGCGGGAGTTTGGACACCGAGCATTGTTTGGGCCATAACTTGAGTTGTAGAGTTCGTATGTACCAGATAGTAACACCATTTCGAAGATGACACATTAGGATAAAACTTTCATGAAGATCACTTAGACAAATTACTTCGTTTGGATGATGCATATTGCTTTGGAAAGTCAGTTTCGGATCCTGAAGCATCCCGAAGTAAATTGGGCCTAGCTCACTCATTTGAGGTCCAATTGGAGCAATTTTGGTGGCCACTTGAAGCTGGGCCAAAGGGACACATTTGGGATTATTTATTTTGTTCATTTAGGGTGTTATTGAGTGAGAAACAGGGAATAACACAGAAGCCACGAAATTGGAGAGCTTTGTCCTCTACTTGGTCATTTTTCTAGGTTTTCAAGTTCTTTCTTGTAATTTTCTTTTCCTAGTTGTTCCTCCATATTAATGGATGACTAAACTCTCTTAATCAATCCTTGGTTGTAGACATTATTGAGGTTTGATTTATGAAACCTTACTCTATTTGGTTTGTTCACGGTTAATTTCGTTTTTCATTGTTTTTCCTCTCTTTCATTCTTGGTTCTTTGTTTGTTTGCTTAAATGAATTGGAATCTTGAAAAGGTTCGGCAACCTGTCAAAATTTTGGTGCCGTTGCCAAAGACCATTCTCAGTTATTTGATCATTTTTCTTTCTTTTGTTTTTGGGTTTATTTTACTTTTTTGAGCTTACATGGTAGTGTCTTAAGCTTCATTGTCAAGGATCCTTGCATGCAATCATTGAAATAGAAATAGAAGTTGCAAGCAGTTCTTTGATTACACTTCGTGGTTGCATATTGTGATCCCAATTCTTGGTGCTCTCCATGGATAATTATATGCAAAATTACATGCCTAATGTTTATTATGATCCATCATGCATATATTATCCTAATTTTGGCATGAGTGGTATTGGGGTTGATTCAATTGTTCATTATGTTAGTGATCCAAATCATGGTTTAATTGATGCTTCTGTCATTGATTTAGTTGGTTCAAGTGTGTCTGCAACAATGAATGATTATTTTCCTCATAGAACTTTGACAGATTTTGCCACATATTATGAACCATCATGTATATGTTATCCAGAGAATGAAGTTAAACCATCATGTACATATTATTCTGACTTCACTATTGATTATGAGTTTAATTGTGGTTTTAGTATTACTGAGGTGAATGAGGCACCACTTTCCTATTCTAACCAATATAGCAGAGAACATGGAAGCTTGGATGAGTTAGCTTCTTTGGTGGATCAATCGATAATAAGCCAGTAGCAATATCAACCAAACCCCACAACAGTGCAACCCTCTCTGGAAGAATTGGTGCAACAACTAGCAGAACACACTCTTCAATCCCAACAAATGACAGAACACGTTATTCTTGAATTTCAATAGATGACACAAGCAAATCTTCAAAATTTGGCCACTCAAATTGACCACGTTGCCTCCGTCTAGACTTCATTGCAATAACAACAACTCCATGAAGATCATTTGGATTCACACATAGATACTCTTGACAATACTTCTTTTGAGCACAATTTTGATAAATTTGTTGAGAAAAATATTGTTAATGAACTTTGTGTTGAATTTCCAGCATGTGCTGAAATTTCATCCTTTTTGGAATATGAGGAGCAAGTGCATGTGGAGCATGAGACAAATGAGGTTGAGGATCATGCAGACATGCTACCCACGGAATGCATCCCCATAAATGATGATGATCATGTCATGGTAGGTGATGCAAGAGATGAAGATTGTGTAAAAGAAGTACTACCTGCAGAAGCACCTAAACCACTTCCCTCTTATTTGCAACCATCCGAAATGGAGATGCAACCACTTCTGCTTGAGGCAACCACTAAAGCTTTCATGGTTGATAAAGATTGGTTCAAGCAATTTGGTGAGAGATTCTCAGAGCAAGCATTGGAGAAGAAGCGCTTCAGCCACCATGAGACTTGCTGCACTACATTCTATAAGGCTATTTCTCCCCCTTTCTATTTTATTTTTCATGTTCTCTATGTGAATGAATCTATTCTTGTTCTTGATTTTAACATGTTCTACATTGAGGACAATGTAGATTTCAAGTGTGGGGGAGATATATTATGTCTTGATGTTTTTAAATTGTATTGTCCTAAACTTTGTTGGCATCTTTTTCTTGTTATTTATGTTATTTTCTATATTTTTAAAACGAAACTTAAAAAAATTGTTGTTGTTTTCTTTTTTATTTTGCTGCTATGAATAAAATTATTTTTAATTTGTTGTTTATTGTTACTGTTTTATTTTTTGTCTGTTGTTTCTATTATGTTTCTGTTGCTTTTGCTCTTTTAGTTGTGTTTGCTATTTCTATTTTTCTGCTTATATTACTGTTTCTGTTTTCATTGTTTGTTGTTTGGATTTTTTTCCAGCTTTTTTTAGCTTTATTTTTCTATTTTAATGTCTTTTTGCTGTTTTGGAAAAAAAAAAGAATAAATGGGTTTTGCTTTCCACTTGAAGTTTTTAGATTTGTAAGAGTTGTGAGTTTGAGTCAATTGAAGTGAAAAGAGTCATGACATAAGTGATTAAATTGTCTTTTTTTTTTATTTTGACAAGTTTGGTGATGAACATTGAATTGATAGATTGAGTTTGGTAGCAACATACATTGTGAGATTTTGAGCATTTACATCTGTTCATCCTTGTGTGATTTTCATTCATGGATTTGGTCGTTCTAGAACTTGCCTTGATTCTTTTTGAAGCTACATTGTACATGCACGTGTTAATATGATGAAGGCATTTTTGTTCCCTTTAGCCACATAGCCAAATAGCCAACCTTGAATGCTTTTCTTTCGATTAACCCCATTGAGCCTTTTTGACCATTCTTTGTTTTTGAGCTCATTACAAGCCTAAGTGAAAAACCATGTTTCTACCTTACCTTAGGGGTTGTGAGAACATTGGAGAAGATTTTGAACAAGTGATCTTTGTTACGCAAGTGTTGATGAAAAGAAAAGAAAAGAAAGAAAGAAAGTGTATAGTTACCAAAAAAAAACAAAAGAGAAAAGAAAAGAAAAAACTATCATATATATGCTTACATTGAAAAAGAAAAAAATATATATAAAAGAAAAAAAGAAAAGAAAAATATAAATAAATTCAAGGGAAGGAACGAAGTTGATATGAGAATTGCTTGATTTTGGGTATATATGTTGATATTTCAATTTTTATAGTGTTCTTGCATTCTCTTTGGTCTTAACTTGTCACATTCATTCTAATCCATTCCTTTACCTTGGCCACATTACAACCTTGAATAAAGTCCTTTTGATTTTCGTGCGCATGTGCATCAGTGGTGGAGATTGAGAAGATATGCAAGCTTATGGTAGTGCTACTTTTCATGGATTGAATTGAGTGAAACACTTACCATCTAAACACTTGAGGGGTTGAGAGTATGACTTGCGAGGTTCTATCATTCTTGGTCTATGCTTTCAATGGAATTTGCCTTTCTTGTTGGATGAAGATGGAAAGAATTTGTTTCATGAGTGTTGTGATTTCTTGAATCTTTTGATCGTCTTACTCACACATTCTTGCACTCTTACAAATCATTTGGAAGTAAATCCTTGTTTTTTGTCCCTTGTCCCTTTCTTTGATTTATTTTGATTTTACTCGAGACGAGCAAAAATCTAAGTGTGGGGGTATTTGATGAACATAATTTTGAAATATTATTTAACCGTCATACATGCCGTTTTAAACACCATTTGAGCTTAATTGATGGGTCTTGGGTGCATTTCATGACTTAGGGCCGAAATTGGGCCTAATTGCATTTTTCAGCATAATTGGCATCCTGACATTGCTTCTCTATTTATAGCATAACTTTGGATGTAGATATAAAAAAATTGTGATTCTAATTTTGTAGGAAAGCTAAGGAAAATATCTACAACTCTAATGAAGAGATCGAGGTCAAATTCGAAGGATAAAAAGGTCAAATATGGGCTGTAAGTGTGACCAGAGGTGTTGTTGCGGGAGTTTGGACAGAGAGCATTCTTTGGGCCATAACTTGAGTTGTTTGGAAAGTCAGTCTCGGATCCAGAAGTAAATTGAGCCTAGCTCACTCATTTGAGGTCCAATTGGAGCAATTTTGGTGGCCACTTGAAGCTGGGCCAAAGGGACACATTTGGGATTATTTATTTTGTTCAATTAGGGTGTTATTGAGTGAGAAACAGGGAATAACACAGCAGCCACGAAATTGGAGAGCTTTGTCCTCTACTTGGTCATTTTTCTAGGTTTTCAAGTTCTTTCTTGTAATTTTTTTTCCTAGTTGTTTCTCCATATTACTGTAGGACTAAACTCTCTTAATCAATCCTTGGTTGTGGACATTATTGAGGTTTGATTTATGAAACCATACTCTTTTTGGTTTGTTCATGGTTAATTTCGTTTTTCATTGTTTTTCCTCTCTTTCATTCTTGATTCTTTGTTGGTCTGCTTAAATGAATTGGAATCTTGAATGTATGTGTTAGTGGCTTCATTAACTCATTTTTAAAGAAGGAAAATCAGATTCTAGGTTATGCATTGAAGGTGTTTGATGAATTGCCTAGCTTGGTTAATTTTAGTTCTTAAGTTTAATATTGGTTAGATGTTTACGTAATTCATTTACCTTGATTAATCTTCATTCTAGAAGAGTTTCTAGTAGTTAACTGTTGTAATTCAAAACCAAGGATGAAATTATCATGATGATTGTTTGGTGTTAGGGATTCATTAAACCCCCGATAATTGTTGAACCCCTTGGATTGGTTGTTTTTACGTAACTGTTTCATATTTTAGTTAGTCTTTGTCTTGTTAATTTCCGTGCTTATAACACAACCCACCCCACCCCCCCACCTCCCCCGGAACCTTCTAATTTGCTTGCTTAACTTTGATTGAATTTCTTAGTTGGTCCTTTGAGAGACGATTCGGGTTGACACCCTTGCTGCAAGTAGGGTTGTAATTCGATTATATTAATTTTGGGGGGTTCGGCAACCTGTCAAGTACCATGTTCTTAAGCTATTTCAGAGAGTACCAAGTTCTGAAACTTGAACTCAATCTATGTATAAGCTATGAAAAAGACTCCAACAATAGCTGTATAATAATCAATCGATGTACAAATCGATGTATATGGCAAGTCAGTCAGTCCCAAGTTCTGGAAACTTCACTCAATCGATGTTACAATCGATTTATATACAGTGTTAGTATATTTAAATCAATGTAAATCGATGTATCAATTGATACATAAGCACTTATAGTGAGTAGTGCTTCTGAGATCAATGGTTCAATCGATGTACTAATTGATTTATAGCATATTAGTTTGAGATTTTCATATTTTCATAGCAGGTAAATCGATGTTGGAATCTATGTATAGAGACTTCCAGAGAGTCATGCTTTCTGATTTTGTCTAACAATCGATGTTCTTGTCTTTCTAAGCCTAAAAAGCTTGGATCAATCGATGTCATAATCGATGTAAAGGCACTAAAATCATATTTCTAGGTTTGTACATGGATTACACAATCTGTGTACTAGCTATGAGATATAGGATTTTTCCTATTCTAATCGATTTACAAATCGATGTACAGACATCAAACATCAAACTATCATGCACTTAACATTCAAAACATCAAACATAGGTCGGATCAATAATTCCCAATTCTCGTCTTATATAATAGAAGCGTTCCTTAGCCCGTGGTTTAGTGAAAATATCAGTTAATTGCTTAGATGTATCAACATATTCAATAACTATATCTCCACTTTGAATGTGAGCCCTTATGAAATGATGTCTTATTTCTATATGTTTGGTTCTAGAATGCATTATAGGGTTCTTAGTTAAATTTATAGCACTAGCATTATCACATTTGATTAGAACTTTCTCTAGGAGAACACCATAGTCAATAAGTTGTTGTTTCATCCAAAGGATTTGATCACAACAACTACCTGCTGCAACATATTCTGCTTCAGCAGTTGACAAAGCCACACTTGTTTGTTTCTTACTAAACCAAGAAACTAGTGAGTTTCCTAGTAGGTGGCAAGTTCCACTAGTACTCTTCCTATCCAACTTGCATCCAGGAAAGTCAGTGTCTGAATATCCTATTAAATTACATGTTGATCCCTTAGCATACCATAAACCCATTTCTTTAGTTCCTACCAAGTATTTCATTCTCTTTACTATAGTTAAGTGAGATTCCTTAGGGTTGGATTGATATCTTGCACACATACAAACATTAAACATTATATCATGTCTACTTGTAGTTAAGTAAATTAAGGAACCAATCATACCTATGTACTTGGAAACATCTACAGATTTACCTTTCTCATCTTTGTCCAAGTAACATGATGGACTCATTAGAATTGCCATTTGCTTTGCATTCTCCATGCCAAACTTTTTCAATAGTTCTTTGCAGTACTTTGTTTGGCTTATGAAAGTCCCATCATCATATTGTTGGCTTTGAAGTCCCAGGAAGAAAGTAAGTTCTCCCATCATGGACATCTCAAACTCATTTTGCATCAATTTAGAAAATTCCTTACACAGTGAATCATTAGTAGCACCAAATATAATATCATCAACATATATTTGTACAAATAGTATATTTTGTCCTTTTCTTTTAGTAAAAGAGTTATGTCAACCTTTCCTCTTGTAAAACCTTTTGGTAGCAAAAAGTTACTTAATCTTTCATACCAAGCTCTTGGAGCTTGTTTAAGTCCATAAAAGGCTTTAGTGAGTTTGTAAACATGATTAGGAAATTCATTCATTTCAAAGCCAGGTGGTTGACCAACATATACTTCTTGTATATACCGATTTAGGAATGCACTCTTAACATCCATTTGATATAACTTGAAATTCATGATACATGCATATGCTAGCAACATTCTAATAGCTTCTAATCTAGCCACGAGTGCATATGTCTCATCATAGCCAATTCCTTCTTCTTGATTATAGCCTTTAGCTACTAATCTAGCTTTATTCCTTACTATGAGTTATTCCTAAACACTCATTTTGTACCAATTATTTGTTTATCCTTTGGTTTTGGAACAAGTTCCCAAACTTTATTTCTTTCAAACTGATTAAGTTCTTCTTGCAATGTCATAATTCAATTTTCATCAATTATTGCATCATCTATAGTTTTAGGTTCAATTAGAGATACAAAAGCTGTAATATCCTTTCCCAATGGTATTTTAGTCATTTCATTATGATTATGATCTCTGGTGTGCTTTAATTCCTTACATCTCACGAGTATGCAAATGTATGAATATGAATTGTTGAGCCTCTCTGTATTATTTTTAGGCTGACCCGATAAAAATCTTATTTGATTTTTATACAGCGATATTTATTTGTAATTGATAATTATAAAATGAAATATTTTATAATTTAGTATCAAATAATTTTTATATTTGACTAATAAATATATTCTAGTGAGAAAATATAATTATTTTGTGCGTTTATAAAGGGTAAAATTTATTGATGAAACTACCTAATTTTAATATAACACATTTCATTAAAAAGCTGATTTTCTTAAATTTCTAGTCACACCCCCTATTTTACTGTATACACCCCCTCTCCTTTTACTTAAACCACGAATTCCCCTCTCCCATACTCACTTATTCAGTCTAGAAACTCTTCTTCTTCTTCTCTCAAAGAAGCCTCACCACCACCATCACCTCCATTCCACCAAAACCACCACAAACCACCACCAATCTACATCATTTTCCTCCTCATTTCAGTTCCTAGCATAAAATACCACCACACTCCTCTTAAACCAAACCAAAATCTGAGCATGCAAACCTCCCTTATTCACCTTCAAAATGGGTCTTGGAAGGATTTAGGTTTAGATGAAAGTTCTTCCTTTTCTAGCTACAAAAGTGAGCTAATTAAGGAGATAAGAAGCTACTGTTCTCACCATTCCAAGGACTAGGAAGCAAGTGAAGAAATTGATAGATTGATAATTGGGAGAACTTCTCTAAGATCAATATAGATAGAGGAAATCACCAAGTCTTCATTTTCTAGCTTCAGTCAGGTGAGTTCCCTTAGTTTTAGTGCTTGGTAACCATAAATCCAAGCTTAGGAGTTGTTCATACGTGCTCAAATTAGTTGATTTTCTATTTGCATGTGTATAGTAAATTGGTTTAGATTTTGTGATGGTGTTGATATGCCAATATATGGGAATAGATATGTTAAAGGATCTTACTTGACAGATGTTTGTTATATTGCTTACAAGGAAATGTTATAGTTGTTGTCCTGAAAACCCGTATAGACATAGGTTCAGTGTTTTGCTTATAACTGTTTCTGTAGAACTCTTTTGTTTATGATTCTGATTTTTTTAGAAAGTAGACTCGAAATACTACACTTTAGACACTGATTTTTCTGTTTTTCATTGAGTATTGATGGAGAAAAGCCTTTTACAAGTTAAGGTATTGCAGTTGTCCTGTTTTCTGAGTGCAGAGGATTTTCTATCAAAACTGTAATTTTTGGAAGGCTATTCTCCAATACTAAAATTTTATTCATAAACTATACTTGTTTAGCTTTCCATAAAGGGGTCGTTTGTCCAAATCTGACCTTGTTTGGTATTTTAATAAAATCATAGAAGTTAACTGAAAACTGCTGAAATTTTGCTTTAGGTCATTAGTTTTTAAGCTATAAATTGATATGTGAGTTCTTGTTGTTTGTAACATTGGGTGACCATAAATCCCAACTATTTGGTAAGTGCTTTATTTCTTACGTTGCATGCTTATTTTGATGTTGCAAGATGTGTGGAACCATTGATTATTTTGATTGCATGCAAGGATAGGGGACTGTTTTGGGTGAAAGTGGTAAGGGGGGATAAATTAACCTTCAAACCCGTATTGACATCCTGTCAGTAATTTATCTATAACTTGTTCTATAGAGATCATTTTGAAATGATTCTTGAACCTTTGGAAACTATACAAAATTTTATACGAAATAGACACTAGAATGACTAAATTTCGTTAAGTATTGAAGGAGAAAACAGGCTTGCAATTTGCTGCAAAGAACAGAGAATTTGTTTTTATGTTGCTGTAGTGTTATGGCCATAACCCCCTGTACAGTTACTGGATTGAAACCATTCTTGTGCCATTATAAAATAGACTTACCTTGTTACAATTTAGGCTCTGGAAGTTCTAATTTTGATGAAGTTTTTGTGGAGAAAACCCAGTTCCAAGTTGCTGCAAATTCTGTTTACATAACTGTGAGCATATGGGTACTTGATTTGTGTGGAATATATTCCTATGTGTTTTAATTCTATCCAACCATGAATAATATGTATATGTGCAATTGGTATGGTGCTCTTTGTGGCTGTATGATCTACCTTAGCGGTTGTTGCATGGTGGTTTGGTTGGTATGAATTGCAATATGAAGGTGTGACATTTCCATTTGTGCTATGTCCTCACTCTTTGTTTTTTTTGTGCATGTTTAATGAAGTTATAATCTTGGTATGATTGATGAATATTTAATGCATTTGACTTCCATTTGGGAAGAGTACAAGAAAATGAATCATAGCATGGCATTAAAAATTTAAAATGGTCTATGTTTAGTGAAACCTAAGGTTTCAAAACTATTCTAGCCATTCTTTAAGGCCACAATATTTTGTGGGTGAGATTTTTTTTGTAAGTCCTTCATTTTTGGAGCATTTTTGGAGGTCAGGATATGGTAATAACAATTAAGGGACGCCTAATTGTTGTCATAGAGCTCTGACTGTCATATCAACCAGTTTAAACTATGCGTGCCTTATTTTCGCTCACACTTGAGGTACCTAGTAAAGGTTTTTCTACTTAAAATGCCTATGCTTAGATTCACATTCAGTAAATAACTCAATCCAAGTAAGGACCCAGTAGAAAGAGCTGGTGATGAAAGGGTGAGTTATAAGAGAATAATTCCGTAGTGGTATAAAGTTTGAGTAGTCCTACTATAGCCTGCTTTAGTCCACGAAGTGCACACCTGGCAAAATGGAGAGGTAAGTTGGCTATGAGAAACTTTACCACCACGTGAGGTTAATTTGATATGTGTGCATATAAGTAAGTATGTGTAATTCAACGAGGACAATTAAACACAATATATTGTTTACTAATATGCTTTGCTTGAAGCAGAAAATCATTGAGATTCATTTCTCGCTAGGCTCCTCTTTGTTTCAGATAACAGGTACATATTGAAAACTGATAAGCAAGTTCGGGAGATTGCTTGACAGTCACCCAATAGTGTCCCAAGATACGTTAGTTTTCATAGCCGGATCAAAGTTGGAGTCTTACTGGGAGTCAATGTTTGCATGAAATTGAATTGTTGATTAGGGGTTAAATGGTTATTTGTATTAAATTAATTCCAATTATATGTTCAACTCTACAAAAAATATCTTGTACAAATTTGTTTCACTTATTTTTAAAATTTCCTATGTTTAACTATTATTCCTGATGCTATAACCAGGTTTATATATTATTAGTTAGTAGTATCCTTGTGGAAGTCAGGATATTACATTATGGTATCAGAGCAGTTCGATCCCATCGGACTGTGAGTTGAGTCTAGAGTGATCCGGCTTAGGGTGTCAGTTTAAGTGTTCTGTGAAGTTGTTAGCTTTCTAAATTCCTGATACAAATTAATGGGGTAGGCCGCCTCAGGTATTTGTTTGGGGAATGGTGAATGATGACAACTCCCAGAATTGTTTCCAAAAGATTGATTTCAAAACAAGATTTCTTGTAAGCCAAATATTTTGAACAAATTTTGCTTGTGCAAGAACGATTATGCTTGTAAAGATAAATGATATATATTATTTTCTTTGACCAATTTCCCAAAGAAATTAGTAGAGGTAATTGAGTTTGTTGAGATGAGTATGGTTCTAATTTAATATACTACTAGTTTAATGCTTTTGATTAATATGTACTAACTGGTCAATGTGTTTGAAATTGCCTTGTATGTTTAGTGGTCGAAATCATACCTCATCCTGATAATTCTGTATGTGGTGAATTTTATGCATGTGTTTGACTAGTATTTAGCTGTGTGATTCTGTTTACATGGTGACTAATAAGAGGAAAGTTACTTTGCTTGCTGGAATAACTATGTTTGCCATGCTTGAAATGAGTGTAATGAATATGCATATTGATTATGTGAAGTATTGAATGTGTATTTGAGGAAACTTGTGAAAAATTGAACTTGGTTTCTTTAATTTCTTACTTGTTGGATGGGATTCAAGTATGGTCTGATCTGTTTGAGTACTGGATAGTTGTTGGATGAGTAGATTTAAAATAATGTTGAAGTTCAAGAGGGTGAGGTGTTGTCCTCAAGACCTGTATAGATATAGGTCCAGTATTTTGTTCATAACTTTTTCCATGGAACTTATTTTTAAATGATTCTTATTTTGTTGGAAGCTAGACTCATTTTGCTTTAGTTTGTGCACAAATTTCATAGAATTTGACTGGGTATAAATATTTTAAAAGGCGTTATAAATTTGAAAACAATTTGTTGTCCTGTTTTGATCTCTGTATCTTCTTTCAATCAAAACCTTATCTACAAATCCAATTTCTAAAATCTGGGCATAGTTTTAAAAACTAGACTTTCGGGGCTTCCATTTAAACATATCATTAGCATGATTTGGTTGAATATAACCCACTGAATTAATTTCCAAAGTTACAGTTTTCTAATTGTCAAAACCATGCTTTTGGCTTGGCCTTGTATCTTCTTTCAGTTATATCCTTGTGTACAAATTATATTCTGGAAAACCAGATATATGTATGAAAACTAGACTTGTTCTTTTTCAATTTGAACCCAAATTTCATTGGATTTCACTGAGTATTGATATTTTAAAATGCATCTCTCTAGTTGAGGGACAATCGTTGTCCTGTTTACGTACATCAGTGTCTTCATCTGTGAACTATACTAATTGAAGGACTATTTCGTGAAATAAAATATTTTATTCATAAACTAGACAACCTATGCTTTCCAAAGAGTGGTCATTTACTCAAAACCAACTTTGTTTGGTATTTTATTAAAAGCACCAAAGTTAATGTACATCTGATGTAAATGTTATAGGTGTTGAGAAATTTTTGCACATGTTTTATGATGATGTATGATTGAGTATTGTATGTTGATGCATGCAGGCATTCTTCTCAAATATGGGTGACTGTTTTTTGTCAATAAACACACACACACACACACACACACACACACACACACACACACACACACACACACATATATATATATATATATATATATATACACACTTCTTAGTGAAGATGATATAAGTATATATCGCTTGTTATATTGCATCTTGTGAGTTTATATTGTTGGTATTGACTTTCTTACATGTGCATATGTATGTATAGTTATTTGTACTGCATATAACTATGCTTAGTATTCTTTTATGCATTGATGCTTTAAAGTTCTATACCATGTACTTGTAGTTTCATTCATAGACGTTACTTTCAAAAACCTTGAGTTCCTTTTCGAATGAGATTGGAATAAAGTCTTTCCTAAAAGTTTGAAGAGTGTTTTAAGGTCACTTGGAGTCCTGGTGAATCCTCCTGATAGTACCAACATTATGTTGTTATGGAATATTTGAATTTTAATATCAAGCGCTTTTCCTAATTTGTAATATTATAGGAGTGCCTGAGAAAAATGTTTTGTCTTATAAACGAAAGAACTTTTGCAAACTCACAAAATTCTTTTGTAACCTAATATTTCTTTAAAACATTATTACTTATTTGACGATATATCCCTTTGGAAACCTTTGAGCCATTCAAAACCTTCATACAGATTTTAACGAGTATAAATCTCCATTTGGCTTTCAAAACCAAATAATTCCAGTAAAGGTTTTCTTATAACAGAGTTTTAGAGAAGGCTTTCAAGAAAAAATTTAGATTCATTGGAAAAAAAGTATTTGAAGAATTTAAAGTGATATTTTTGCTCTATCTCTGGTATTGTGGGATGCTCGGGGTAGACTTGTGCTTAGAACATGTCTATATCTTAATATGCTACCATAGTATTGTGTATGTCATTTCCTGATCGTGTACAATTTGGATGATTGATAAGAATCATTGGCATACATCAATTATTAGATTGTGCACATGAATAGGTACCAATCAGTTATTCCCTGTGTATCACGTCTTTATGTACATAACCATGTATGTGTTTGATGTGTTTATCTAAATTAGTGAAATCTAAAATGATTGGTATAATAGGTACCACTACTATTTGAATAAGATTGTATGTTATACTTTTATTATTATTGTTGTCATAAATTTTCTGTCAGCTTGTTATTGGTTGGAATATCTGTCATACATGATATTTGGACCCTAGCAAACCTAGTATCAGTGATAACCAAATAGTTAATGATTATGACCTTGTCACCGGAACCCATAGGAAGGAACTTAGAGTTAACCCTATCACAAGAAACGCCACCAAGATGGATTTCAACAGGGTAAGAGTGGCAAACTCTAAGAGACCACCAAAATCTTTCCTTATCGGGTCAACGGGACCTATATTTCACTTCTAGAGTGAGATCCATAATTTTAAGATTTCAATAAGAGTCCTCAGGGGCAAAACTCTAGAACAAATGTACAGATGTCTCGAACCTTCTACCACCAGTTCATCAATATGGATTCAAGCTTACAAACAAAACCTTATTGATCAGAGCACGCAGCAGAAGCTTAGCAGCTACTAGACGAAGTATCTTGTAGGAAGCCATCTAGGAACCTAAATGCAACTCTTAAGCATCAACAATCTTACTTGTACCATAGGACAAATTTGCTTTATTGTATGCTTTAAATGTATATATATATATACCTATGTGATCCAAATTGAAGTTGTTTTGTGTCTTATTTCTCACTTGCATGCTTTTAATTGTCATGATATGGGAAGGTTGCTAGACAACAACCGATATTTAATGTGATTTATGAGATTTGCATTATCATTCGATGTTTAAGTGTTTAGATTCTTGTATGGGTATTTGAGTTGTCTAAATTTTGAGGACAAAATTTTTTTTAAGGGGGAGAGTAATGTAATATCGTTTCCCAAGGGTATTTTAGTCATTTCATTATGATTGTGATCTCTGGTGTGCTTTAATTCCTTACATCTCACGAGTATGCAAATGTATGAATATGAATTGTTGAGCCTCTCCGTATTATTTTTAGGCTGACCCGATAAAAATCTTATTTGATTTTTATACAGCGA
This sequence comes from Sophora flavescens, assembly GCA_030762895.1. Lineage (NCBI taxonomy): Eukaryota > Viridiplantae > Streptophyta > Magnoliopsida > Fabales > Fabaceae > Sophora > Sophora flavescens. The sequence goes on from CM061065.1 coordinate 58,474,780, forward strand.
TGATTATTTGTAATTGATAATTATAAAATGAAATATTTTATAATTTAGTATCAAATAATTTTTATCTTTGACTAATAAATATATTCTAGTGAGAAAATATAATTATTTTGTGGGTTTATAAAGGGTAAAATTTATTGATGAAACTACCTAATTTTAATATAACACATTTCATTAAAAAGTTGATTTTCTTAAATTTCTAGTCACACCCCCTATTTTACTGTACACACCCCCTCTCCTTTTACTTAAACCACGAATTCCCCTCTCCCACACTCACTTATTCAGTCTAGAAACTCTTCTTCTTCTTCTCTCAAAGAAGCCTCACCACCACCATCACCTCCATTCCACCAAAACCACCACAAACCACCACCAATCTACATCATTTTCCTCCTCATTTCAGTTCCTAGCATAAAATACCACCACACTCCTCTTAAACCAAACCAAAATCTGAGAATGCACACCTCCCTTATTCACCTTCAAAATGGGTCTTGGAAGGATTTAGGTTTAGATGAAAGTTCTTCCTTTTCTAGCTACAAAAGTGAGCTAATTAAGGAGATAAGAAGCTACTGTTCTCACCATTCCAAGGACTAGGAAGCAAGTGAAGAAATTGATAGATTGATAATTGGTAGAACTTCTCTAAGATCAAGATAGATAGAGGAAATCACCAAGTCTTCATTTTCTAGCTTCAGTCAGGTGAGTTCCCTTAGTTTTAGTGCTTGGTAACCATAAATCCAAGCTTAGGAGTTGTTCATACGTGCTCTAATTAGTTGATTTTCTATTTGCATGTGTATAGTAAATTGGTTTAGATTTTGTGATGGTGTTGATATGCCAATATATGAGAATAGATATGTTAAAGGATCTTGCTTGACAGATGTTTGTTATATTGCTTACAAGGAAATGTTATAGTTGCTGTCCTGAAAACCCGTATAGACATAGGTTCAGTGTTTTGCTTATAACTGTTTCTGTAGAACTCTTTTGTTTATGATTCTGATTTTTTTAGAAAGTAGACTCGAAATACTACATTTTAGACACTGATTTTTCTGTTTTTCATTGAGTATTGATGGAGAAAAACCTGTTACAAGTTAAGGTATTGCAGCTGTCCTGTTTTCTGAGTGCAGAGGATTTTCTATCAAAACTTTAATTTTTGGAAGGCTATTCTCCAATACTAAAATTTTATTCATAAACTATACTTGTTTAGCTTTCCATAGAGGGGTCGTTTGTACAAATCTGATCTCTTTTGTTATTTTAATTAAATCATAGAAGTTAAGTGAAAACTGTTGAAATTTTGCTTTAGGTCATTAGTTTTTAAGCTATAAATTGATATGTGAGTTCTTGTTGTTTGTAACATTGGGTGACCATAAATCCCAAATATTTGCTAAGTGATTTATTTCTTAGGTTGCATGCTTATTTTGATGTTGCAAGATATGTGGAACCATTGATTATTTTGATTGCATGCAAGGATAGGGGATTGTTTTGGGTGAAAGTGATAAGGGGGATAAATTAACCTTCAAACCCGTATTGACATCCTGTCAGTAATTTGTCTATAACTTGTTCTATAGAGATCGTTTTGAAATTATTCTTGAACCTTTGGAAACTATACAAAATTTTATACAAAATAGACACTATAATGACTAAATTTCGTTAAGTATTGAAGGATAAAAAAGGCTTGCAAGTTGCTGCCAAGAACAGAGAATTTGTTTTTATGTTGCTGTAGTGTTATGGCCATAACCCCCTGTACAGTTACTGGATTGAAACCATTCTTGTGACATTAGAAAATAGACTTACCTTGTTACAATTTCGGCTCTGGAAGTTCTAATTTTGATGAAGTTTTTGTGGAGAAAACCGAGTTCCAAGTTGCTGCAAATTCTGTTTACATAACTGTGAGCATATGGGTACTTGATTTGTGTGGAATATATTCCTATGTGTTTTAATTCTATCCAACCATGAATAATATGTATATGTGCAATTGGTATGGTGCTCTTTGTGGCTGTATGATCTACCTTAGCGGTTGTTGCATGGTGATTTGGTTGGTATGAATTTCAATATGAAGGTGTGACATTTCCATTTGTGCTATGTCTTCACTCTTTGCTTTTTTTGTGCATGTTTAATGAAGTTATCATCTTGGTATGATTGATGAATATTTAATGCATTTGACTTCCATTTGGGAAGAGTACAAGAAAATGAATCATATCATGGTATTAAAAATTTAAAATGGTCTATGTTTAGTGAAACCTAAGGTTTCAAAACTATTCTAGCCATTCTTTAAGGCCACAATATTTTGTGGGTGAGATGTTTTTTGTAAGTCCTTCATTTTTGGAGGCCACGATATGGCAATAACAATTAAGGGACGCCTAATTGTTGTCATAGAGCTCTGACTGCCATATCAACCAGTTTAAACTATGCGTGCCTTATTTTCGCTCACACTTGAGGTACCTAGTAAAGGTTTTTCTACTTAAAATGCCTATGCTTAGATTCACATTCAGTAAATAACTCAATCCAAGTAAGGACCCAGTAGAAAGAGCTGGTGATGAAAGGGTGAGTTATTAGAGAATAATTCCGTAGTGGTATAAAGTTTGAGTAGTCCTACCTTAGCCTGCTTTAGTCCACGGAGTGCACACCTGGCAAAATGGAGAGGTAAGTTGGCTATGAGAAACTTTACCACCACGTGAGGTTAATTTGATATGTGTGCATATAAGTAAGTATGTGTAATTCAACGAGGACAATTAAACACAATATATTGTTTACTAATATGCTTTGCTTGAAGCAGGAACTCATTGAGATTCATTTCTCACTAGCTCCTCTTTGTTTCAGATAACAGGTACATATTGAAAACTGATAAGCAAGTTCGGGAGATTGCTTGACAGTCACCCAATAGTGTCCTAAGATACGTTAGTTTTCATAGCCGGATCAAAGTTGGAGTCTTACTGGGAGTCAATGTTTGCATGAAATTGAATTGTTGATTAGGGGTTAATTGGTTATTTGTATTAAATTAATTCCAATTATATGTTCAACTCTACAAAAAATATCTTGTACAAATTTGTTTCACTTATTTTTAAAATTTCCTATGTTTAACTATTATTCCTGATGCTATAACCAGGTTTATATATTATTAGCTAGTAGTATCCTTGTGGAAGTCAGGATATTACAAAAGCCATATTATTACATGCATTTCTCAAGAAATGTCGAGTAGTTACCCCTTTGGATATTTCACCAATACTATTGTCTAAAGGGTGATTCCTTGTAGTTCTATACTCCTTAGGTAGTTCTTCATATTGTTTTTCTACTGGAATTTATGTTTCTTCATCTAACTTTGCATTGTCTTACTTTTCTTCAAGTTGAGTTTCTTCCAAAGTTTCTACAATATCATTAAAAACATCCTTTCCCAACCTTTTCGGGTTAGTTTCATCAAATGTAACATGTACATATTCTTCTATTGTTTGAGTTCTTCTATTGAAGATTCTAAAAGCCTTACTAGATAATGAATAGCCTAGGAAAATACCTTCATCTGCCTCAGGATCAATTTTACCTAGACTGTCCTTGCCATTATTTAGCATAAAACACTTACAACCAAAGACATGAAAGTGAGCAATATTTGGTTTCCTACCCTTATATAACTCATACTGAGTTTTCTTCAATATTGGTCTAATTAAGACTCTATTTAGTACATAGCAAGCTATACTTACAGCATCTGCCCAAAATTATTTTGGCACATTAGAGTCGTTCAACATGGTTCTAGCAATCTCTTCAAGAAATCTATTTTTCCTTTCAACTACTCCATTTTGTTGTTGAGTTCTAGATGCTGAAAAATTGTGTTGTATATCATGTTCATCACACAAATTGTCAAATTCCTCATTTTGGAATTCACCTTCATGATCACTCCTAATAGATACAATTTTCATGTCTTTCTCATTTTGTACAAGCTTAGCCATTTTCTTAAAAGCAGAAAAGGCTTCTTTTTTATGTGCTAAAAAGTATGTCCAAGTATATCTAGAGAAATCATCAACAATTACAAGAGTATAAAGGTTTCCACCAAAACTTTTTGTTCTAGAAGGACCAAAAAGATCCATATGCAACAATTGTAAAGGTCTACTAGTTGAAACAATGTTTTTAGCTTTGAAAGAAGTTTTTACTTGTTTACCCTTTTGACAAGCATCACATAAACCATCTTTTGTAAACTTCTTCTTAGGTAAAACAATTACAGGTTCTTTGGAAATCAATTTGTTCGAGTGATCCATGTGAATATGAGATATTCTCCTATGCCTAAGCCAATTTTCTTCTTCTTTTGAAATTAAGCAAAATGCATCATTAGAAGATAAATTGTCTAAATCTAGCATATAGATGTTATTAACTATGTTTCCAATCAACTTCATGTTACTATCATGTCTAGATTCAATCATGAACATGTTTGAGTTAAAGTCTACCTTATACCATTTGTCACAAAGTTGACTTATGCTCAATAGGTTATGCTTTAGCACTTCAACATAGAGAACTCCTTTAATCATAGTTGCTGGACTTTTTTCAATTGTCCCAACACGAAGTATTCTTCCTTTGTTGTTGACACCATATGTTACATTTCCACCTTGTTTGGAAATGAAGGTAGTGAATTTTGTGATATCTCTTGTCATGTGTTTGGAGTAGCCACTATCTAAGTGCCAACTTGAACTTTTGGCCTTCAAACACACCTACAAAACAGATTTTAACAATCTATCTTAGGTACCCAAATTTTGTTGGGTCCTTTGGTGTTAGTCATGACATATGTTCCCTTAGGAACCCATATTTGCTTGGCACTTATCCTTGAAGGATTCCTAAAATAGCATGTAGAAGCTGTGTCCTTTTCTTGCACAATAGAAACATTTTACAAAAGGACTAGTTGAAGATTTAGGTGCAACAAAGAGTTTCTTAAAAGATTTTTCATGTATTGCTGGTTTGTAACCTATTCCAGCTTTATCATATACTCCTTTTTGTTGTCCTAATATAGCATTTAGATTATCTCTTCCCATTGTAAATTTAGATAGAGTATTCTTCAGTTTTTCTACCTCTTTTTCCAAAATATTGCAATTAGAGCATGTAGAACTAGATGCACTTAGCCTACTGTTTTTAGCTTCTAATTCCTTATTCTTAATTTGAAGAGATGCATAATCACTACATTATTTAGCAATAACTTTTCTAGATGACATTAATTGCTTAGCAATTTTCAAATATTCACTATGCAATTCATCAAAAGTATCTTATAGTTCATCATAAGTAGGGGGAAGATCATTTACCTCATCTTCATTTTCATTGTCACTTTGATGATGAGTCATAAGGCATAGATTTGCCTCTTCTTCCTCAGAATCTTCAAAGGAATCCATGTCATTTTCCTCGTATGCTATGTATGCTCTTCTTGTCTTTTTATTCTTCTTGTCCTTGGACTCATAGTTATCATGTGTATCCTTCTTTTGAACTTTAGGACACTCATTCTTGTAATGTCCAGGTTTGCCACATTCATAGCACCTCACATTTGAGATTGAACTTTCAGCTTTTGAAGTGTTCTTCTTAGGAAAGAAGCTTGAGGGGTTTTTGTTGAAGGATTTCTTCTTTTTAAGAAACCTTTTCAATTTTCTGACCAGCAGTCCTATATCTTCTTTAGAATCTTCATCCTCCTCAACTTCTTCATCTTCATCACTATCAAGGACTTCTTTAGCGATATGTGCTTTAAATGATAAGCCTGTCTTCTTTTTCTCCTTCTCTTCATGATCATTCAACCTATGAAGTTCCAGCTCATGTTCTTTGAGCTTTCCAAACAGTGTAGCAATGTTCATGGTTTCTAAGTCTCTTGATTCAGCTATACCAGTGATCTTTGGTTGCTATTCTCTTGTCAAGCATCTCATAACCCTGTTGATTTGTTGTTCATCTTGTTGGGTTTTCATGAGATAATCCTCTTTTAAAATTATATCTCAAGGCGGAATAAAACCATCCCATGGATCGCGCATTACAAACATGAATCACAAAGGGAAATCATGTTTACCTCTTGGAGCATGCTTTACTTTTCGATCACCGGTGCCACGAAGGGGAAGCACCTCTACTCAGTCCACGCGAGCAAATGGGCGTTGGAGCAATGCATCTTGTGCAAGCTGACAACTACGAGGAGGCACAGTTAGCAAGACAAGGTTAGAGGGGAGAGCACTTCTATTTATAAGCTGGCAGCTCCCTTTGACCTAACTGCTTACCCTATTGGGCTTTGTACATCACAAGCCCAATTGTCCTTTAATTAATTAAATCATATTTAATTAATTTAATTGCTTCGCATTTGCTCTATGCGTGTGACCTTATAGGCTCCCACTAAGTTGGCAATAATATTAAATATTACAATAATATCAAATATTAATTATAATATTAAATATTATAAATAATGAGCGGCATCTAGCAAAGCATCATTACTACCTACTTAACAAGAGTATCGGTGATCCGATTTTAGCCTTACCGCGACCAAAATTTACTGTGCAGTAAATGCCCCTTCGTCCATATGTGTTAATTGAACACAAGACATAAGAGTGTCATCTTTGTTATGTTCAATTATTTATTCCTCGGTCCCTGAGTAGATGTGTAATCACAAATGGACCCAATATCACATATTGGCCCACTTCCGCATGGCCACGTATATTTCACGTCACACTCTATCGAGGGGCCCAAGACATTAACCCTGCTATATAGGAAGGACGAATCATGTCTGCATCACTCACACTCCTCAACATGATTTATTGCAAGCCCAATAACTACCTTTATGGTCACCTTGTTACACGTGACATTTGATAGCATTAAAGTCTACAACTCCTCATGTAGGAATCGTAGTAACTTCAAGTCGAAGGACTACTTCACTATGGTCGCCATGAGAATACTTATGACACTTATATAACTATTATGAATTATTCTCATAGTGGGTCATCCGGTATAAATATTACTCCTAATATTTATACCCGTGTGCCGACTTGATATCACATATCCATGACCCGTGAGATTTGGTCATCAGTATACTCACATAATAGTCTATACGTATTATTGTCGTCCTAATTAACAATAATACTCAACCACAGATATTTAAGAATAGCGTTCTATTATTCAATGAGGTCTCATGATTAAGTCACGTAATTAATATCTCATTGAATGAACTACCTATTTTAAGGACTTTATTATGCTATAAACTAATAACATAATAAATGAATGCCTTATTCATATATCAAATATATGATTAAATTCATGATACAAATGATGATCTGTTCAAAATATGTTGGCTCTAGGGCTTACACCAACAATCTCCCACTAGCACTAGAGTCAATCAGGCATCAATCTAACACCCATCGATCTAGTGTGAGTGTCATGCTACCATTGAGCAAGAGACTCCATTAGCGGATTATTAATGTTGTATTTCTGCACATCTTCACATCTCTCCTCCATTGATCATCTATCGAATGAGATGGAAGCACCTAAGTATATGTTCGAGTCGCTGGTGAGATCATGTTTCCTTAGCTTATGCGATTACTCCATCATCATCGCAACAAGATCAATGGAGTTCGTAAAGTTAGGAATCATTCATTGTTCATAAATGAACTTGCCGATCCAAACGACCTTTAAATCTACATTTAAGGCAACTATATACTTGGCCTCTGTAATGAAATCTATAACTGTCTCGCGCTTGGAACTTTTTCCAAGTATACGGTGCCACTATTAAGATAAAACACAAATCCAGACTGTGATCTGGAATAATATCTTTATCGGTTTAGAAACAGTGTTGATGTAACACTTTACAATGACTTCTTCCTCACCTTCATTTTTCAAGAATGTATCCTCAGTTCTCCTCAGATACTTAAGGATGTTCTTAACTACAGTTCAGTAACCTTCACTGATATCAATTGGTACCTTCTTGTCATTATAAAAGCATACAAGACAGTTGGTGTAGTACATAACGTACTCTGACTAAGGCCCAACAACTTCAGCGATCTATCTCTATAGATCCTTATTCCTAACATGTAGAAAGCCTCGCCCAAGTCCTTCATAAAGAAACAATTACCTAACCATGTTTTCACATTTTGCAGTGTAGGGATATCGTTTTCGATGAGTAGTATGTCATCAACATACAAAACGAGAATGACAATCTCACTACCAGTAACCTTCTTGTACACACAAGATTCATCCTCATTCTTGATAAATCCAAAGTGTCTTACAGCTTTATCAAAACGAAGATTCCAACTTCTGGAAGCTTGCTTCAATCCATAGATTGAACGCTGCAACTTGCATACCTTCCTGACGTCCTCTGAAGTGTCAAAGCCCTCAGGTTGTGTCATGTACACATCCTCAAGGAGATTTCCGTTAAGGAAAGCAATCTAGACATCCATATGCCATATTTCATAATCATGGTATGCAGCGATAACAAGCAAGATCCAAACGGATTTAAGCATTGCAACAGGCAAAAAAGTCTCATCATAGTCTATACCATGAATTTGCTTGAAACCCTTAGCGACCAATCGCGCCTTATAGGTATGCACTTTACCATCCATGTCGGTTTTCTTTTGGAAAACCCACTTGCACCCTATGGGTTTTACCCCTTCAGGTGGCTATACCAAGGTCCATACTTGGCTAGTGTACATGGACTCCATCTCAGATCTCATGGCCACAAGCCATTTCTCAGATTCTGGGCCAGTAATGGCCTCCTGGTAAGTCACAGGCTCATCTTGATCCATGAGTAATACATCACCTTGTTGAGTCATGAGAAATCCATATCTCTCAGGATGGTGACGTATCCTGTTAGACCTACGCAGGTTTTGTGCTACTGGAGCAGGTTGTTCTTCCACAACATCTTGTGAATGGTGCTCCTGTTGCTCCATAGGTATGTCATTACTTTGTGATACTTGAATATCTCCATGTTCTATATTCCTCCCACTAGTTTCTTTGGAGATAAACTCCTTTTCTAGGAATATACCAGTTCGCGCGACAAACAATTTGCCTTCGGAAGGATTGTAGAAATAGTATCCCTTGGTTTCCTTAGGATGCCCCACAAAGAAGCACTTATCGGATTTGGGATCAAGCTTAGTAGAAACCTGACGTTTTACATATGCTTCAGAACCCCAAATCTTCATAAAAGACACACTAGGTCTCTTACCAGTCCATATCTCATATGGTGTCTTTTCTACTGTCTTGGATAGAACAAGGTTAAGTGTGAAAGCTGCTGTCAATAGAGCATGTCCCCAGAAGGAAATTGGAAGATCTGCATGACTCATCATAGACCGAACCATGTCCAACAATGATCGGTTCCTCCTCTCATAAACACCATTCCATTGTGGTGTTCCTGGTGGAGTGAGTTGAGATAAAATCTCACACTCTCTCAGATGATCATCAAACTCTAGGCTTAAAAATTCACTGCCTCGATCTGATCGAAGGACTTTAATGCTCCTACCTAGTTGGTTTTGTCCTTCATTTTTGAATTCCTTGAACTTTTCAAAGGATTCTTATTTGTGTTTCAAAGATATATGAATCCATATCTACTAAAATCATCAATAAATGTAATGAAGTACTGAAAACCACCTCTAGCGGTTGTGTTTAGTGGTCCACATACATCACTATGTATGAGGCATAAAAAATCACTAGTCCTTTCACCTTTTCCTGTGAATGGGGCTTTGGTCATCTTTCCCAATAAACAAGACTCACATGTCTCATATGATTCATAATCAAATGAGTCCAAGAATCCATCTTTATGAAGTTTAGGAATGCATTTCTCATTTATATGGCCCAAACGACAATGCCAAAGATAAGTCGGGTTCATCTCATTTGATTTGAACCTCTTGGTATCAATGTTATAGATGGGCATCTCAAGATCAAGGGCATAAAGCCCATTACTCAAATGTGCACCAGCATAGAAAAGATCATCCAAATAAATAGAACAACATGTGTTTTTTATTATAAAAGTAAAACCAATCTTGTCCAAACAAGAAACATAAATGATATTCTTACTAATCGCAGCCACAAAATAACAGTTCTCTAACTGAATAATAAGCCCAGTGGGTAAAGTCATTACATAAGTTCCTATAGCTAAAGCAGCAACTTTTGCTCCATTGCCAACTCTTAGATCGACTTCACCTCTGGTCAGTGGTCTACTCCTTTTTAGATCCTGCACATTTGTACAAACGTGAGAACCACAACCGGTATATAATACCCATGATGCAAAAGTAGATAAATTGACTTCTATAACAAACATACCTAAGTTGGAAGCCCCACTTCCATTCTTCTTGCACTCTTCCAGGTATTTTGGGCAGTTCTTCTTCCAGTGTCTGGCCTTACCCTAGTAGAAGCACGTACCCTCCTTAGCCACTCCTCCCACAGGCTTCAAGCCAGAAATGCTAGGTTTGAACTTGTTGTTGTTCTTGCCCTTACCCTTTTGCTTGTTCATTGGCCTCTTGGGCTGCTTCTTGCCCTTTCCAGCTTGGGCCATCAACATGGCCTTCCCTTTCCCTTATTGATGTTGTTTTCAGCAGTTCTCAACATGCCCAACAACTCTGGCAGTGTTTTGTCAAGATCATTTATATTGAAGTTCATGACAAACTGATTGTAACTCCCCGACAACGATTGCAGGATCAAGTCAGTGGCCAACTCTTGGCCCAAAGGGAAACCTAGCCTCTCGAGATTCTCAGTGTACCCAAACATCTGAAGCACGTGAAGACCCACAGGACTTCCTTCTGCCAGCTTGATTTGGAAAAGAGCTCTGGAAACTTTGTACCGTGACGCGCTGTCGCACACGCGTCAAAAAGTGAGTGGTTTACAAAATTATGTAGTTAGGGAAAGTGCGACAACTCGAGTATCGTCTCACAAGGACTCTCGGGTTGTTACTAACACAAAATCAGTTTTGGGGGGAGGGGGGTTTGGATTTAAATGCAAATACGAAAACAGAGCAGAAAATAATGCAACTAGTGACTAATAATAATAAGCTAAAAGCGATTAACCTACTGTTCTCGGTTTCCCACTATCATCGATTTATATAATTCCATGCCCTAAGCAGATTCTAATCCCCTTTCGGTTGTAGCAATAATTAACAAGCGAAATCGCTACTACGAGATATATGTTCCTAATTCCCGAATTAAGCAAACGGGGTGAAGCACTCGTGAATTAAGCAAACACGATTGTACACACGCGAATTAAGCAAACGCGATTAAATATAGGAACATAACATCACCGAAATAAATCAACACAAACACTATACACTCCTGAATTAAGCAAACGGAAATATATAGCATAGTATTGAAAAGGGAAAAGCAAACAAAACAGGAATTACAGAACCTCAAGTACGGTGGAAACCGATTACAGTAGATTAATCCAAGGAGACTAGTTCTCCATTAACAACTATGACAAAAACCTAAACCTAATTTCGTAGCCGTCTAAACTAAAGAGAAGAAGATGATAGCAGATGATAAAAACTAACTCCTGCAATCTGTCCTAGAACAACAATTTATATCTGTCAGTTCTGCGCGATCTCACGAGGCGAACACTCACTCGCGACGCGAATCTTATGAAGAAATCTGCAACGTTTGGACTTCTCGTGAGGCGAAGAATGGCTCGCGTGGCTAGGAATGGAAGAGTCTTCTTATTACGCCCGTTATGATAATCACGGGCTGACCGTGGTGCTTTCTGACTTCCAGGCTCGCGGGGCGAGACATTTATCGCGAGGCGACACAGAGAGGATTGCATTTTCTGGCACAGTCAGCCTTCAGGCTCGCGAGGCGAGTGCCCTTTCGCGAGGCGAATAACTCCAGAATTGCTTCTCTTTATTACCTGAAAACAAGGATTAACAGTAAGTGCTTTATTCGACTCCAAATCAGCTAAATTAACCTAAAAACACTCTAGAGACTCAAAATGCTGCTTGACAACAATCAAGTCTAATTTGGGCGAAAACGGGATATAATTAGCACAAAATCACGGTAATACTAGCCATAAAACTAGATGAGCCAGAGGCCGATCAAAATACCCCAAACTTAAACTTTGCTTGTCCCCAAGCAAACTAAAACTCAAAAACTCAAAAAGACTCAAGACAGGGCAAGCTTAAGGGATTCAATCAATTCGCACAAATTTCAAGCAATTCATTAAAACAATTTTCCTTCAATTTTCCCCCCTTTCAAACAAAGCAATCCCCACATGCATTTACTCTAAACAATTGAGAATTTCGTCATTCAAGCAATCATTAATCTAAGTTGAGAATCCAAGTTACACACAAAAGGGAGATCACCAAATTCAAACAATCACCTTCCACACAAGGGAATTTAGTGTTTCACTCAATCGCTCAGTTTGTCTAGGTTATCAACATTTCACTCAATTCACCTTTCAAGAGCACTTCCCATGAATTTGATTTTCATCTCAATCAAGGTTCCCACGAAAACATGCATGCAACATCAAAAGGTCTTTTAAGGTTGTAATGGGGCCTGGCTAAGGGTAGGATATACAAAGGTACTGGGCTTAAGTCCCTAGGAACTAAGAGAGCATGAACATTTCAACACACTGAAATTCCACTCAAATTCCTTTTTCCATTTTTCTTTATGCTTTGGGTGACTACAGCCTTTTCCTTTTAATACCATTTTTTACATTTGTGTTCTTTTTTCTTCTTCTTTTTTCTTTTTTTTCTTTTTGCCTTTGGCTCCAACCTTTTTATTATATATTTTCTTTTCTCACCCCAGAATGACATGTCACATCCTTGTAGCCACCCCAAACTTAGTTTCTTACAAACCTTCTCTTGCTAAGCTTCCATACTCTCCTAATCCTAAGATCGGGTTAACATGGTTTTTTCAGATTTTAGGCTCATAACATAAGGTCATCAAGAATTAACAGGCTAATTAGGCTCAAAGGATCTAACTAGGGAACATGCATTAGGGACTGGTTCAATTTAGGCCAAGTGGTTATTTACAAAGAAAATCTGCCTAAATCATTTGGTGCAAACACATAGACATGCAAACCAAGAAGAGACTCAAGCAAATTCGAGAAAGTGCAGCCCAAAAGTGATTCACGCAGTTAAAAACATGTTGGAGGCTCAAATCCTCACCTGGACATTTTTGCAAATTGTTTGACCGAGATTCTATTCCTAGTGTGTGCTTCCCATCACCCCAAACTTATCATAAATCATGCAGTCATAACAAAATATCTCAAAGTTCAGTTTTCAATTTTTCAAATGGGGATCAATTTTCAATTTTCAAAACCTAGGGGGAATCATCAACATAAATCACATATCATGCAATCCATCTATGAGAATTCAATTAAAATCCAGCAAGCTAGCCAACACAAGACCCACACACATACTCCTGATCTTCTCAAATTATTCAGGAGCTAAAAGAAAACAAAACAAAAACAAAGCAGGGCAAAGTAATTAAAAAGAGTAAGGTTCAGAGAAAACTCATGGGGGCGGTTCCACCAGGATCCCACTGTCTGTGATACAGCGACCACGGAATGTCCAAATTGCAATATGATCCTCCCGGATCCCATGGCTTGTAGCATAATGCCCACGTGATAGACAAGGGACGGAAGCTTATTCCATGGTCCCCAAACTTGCAGCCTTGATATGGAGGTGAGCACTTGACAATTATGGTGACCTCGCCAAGTGCGGCGGACTTCTCACTCCCTCTTGGGTCAAGGTTGATCTCTTTATCTACAAAGTCCTCCCAATAAAAATGGGGTTCAACCTCTTGGACTGGCCATAGTGTCTTCATGTCCAAGGGTGCAAAATCCAGAGGCTTGAACTCCGTCACTGGTGGTTCCACAGTGGGAGGTGGTAAACAGGTGGAGAGGGTCTCTGATGCTGCTTCATCTTCTGAACAATTCCCATCCACTGCATTACCAGATTCATCACCTTCTGTATATGCAGTAACCTCAGCACGCGCCACACAGGTACTTCTCCCATCACAATTGGCACATGCATAGGAGCCAATTGAATCATCTAACTCCAGAATTTCTTCATCATCCTCTAGCATGGCGGAATGGATGTCCTCCATATGCCTCCTCCTCTCAATTTCCTTTGTCAAGGGTTCTGATCCTTGAGCTTGTTGCATGGCATTCATTGAAGTGGCAAGCTGTCCAATCTGTGTTTGCAGGGCCTGAATACCAGCATCCGTTCGCTGCTGAAAAGTATTAATGCTAGCATCTGTTTGCTGCTGAAACTGTCCAAGTTGCTGCTGAAACTGAAGATTTTGTGCATCCATTTCTGCAGTTATTTGTGCAGTCATTTGCTTGAACAGGTCCTCTAGTGAAAGTCCAGAAGGTGCAGAGGTGGTCACTTGGGGAGAATTCTGTGGTGGTGCCAGCGGTTGTTGTTGTTGCATGGGTGAGTCCCCATACCAAGGGTTTGGATGGCTTCCCCAGCTGGGGTGGTACTCATCAGTGGAAGGGTCAGGAATGTTGTGCCTGTTCTGATTGTTGCCTTGAGTGTAAATATTGGCTGTATATGCTTGAGGTGATTCATTAACTTGTCTAATACCAAATATCTCTCGCCTGGTTGATGCAGCTCTGAAGGCATGAAAGTATCTCAACAAGAAAACTTTCTTCAAATCAAACCAGGTTGAGATGGAATTCGCCTCAAGACAATACAACCAATCCCTTGCAGCGCCTTCAAGTGAGAGATGGAAAGCTCCCGTCTTGATGTAGTCTTCTGTTATTCCTTCAGGTCTCAGCATTGTAGAACAAACAATCCGGAATTCCTTCAGATGCTCCTGCGGATTCTCACCTGCAAGGCCACTAAACCTTGGCAACCAGTGCATTAAACCAGAAAAATCAGGATAATATATGCATGGCGGTTCATAATTAACATTAGGCATGTATCCTTGCATATAATCATCCATGGGTAAATTCACAACCAGACCAATTCAGTAATTTTTTTTTCTGTTAATAACAACAAGAGTCCCCGGCAACGGCGCCAATTTTGACGCGCTGTCGAGCACGCGTCAAAAAGCGAGCGGTTTACAAAATTATGTAGTTAGGGAAAGTGCGACAACTCGAGTATCGTCTCACAAGGACTCTTGGGTTGTTACTAACACAAACTCAGTTTTTTTTGGGGGTTGGGGGGGGGGGGGGGGGGGGTGTTGGATTTAAATGCAAATAAGAAAACAGAGCAGAAAATAATGCAACTAGTGACTAATAATAATAAGCTAAAAGCGATTAACCTACTGTTCTCGGTTTCCCACTATCATCGATTTTTATAATTCCATGCCCTAAGCAGATTCTAATCCCCTTTCGGTTGTAAAAACAATTAACAAGCGAAATCGCTACTACAAGATATATGTTCCTAATTCCTGAATTAAGCAAACGGGGTGAAGCACTCGTGAATTAAGCAAACACGATTGTACACACGCGAATTAAGCAAACGCGATTAAATATAGGAACATAACATCACCGAAATAAATCAACACAAACACTATACACTCCTGAATTAAGCAAACGAAACTATATAGCATAGTATTGAAAAGGGAAAAGCAAACAAAACAGGAATTACAGAACCTCAAGTACGGTGGAAACCGATTACAGTAGATTAATCCAAGGAGACTAGTTCTCCATTAACAACTATGACAAAAACCTAAACCTAATTTCGTAGCCGTCTAAACTAAAGAGAAGAAGATGATAGCAGATGATAAAAACTAACTCCTGCAATCTGTCCTAGAACAACAATTTATATCTGTCAGTTCTGCGCGATCTCACGAGGCGAACACTCACTCGCGACGCGAATCTTATGAAGAAATCTGCAACGTTTGGACTTCTCGTGAGGCGAAGAATGGCTCGCGTGGCTAGGAATGGAAGAGTCTTCTTATTACGCCCGTTATGATAATCACGGGCTGACCGTGGTGCTTTCTGACTTCCAGGCTCGCGGGGCGAGACATTTATCGCGAGGCGACACAGAGAGGATTGCATTTTCTGGCACAGTCAGCCTTCAGGCTCGCGAGGCGAGTGCCCTTTCGCGAGGCGAATAACTCCAGAATTGCTTCTCTTTATTACCTGAAAACAAGGATTAACAGTAAGTGCTTTATTCGACTCCAAATCAGCTAAATTAACCTAAAAACACTCTAGAGACTCAAAATGCTGCTTGACAACAATCAAGTCTAATTTGGGCGAAAACGGGATATAATTAGCACAAAACCACGGTCATACTAGCAATAAAACTAGATGAGCCAGAGGCCGATCATACCGCTCATGCCTTGCTTACTCTTGGTAGAGCATCTTGAGGTGTTCGATCATATCAAACGCCTTCATGTTCTCATCTTGCTTCTGAAGCTCAGAGTTAATGGTAGCAAGCATAAGACTGCAGACATCCAAGGAATCATTCTGATGCTTCTTATAAGCATCCTTGTCAGCCTTGGGTGCACTCGCAGCTGGTGGCACCTCGAGAATAGGCCTTTCAAGAACATACATCTTTTTCTCTTGCTTGAGAACAATCCTCAAGTTTCTGTACCAGTCCAGAAAGTTTGTTCCAGATAGTTTGTCATTCTTAAGGACAGATCGCAATGGTAAGTTACTTGATGTGTTTGATGTCATGGTAATCTACACAAAGAAATATGCAAAATACAAGTATCATGCTATTAACATATTTAATTAGGTCTTTAATTAAATACGTCTCCCACTATTTTACTCAAATCAATGACCCACATCATTGACTCGGAAAATCCCGTTGGAAGATTTTCTAGTGAGACCAAGATCTATATTTCATCTTGTTTTGAGTCAACTTTGGCTGATATCCCAAAACTTAGTTATTTAGGTAGGAAACTCCTTTCCAATTACATCTCATGCAACTCTTGGATCAGTTGGGTGAATAACCCTTATTCTAATTCATCTCATGGACTAAAACTCAACTCAACACCTCTGAGCCTTTCAATCCTATTGAATTTGGCTTAGTTAAGTCAGACCCAATGGATAGCATTTGGACATTACAAATGTCCCATTGCATCTTACTAGTATAGAAAAATACACTCCGCTTTGGTGTCTCAGAATACTTGCATACATGCTATCATACATTTAACAAACATATATAACATTTAAAACATACATATATACATACATTTCATGCATCACATACAAAATTATACATCTCACACATTTCATGCATCTCATACATAAATATATAAGATAAGGTAATATAGTTATGGCCTCCTAAAAAAACAAGAATTAAATAATTAATTTATTACAATTCTTTGACCATCGAGCAAGTTTCTCAAGCCTCTCCCACGATGTCATTTCATTTGGTGTTGTCTCCTCTTCAACTCGAAAAATTACATTTATTTATAAATAAATAATTAATTAAAAGACACGACACGCATGCCATATTTAAATAAATAAGTCATGACACACAAGTCATATTTAACCAAAAAAATAATACCAAAATCTAAAGTCATAACCATACCTTAAAATAAAATTAATAACAATCAACAATAATAAAATAAAATCATTATTTATTTATTTATTTATTATTATTATTATTATTATTATTAATTTTAAACTACAAAAACTTTGAATTCAATAAGAATTCAAATCCCCTTACGTGATCTCACATCACGTCAATTCAATTTGAAAAGTTTTTTTAATATTAAAAAAAAACTTGGTCTAATGTAAAAAAGCAATCCATATTACAAGGGATTTCCTTCACCAGTTCACCGTGATTTCGTTCATTTTTTTTAAATCAAAAACGGTTTCGTGGTTCCGAAAACCGGACATTACTTTTGAATTTCAAAAATCAATTGCTTCTTGCGGAACAGTAAACGAAAACAATCCTCCTTCGCAGAACAGTCACCGGAACTTAAATATATATTTTTTTAAATTAAGTTTCATCGCCCAATTCTGGAAAAAGTCTTGCAGCATATGCATATATCATCCATATATATTAAACAAGAACAGACACGTGCTCACCAAAACACAACATGTATTTGATTGAATTATATTTGTTCCTGCCAAATATCTCGGGTATGAAATACTCGGCCGAACGAGGATTAGTGGGGTGTTTTTGGATTGTGCTTGACAGAATGTGGATTCTGCTCCTACGTATCCAAAGGGGAATCAAAGCAAACGTAGTTCTAGAATGAGGGGTAAGTCCCCTATTTATAGTTGTTCTCTCAGGATCAGGCTCCGAAATAAGCGGAGGAATATTAGGATCAGATCGCGATCATGGGGAGAGATATCCGGAGCCTGATTGCCCGGAGTGGCATTATGGCCACGAGATATCCGGCCCCGATTAGTCGATGGATGGATAGCTATAGCTTGGGGCCGAGTAGTTATTCTCGGGTGTCGGGTGTCTCGACATGTCCTCGGCCGGAGGAATCTGGGTCAAGGCCCATACGCGGGGTAAGCTCGGTTGGTCCGATGTATAGACGAGTTCTCGGTCTTACATTCTCGCCAAGACACAAGCCCCCGAGCTCCGAGCTTGAATAAGCGAAGGAGCCGATACGTATGAAAACCGAGCTTATTCTTCGGTTATGCAGCTTATCCACATTCTTAGTTGTCATTTTAGTCAAGTCTTCTCTATGTCGGAGAAAGCAATTATTCCCCTATTACTTTCTTGACGCCATAGACAAAAAACCCTAGATTTCTGCGCCCATTTAATGGAGGGAAAATCAAAGGTCGATCGGGGCAATCAAAAGTCGCGCCTTTTTGGGCCCGATGGACAATGGGCTTCCAATCGTAGGCTATAAATATCTCCTCCCGCGCCAACTCCCTCCTACCTCGCTTACCCTTCTTTGCCATTCACCCTCGTTTTCCAAGTTTCCGCCATTGTCTCTCTCGCTTGTCATCCTCCAGGTACGCCTCCGCTTTCTTCTCTATTTCTGGCCTTCGGATATGAGTTCTTCTGCGTCTTCCGAGTCAAATACTTCGCCTCCGGTTGAGCGCGAAGTTTCCCCAATTGGGGGATCCCCTTCCTTTCTTCTGTTCCTTCACGGAATCGAGCGTTGGGGAGGCGGAACCGTCCTCCTCCCGGTCATCTTCGACCGACTCGGATTCTTCCGAGTCCGATTCGCCTAGGTCCGGTTCTCCTCCTCCTAGGGTGTCCGAACCCCGCCGCAAACAGCGTCTTAGGGTTCCTAAAGACCCTATTCCCGATATTACCCTCCCTGGATATACCTGGGTTAAAGGGGAGGTTGGAACCTTTTTTTTCGACTACCGGACTCGATTCTATTGTTGAACTTCGGTCTCATATCAATATCTCGGCCTCGGGGACGAGTCCGAAGTTTATCTCGCTCTCCGTGCGCGAGCACCGAGTGTGTCTTTCTAAGGGCTCGTCCTCCGAGCCCCCCTTTACATACATGTATAAAACACTTTTTGACAAACTGCATGTGTCTCTTCCCTTCATCGAGTTTGAGTGCGACGCTCGAGAACCATGAACGCCGCACCTACTCAACTTCACCCTAACAACTGGGCTTTTATGAAAGCCTTTCGATTTTATGTAAATACATAAAGATAGAGCCTACTACTCCGAAGTTTTTGTATTTTTATCAAACCAGATTTTGCGAGAAAAAGGGATGGGTATCCCTTAATGGGCTGAACCGAAGAGGTCTTCTTAGTTTATTTGCTTCGTCTTATAAAGACTTCAAGGTTGGCTTCTTCCGTGTTCGCCCTTCAAGTTCTCATACCTCCCACTTTTTTGACGAAAATAATCATGCCAAGTTTCCTTTATATCGGCAATCCTCTCCCACGAAATTCGTCGGTTTCGAGTATCGTTCTCACGGGCCGAGGATAGGCGGGACATAGATGTACTAGAGGGTCTTCCTCGGCCCCTCCATTGTGCACGCCTTATGAAACTCCCCTTCTCCTCCACCCCGAGGTCCGACCTTAAAAGTAAGTGCTCGGCTTTTTTATTTCTTGAGTATTTTTCGCATGTGTTGTTATACTAACAACTCTTTCTTTTTGACTGATTATCATGGGAAAGTTCGACTTTTCAAGCTTGTCAAGGCTGGTGTTGGTAAAGAGGGTCGGGGTCCCTCTTCACCCGTAGAAGAAGCGAGAAAAGACCTCCTCCCCACCAAGGTTTCTCGCGAAGGGGGCTTCGTCATCCGCCCCTCAAAAAAGGAAAAGGGCAGAGGTTGAAGTGGTGGCCGAAGATTCTCCCCTTCCCCGGCCCAGCTCCCCTCGCCCCACTACTCGGGGAACGCAGATCGTGGGGGCGACAACAACCACTTTCTACCCCCCTCGAGCCGAAATGGTACAACACCACCCCCGAAGGCGGGGACTTCATCTCTCTCGGGGTGAAGACTTCAACCCCTCCTCCTCTTTCGACTCGACCCTCTTAAAAGCCGCCGATCTTCGGCTTATCAAGCGACAGGGGCCCAATCCAAAGCATGGAGGCCCTCTCGGTCTACTGCCTTCGTGCTGCGGCTTTGGCTCGTTTCTGTAGCCGAGAGGTGACGGAGACCGAGAGGAAGTCTAAGCAATTGGAGTCTGAGTTCGCTGCTATGGAGAGGTTGAAGGGGGATCTCTCCCGGATGATCATGTAGAGGCTGAGGAAAGCCATAGGGGGGAGTAGCTGTTGTAATTTTTTGTTCCTCTTTTGTACTGGGCTCATGCCCTTGTAACCCAATTACTTGAATGAACATCACTATCATTTTGCTGATCTTTGTGTTTGGCTTGTTCATCGAATATTCGGCTAAGGCCGAAATACCCTACCGTCCAAAATGGACGGTGGTCATTATACGAAAAGCACGTGTATTTCATTTTGCGTTGTCATGCATTAAATGCTTTTGGGAACCGTAATGGGTTCACGCAATCGCTGCCTTTCGCTTGGTTTCGAGGTTTGTTTTCCCAACAAATTCTCACACATTCTACTTCTTTTCGTGCCTATAAATAGGGCCCTTCCCATTTGTTCATTCCTCATCCTTTTCTATCAATCAAGTTCATTTCTTACTTCTCTTCCACCCGAGTAGTTCCATGCTAACAACAGGGGTTTACGTTCCCCTCTCCCAGTTGACATCCTTTTTTGGGTTTCACATCCGCCAAAAAGGATGTAAGTGGGAGACGGGATCCAGAATTCCTTGATCCTTCAAGAAGGATGTCAACTGGGAGAATAATAATCTTCGGGAGTCGAGAAAGGGGTAGCGGCCGTCTACTCCCTGAGTTGGCCGAGCACCTCATCGTCCAGCTTTCTCAGGGGGGAGTGTGAACTACAGCCTCCCTTGAGAGAGCGTGATGGCGTTGAATCGGGGGGACTGGGGGCCGAATGGCCCTTATTTTCAATTTCGGCTTTCAACCTCAGCGCTGCACTCGGTCCCGTGAATGTACTTTTCAAGAGTCAAACTTAGCTTTATTTTTGCTCATTGTACTCGGTTTCCTTGAATGTATCACTCGGCTTTATTTTTGCATTATTGTACTCGGTTTCCTTAATAAAACAATGGCTCATACTTGGCCTTTACGAATTTTGTTTTTTGCGCACATTCAGCTTTACTATTTTCGTAGCTTGAACTCAACGTAAATAACTATAAAGTAGCTCGGATTCGGCTAGTAAGATCGTACCTGACCTTTATACTTAACTTTACGGCTCGGACTCGGCCATGAGGCTCTGACTTGGCCTTTGGAATTGAACGGCTCGGACTCGGCCGCCGGGCTCATACTTGGCCCCTCTGACAACGGCTCGTACTCGGCCGCCGGGCTCATACTTGGCCCCTCTGACAACGGCTCGTACTCGGTATGAGCCCTCTGACAACGGCTCGCACTCGGCCGCCGGGCTCATACTTGGCCCCTCTGACAACGGCTCGCACTCGGCCAGGGGCTCATACTTGGCCCCTTCGACAACGGCTCGAGCTCGGCCGCCGGGCTCATACTTGGCCCTCTCGACAACGGCTCGTACTCGGCCGGGGCT
Organism: Sophora flavescens; assembly: GCA_030762895.1. Taxonomy (NCBI): domain Eukaryota; kingdom Viridiplantae; phylum Streptophyta; class Magnoliopsida; order Fabales; family Fabaceae; genus Sophora; species Sophora flavescens. Next base: position 58,496,600 of record CM061065.1, read on the forward strand.
CATACTTGGCCCCTCCGACAACGGCTCTCGCTCGGCCGGGCTCATACTTTGCCCCTCGACAACGGCTCGCACTCGGCCGCCGGGCTCATACTTGGCGCCTCTTACAACGGCTCGCACTCGGCCGCCGGGCTCATACTTGGCCCCTCTGACAACGGCTCGCACTCGGCCGCCGGGCTCATACTTGGCCCCTCTGACAACGGCTCGCACTCGGCCGCCGGGCTCATACTTGGCCCCTCTGACAACGGCTCGTACTCGGCCATTGAAATAGGATATCTGCAAAATAAAGACTTCGGCAAGGCAAGGAAAAATAAAACCATATTTATAATAAATTCTGCTTTTTATTGAATGGAGTCCGCGGTGTGCCTCGTTAAAACCTCCCCGGTCAAAACCCATTTTGGGAAAAAATACCGAGGTAGGAAAAAGAGTACAGCACCCGATCCCTTTTCTTGGACTCCTCTACCTCCTCCATATTGATGTAACCTGCAGCTTTTCTTCTCAGTTCGTCCATATCGGCCGGCGGTTTGCGAGCTAAGTACCTAGCAAAAGGGCCAGGTCTCAACCCGGTCAGGATGGTGTGTAGCGCAACATCGGCACTAAGATTGGGGATGAGTACCGCCTCCTTGCTAAATCTGGCCATGAAGTTGCGCAGGGATTCATTCTTCTCCTGCCTGAAGTTCACCAGGGAGGCCGAGGTTTTCTGGTGGGCTCTGCTCGTGGCAAACTGAGCACTGAACCTCGCTGCGAATGTGTCAAAAGAGTCCACCGAGGCTGGGGGTAGCTGGGTGTACCAAGTCAACGCTGCCTCCTTCAAGGTGTGGTTGGGAAAACTTTGCACGAGACAGCATCGTCGTCCAGTAAAAAGGTACATTTGCGTGGTGAAGGCGTCCAAGTGGCGCTCGGGGTCCGAGGTGCCATCATATTTGTCAATGTTGATGGGCTTGTAGTCGGGCCGGGCAAGGGGACCCCCATGATATCATTCGTGAAAGGATGCCTCGGCTTCCGCAGCTGGCACCTTGTCATTAAGTCTGCTCGTTTGGAGTGAAGATTCGGGGCCCGCTTAGGGAATCCCTCTTCCTCTGCTCGGTTGTTGTGGTGGGAAGCCCGGAGGCGAGGACCTCCTTCCCGATATAAGTTCTGGACCCCTCAACCTCGGGAGGTCGGGCTCTCTTTCATGTGAGGAGGAGGAGACCGACCTCTCCCTACTCGGCCCTCTCTCCCGACGGTCATTCTGCCGGCGGATTTCTTCATTCTCCCTTCTTAGCGCTGCGACTGTGCGAGAAGCTCTGAATCACTGGGTTGTCGGGTCATTCTCTTTGGGCCTACTGATTGTTCTCCATTATCTCCGTTAACTCCGTGGTTGGCATTCCTTGGCTCCTCCCTCCTGCAATTTCCGCTTCTCGTCCTCACCATGTTGTGTGGTATGGGAAAATGTTTGCTTCGATTCCCACAGACGGCGCCAAATGTTCATGCCAAATATCTCGGGTATGAAATACTCGTACGAACGAGGATTAGTGGGGTGCTTTTGGATTGTGCTTGACAGAATGTGGATTCTGCTCCTACGTATCCAAAGGGGAATCAAAGCAAACGTAGTTCTAGAATGAGGGGTAAGTCCCCTATTTATAGTTGTTCTCTCAGGATCAGGCTCCGAAATAAGCGGAGGAATATTAGGATCAGATCGCGATCATGGGGAGAGATATCCGGAGCCTGATTGCCCGGAGTGGCATTATGGCCAGCGAGATATCCGGCCCAGTTAGCTGCGGATGGATAGCTATAGCTTGGGGCCGAGTAGTTATTCTCGGGTGTCAGGTGTGCTGACATGTCCTCGGCTTCGGAGGAATCTGGGTCAAGGCCCATACGCGGGGGTAAGCTCGGTTGGTCCGATGTATAGACGAGTTCTCGGTCTTACATTCTCGGCCAGTACAATATTCAAAAGCAAAAAATTATGTTATCAATCAAGGAAAACAAGTATACATGGATTCAAAGTCATTACGACCATATGTTTTGATACTGCTATTGGATTTTCATGAGATAATTCTCTTTTAAAATCACATCTCAAAGCAGAAGAAAACCATCCCATGGATCATGCATTATAAACATGAATCACAAAGGACAACTGTGTGTACCTCTTGAAGCGTGCTTTACTTTTCGATTACCAGTGCCTCAAAGGGGCAGCACCTCTACTCATTTCACGTGAGCAAATGGGTGTGGAAGCAATGCATCTTGTGTTAACTGATGTTTACAGGGAGGCACGGTTAGCAAGACTTGGTTAGAGGGGAGAGCACTTCTATTCTTAAGCTGGCAACTCCCTTTGACCTAACTGATTACCCTATTGGGCTTTGTGCATTACAAGCCCAATTGTCCTTTAATTAATTAAATCATATTTAATTAATTTAACTGTTCCGTATTTGCTCTATGTGTGTGACCCTATAGGCTCCCACAAAGTTGGCAATAATATTAATTATTACAATAATATCAAATATTAATCATAACATTAAATATTATAAATAATGAGCGGCATCTAGCAATGCATCATTACTACCCAATTAGCAAGAGCATCGGTGATCCGATTTTAGCCTTACCGCGACCAAAATTTACAGTGCAGTAAATGCCCCTTCGTCCATATGTCTTAATTGAACATAAGGCATAAGAGTGTCATCCTTGTTATGTTCAATTATTTATTCCTCGGTCTCTGAGTAGACGTGTAATTACAAATGGGCCCAATATCACATATTGGCCCACTTCCGCATGGTCACGGATATTTCACGTCTCACTCTATCGAGGAGCCCAAGACATTACCCCTGCTATGTAGCAGGGACAAATCATGTCTACATCACTCACACTCCTCAACATGATTTATTGCAAGCCCAATAACTACCTTTATGGTCACCTTGTTACGCGTGACATTTGATAGCATTAAAACCTACAACTCCTCATGTAGGAATCGTAGTGACTTTAAGTCGAAGGACTACTTCACTATGGTCGCCATGAGAATACTTATGATACTTACATAACTATTATAAAGTATTCTCATAGTGGGTCATCCGGTATAAATATTACTCCTAATATTTATACCCGTATGCCGACTTGATATCACATATCCATGACCCGTGAGATTTGGTCATCAGTCTACTCACACAATAGTCTATATGTATTATTGTCGTCCTAATTAACAATAATACTCGACTATGGATATTTAAAATAGTGTTCTACTATTCAATGAGGTCTCACGATTAAGTCACATACTTAATATCTCATTGAATGAACTGCCTATTCTAAGGACTTTATTATGCTATAAACTAATAACATAATAAATGAATGTCTTATTCATATATCAAATATATGATTAAATTCAAGATACAAAATGATGATCTATTCAAAATATATTGGCCTCTAGGGCTTACACAAACACATCTGAAATACTCTTTCCAAGTCCATTCAACTGATTCACAATATAGTGAATATTCTCTACATATCATTGATGTCTTCATCTTTCTTCATGTGAAAGAGTTCATATTCGTGCATGAGTGAGTTTATTCTTGCTCTCTTCACATAACTTGTTCCTTCATGAGTAATTTGCAGCATATCCCACATTTGCTTGACTGTCTTACAATTAGAGACCCTGAAAAATTCATCATAACTCAAGGCAGCAGTTATAATATTCTTAGCTTTAGCATTATAACCTACTCTCTTCTTCTCCTCATCATCCCATTCACTTCTAGGCTTATTTGTCTTGGTGCCATTTGCATCAAGAGTGTGACGGATGAATGGACCATTCTCAACAGCATCTAATACATCAATGCCACTAGCATCAAGGAATATCAACATCCTTTCTTTCCAATACATATAAGTAGTGCCATTGAAAGTAGGTGGTCTTGCAAGAAAAGCCCATTCTCCCAAGATGTCATTTGAAGTCATCCTCTTAAGCTGTTAAACTTTACACAAGAGTGAAAGCTCTGATGCCACTTGTTGGTTGTGGCTTCTTAATACTCAAGAAGGGGGGTTGAATTGAGTATGGGTAATTTTGAAAACTTTTTCCCCTTTTTGTAAAAACTGAAACTTTTCTTTAACTTTGAAAAGATTTTTGTCAACCAACAAACCAAAAGTATTTTTGCAAGAGTGATTAACACAATGATTAAACTGAACAAGAAAGATTAACAAAGAGATTGACTTCAGATATGAACAAATAAATTATCTTATTCAGGTTTCCTTAACAATTGCTTAAATATACATTCATCAATAAAGAAAATAAAGAGTTAAGGGATAGAGAAAAATGCAAACCGAGATTTTATCCTGGTTCAGCTACCTCCTCTGGTAACCTACAACCAGTCCCCACTTCACAGTGAGTTTCATCCACTAAATCAAAATCAATTACAAGATTTAACTCCCAAGTTCCTTCTACCCAATTGACAGCTTTTCACACAAAGCAATCTTGCAATTCCCAAGAGTCCCTTCTACTCTTGTCAATCCACCAAGAGTCCCTTATAGTCTTGATATAAACAGTGAGAGAAACTTCTCTCTTATCTTTCTTTTGAAGTAAGAAAAGATTTGATTCAGATTCTAAGAAATTAGATATTACAAATTGAAGTTCTAACAGAAAAACTCAAGTATTTTCAATGAAAAGCTCTCTCAAAGAAATTCGTGTTTAATCTCAGTATAGAATGAATTGTTATTCAGAAAGTGTTTGCCCACGCCTTTATATAGTTATATTTATATTCCAAAATAGATCCGTTGGGCATACTTTACAAGTCAGTTAAGATCAAAACAAACTTTCCTGAAAAATTCAGTTATCAGTCAATCGATTGTGTAATCGATGTATTAAATAAAGTTTCCATTTTTATAACTGAATACATCGATTGCCAAATCGATTGTGTTCTTGGAAATTCTTGATTTAGAACAATACATAGATGTGTACATCGATTGTGTTCTTGAAGAACATAAGCATTCTCAGCATAGAAGTCTTTGCATCTATTGATCAATCGATTGTATGATCATTGTCAAAAGTCCTAGCCTTTGTTTAGGCTTATACATCGATGTATCAATAGATTGTTTCATCATTTCAAAAAGACTTTACTTCTGTTCTGTATATGCATCAATGTATCAATCGATGGTATGCATGTTTCAAAAAGTCTTGGCTTCTATTTGATCTTATACATCGATGTATCAATCGATTTACAGAAGTTGATTTGCATACCGATCAAGTAAGTTCAGAATCAATCGATGTATACATTGATATATAACATTTATACATAGATGTACACATAGGTTTTCATCAAAAGTTAGTTAATTAACTGAAAGTACATCGATGTACACATAGATGTACATAACTTTCAATTAATCCTATTTCATTTTAAGTTCATTTTAATTTGTGAAAGCCATTTTGATTGTTTTTTAGAGTTTTAATCAAAGAGAAAAACTTAAAGTTTTCCTTTACATAATAATCCTAATTAATGATCTTTGCTTGAGATTCTTTGAGATTCATCTTTATGGTTCTTCATCTTCAAGTCTTCCTTCGTGATCCTTACTTTCCTCCTTTGTTCCATTGCATCCACTTCCTTGCTCCATTGATATCTTATAAAAACACTTAAGCTCGGCAAGTAGTTAGGGAATCAAAGTGATAATCAATTAAGATTGGTCATTAATCAAAAATAAAATAGGGTCATTTATCCACAGTCAGTTTTAGGACTAAGGCAAAATATATTGATTCATCTCATATGCTTTTGTTTCTTTTTCATATTGGTTCTATAAGTTTTTTTTTCAAATAGGTCATATATATATTATATTTCCTTGACATGTTATTCCTTGATGTAGTACACAGTTGACCAAAACAAATAAGTCAATCATAGTTGTTTCTGTTTTTCTTTTGATAAGCAAGTTTTTTATCCTTAAGTAGCTTTCCTTTTATTGTTATCCTTTCCTTTTATCTAGGGAATTATCAATTTGTCAGGAGTTTTTGTTACATTAGGATTTATCCTTTTGTTTTCTTTATATGCTTGTTCCAAGACCTCTGTTAAGGCAGACTGAATTTTAATGAAAAATGTGAGAATTTTTCTCCATTCCCTGTCAATTCCTTGGTATTCAATTGGATCAACAAGTTATTGATTTCCTATGTTATTAACCACGTACGCAATTGTGATTGTAGATTAAACAATTGATGCAACAATTGGTTGCTCTCCAACTGTCGGCAAATCAATATGTTCATTCCGGCTCATAGCATGATGATTCTGACCCTGATAGCATTCCATTCGCCAACCACGATCAATCTGATCATCGTTGGGAAGCCAGATTTAAGGTCCATATTTCTGAATTACATGGTGATCTCCAGGCATATGCATTTATGGATTGGCTACACACTGTTGGGGAAATTATAGAATTTAAGGAGGTGCTTGACAATCGTTGTTTTCCTTTGGTCACCATGAAACTTCGTGGACGGGTACAAGCATGGTGGCAACAGACAAAGAAAGGACATGTACGTTCTGGAAAGACCAAAATCACATACTGAGAGAAGTTTAAGAAACATTTGAAACATGCTTTCCTTCCATACAACTATGAATGTGAATTATATTAGTGGTTCCAAATTCTTCGTCGGGGTGCTCGATCTGTCGGTGATTATACTGTTGAATTTTATGCGTTGCTCGAACGTACGGATACTTCGGAATCACCTGCCTAACTTGTTTCTAAGTACATTGGTGGCATGTGAGTCCAACTTCGTGATGTTCATAATATGTTTGACCCTCTAACAATTTTCCAAGCTCACCAACGGGCATCACAAGCTGAAACACAATTAGCCCGTCGTATGACTCCTATTCCTGCTATTAAATTCTACTATCCAACCAAAAGCACGTACTGAAATTCGTCCACCTGCACCTATACAAAAACTCTCAACTGGGGGAATTTGTTGTTTTAAATGTGGTGAGATGGGTCGTCAAGCAGATTGTCATACAACAAATCCTACCAATAGAGGGTTGTTGGCTAATGATCTTCGTGAAGATGTTGCACCTATCTTTGATACTGAGGCGAAGGCTACCGAGGATGTTGAGGACAAACTCGTGCAGGGCGATATCGGCATGTCGTTAATGCTACGTCGTACTTTTCTCCATTCTCATGCCCTAGAGGATGATTGGCGACACACCACTCTTTTTACCTCCACATGTACAATTGCATGTAAGGTTTGTCGTTTTACTATTGATTCTGGCAATTGTGCAAATGTATTATCCGAGGTTGCAGTATAGAAACTGGGCGTTAATGTTAAAAACATCCAAAACCATACAAACTAGCATGGCTGAATAAGGGTACTGGTGTCACTGTTTCCCACCGTGTTTTGCTTCCTTTTTCTATTGGGTCTACCTACACTGATGAGATATTCTTTGACGTGGTTCCTGTGGATTCTTGCCATCTTTTGTTGGGACATCCATGACAATTTGATCATTCCGTTATTCATTATGGCCATGCTAATACTTATTCCTTCATCTTTTGTGGTAAAGAAATTGCGTTGCTACCCAGCCCAACTCACAATATTGGGGATAATATCACTCTTCTATCGTGGGCTCATTTTGAGAAGGCTATCACTGAGATGGGATTCGTGTTTTTGTTTCTTTCTAAGCCTATGGATGTTGTTTCCAACACTCCTGCAGCCTGCTATTATTCCTTTTGTTGCGCTGCCACTGTTGGAGGAATTTACAGACATTTTTTCGGAAGCATTACCCAATGTCCTATCACCAACACTTGATATCCAACATCAAATTGATTTAGTCTAGGTGTTTCTTTGCAAAACCGTCCCCATTATAGAATGAGCCACAAAGAACATGAAGAAATACGTTGCCAGCTAAAGGACATATTCGAGAGAGTCTCAGTCCATGTGTTGTGCCTGCTTTATTGACTCCAAAGAGAGATGGTACATGGTACATGGCACATGTGTGTTGATAGTCGTGCAATTAACAAATTCACAATACGTTACCATTTTCCTATACCACGTTCGGATGACTTACTTGATTAGCTAGTTGGTGCCACCATATTCAACAAACTAGATCTAAAGAGTGGCTATAATCAGATTCGGATTAGACAAGGTGATGAATGGAACACTGCTTCCAAAACACGTGAAGGGTTATATGATTGGTTAGTGATGCTGTTTGGTCTTTCTAATGCCCTTAGTACTTTTATGTGCGTCATGAATCAAGCATTGCCCCCGTCTGTTGATAAATATGTTGTTGTTTATTTCTGTTGATAATGTCTCAAAAACAGATTCAGTTACAAGCAAAAGTCAGTTACAAGCATTTTTTCCTTTGGCAGCAAAATCAGTTTTTTCTGTTGGTGCACAAACAGAATTCTGTTTTGGATTGGAGAAAAACTTGGCAGCTGAAGTCTCCTTTTCTTATCTATATATATACATGTGTATGGTAGGATTAGGTGTGTGTGTGATTGTATATCAACTGTGTAATCTTTCCTTTTCTAAAATCATAGAGAGTTAGGCCTAGATCAAGGAGTTTTGGTGAGAACAAGAGTGGAAGAACTAGGAAGCTTGTGGCTGTGTCTCAGCAGGAAAAGCAAGGGCTAGTGTAGATTCTTGTGAAGTTTGAAGCTTGATCTTGTAACTCTTTTCAATCATAGTGAAGACTTTGCTCTCTTCCCGTGGATGTAGGCCACATCGGCTGAACCACGTTATTTCTTGGTGTTGATCTTTCTTTCTTTCTGCTTTACATTTTCATTTCTGTTCTGCCATATAATCTTCTGTTTCTGCAATTCTGTTTTCTGTCAAATTCTGTTTCTGTTGCATTGTTGCATCATTGCTGTGATCTTGTTCTTGGTGTGTTTCATTCAGTGTTCAAACCACAACAATTTCGATGATATACTTATCTACAGTGCTAATCCTGAATTGCATCTCCAACACTTGTGGGAAGTCTTGGTGGTTTTACGCAGGGATAAGTTCTATGCTGCATTAGGAAAGTGTTCTTTTATGACCGACAATGTTCACTTTTTGGGGTATGTAGTGTCTAAAGATGGTCTTCCATAGATAGTTCGAAAATTGTAGCCATATAGAATTTTCCAACACCTACTTCCCTTACTGTTGTGCATAGCTTTCATGGGTTGGCATCCTTTTATAGGCGTTTTATACCTTATTTTAGCAGCATTATGGCGCCTATTACTTATTGCATGAAGGGAACCAAATTCACCTGAATAGATGATGTCGCGGTTGCCTTCATTGAAATCAAGCAGAAGTTGATTACTACGCCACTCTTAGTCCTCCCAAATTTTTCACTGCCATTTGAACTTCATTGTGATGCCACTGAAACTGGTATTCGTACCGTCTTAAGATCAGGACGTCCATTAGCCTATTACAGTGAGAAACTTTATGGTGCTAAACTTCGTTAATAAAACATATGATGTGGAATTCAATGCCATATTTCAAGCAGTCAAACATTGCCGCCACTATCTCTTTCTACGAGAACTTATCCTCTTCAATGATCATGATTCACTTAAATACCATGGAAATTAAGACAAGCTTTATGTCTGTCACGCGTCTTGGCATGCTTATTTGGAACAGTCGGATTCTTCAATGACCATAATGCACAAAGAAGCTGAACGATTTGTGGACCGGTGTCGAGTCTGTCAAATGGCCAAAGGTACCCCCTCTAATGCTGGATTATATTTACCCCTTGCTATACCCACTCAACCTTAGGCGGAAATTAGAATGGACATTATGCTTGGCCTTCCGCGTACACAGTGTGGCAGTGATTCCATCTTTCTTGTTGATCGGTTCTAAAAAATAGTGCACTTCATTCTCTGTAAATGCACCTTAGATGTTGTTCAAGTTGCCCAATTGTTCTTTCGATCGCAAGATTTATCGTTTACACGGTCTACCCACTACCATTGTTTTCGATCTTGATGCTCTATTCCTCAGTCACTTTTGGCGCAGTCTATGGAGATCCGCTAATACTTCTCTCAACTTCAGTAGTGCTTGCCATCCGCAAACTGATGGTCAGACTGAAGTGATGAATAGTTCACTTGGTAACATACTCCGTAGTTTTGTTGGTGCTGATATTAAATCCTCGGATATTAAGCTTTGTCAAGATAAATTTGCTCACAACCATGCAGTTAACAGCAACAATGGATATGGGTCCTTCTAAGGTTATCAATGGGTTAGTTCCACGTGATCCTCTAGACCTGTTAACACTTCTGAGTAATGTTCGTCCACATGCCACAACTGAAGAGTTCATTGACCAACTCAGCTAGATACTTGTTAACACTTCTAATTTTAGGGTTGTGGTATACCATCCATATTTTATATCGTCCATTATATCATTTATGTGGTAAATTTTGGGTCAATCAAATTATCACATAGGTTGGTCAAAATTTCAAACTTTCTAGTTGTAGTATATTATAGTCAAACTATATGAATACAGTATATTGTAGTATAATATATGTGCTTTTTGTATTTGTAAATTTAACTCATATTAAAATAATGTTTTTTGATTAAAAAAAACTGATTATATTGCAAAATATTATTGACAATGAACATTATTTTAATTCATATTAAAATATTATTTTATAATATAATCAGTTTTTTAATCAAAAAACATTATTTTAATATGGGTTAAATTTGCGAATACAAAGAGTACATATATTATATTACAATATATTGTATTCATATATTTGACTACAGTAGAAATACAACTAGAAAATTTGAAATTTTGATCAAACCCATATGACAATTTGATTGATCCAAAATTTATAAAATATGAATAATACAGTTAGTAGTACAAAATAAGGATGATATATCTTAGGTCAACCCCTAATTTTATCCTTTCGTTTCTTTGTATGCTTGTTCCAAGACCTTTGTTGAGGCAGATTGAATTTTAATGAAACACGTGAGAACTTTTCTCCATTAACTTACTGTCAACTCCTTGGTAATCAATTGGATCAACGAGTTATTGATTTCATGTGTTATTAACCCCGTGCCCTGCATCATCCATTTCGTCAATCCGTACAAGATAGCGTTAGTTTTAAGATTAACATGACAGAACATAACATATAGAATTAAAATGATAAGTCACGAAAGGAATATATATTTTATCATTATTATTATTTTCGATCCTAAATGTTATGTTTTGTCTTCCATATTAATCCTTTCTGTCAATTCTTTTTTGGCATCAAGTAATGATAGAACAAAATATATGGGACCAAGATACAGAAAATAAAACATATAAGATAAAAAAAAAAATAGAGGACCAATCAACATGTTTTACCTAAAATAAATGATTTTTCTTTTCATAAAAAAAGGATGCTTTTCTTTCTCAATTGATTTTTGAAGTCAAACAGTCTTGATTTACGTACTCTTGCTTTGTGAAGCTCCTTCGTCTGAGTGCCAAAGAGAGTATCGTTTATCTTATTGTCAGAGAAATCGGACTATGGGGCTTTGTTTCGGATGGATCATCTGAATCTTCTATCAGTTTGGTTTGAGTCTCTATTGACCTTCGCCTGTGTTTTAATAGACATAACAAAGTTGGATTAGAAGCATTCTTACTTCATATACTTGAGTCTGCAACTTTGCATCCTAATTTGTCAAGCCCTTGAAACATTCTTTTAACTTCTTCGCACTTAACAAAATATTAAAATAGTGCATTCAGTGTTTTCCATATAGGTAAGCATAGAGACTTTTAGATATTTGTTATTATCAAAATATTGTTTGAGGTCTTAAAATGGTTTACATGGTCATTTTGACCTTACAATCTCCACCTTTTTGAAGATGACAAAGACTCGACACTGTTAATCAATATGGCACCTCAAGAGAGGGGTGAATTGAGGATTAAACATTTTTTTGTAAACTTTGGTTTCTTTAAAAAATTTGTTCAAGAAACACTATGTATGATGCAAAGAAATTGAGTAGAAGAAGAGAATGATTATGTATGAATGACCTCAATAAAAAATCAGAGTATTAAATCCACCACAATTAACCAAATACAATAAAGAACAACAATTGAACAATAATTGCAAGAACTAGAAGAGTGAGGGAAAGAGAAGATCACACAAACGATTTTACTGGTTCGATCACAACCTGAGTGATCTACATCCAGTTCTCAAGAAAGGAACATAGAAGATCACACAAACGATTTTACTAGTTCGATCACAACCTGAGTGATCTACATCTAGCTCTCAAGAGAGGAACATAGAATTACATGGAAACTAGGATCATCAATTATACCAAGTTATCTACGGATATAAAAGAAATTTTCCCTAGCCAAGGGTTTAGTAAAAATATCCGCTAATTGTTTACTAGTCTCCTTTTTGTATGTGATCTCTAATGAAGTGGTGCCGAATTTCTATGTGTTTGGTTCTAGAATGTTGGATAGGATTTTTAGAAATATTTATTGCACTTGTATTATCACATCTTATGGGTATATTTGTTAAATTAATGCCATAGTCTAAAAGTTGTTGTTGCATCCAAAGAATTTTAGCGCAACAATTATCGGCGACTACATACTCGGCCTCGGTGGTTGATAAGGCTACACTAACTTGTTTTTTGATAAACCAAGAAACAAGTGAGTGACCAAAACTGTGACAAGTGCCACTTGTGCGTTTCCTATCTAATTTACATCCGGCAAAATCGGAATCGGAATTGTTCCGTCCAAATACCTCGGATGAGAGATACTCGGCCGAACTAGGTTTAGTGGGGTGTTTTTGGATTGTGCTTGACAGAATGTGGATTCTGCTCCTACGTATCCAAATGGGAATCAAAGCAAACGTAGTTCTGAATGAGGGGGTAAGCCCCCTATTTATAGAGATCTCTCAGGATCAAGCTCCGAAATAAGCGGAGAAATATTAGGATCAGGTCATGATTATGCGGAGGGATATCCAGGACCGATTATGCGGAGAGATATTATGACTAGCGAGATATTCGGCCCAGTTAGCTGCGGCTGGATAGCTTGGGGCCGAGGTATCCTCGTGCGTGGCCTGTCATGGAAAAGGACCGAGTAGTTATCCTCGGGTGTCAAGTGTGCTGACATGTTCTCGGCCTTCGAGGAGTTTGGGCCAAGGCCCATTCGTGGGGGTAAGCTCGGTTGGTCCAGTGTATAGACGAGTTCTCGGTCTTCTATTCTCGTCCAGTACACAAGTCCCCCCGAGCTCCGAGCTTAAATAAGCGAAAGAGCTGATAAGTATGAAACCGAGCTTATTCTTCGGTTATGCAGGTATCCACATTCCCAGCTGTCATTTCAATCAAGTCTTCTCCGCCGCAGAGAAAGCAATCATCTCCCTAATACTTCATGCACGCTTCGGGAAAGAAACCCTAGAGTTCCGCACCCATTTAATGGGGGGAAAATCAAAAGTCGCGCCCTTTTGGGCTTGATGGGACATGGGCCGTCAGTCGCAGGCTATAAATATCTTTTGCGGCTCCAACTCCATTCTACCCTGTTTATCCTCCTTCACCTTTCGCCTTCGTCTTCCAAGTTTCTGCCTTCCCTCTTCTGCTTATCGTTTTCCAGGTACGCTCAGCCTCCTTCCTTCTTTTACAGTTTATCTTTGAATTCCGGTCATGAGTTCGTCTGATTCCACCGAATCAAACACCTCTCCTCTGGTGGAACGGGAGGTTTCCCCCATTGGGGGCTCCCCTTCCGCCTCTCCTATTTCTCCCCAAGGGCCGAACGGCGGTCCGGTGGGGTCGTCCTCCTCCGGGTCGTCTTCTTCCGGGTCTGGGTCTTCTGAGTCTGGGTCCCCCAGGTCTGGTTCTCCTTCTCCTCCGGTGTCCAAACCCGCCGCTCGTAGGCAACGCCTGAGGGTTCCAAAAGACCCTATCCCTGATATCACTCTTCCTGGGTACACCTGGGTTAAAGGTGAGGTTGGGACCTTTTTTTCTGATTTCCAAACCCTAGAATCAATTGACCAACTTCGGTCCCAAGTTAATATCTCGGCGTCGGGGGATGAATCCGAGTTCATTTGCTCCCCCTGCTCGAGTACCGAGTGTGTCTTCTTGAGGGCTCGTCCCTCCGAGCCCCCCTTTACATATATGTACAAAACATTATTCGATAGGCTGCAAGTATCTCTTCCTTTCTCCGAGTTTGAGTGCGATGTTCTGAGAACCATGAACGTCGCTCCTACTCAACTTCACCCCAACAGTTGGGCTTTTATGAAAGCCTTTCAGATTCTATGTAAATACATAGGGATGGAGCCCACCACTCCAAAATTTTTGTATTTCTACCAAACAAGGTTTGGTGAGAAAATGGGATGGATTTCTCTAAACGGGCTGAACCGGAGGGGACTGCTTAGTTTGTACAAATCATCGTACAAAGATTTCAAAGTTGGCTTCTTCCGAGTTCGCCCCTCGGGCCCTCATTCATCACACTTTTTTGATAATGATAACAGTGCCAAGTTTCCCCTATATTGGCAATCCTCCTCCACCAAATTTGTTGGCTTTGAGTATCAGTCCCTCCCCGCCGAGGATAGACGGGACGTAGACATACTAGAAACACTTCCTCGACCCCTCCATTGTGGACGTTGTTCCTGCATGTCCATCCTCGGATCCAGTTCGACGGAGTTAACGGAATTCACTGACTTGTCTTTCCCCCTGTCTAGGGTCTCTGCTGGTGTGGGTTTAAGTTTGCTCACACGCAAACTATCAGCATAGCAATGTCTGGCCATCTTCTGATCCGCCCGGACAGCGACTATGTCCCCCGAGTTGGAAGGGAATTTCATCGTGAGGTGGGGAGTAGAGACCACAGCTCCTAGCTCGTTCAAAGACGGTCTTCCGATCAGGATATTGTACGATGTAACAGCATTGACTAACACATACCTGACCATGATAGTCTTGGATGCTCTGCCATCACCAAAAGTAGTCAGGAGGTCAATGTATCCCCGTGTATCAACTTGTTCCCCTGCGAAGCCGACGAGCTTACTATCGTACGGTTGAATAGACTTCTCTGGGATGCCGAGCTTCTGAAATGTTGAGTAATATAAGATGTCTGCCGAGCTCCCTTGGTCGACAAGGGTTCTTTTGACCGAGAAATTGGCCAACTATACAGTGATCACCATAGGGTCATCTTGGTTAGGATCTACCCCCACAAAATCTTCATCAGAAAAGATAATAGGTGGGGAACTTCTGGGGGGCTTGCCGGATACCGAGTTGACAGCCCGGATGGCCCGCGGGTGTCTTCTCCGAGCTGAACTTGTAGTGCCTCCCCCTGCAAATCCTCCTGAAATGGTGTTTATCACGCCTCGGATCACATTATCCTCTTCTCGTCTTTCATTCTGGCCCTCTCTGGTTTCTGCTCTTTCATTATTTCGTTGACCGCCACCCCTCCTCGGGCTTTGGTCACCCTCTCTCCTTCTGTTTCTGCCACGCCTCTCACCGTTGTTGTGGTTTCTCCGAACAAAGTTGTTGAGATGGCCAGCCTGCACCAGCACTTCAATTTTATCCCGTAGGACCCATCACTCCTCGGTGGTATGGCCATAATTGCGATGATACCGACAATGTTTCTGTCGATCGGTCGCGTTAGGGGTGTGGCCACGACAGGAGCTGCAAAAGTTCCGCATTGTATGCTTCCTCAAACACCCGAGCTCGGTTTGCGTTGAGGGGAGTATAATGCTCATACTTCCGTCCCCTCTGGAAATGCTCGGACGTGCCTTTGAATTTCGGTTTGTCACCTCTGGCCCTCCTCTTCTCTCTCCCTTCTCGTCTGTCAGCATCATCAGTTCTCTCCCTTTTCTTCGACTCTTCAACTTCCTCCATATTGATGAACCCTGCAGCTTTTCTCCTCAACTCATCCATACTGGTTGGTGGCTTCCGGGCCAAGTGTCTGGCAAAAGGACCAGGTCTTAACCCGGTCAAGATGGTGTGTAGTGCAACATCGGCACTGAGATTGCGGATGAGGACCGCCTCCTTGCTGAATCTGGCCATGAAGTCGCGCAGGGACTCATTCTTTTCTTGCCTGAAGTTTACCAACGAGGCCGAGGTTTTTTGGTGGGCCCGGCTCGTGGCAAACTGAGCGCTGAACTTAGCCACGAATGTATCAAAAGAGTCTAATGATGCTGGGGGTAGCTGGGTGTACCAGGTCAGCGCTGCATCCTTCAGAGTGGTTGGGAAGACTTTACACATGACAGCATCGTCATCGGTAAAGAGGTACATCTGAGTGGTGAAGGCGTCCAAGTGGCGCACGGGGTCTGAGGTGCCATCATATTTGTCAATGTTGATTGGCTTGTAGTTGGCTGGTAAGGGGACTTCCATGATAGCGTTTATGAAGGGATGCCTCGGCTTCCGCACGCTGGCTCTGTCATTAAGTCTATTTGTGCCGAGTGAAAATTCGGGGCCTGCCTAGGAAATCCCTCCTCCTCTGCTCGGTTGGTATGACGGGAAGCCCGGAGTTGTGGGCCCCCCTCTCTGTGCAGGTTTCTGGACCCCTCATTCTCGGTTGGTCGGCGCTTTCTCTCGTGGGGAGAAGAGACAAACCTTTCCCTGCTCTGCTCTCTTTCGCGACGGCTGTTCTGCCGGCGGATCTCTTCATTTTCCCTTCTCAGCGCTGCAATTTGCGCGAGAAGCTCTTGAATCATGGGATTGTCGGCCGTTGCTGCTGGGCCTATGGATCGTTCTCCGTTATCCCCATTGTTGGCATTCCCTGGTTCCTCCCTCCTGCAGTTTCCGCTCCTCGTCCTCACCATTTTTTCGTGGTATGGGAAAATATTTGCTTCGATTCCCACAGACGGCGCCAAATGTTCCGTCCAAATACCTCGGATGAGAGATACTCGGCCGAACTAGGTTTAGTGGGGTGTTTTTGGATTGTGCTTGACAGAATGTGGATTCTGCTCCTACGTATCCAAATGGGAATCAAAGCAAACGTAGTTCTGAATGAGGGGGTAAGCCCCCTATTTATAGAGATCTCTCAGGATCAAGCTCCGAAATAAGCGGAGAAATATTAGGATCAGGTCATGATTATGCGGAAGGATATCCGGACCCTGATTATGCGGAGAGATATTATGACTAGCGAGATATTCGGCCCAGTTAGCTGCGGCTGGATAGCTTAGGGTCGAGGTATCCTCGTGCGTGGCCTGTCATGGAAAAGGACCGAGTAGTTATCCTCGGGTGTCAGGTGTGCTGACATGTTCTCGGCCATCGAGGAGTTTGGGCCAAGGCCCATTCGTGGGGGTAAGCTCGGTTGGTCCAGTGTATAGACGAGTTCTCGGTCTTCTATTCTCGGCCAGTACAGGAATATCAAATTAAAGTACAACTAGAACCTTTAGGATACCATAACCCCACATTAATTGTTCCAGCTAAATATTTTAAAATTCTTTTAATTGCTATTAAATGTGATTGCTTGGGGTTTGCTTGATAAGGTGCACACATATAAACGCTAAACAAAATATTGGGTCTACTTGCGGTCAAATATAAAAGTTATCAGATCATACCTCGATACTTGGTTATTTTTACGGCCTTACCACCTTCATCTTTGTCTAGATAGCATGATGTTCTGATTGGTGTTGTAGCATGATTTGCTATTTCCATTCCAAAGCGTTTAAGCAACTCCTTGCAATATTTTGCTTGATTGATGAATATCCCACTAGGAGTTTGCTTTATTTGTAATCCGAGGAAGAACGTTAACTACACCATTACTGACATTTCAAATTCGCTTTGCATTAACTTGCACTACTAGAAATCCATCTTTTTCGGACGGATTTTCGGACGAATTTCGGACGAAAATTGGACAAATTTCGGACGGATAATTCATTTCGGACGGATTTCGGACGGAATGGCATCCGTCCGAAAAAGCCCCGTGGGAAATTAGAAAATCCGTCCCAAATTCCGTCCGAAAATATTTACGGACGGATTTCGGACAACGTGGAAATCCGGACTGTGGTTATTTTTCGGACGGATTTATTTTTATTTTCGGACGGATTTCGGACGGATTCTGTGATTTTGTTGGTTATTTTTCGGACGGATTTCGGACGGATTTATTTTTATTTTCGGACGGATTTCGGACGGATTTATTTTTATTTTCGGACGGATGCTGTGATTTTGTTGGTTATTTTTCAGACGGATTTCGGACGGATTTATTTTTGTTTTCGGACGGATTTGGGACAGAATGCTGTGATTTTGTTGGTTATTTTTCGGACGGATTTATTTTTGTTTTCGGACGGATTTGGGACGGATTTCCCACGGAAGAATCAAAAGTCAGAATCTGTCACGGCAGTGACATGTTAACTGAGCCAGGCCCCTTGTAAGCAGAATCTGTCACTGCCAGGCCGTGATACCCATCACGGCCGCGATGACTCATTTAGTGAAACAACATTCAAGGCGTTCGTCACATCACGGCCAGGCCGTGATGCTCATCACGGCCGTGACGGATCACTTCACTTACATTACGTTTCACTATCTATGCGAATTATATGGCACCGATCACTAACATTTGCGGTTTCACATTCAATCACAAAATCATGAATTTGACTATTGTTACAAAAATACAGCCTTGGTACCATACAACTTCTAAAAATCAAATACCAATTGCTGCATGCAATCCAAAAGTCATGACTTAAAAACTATCGAAGATCAAACCATCGTGGAACTGTGAAGGTCATGTAATGAACCAAAAAGTTGAGGAATCTGAAAATCCAGCCTCTCCAAATTTGCTGACATTTTTCCTTTAGAAGTAGAATGACCTGCATCAACGGAGATGCCCCCACGATACACCTGAAAGATTTATATCCAACAATTCAGTAAAAGAATGAACCTTTCCATCAACCAAGCAAGTCAATTAATTAACAAACAGAAATAAGTGCACACATGTGTTCAACTGTACTCTAGAACCCCAAAAGAACTGAGCCGAGAAAGAAGCCCATGTGATCTATATTGTTTAGTATAGCCGTCTGAGCAAATATACATGCTACAGATCAGTAAGATCGATGGTACTTCCAATAGTTGGAAAGTGAAATCTAATTGTTTATCAATTAAAAAGTGCTAAATGCTTAGGACATATTTAATCTGCCAGCATTGTTAACAGCCAAAAAGCATAATTAGAAGGCTATTTATTAATTATTGGCATTTAAATTGATGCGACTAGCAGAAAGTACAAATAATAAAAATTATCAAGAGATTTTTCCATCAAACCCTCAAATTGTTTGGATCTTTATTGCTAGCAAACCCTCAAATTGTTTGAATCTTTATCTAACTCATGTCCGTTCATAATTCCTAGGGCTAAGCATACACTACACTTTAGTTCAAAGGATAGTCAAATGTTGAGGCTAAACAAAAAATCTGCAATGCACAAGAGTATTAGGATAGCCAAAAGAACCAACATTATTTCCACTACACACACACAAAACAAACGACACACAAACAATCAATATTGGAATCATTAAATTTGATAAAGATTAAAGAGAATAAGATTAGGTGTATAAGAGAGACAAGGTTGAAACAGGTAAGTTGCACTGAATATAACAAACATTATCCAATGATAATGAATCTTCAAATAGTACAAAACATATCGTGAGTAAAAACATGGCCTTGAATGTACACTACACATTGCAACTCATACAAGGCAAGCAACTAAAACTAAATCATGTCCCCAAATAACATAAAGTACACCCAAAGATCTCCCAAAGAGATATTTATAAAATTTACATTCTTATAATCTAATTCATCAAGCAAAAACTATTTCCACAAAAGGAGGATGAAATTCTCGGAATACATGTATAGTAGCAAGGATCACACAAGATCCAAAAGTGTGTTAGTAGTGTAACTATTGGATTGCAATCTGATTCGTCCTGGCTCCACATCCACCGAGCTCCTTGACCAGAATGCAAAGGTAGATGAATCAAATTTCTGTATAATTAAATTAGAAACATATTATATTGAGATTAGTTACAAAAATTAATTTTGAAGAAATAGTCAAAATGTCAATAAGGAAGCTAACAAACTTACTTCACGTCTTGTTATGTTCTCAAGAGGATATATTCTCAATGTTCGACTGGTATTTGTATCTAACATACGAATTCCATCCAAACCAATCTGAAAGGATAAACATTGAGAAAATCACTAATTCAGAACAGCAGCCACATACTTAAAGGATATACTTAAATACAAGCTAGTAGTTTTACAAAAATTTCGACAGAGTCTCCTCTGTAATTCGGACATCCCAGGTAAAAAGAACACCTGCTAAAATACTTACATTTTCATTTCCAGGATTTCAGTTACACCAAATACATCCAGGCAAAGAATACATAAAAATAATAGTTATAACAACAGCACGTCTGCCATATCATCTTTTCAGATATTGATTAAACCTTCAATATCAATTGAGTTTTAAACTCTCACTAAAGATTTTTCAAAATCTTTTATCAACAGACACTAGTCCGACGTCTCGAAACTCTAGGTCCTTAACAGGAGGAAGGCTAGTCCGGCTTCACCGTAATCAGAATCTAGTCTGAAACCTCAGCACAGAAATCTAGTCCTTTTCTGTTTCCTTTCCACTTTCCAAAGAAAGCTAAAAATCACTTTTCTGTGTTCATATGTTTTCACAATTTCGCTCTCATTGTGACTCAAGTTACTTTTACACTAATAAATCATCAAAAATAATAACATTTATCAAAACTCATTATTTTTCCAAAATAATATTTTCCACCACTATTATATTCCAACGTTTCCCATAAAACCTGGAATATAATTTACACAGCTTATTAAAGCTTTTATCTGATTAATCGGTTGTGCATTGACCTCAGTCAGGCTTCTCAAACAACACTCACAAGCAACATTCAACAACAAACCACCAGACAGATCATGCACCATAACAATATCATATACAAATAATCAAATAATTTAAAACAGATCAGACACTGATACTCAGATATACAACACAACATAAACCACATAATCAGATAACCACAACCACATCAATTATACAGACTACACAACAAGCAAATGGTTATTGAGAAAAATCCATCAGGCAAGCTGATGTCGCGTAAGTCAACGCGTGCGTGCGAATCCGGCAAGTGTACCGGACTGCCGTCAAGTAATAAAAGATATCGAACCCACAGAGACTGTGTTCTCGAATCGCAATCGGTTTTTGAATCGATTAGATCTGGACTTTGTAAGGGTTTTGAAATTGGTTTGAATTTGAAATTAAAAGATAGACGAGCAGAAAACAAATGTTTTTGGGGTTTTCGATTTAAACGGATTCCTAGGGATTTGGGTTACCTTTGAGGCTGTTTATGTTGCTAACAGATTTACCTTTGTTGATTACCGAAATTGCCTTGAAGGCGAGTTTATCCTCTGATAGCTTAAGCTCCCTCTCGGGTTACAAAAGCCGTGCCCAATTGACCCGACCCCTACTCTCGTGGTAGTCGATCCCAGATTGGACCCTTTGCGTTTCGTGACAACTCGTTGCTCCTCGAGGGACGGCTTCTAACTCTCGTGATTTCAGTCCCAAGTCTGACTTCTATAGGTCCGACACCCAAGCTCACCGCTAGGTTCCTCCTTGATATGTCTCAGTCATGCAAATAACCTAAGTTCACCGCTAGGTTCCTCCTTAGATCATCCACTTCTCACAAACAAGCGGCCGCTGGACTTTACGAGTGAAACACACTAGAAATCCTAAGTTCACCGCTAGGTTCCTCCTTAGAACGTCTATGTCACGTAAATAAACGGTTGCCGAAATTTATGAGTGATTAACACACTAGAAATCAGATCTAAAACAATTATGAAATCAACAACGATTTTTACATCAAATCAACATCATTTACAAACCTCGGGCAGAGCCCTAGTCCCTAGAAACTAACTACTACTCCAGTCTTGCCACGGAGATGACAAGCTGGGTTGACAACATAGTGAAAATCAGAAAAGAGAAGAGAGGAGAAGAAGAGAAGAGATCTATGCCTAGAGTAGTAGCCCCAAAGGTCTGATGTCCTCTGTATCTGATGCCTTGGTCCATATTTATAGAAATGGGGAAGTTTAGAGTCCCAAACCAACTCAAAATCTGATCTATTTCGGTTTCTTCAGGTCCAAGTAATGCGCGTCACGGCCGTGATGGCCATCACGGCCAGGCCGTGACGGTCTCTGCTTCTGGAAGGTGTGCAAAATCCAGTCATTCGCGACGCGAATATACTGCTCGCGACGCGAGCCCTGCTTTTGGCCCGCGTGAAGAATTTCACTACCGGGCCGTGATGTGCTCCGACTTGTGGTGGTTTTGGGTCACGGCCGTGATGGCTATCACGGCCAGGCCGTGATGCACTCGACTTCAGCCTTTCTTCTTTTTCAGTTTTGCTCGATCCTGGCCGTGATGGGCATCACGGCTAGGCCGTGATGGGCTCTGTTTGGCTCATTTTCTTCAGTTTTAAAGCTCCATCTTCATCCAAACTTCATCATGGTTGATCTTGAGCATTTTACCCTTGATATCTGCAAAACAACACACGAAAACCGCCTTACCCGTTCCAAAGGAAAATTAACCTAAAATCTAATAAAAATATGCCTAAACTACATGAAAATGCATGCAAAATGATGGACAAAGATGAGGTGGAATCACACTCATCACAAGCCCCCCTTACCTTTGAAGATAAGTAAAGGATCCTCGTCCTAATGCTCACGTTAGCTCATATCTACTCCATCAAGCAAGCATAGCCATGTCCAAACGTCTCAGAGAGTAAATCCAACAACGCGCAACAACCAGAAATCAAGAAATCAATTTCACATGATCAAACACACATTCTAACTTTATCTAAACACTTAATCTAATTACCAAACAAGGTTATTTTTAAAGAAAATCATGTTTGAAGCTCACGCTTCCCAATACCCTTTAAGGAAACTTTATTTTGATTAAAAGATCATGAAAAAGAACTTTGGAAATCATCCATTAAGAGTCCTAATTGCACTAAATCATAATTAATTTCACAAAAACATACCCAAATTCAAATAAAATCAAATTGGGGGTTTAGGGCTCCTTATTAAAATTTAGGGAAAATTCAGGATAATGAAATTGGTTTAGGGAAACACAAATTCACAGTCCCAATCTCATAAAACAACCTTACATTTCAAGATTAAAATCTGAAATCAAAGGGTTAGGGTTAGGGTTTCAAAAATCCATTTGAGGGTTTTGAATCTGAGACACAAGAGAGGGTTTTGACTCACCCAAGCTTGAAGATAACTTGAAGGTGGTGCTGTGGTGCTCCTCGCGGAGGCGGACGGCGACGGCACGGCGTCCAGCAGCGGTGGCCGTGTTCCTGTAACACCCAAGTACTCAAAACTTGAAGATAAGGCTAAGAGATGAAGGAAGGAACTTAAACTAACAAAGAGAGGTGAGAAACCACCATAAACGGCGGTCAACCCACTTACCGCGATGGAGGGCAGTGGCGCGACGGAGTTGGACGGCTAGGCACGGTGATGGTCGTTCTCCTCCACGTTGGGTCGCGGTCGAAGCGCCTCCTAGGGGTGGTGTGCGCGACTGGTGAAGGGAGGAGGAGAAGATCAAGCTTGAAGTTTAGGGAGAGAGAAAAAGAAGAAGAAGAAGTGTGGAAGAAGAAGGAAGAAGAAAAGAGAAAGAATAAAAAAAGAAAGAAAAAGTTGCAGAGAAGAAAAGAGAGAGTGAGGCGTCGAGTGAGTGAGAGAGAGAAAAGAGAAACTTTAGTTTTTAAACTAGTTACTTAGTGATAGGTACAAAATGAGTGATAAATATTAGGCCTAAAATAAACATGTTTTTACTTTTTGGAATCTAAAAATATAGATTGATAAAGATATGATTTCGAAATTCAAATTAGAGTAAAGATTAATAGTTGAACTGATCCACTAAGAAAATACTCAGTCCAGAATTTAATCTCCGATTAAGGTCAAACCAAAATATTTTTAACTCTAAAATTAAATAGAATAGGAATATGAAAATGCTTTTCTCTTAATCATATTATTTAAAATATTTTTCTGTACTGGTATAATAGTGACAATAACGTAAATTATTGTCTATTAAACGTGCATTCACTGAAATAAGTCAGTGCTAACACACCCAATAAAATAATTTGAAAATAGTAATTTAATTACTCAGACTAAACCACATAACATAATAAACATAAACATCCAAATAAAATAATTAATCCTAGGTGTGAAAACTAGGGTGTTACAGGAATCATCAATTAAGAGTCCTAATTGCACTAAATCATAATTAATTTCACAAAAACATACCCAAATTCAAATCAAATCAAATTGGGGGTTTAAGGCTCCTAAATACAATTTAGGGAAAATTCATTTTAACTAAAGAATAATGAAATTGGTTTAGGGAAACACTAATTCATAGTCTTAATTTCATAAAACAAACTTAAATTTCAAGATTAAAATCTGAAATCAAAGGGTTAGGGTTAGGGTTTCAAAATCAGATTTGGGGTTTTGAATCTGAGCAAAATAGATGGGGTTTTCACTTACCCATACAAGGAAGAAGAAGCACGTGGCGGTGTTGTGGGGGACGCGCGGCGACGAACGGCGGCGACGGCACGGAGGACAACGGCGGTTCTACAGTGAACAAGAACAAGAGTTGAAAGAGAGCATAAAAGAAAAGAGAGAAGCTTAACCAACGAGTTGGGTTCGAAACCACCATGAACGGCGCTTATTGTCTAGTAAGCGTGCATTCACTGAAATAAGTCAATGCTAACGTACCCTAATAAAATAATTTGAAGAGAGTAATTTAATTACTCAAACTAAACCACGTAACAAAATAACATAAACATCCAAATAAAATAATTAATCATATGTGTAAAAACTAGGGTGTTACAAGGACCATAGAAGTTCAATTGGGCCGATCGGGGCAATTGGCCCAATTAGGTCCTAACAAGTCAATTTGGGCTCTATTAGGATCAAACCAGTCCATTTGGGCTCCATTAGGATCAAAGAAGTACAAATTGGCCCAGTTAGGTCGTATATGACCTAAAAAGTCGATTTGGGCTCTATTAGGATCAAACAAGTCCATTTAGGCTTCATTAGGACCAAAGAAGTTCAATTGGGCCGATCGGGGCATTTGGCCCAATTAGGTCCTAACAAGTCAATTTGGGCTCTATTAGGATCAAACCAGTCCATTTGGGCTCCATTAGGATCAAAGAAGTACAAATTGGCCCAGTTAGGTCGTATATGACCTAAAAAGCCAATTTGGGCTCTATTAGGATCAAACAAGTCCATTTAGGCTTCATTAGGACCTTAGAAGTTCAATTGGGCCGATCGGGGCAATTGGCCCAATTAGGTCCTAACAAAGTCAATTTGGGCTCTATTATGATCAAACCAGTCCATTTGGGCTCCATTAGGATCAAAGAAGTACAAATTGGCCCAGTTAGGTCGTTTATGACCTAAAAAGTCGATTTGGGCTCTATTACGATCAAACAAGTCCATTTAGGCTTCATTAGGACCATAGAAGTTCAATTGGGCCGATCGGGGCAATCGGCCCAATTAGGTCCTAACAAGTCAATTTGGGCTCTATTAGGATCAAACCAGTCCATTTGGGCTCCATTAGGATCAAAGAAGTACAAATTGGCCCAGTTAGGTCGTATATGACCTAAAAAGTCGATTTGGGCTCTATTAGGATCAAACAAGTCCATTTAGGCCTCATTAGGACCATAGAAGTTCAATTGGGCCGATCGGGGCAATTGACCCAATTAGGTCCTAACAAGTCAATTTGGGCTCTATTAGGATCAAACCAGTCTATTTGGGCTCCATTAGGATCAAAGAAGTACAAATTGGCCCAGGTAGGTCGTATATGACCTAAAAAGTCGATTTGGGCTCTATTACGATCAAACAAGTCCATTTGGGCTCTATTAGGATCAAACCAGTCCATTTGGGTTCTATTAGGATCAAACAATTGTACTTCTTGTTTACTTTACTTCATAAATCTTGTAAGAAATATAAATCTTATTCAATTCACTTCATAAATTTTGTTTACTTTTAAATTTATTAAGATCAAATATTTTAATCATATTTATAAGATAAATTATTTAATATTTCGGACGGATTTCGGACGGATCAAGGAAAATATAAGAATTAATGAAATCCGTCCGAAATTTCGGACGGATTTCAAACGGATAATGGAAAATATAAGAATTAACGGAATCCGTCCGAAATCCGTCCGAAAATTTCGGATGGATCAAGGAAAATATAAGAATTAACGAAATCCGTCCGAAATCCGTCCGAAATTTTTGGACGGATTTCGGACGGATCAAGGAAAATATAAGAATTAACGAAATCCGTCCGAAATTTTCGAACGGATTTCGGACGGATAATGGAAATATAAGAATTAACGAAATCCGTCCGAAATTTTCGGACGGATTTCGGATAATGGAAAATATAAGAATTAACGAAATCCGTCCGAAATCCGTCCGAAAATTTCGGACGGATTTCGGACGGATCATGGAAAATATAAGAATTAACGAAATCCGTCCGAAATCCGTCAGAAAATTTCGGGAAATTTCGGGCGGAAACATTTCCATCCGAAAATTCAGTCCGAAAATTCAATTTTTCTAGTAGTGTTGGAAAATTTCTCTTGTAGTAACTCCCTTTGATATATCTCCAATTATGTTATCAATTGGATGGTCTTTGGCGAATCTCCATTCTTTGGGTAGTCCTTCATTTGTTTCTTCAATTCTTGATTCTTGGTGTGGTACTTGATCATCATCCGATTGTTGCCCTTCACAAGGATTATGAGGAATTTCTATAAAATCATCAATAAAACATTTCCCATCCTTTTGGGGGTTAGTCTCATTAAAAGTTACATGAATACATTCTTCAACAATTATACTTCTTTTATTAAACACTCTAAAAGATTTACTAGATGATGCATAGCCTAAGAAAATTCCTTCATCCGCCTTGGCATCAAACTTATCAAGATTGTCTTTACCATTATTCAAAATGAAACCTTTACAACCAAAAACATGCAAGTGAGCTATGTTGGACTTTTTTCCTTTATATAATGATGTGCTGGATTCCGGCAAGTGTACCGTTGCCAAGTAATAAAAAGATATCGATCCCACAGAAACCGTAACCTCAAATCACAACAAATTAACAAATCGATTAAACTGGACTATAGAAAAAGATTTTGAAAAGGTTTTGATTTTCGAAATAATAATCAAGTAACAATCAAATTTAATATCGCAATTAAACAAAAACAGGAAAGCAATTTAAATTGGGGGTTTTCAAATTCAAAAGGGATTCCTAGGAATTGGGTTACCAACAAGAACGTTTATGTAACTAAATTGACCACCCCTTGTTAATTGTCTAAATTGCTTTGAAGGCGAATTTATCCTAAATTAGTTAATGCTCCCTCTCGGGTTACAAAAACTGTGCCCAATTAAACCAACCCCTACTCTCGTGGTAGTTGAATTTAGATTGAACCCTTTACGCTTTGTGACAATTCGTTAATCCTCAAAGGACCGCTTCTAACTCACGTAATTTAAGTCCTAAGTCTGATTCTATGGATCGGATACCTAAGTTCACCGCTAGGTTCCTCCTTAGAATATCTACGACTAGCAAATAGTGGCCACCGAATTTACGAGTAATTAAAACAATAGAAATCAGATCTAAAGCAAAATCGAAATTAACAAAGGAAAAACATCAGTTCACAATATAAAAACAGATCTTGGGCATAGCCCCAATCTCTAGAAACAAAGCTACTACTCAAGCATTGCCATGGTGATGACAAGCTTGGTTAACAACAACGTAAAATAAAGCCTAAGAGAAGAGAAGAAGAATGAGAAGAGAATCCTAATTTCGCCTAAGTGTGGCAGCCCAAAAAGCCCCCTAGTCTCTGCCTAATTGCCCTATTTATAGATTAGGGTAATTTGAATCCCAATCAAATACAAATTCATATGAAAATCAGTTTCTTCATATCCAAAAATTGCACGTCACGGCCGTGACGGATTCTGCCTTGGACGCTGCTTCACTGATTGGTCTATCACGACCGTGATGCTCATCACGGCTAGGCCATGACCAGTTCTGCCTGTGAGGGTCTAGTTCAGCTGACATGTCACGGTCGTGATGGACATCACAGCTAGGCCGTGACCAATTCTGACTTTAGCCTTCCTTCTTTTCAGTTTTACTCGATCATGGCCGTGATGGCTGTCACGGCTAGGCCGTGACGGACTCTGTCTGGCTCATTTTCTTCACTTTTCTAGCCCCATCTTTGTGCAAGCTCCATCATGGCTAATCTCGAGCATTTTGATCCTTAATTCCTGCATAACAACACCACGAAACCGCCTTACCCGTTCCAAGGTAAAAACTAACCAAAATTAGATTGAATATGCCTAAATTATATGAAAATGCATGCAAAATGACAATGAAATATGAGGTGGAATCACACTCATCATTTAACTCATAGGGAGTCTTTTTAATTATTTGTCTAATGAGAACCCTATTAGTTACATAGCAAGCAGTGTTGACCACAGCAGCACAAAAATATTTTGGTAAATTTGATTCACTTATCATGGTTCTTGCTAATTCTTCTAGAGACCTATTTTTTCTCTCAACAACTACATTTTGTTGAGGGTCCTAGGTGTTGAAAAATTATGAGTAATGCCATGCTTATCACAAAATTTTTCAAAATCATGATTTTCAAATTCACCTCCATGGTCACTTCTAATACATGCAATTTTTAGATCCTTTTCATTTTGAATTTGTTTAGCTAATTTTATAAAGGTATGAAAAGCATTATTTTTATGTACAAGAAAAAGAGTCCATGTAAACCTTGAAAAATCATCAACAATCACAAGTGCATAATAATTTCCACCTAAACTCATAGTTCTAGATGATCCAAATAAGTCCATATGAAAAAGTTGTAGAGGTCTATTAGTATAGACTATATTCTTGGATTTAAAGTTAATTTTTAACTTGCTTACCTATTTGGCAGCCATCACATAAGCCTTCCTTTTGAAATTTGATTTTAGGGAGACCTATAACTAAGTCTTTAGAAATTAGTTTGTTAAGATGTTCCATGTGAATGTGTGCTACCCTTCTATGCCATAATCAAGCCTAATCATTTTTACTCAACAAGCATTGAATATTATTATTGATGTCACCTAGGTCTAGCATATAAATGTTGTTAATTATTTTTCCAACAAATTTAATTTCATTGTCATGCAAACATTCAACCATGCAACATTTACTATCAAACACAACCCTATAACCCTTATCACAAAGTTGGCTTATGCTAAGTAAATTATACTTTAAACCATCTACTAAAAGAACATTTTCAATAGTAGTAGACTCATTTCCTATTTTACCAATACCAAGCATTTTACCTCTATCGTTGTCACCATAGGTTACGTGACCACTTTGCTTTGGGGAGAGATGAATGAACTTTGATATGTTTCCTATCATATGCTTGGAGCACCTGATATCAAGATACCATTCCTTTCCATGGGTCCTCAAGCAATCCTACAAAGCAAGTTTAGATCTTAGGTACCCAATCTTTATTTGGTCCTTGAATATTAGTCTTAGGTACCATATTTTTTGGAACCCACATCATCTTAGTTTTTTCAAAACCAATTCTTTTAACATAGCATCTAGGAGAAATATGACCATGTTTACAACAATAATGACATGTTACCTTATTTCTAGCATTTTTACTAGATGGAACAAATATTGGTGAATGTGTTTCTTTCTTATCATAAGAATTATACCCTAAGCCAGTTTTTACCAAAGTAGATTGTTGATTACCAATCAAATTATTCAAATTCCTTCTTCCATTTGTAAATTTAGCAAGAGTATTCTTTAGGTCCTTATTCTCATTTTCAAGATACATGCATTGATCACATTTTGATGAACTAGATATATCATTTCTAGAACTAGCATGCTTCAAGGTCATAGAACTGATTTCTAATTTCAAGTCATTTATCTCCTTAGCTAGTTTCATTTTATCATTTTCATGCATAGAGATTATTGACTTTTGTTGAGTTACCTTTCTAGAAAGTTCTATAGATTCCTCATGCAATTCTTCAAAGGCTAATTATAATTCATCATAATTGAAAGATAATGCATATTCATCATCACTTACCTCTTGGTCATGTTTTTGACTTGCCATCAAGCAAAGATTGGAGACTTCATCATCCGTGCTATCACCACTTGATGAACTTAGATCGTTGTCCTCCCATGCTATGTATGCCCTTCTCCCCTTTCTTTTCCTTCTTAGGCCTCTTGTCACCTTTATCTTTCTTTTGGAGAGTAGGACATTCGAATTTGATGTGCCCGGGCTTTCCAAATTCGTATCATAGAGGTGTTGATGATGATGCATCTTTCTTGATAGGTTTCTTGGAATTGTTGAACCTCTTCCACTTACTTTTATTCTTGAGAAACTTCCCAAATCTCCTTACTAGTAGATTGATTTGTTCATCTTCCTTGTCATCTTCACTAGAATCATTACTTTCTTTGTCACTTTCATCTTTCTTGGAAGAAGAAGCCATAAGTAATATTCCTTTGCCCTTTTTATCTACTTCTTCATTCTCCTTGAGCCTTATTAGCTCCAACTCGTGCTCCTTGAGCTTTCCAAACAAAGTTGCTAGAGACATTATTGAAAGATCCCTTGACTCCATGATGGTCGTTACCTTTGGTTGCCATTCTCTACTAAGACACCTAAGTACCTTAGTCACAAGATCTTCATTAGTGAAAGTTTTCTCAAAAGAAAGCAATTGATTTACAATGACTTGAAAATGATTTTGAACCTCATTGATAGATTAACCATGATTCATTCTAAATAATTCATATTGATGCATCAAGGTGTTTATCTTTGATCTAATAACCTCACTAGTTCCAAGTGTCCTAAATTTATTTTGCACCCTTGCAATTAGAAATGCGAAAGAATTCATCAATTGACAAAGTGGTGGTGAGGATATTCTTAGCATCAAAGTCAAGTTGAACTTTTTTCTTTTCATCTTTAGTCCATAGACTTTTTGGTTTGTTTCTCTCTTCATCTCCAACACCATATTTGGGGATGAAGGGACCATTTTCAATAGTATCCCATAAGCCTATGTCTATTCCTTCAATAAAAATTTCCATCCTTGCCTTCCAATAAGGATATCCTTCACCGTCCACTACAAAAAAACAAATGTTTAGCGACCGGCATATTCGGTCGCTAAACTTTATAATTCGGTCGCTATTTAATTTAGCGACCAATTAATGGTGGTGGCAGATAACCCGGCCGCTAAGCTTTTAGAGACCGAAATAATAACTCGGTTGCTAAATGGAGACCGTAAATTCGGTTGCTAAATAATAAAAAATGGTCGCTACACGGTTGGTCGCATTGTTTGGGTAACCATTTTTAGCGACCGATAATCGGTTGCTAGTTCGGTCGCCAATGTTGGTTACTGTTATCCTATATTAGCGACGGATTTTTGGTCGCCAGACCACAATCTGTTAATGTTAACTAAAGTTTAGCGACCAAATTATTGGTTTCTAATTCGGTCGCTAAACTGGTTTTTATTAATTTTTTTAAATTTAATTTTTAAAATAATAAATTTTGTCTGTTTTTCTTTAAAATTTAGCAAAAATACTAATAAAACACACCAAATTACTTATGAAATATACAATCATAAGAAATAATGAATATATATAAAAAATAATAATCCAAAGTGTCGTACAAGAATCGTTTAAAGTAAAAAATATGAAGAAAAAAAAACTCAGTCATGATGAGGGGGAGGGGGAGGAATCCAATCATCCTCAGCGTCCGTAACACCGACGTCTGCTATCTGATCGTCCTCTGCAGTAGCAGCATCAGTAGCTGGTGGTGGAACTGGAGGAGGAGTGGCAGCAGGAGGCCCAACCGTCAGACCAACACCCTGAGCAAATGGAGTCTGGATCCTCATCTGCTCCAACACAAGCCGCAGTGTCTGGTCCTGCTCGATGCTCATCTGCATCAGCTACTGGTGTGCCTGAGTCAACTGTGCAATCTGGTTCGTCATCAGCTGCTCTCTCTCACTCTTCTCTCGAAGCTCCGCGTTCAGCTGCGTGATAGTGTCCTGCATTTGGTTGAACTGCTCCTGAGTGACGGTATCGGTGTAGGAAGGAGCAGGCGTGCCGGATGATGAAGCGATAAACTCGCCTCCCAGGTGTCCGAGGCCATACACGTGCCCCTTCTTGTTCCTGCCCCCGACGACCTCCAAATAAATGGCATTATCGTCGATGGAGATAGGAGAGCTGGGCCCATCACCAGTCAAGGCCTCATCTTGTGACTGTGAGGCACGTGATATGGCATCTTCCTTCTTCTCGTTGAAGCCCACCTACAAAGTATAGTTGAAGAGATTTAGTTAAAATTATAATCAATATTAACAAATCATTTATAATAAATTACAAGTAAACACTAAATTGTTTTTTTGCTTACAGCATAGTTACGAGCCTTGTCGTTGACCCATGTCCCCGACTTCAACTTCTTCGTCCTCTCCACCAACTCCATAGCAGTGGGGGCCCGTTGTTTCTATGCTTTCTGCACACAAAAATATAATCTTAAATTCATAAGAATAATTAAAAATGAAAAATAATTAAATAGTATAATAAGTCAAAAGTTACCAGCTCGTCGTAGTGGGCGGCGACTGATTTAGACCCACCGGTCCAAGCACATACGCCATCATCAGAAGCTCGATTACACCGAGCTGTGGACTGGATCTCCTGGAACTTCTCAGTAGCCTAGTACTGGTCCAACTGCCTCCTAATCTCAGGATCCACCCACTTCCCCTTATTCTTACCCTTCCTCAGCTTGTTCGTCAGATTCTTCATGAACAGTGAGCCTTTATGCTCAAATATGTCACTGACGAGACCCTCTAAAGCTACGTCCCACCTATACTCTTTCTGCAACTTATAGTTGTTAGGAAATTCGTGTGTGTGTGTGTGTGTGTGTGTGTGTATAATGTAAATTTAATTTAAATAACTTAATAAATTATTACCTTAAACTCTTGAAACAACTGATCCCTATGGCCCCTTGGGATGGCCTTCCATGTAGGCCATGTACCATCAAACTTGCATCGCAGGATCTTCGATATCGAATCAGAAGGGCCCTTCGCGGGCAGAAAGCTGTAGCAAAATTAGAGCATTAATAAATGTTATAAGTAAATTTAAAAAACAAGTAAATAGAAATTAACGATACTTTATATATATTAAAAAATTAAATTAGCTTACTCGTTATCCCCCCTAGGGATAAGAAGAATCCTCCTGTCGGATGGACCACGACTCTCCTGTCCCAATGATGATGATGGTCCTGTCATAGGTGTGGATGATGACGGTGCAGCCTGTGTCTCGACCACATGAGGCTGGGTAGGGGTGCAACTCCATCACCCCGAGGTGTCCCATCCACAGAGGTGCTGGTAGGGTGGTCTCGATCTGAAGGCTGTGAGTCGGTTGGCGAAGGGACTCTCGTAGCACGACCTCCACGACGACCCCTACCTCTAGAGGAATCTGCCATCTGTGTAAAAAATGAAAAAAATAATTACACAACAGTGTAAATAATACAAAAATAAATTACCTAAGTAGAATGACATTTACACAATGAATTGTGACATAAATAAATTACCTAAGTAGAATCTCTGTCACTAAATTCACCCTCACTCTCATCAGTCTCACTTGATCGGAATGTGACTTCGCTAGATGCGTCCAACTCGGATTGATCCATTAACCCTCTTTCAACTTCTTCCCCATTTCCGGAAATGTCCGCCAGAGAATTAACAATAATGTCTGGCGTAATTTGCAACGGTACGTGGGGTCTTGAAAACTCATCATCTTGGTACGGAGCATCTTTTTCAGGCTGGTTGATTACATTATCAGTAATTATACTACGAGCCTTTATCTTAATAACACCCAACCAGCCTTGATGTCCTTCGGGATATGGCGAGTAATAAACCTGATATGCCTGTTGTGAAAAAATGAATGGGTCGTATGCCTTATTATACCTTCGAGACAGCCTAACTTGAACAATACCATATTTTTTATCGATTTTTGTCCCTACGTCAAGAGTAGGATCAAACCAATCACACTTGAAGATAACTAACTTCATCACGGGGAAACCGGTATAATTGAGTTCAAGGATGTCAGTTAGAACCCCATAGAAATCATCCTCTACATTGCCATCAGTGGCTCGCACACAAACACCATAGTTACACGACTGCATTCCTTCATCCCATGTTTTTGTGTTAAATTTATATCCATTTACAATGTAAGTATTCCATGATGTAACCCATCTATTAGGCCCCCATGCCAAATTTGTCAACAATGGATTTTGAACATTATTTTCTGGATCTAGTACCTAAAAAATCAAATATTATATTATTCTTATACATGCTTTATATTTAAGGAGATAAAATGTATTGCAACAAATGAAGATGCTTAACCTATATATTTACTGAACCACGTAGCAAAGTGAGAAGTAATTTCTCGATCAACCTGATTGTTTGAAATGTCAGGTTTGAGATCCCTTAGAAAATTGTCGTACATCCTACATATGGGAGATTAACAGCAGGACGATTAATAATCATAAATGTCAATTGAACTTATACAAGACATTGTAGAAACTTACTCTAAATATGGCGCCACATCTTCACAATTTTGAAGGATATACAGATGAGCAGCATTAATGTCACGCTGCTCCAAGAAATATCCTTTTGATTTGCCACTAAATCTGCCCGGATAGTTGAATATTGATATAGGAGGACTAGTTGAACTTCCTTCGCCCGAATCGACGTTTCTAGGCATCCTTGTCCATCTCGTGTTAACTTCGTCCAGATAGTAATAAGAGGCAAAAGTGGAAGTCTCCTCTACTAAGTATGCTTCACAAATGGAACCCTCCACTCGTACCTTGTTCTTGACTTTGTGTTTAAGGGAGTGCAGGAACCTATTAAAGAGGGATACATACAAATAATTACTAGTTTTAGGGAAATCTAAACTATGATTTCGTGTTCGTGAATTTCATATGTATTAAGTAAAATAGTTGATGTTGTTTACCTCTCAAATGCATACATCCAGCGGTATTGGACTGGGCCACCAACTCTTGCTTCGTAAGGTAGATGAACTGGCAGGTGTTCCATGGAATCAAAGAAACTCGGCGGGAAGATTTGCTCCAGCTTACATAACAAAACGGATATCTTGACTTCCATATCCTTTAATTGATTCACATTTAGTGTTATCGATGTAAGCTCCCTGAAAAAGTGGCTAAGCTCAACAAGTGGGTTCTAAATTTGCTTCGGTAATGCGTCGAACGCAATTGGAAGCAACCGTTGAATGAACACGTGGCAATCATAACTTCATTCCATGTAACTTTGCTTCCTTAATGTCAACACATCTACGCCATACATTAGGACCAGTCAAACGTAGTGGAGGCGGTGTTGTCTCCGTACAACGCTTCTTGAATGCATTCTTGTTCCTCCTATAAGGATGATCTTCTGGAAGGAATTGACGATGACAATCAAAATATGAGATCTTTCGACTGTTTTTAAGCATGAATGCCTTCGATCGCTCCATAAATATTGGGCATCCAAGCTTCCCAGCGGTCATCCAACCCAACATCATCCCATAGGCGGGAAAGTCGTTGATCGTCCACATCAAAGCTGCTTTCATGATGAAATTCTGCCTCAAAAATACATCATATGTCAACACACCATCATTCCACAGCATCATCAACTCATCTATCAGCGGCTGCAAGTACACATCAATCTTACCTTTTGGATTAGACGGACCCTGAATTATGACAGTTAGCAACATAAATTCTCACTTCATGCACATCTCCAGGGGAAGATTGTACGGAGTCAGGATAATCGGCCAACAAGAGTTTGCTTTTCCAGACTGCCCAAAAGGATTAAATCCATCAGTAGATAACCCCAATCGGATGTTCCGAGGGTCCTGCAAAAATGTCATATGAACCCTATCAAAATACTTCCAAGCTTCTACGTCAGATGGATGACACAAGACATCTTGCTCCCTCTCATGCTCACTATGCCACCTCATGTGCACTGTAGTGGCCATCGAAGAGTACAATCTTGTAAGTCTTGGCACGAGCGGAAA
Source organism: Sophora flavescens (assembly GCA_030762895.1). Lineage (NCBI taxonomy): Eukaryota > Viridiplantae > Streptophyta > Magnoliopsida > Fabales > Fabaceae > Sophora > Sophora flavescens. The sequence continues at coordinate 58,532,553 of CM061065.1, forward strand.
GTACCACATCTTTTTTAGCAACCTCTTTTTCCCAATGCCCATCCTAGTGGTTGTCTTATACTGATCCACACCACAAAATCGACAACATGTTATGCTTTCCGCTAAATCATCCTTATAGTACAACATACATCCATTCGGGCAACAATCAATTTTCAAACACCCCTGACCCAAATTTTGCACAAACTTCTTAGCATGATAAAAACTAGTAGGCATCCGATTGTCTTCTGGCAACGCCTTGGACACTGACCTGGTGAGGCGATTAAAATAGTCTTCTTGTATATTGTATTCAGATTTGATACTCAACCATTCCACGCACATCGACAACTCCGTGTACTCCCGACATCCTTCCCACAATGGAGATCGTGCATCACTCAGCATATCATAGAATCTTTGAGCTTCGGGATTCGGATTCTCCTCTATGTATTGGGAACCCATTCCACCATCTTCTCCCCCATCTTCTTCTAGTACAACACCAACCGATGGTCCAGCATGATCCATTATCATCTGCTCGTATGGATTCAATTCTTCCCTCCGGTCACGACTTCCATAGTACGAACCTTCAAACACAATCGGGTTTAAATCAGGCGACGTCTCACCATGGTTACTCCACCAATAGTAATCAGGCATGAAGCCCTTCTCATAAAGATCGGCTACAACTCCATCCACGCTTTTGAAAGATTGACACTTGCATCTTTTGCAAGGACACCTCAAATGATCACCGTCCAGCCGTATAAATCTCTCCTGGCTAACAACAAACTCTATAAACTCACCCACTCCAACTATATAATCTTCCCTAAGACGTTAATTCCGATCCAACCTACGATACATCCATTTTTTATTCTCCGAAATATCCATTGCTGGCAATTAAATAGCTTGACCAATCCTACAATAACACTTATATATTACGGTGCATTCCAATAACTCCATCAATCTCATTCTTATGACAAGGTATGAACCTATCACATTCGAGAAGAAACCTTTACCACACTCGGCTAATAATAGTTATTCCCATATTCAAATACCTTATACTTGACAAAAAATTGGCAGCATTTCCCATCGGTCTCCAAGTACACGACTCGAGCACGGTGAGAATCACCGCAATCAAGTATGCACCAGGAGAACAAAAGGAAATGCATCAGACCGAGATTTCAACAAGTATATAAGGCATTTGAACATTGAAATGACTATTGTACGAGTGTGAAAAAGGTTTTTTCCCAAACTGTCCCACTTGGACAATTCAAGATTCAATACAATGAGCATGCGTGCCCTGAGAAGGTACGCATGCTCATTAATATTGAATCTCAAATAGGAAACTAAGGCTTTCGTAGCTTAATAATTTACTCTAGTAGAAAATAAAACCATTGACTTATAACGATTGCAGCATACTTCAACAAATATATATTGAAGCATATTTCAATACAAACTTAGATAAAATATAGTAGAAACATCCTATTGAGCTCCTCTCTCCACTAACAAGTAACACATAATTGTCAAACACATGCATAACTTCTAAATTAGCAACACACAACAAGCATCCCGCCTTTTTGACAGGATCACATCCTATTGAGCTCTGCTCTCCACTAATGGCAATCAAGGCATAGAATTGACACATCCATCCTAATGAGCTCTGCTCTCCACTAACAAACAACATATAAAGTTTACAACCACATGCATCAATTTTAATCTACCAGCATCCTATTGAGCTCAGCTCTCCACTAACAAATAACATATTCAATTGCAACCACATGCATCATTTCTAATCTACCAGCACACAACCAGAATCCTATTGAGCTCAACTCTTCACTAACAATCAACAAATCAATTCAAAGTCTTCAAGAACCACTAGCAACAAAGAAAAAGATAGAGTATTTGACCTACCTCAACTCCAAGCAAATAGTGAAAATGGGTGACGACTAGAGCGGTTGTCAATCGACAAAGAAACTGTAAGAAAAAATAATAACATCATCAAAGGCTCTTGTGATAAAAGTATAAACTTGGAAATCATTAACCTACTTGCACACTTGCCACTCATGAAAGTATAAACAAAACATTTTCATTGCATATCAGTACCATAGCTTGTTTAAGTCGGGCATTGTTTTAGTGGCAAAGAAATAAAAAAAAAGGTATGTTATGTACTTCAATAACTTATATAAGTGTGCCCAAGGTGTGCTGTGTGCAAGTGGCGTGAATGGAAGGGAAGAGAGTGTGGGGAACTGATAGTGCAGGAACCCTAAACAGAGAGGTAAGATAAAAGAAGTAATAAAAAGAAAAGCGGTAAAATAGAGCAATGCACATGAGACAAACCAGTGTAGCATGTTCACCAAGATGACTTGCGAAAACTATTAGCCAATAAATATTGCAACATAGATGAGCTTATATATTGCAACGTAAATCAATAAAAACTTAGATAAAATATTGTAGCAAACATCCTATTGAGATCCATTCTCCACTAACAAGTAACACATAATTGCCAAACACATGCATAACTTCTAAATTATCAAAGACACAACCAAAGATCCTGCCTTTCGGACAGGATCACATCCTATTGAGCTCCGCTCTCCACTAACAAACAACACATAATGGTAAACACATGCATAAATGATAAATTATCAGCACACAAATCCTATCGAGCTCTGCTCTCAACTAACAGGCAACACAACTTGACATTACACATTACAGATACCACACAAATCAAGGCATAATAAAGATGTAGTTAACTTACCTCAGCTCCCAACAAAGAATGGAAATAGTGACAAAGATCAAGGAGTGCTGCAAGTGATTAAATTCAACAGCCTGTTCAAAAATATATGATTAATTTCAATTCACAAGTTTATGGTAAATATATATTGAATAAAATTGGGTAAATTTCATTTAACTAGCTGCAAATAAATCACAACAAACAACAATGTGGGTAGTAAGGACACAGAGGAGGCATGCCATGTTATCATAGTTGTTTGATAGTCATCTCCTAAATGGCATGCCATGTTAGTGCACAAAGGAGGCTCGTGGTTGTACATGCTAATGTAATGGGAAGTAATATCTACTAGCTAAGCTTAGGAAAATGTAAGAGCTAAGCTATTATTGAAAAATACTAATTTCATTCATCATCTTTCTTCTCTACTATTCATTCATCAGATATCTGCATATATATAGCACCCTGAGCATAACAGAAAACAAGCCTAATCAAGAAGTTCATATATGCAACTGAATCTAATAACAAATGCAAAACAGAATTGGTGACTAGTGTAGTGACTCGTCATAACAGAAAACCTGCAAACAGAGCCTGAAAGCGAATCAAACCTGCAAAGAGAGAGAGACATAGGGGGAGAGAGACGTGAGTGATAGAGAGAAGGAGAGAAGGAGAGGGAGAGAGAGACGCGAGTGAGAGAGAGAATGAGAGGGAGAGAGAGATGCGAGTGAGAGAGAGAAGGAGAGGGAGAGAGAGACGTATGCTTACTGTGTGGAGGAGGTAGTGGCCGGAGAGGAGCTGGAGGAGGTGGTGGCCGGAGCTCGCGAGTGAGGAAGAAGGAGAGAAACGGTGAGAGAGAAGGAGAGATTCGGGCGAGTGAGGAAGAAAGGGGGTTGCACTGGTTTTAGGGATTTTATTTTTAGCGACCGAATAAATCGATCGCTAAATGGGTTAATTTGAAATTTGAATTCATAAATTCAGCGACCGATTTAATATCGTTCGCAAAGATAGATACAGTTTAACCGTTGCATTTAACTCGGTCGCCATTTCAGTCGCTAAAAAGTCAGCAATTTTTGACTTTTACTTTCCTTTATTTTGCGACCGAAATAGAGACCGATAACTCTGCTATGCTCTATTTCGGTCGCACTATCAACTCTAATCAGTGTTTGATTTAGATCCTACAATCGGTCGCAAACAGCAACCAACAAATTCGACCACTATTTTCGGTCGCTAAATAACCTTTTTTTGTAGTGATATCAAAGATTGGAGGAGAAGTGGTAGAAATGTGTTTATGCTTCCTACCATTTTCAAAAAATAATCTTGAAAGCTATTAAGCCTTATTCAAGACCCTCAAGACCCTAGCTCTAGATACCAATTGTGAATCAATATGGCACCTCAAGGGGGGGGGGGGGGGGGGGGGGTTAATTGAGGATTAAACACTTTTTTGCAAAATTTGGTTTCTTTAAAAAAATTGTTCAAGAAACACTATGTATGATGCAAAGAAATTGAGTAGAAGAAGAGAATGATTATGTATGAATGACCTCAATTAAAAATCAGAGTATTAAATCCACCACAATTAACCAAATACAATAAAGAACAACAATTTCAAGAACTAGAAGCGTGAGGGAAAGAGAAGATCACACAAACGATTTTACTGGTTCGATCACAACCAGAGTGATCTACATCCAGCTCTCAAGAACCTTGAGAGATTCTACTATTTGAAAATTGTTTACAAGATTACAATTTACAAAATCTAAAGGATACCCCACCTTTTACATTTGATTATTTGAGATGCCACACTCAAAATAATCCTTACCTCCTAAGGATGCCTAACCTTAGATTCAAGGATTCCCCACCTTGAAATTGATTTGGATGCCCCCCCCCCAAAAAAAAATCAATGAAGCAACTCTCCTATTCTGTACAAGAAAATTGTTTCCAAAGAGAAATACAAGAGAACTATAATTGCCTTTTTCAAATTGAAGTATGAAAGCTCTAATAATTTTTGTGGAGGTATTTTGGCAGAGTTTTGTTAGAATGTCTCTTTTTCGTGCCAAAGTAACCCCTATTTATAGAGAAAAAGTTTAGAAGAGATTTTGAAAAATTGAAAATTTTTAATTCTGTTTTTACTCAAGTAGTCGACTACTTTATAGTAGTAATCGACTACTTTGGTGTAACAGAACCAAGATTCAAGAATTTCAGCTGAGTAGTAGACTACCTGACTGAAATAGTCGATTACTTCATATAAGTAGTCGACTACTTTGATTCAAACACGTTTCTGGAATGCTGAAGAACAAAGTAGTCCACTGCTTAACCCAAGTAGTCGACTATTTGACTTTTTCACATGAAAAATAAATTTTCTTATTTTCAAAGGCAAGTCCAGAAACTTGTTTTAAATGTCTTGAATCAAATTAAAATATTCTTCCAATCATTTTAACTCTAAAATACTTATTACAAAACTTACAACTTATACTTCAATCTTAAAGGCAATTTTACAAAATATTCCTTAAGAAAATATTAAACTCTTCAACAATTGGAGTTTCTTCATTTGGTGTGAATTTGGAGATCATCAAAACCATATGTTGAACTTCAAACACCTGTTTGAAAAACTCAAGACTAAAGCTTTATAAAACTTAAAACTCAAACAATTTTGGGTAAACTCCCACTATTATACTTAGAAATTCGTCTACTACAAGTGCAACCATCAACCAAGTTTTAAAACAATATTAACCACAATTTTAAACGTTATTAACCAAGTGTCGAAATATTATCAATTTTGTTATGCAAATAACAAATAGGTTGTCAACGGGTGAAACACTTATTTGAACCGTAAGATATATTAATAAAATAAATGTATGGTTTAGATAAAAATTGGGTAATAGGTTAACAAGTTAACCAAAAAAATTTCAACTTTCCAATTTTATCCCTATCCCTCAATCCATCTCATCCCACTGTGTGACAGTCCAACCACCCTTCCTCCATTGATTCTGCTCTATGGTAACCCTAAAGAACTCATAAGGTTTTCAAAATTACATATCTAGATTCAACAAGAGAATCTCGCAAGGAAGTTGTTTCATTGAACTTTTATTTTGTAGAACATATGATATATGTAACACCCCAATTCTTTGTTTTCAAGTTTGATTGTTACATGGTTCATGTTAGAGCATCAATGGGTAAAACAACTTGAAGTATAAATGTTTTAGTAACCTTCTTGATCCTTTGTATCCTTATAAATAATCAATTTTAAGGTTTCTTCTTTTTCTTGACCTAATAATCGATTATTTGGACCACCATTGAGACACCCCGATGTGCCCCATTGTATTGTTACATTAAATCCTTAATTATTTATTTACTTAATCGCGCGCTTATCGTTGAAAATACGTAAAAATTAAAACTTAAATAATAATCATATAACTTCTACAAATACAAAACACACCAAAACTATATTTCATAAATACACACATAAGTATCCTTTATTTTACACAACATTGTTTAGGGTATCCTTTCAGTAGGACCCCATACAGGTACTTATTTATACAACTTGCTTATAACTAACGGAAAACAAAACATCTTAGGTGACTCACTGGCCCTAAACTTACTACGCTGCATTATTAGGATCAGTAGGTTGTTCTTCAGTGTCAACTTCATACGGAATGTCGTTCAACTCTTCAACAATCTCCGTCTCGTATGGGGTTCCATCCATCTCCTCATTAACATAGTCGTCCATCTGGTCTTCTAACGTAACGAAGTATACATACACAAAAATACAGAAATAGGGAGATGAGAAACAGTTCTATCATCATAAGTGGAAAAGATTCATAGCATATAATACAATAACAGTCACAGACATGCATCACTCACAATTTACAATCATCCATACTTTATAACATCATCCTCTACCCTTCAACTCATGCAACTAGACCTTTATGCTGACGTGGCCACTACTACTCCTGTCACACATCCCTCGTTAGGGATGAGGGATGCCAGTCAGTCGTCCAAGTGACACGTTCCCCACGCCGGTGCACATTCACATCCATGGTGTACATCCATGGTGAGAATGCTCATGCAAAGCAATGACACTATAGCTGCACAAGACGATTGCACACCCTGGTTCTCTCTCTCAACTCTATCAAGGGTGCTCATGCAAAGCAATGACACTATAGCTGCACAACTTAAATTCTAATTTGGAACGGTCTACAAGAACTTCGGACCTCGTGTATCTCAAATACACGGTTATGAACAACAATGCAACACATGATTCTCACTGACTTTTATCAATAACAACCTAGTACCTCAAGCTTTTCCTCATAACCTCCACTTACACTCTATATCACATCACTTCTATAAAATAATAGTGAGGCACTTCTAATTCATATTCAAAACTCTCACGCAAACAAAATACCTCCGAGCAATATATATCTTTCCTTAAAATCAACTAAGCAATTTATCAAACCAGGCAGATCATCTCTAACCATATATCAGAATATTGTTGAACCAAGAAATTCAATTATCATCAAGCTATAATACATTCTCACATAAACATATTAATCATCATAAAATATCATTCAACAGAATAAAAATCACCAAATTTAAGAACTACGAATAGTATACCGGATAACTTCCCAAGAAAAAGAGGTGGTGATAAACACGCTTAAATACCAAGTTTTTCCTTAGCCAGAAATTACCCAAACATATACCATTCCAACCTCAAAACAGCATATTAACATCCATATCATAATGTATCAATTCGATATAAATAATAAAAGCAAATAATCCATCAACGGTTAATAAATATCAACATAATATCAATAAAATAATCAAATACCATAAAATATCACTTAAAACAAATTATCACAGCCAAAGCATATCACAATCAGATCAAATGATAAATAAAGCCAAACATCCTCAACATCATAAAATCAACCTTAATGTCGATAAACCTACAATCCCTGAATCACCATTGGTTTTATGGAAAAGGTTTCCAATGTGATTTTGGTCTTGTCGATTACTCGACTTCTAGTAGGGTTTAGGTCGCCCTACACCATTATTATAAATTATATGCTACTTATCGGTTCCGACGATGGAATGGTTCTTTCTCACACCTGAGTTTGCACCGAAACACGTACACCGACGATCCTCGTTATTCCGCCACGAGTTAACACAACCACCTTCAACCAAACAACATAATTATAATTTATCAACTAACAACCATCTATGACACTTTAGGGCTAGGTTCGGTCACTTAAAGAAAGTAGGGAAGGAAAATGTTTTTGATTACATGCTCTTGGATAATGAAAGTGGAAGACATCACAAGATCATAGAAATTGGTTTCACATTAAAAGGATTTTTCTACAATTTTATAGAATTATTTGAAGTTCTAGATCTAGGAATGGAAAAATATGATTCATGGCATAAACATGAGAAATACATGAATATGAAAGCTTATATGATCAAGGAGATGAGCTTTTACCTCTTGAAGATTGAAGAAATGAAGAAATGATCAACCTTCACTATGTTGAAAACTGGACAGCTTGAGGGTGTGATGGTATTGTGAGTGTATCTCACAATATACTCATCCAAAAATCACGAACTTTGGCTTGATAGAAAGATAAGAAGAAAAGGAACAACTTTGGTGTTTAAGCTTTCATTTGGTTCGGATCATAACAGGGGTGAAAAGGGCCTTCTTTATGCTGTTTCGTGGGTTGCTGGGAATTCTGGGCAGTTTCTGTATTTTGAGCCTTTCTCCCAATCCACTTATCCGTTTTTGATGATCTTTAGCTTGTTGGAAAGAAGAGAGAAAGAGGAACAACTTTTGTGTTGAGCGTTTTCCGAGTTTCAGAAAAGAAGAGGGTCATATGTTTGGTGGAAATTCGGTGTTCTTAGGGTTTTGTAACTTAGTTGGTGGGGAAGATGAAGAGAATGAAGAAGATGAGTGAAATGGTGAGGGAGGCCACGGTTTTGGGGTATTTATAGGAGTAATCTTATGCCTTGTTTGGTTAAAAGGAATTGGTTTAATGGGTTTTTTGATTATTAAATTAATATAAGCTTAACTAAGGTTATAATTAACTTAACTAAGGTTATAATTAACTTAACTAAGGTTATTTTGGCTAACCATGGTTAATAATATGTGGCTCACATTTGATGGAGGTGTGGCTGATTTTGGGCCACACAAAATGACTCACCAATGAGTCATCGATCTTATCCATTAGCGGTTCCCGGAAATTCCGTACGCAGCTCCGTCGTTTACCCGATTTCGGTTTTTGAGAGGAAAATAATGAAACGAAAGCAAAATGAAATAGGTAAGATTTATTGGAGGTGGAGGCACGAAATTGGAGAGATGTGGGAGGTTTTCAACCATGTAAAATGAGTGGATAAGAGTGCGTAGATGCGTCTTGTTAATACCCGCGAAAGCTTGGGGGTATTTTGGTCTTTTTACCTAAATGTCATGATTACTTGCATTTAATGCTCATAAATGCTTGGTGACTCATACTCCATGAGTCATCATGTATGACTCGCTGTCCCTATCCCTTGACGGGTCTCTGCAGTTCCGTTTTCGACTCTGTTGGCTCCCCGATTAGGGTTTTACGCCCGTAAAAAGCGTAATATTTCGTTTTGGACTGAAAATTTTCAAACTAACCAAACTCGTTGGAAATATGATTTAAATATAAACCATTTCGTTCACGAGTCAAAATTAGGTTTTCTGCTCAGTAAAATTATACTGTCAGTGAAAACGCAGACCGGGTTCCGTCTGAATTTTCAACCCAAATTTTTATCGTAAGCTTCTACCCTAAGATAGAGTATGAATATGATTTTTATTTCATAAAAATCAATCTCCATGAACTCGGATAAAAATATAAATAAATACATTTATACCGGTTAATACAGCGAAAATATTTTTACTGAAAAAAATAAAAATCGGAAAATAAAAAAAACAGGGTGTTACAACCATAATCGATTACAAGGTTTCTGGACTGAGTTCCTGAAGTTCAGAATCATCATAATCGATTATAAGCAACCCATAATCGATTATGAGCTGTTTGGTACTGAAAAACCTGAAACAGAACATGCATAATCGATTATGACACACCTCATAATCGATTATATTGTGCCATAATCGATTATACTGCCCTACATAATCGATTATACCCTGTAAGTCTATATAAAGCCCCTCTAGACCGACCCAAACGTGGAAAATTGGAGTTCTAGGGCAAAAACCTCGTATTTTTTTAGAGAAAACCTCAAAATTGATCACTCTAAACCTCATTACCACTAAAGTTTGGCCATCTACATCAATCACACACTTCCATCTTCATCTTCCTACAACTTTATCTTCTCCAAGGAGCAAATTTCTTCTTCCTCTCCATTGAAGTTTCGGTCAAAGCAAGGAAGTGAGTATCCAATCCTTGTTTTAACTTTCTAACACCATGTTCACACTCCCCACAATCATCTAAGCCTATGTTCTTCAATCCATTTTCCATTTTCATTAAGTTTGAAAAATGGGTATTTTCTACCCAACTCTATAACTCATCATTCACTTCATCTCTTGAAAAACTAAGATCATATTCATGCTCCTCTTGACTTTCTAAGCCTTTGTTATTTCACACAAAATTCATTTTGGAGGCTTCTAAAAAACTGGGTATTTTTGGATCAAGCTCTTGATTTCTTGGTTCATCCATTTTCTTCACATAGGGTAAAGTTATTTTCATGATTCATCCTTCTTGTTCATAGCTAGATTCATGTAGATAACTCTTTGTTGAATGAATCTTGTCTTGCTAGGTCTTAACTCTCCAAAACCGTGGCCTCTTGGATGGCTTGGCCTCATCAATTTGCTTGATCTTAAGTGAGCTACAAGAGATAAGGGGGAGTGAACCACATCACACCATGTTGGTGGATGTGAAGATGGCTTTATTTATATGGTTGTCGGAAAATCCAAAATTAAGGATTTTCCACTTTGTTTAATTAGTCACTTATGATGACATGATTGTAGTGGTTAATTGTTGTTGATTCATGTTTATTGGTGTGATTGATTGGATGGAAAATAATTTCTAGCGTGTTGAAAATCATCACTTTGATCATTGGATCAAAGTGAGGATTTAATAGTTGAGTATTACAAATAAACTGATTATTGTAGTTATTTGATATAACATGATATATTGATGCGTATGAATAATTGTGAGATTGTTTGGTGAAGTGTAACCTTCACTTTGGTTGTGATTGGCTTTTGGCCATGTGTGAATGGAAATGGGAGTTTAACTCCAATCTTTGGAACTTAAGCGACATTAATATCCTTAAGTAAGGAAATGAATGTTTCAAATCCATAAAGGAAAAAGGATTAGTTTTGAACAATTATTTTCGAACTTTGATTTTTGGTTAAAGTTTTAGAAATGACTTGAGAAATATCTTTAATCCTACGCTATGTTTTGAATTACCCCAAGTGATACTTTAGAAACCGATGGAATAAGTGTTTTAAGGAAAAATGAAAATAAGAAAGAGTTATTTTTCCAAAACTGTTTTTACAATATTTAAAACTGTCTTAAAGTGTTCAAGTAATTCCAAAATGATTTTGATTAAATTGTGATTTACTTACACCATCCCTAAATATGATTATATTATCTGGCTTTCTATTCCCAGAACTGGTGTAGAAATCAATAAGAAGTTCCATGATTATACCTTCACCAACCTTTTCAGATACTTTCCTGACCAAATTATCAACCATCTCACCCTTAGGAGAATTTTATAATTATTTAGGTCATAAAGAAATAAAATCATGTTTCAAGAAGTGATGAAATTGAGTTTCAAAGAGTTTATAAAAAGGAATTTCCCAATTTTCAAACATAGAAGCTTTCGGTCAAGTTTTAGGACTTCTGAGTGAAATGTTAATCAAGACCCTAGCTTGGTATTTTAATACCTTAAAATGAGTTTTAGGACCAATATAACTGATGATTTTGAGTAAAAGAAGCTTCATTTGAAAGTTTAGGGGTTTCGGCCCTAAATCAAGTAAAAAGGGGAAAATTGTCTTTCAATAATTTTACGGGATTTAAAATACTATTTTGAGGGATTTGGTATCAATATACCTATGACTCATTATTATTTCCAAAATGATTTGGTTTTAGACAAAGGGTTTTGTTTTTGGATAAAAGTGGTCTTGGTCTTCAAGACTAGTATTTCAAGTTAAATGGAAAACCTAAGTCGAGGATGTCTTAGTGAAAACAAACACTTAATGATTATGACTTATGGTGGAGCAAGACCATATGTCATAAAGTAAGGACGATTCACTCATCCTTACATCCATAATATTTAATGACAAATAGTATTTTAAGGTTACTTGCTTGACAAGTAATCATGTTCGGGAATGGACTTAAAGAGGCTTAATTGAATTGGTGACGAATGACCAACTTTCATAATGTACTAAAGCATTGAAACATGGATAGTCCAATGAGGGGTGATTCCCAACAGGTTGGTACTGTCTACTTTGCCTCTAAAATGGCTTTTCGTTTCCGTAAGAAACCCCGAAATTCATCCGGTGGATAAATATGAACGCACACTCCATTAACGGCATTATTGCCTAAACACAGTTGATACTATGTTTTGTAAGGTCTTTATGCCTAGGAAGTTGAGCCGACATGCATGTGCGCATGAGGACGTGCTAACGACGATCTTAAATGGTCTTGGGGGTGGTCAGGGTAGGAGGGTCACGAATGGTCAGTTGGTGATTCTTCTTGGTCGTGGCGTTCCATGCAATACACTGACATCAACGACTAGATGCTAGCCGGTCAAGATTATCGAGAGTGTTTCACAATCAATTATAGTACGACTATATGGCTGTTACTATTGAAGGCACAAGATAACTAATATTGGCAGTTGTGAAACATGTTCTCTAATCACTCCTTTCGAATGTTCTCTTAGCTCCGGAGTTAGGGTCAAATCTTCCTTGAAGCTGTGTAGGTATAGGACTATACAATTTCAATCAGTTACCTCTGTTCCCGTGTCTCTATGAACTAACAGTGTCCAGTCATGCTTGATTAGATTATGGTTACACTGATTTGTGTACTATTGACTATATGTGCACGTGTTATTTATTACTTGTATATCCTAGACTACTTGACTGAGATATATGTTTAGATGGATATGAATATATGTTATGTGGTGCCGTGCTATTTTCATATCTGCCATATGCTGTGATGTTTGGGAATCTCACCTCCTTATTTTATATTGCCTATGTCGGCTGGCTATGTGCCTTCTGTGTTCTTCTGAGAAGACTGAGAGATCAAGATGTCGCTCGGCTAATTCATCTTAGAGGTTAAGGTTTGAGCATGCGGATGATGTGTTGGAGTTTACAGGAGACTTCTTCTAGCTTTCAGATGTCCAAGATGATGGTCTTTGTGTTTGTTGTCATCCTGACCTTTCTTTTCTAAAGACAGGCATAATTTTCGTTGGTCTGTAGGCTATAACTTTTCTCTAGGAAATGAAAAGGGATTAGTCCGAGAGCAACTTTTGTAATGACTCCAGTGATGTCTTTTGTGACGATGTCGGTAGTGGACTCAAATAGAGTTTCCACTAGATATCGTCAGTTGGGTTTGTCCTTCTCACGATGTACGAGAGAGGATGGTCTTTTATATTTTAGTTTGGCCAGCATGGGATGTCTATGAGTTAATGTTACCGTTTATGGAGCTACAACTCCAAGTATATTATATTTTAGGAGCTGCGTCTCCATACCTTTATGTTGGGTCTGTATATCTTTATGTTTTCATTTTATGAGTCGGGTTGGGCTTTATGTACATGATTTGCGAACTTATAACCTTAATTATGATTATGAAATATTTTATTGAATAGTCACTTGATTCCAATATTTATATTGATGTCTTCTGAAAAAGAAAAAAAATTACCCCATTTTATTATAAGGAATTTAATTAAAATACTTTTCAGCCTTAAAATGTCACATAAAGTGTAGCGCCCGAGTAGGGTGTTACATTAGGTGGTATCAGAGCTGGTCGAGTCTTTTGGGCTTGGGGTATAGGTCTGTCGTCGTTTGTGTTGTGTTTTCTCTGATTGTTTTATGGGTTGTTATGTGTTCTTGGTTTCAGGGAGAACCAATGTTTAGAAGTATGATGACCTTGGTCTATCCTTGTTTGTGTTCCTGTTTTCATGACGTTGTTCCGAAAGGAGACAACGATGTTTGGTATTCTTTTAATTATTGTTTCTAAGGAGAAATGATAATGGATAGGATTTTGATGCCTAGTTTTTCTATAAGTTTGTTATCCTTAACCTTGCTAAGGATTGACTGTTTGTTGGTTGAAGCGGAGAACAGAACCATTGCTAAGGAAGTTTTAAGGATAATCTTCTAAACGAGTTCTTTTCTTGCAAAGTTTGAGGCGTATCGGAGAATGGAGTTTTGTGACTACGCCGAGATGAAATGTTTGTTAGAATATGTTAGTTGTTTTGAGTTCCATCAGCTATCGCGTATACAGCCGCTAAGGAAACAATCATAGCGATAGTGAATTCAAAAGAGGAGTGACAAGGAAACTAGTGAAGTCGTCGTACCTTTTCAAAGCTACCAGAGATATCGTAAAGGATATGCAACTAGGAACCGCAATAGTATGAAGATTGTTTGTTTCTAGTATGGAAAGTCGGATCACATTGTGAAAGTTTGCAAGCAGCGACTTTCTAGAAGGATTGGTAGAGTGAGCCAACTCGTGATTACAACATTTTGTTGCATGAACTGTGGGAGTAACCACAAAAGAAGTCATTGCTTCCTCATAGGTTTTGTTTGTTCTCATTAAGGAGAATCGGGACATACAACAACTAGGTGTGATCAACCCATGGAGAAATGTGAAATAGACAGCTATAAACACAAGAAGGGGGGTTGAATTGTGTTTATCGTAATTTAAGCAAAGTTGAAATCTTTTCGCAAACAAAAAGGCTAGATTTGGACGAGTGGAAGAATACAGGATGGACGGGTGACTTTTGCAAGCACACCACTTGATAGACGTAAGAAAACTAAGGCAATTAAAGAGTTTAAGAGAAGAGAGATCGACACGGTGATTTATCCTGGTTCACTCTTCAAAGCAAAGAGCTACGTCCAGTCCTTGGCAGCACCAAGATTTATCCACTATATATAACTGATAAGGTTACAGACTCAAGTATTATTTGCACACCTAGCCTCTTCAGGCTCAAGACAAATATTATTTGCACACCTAGCCTCTTCAGGCTCAAGACAAGTATTATTTTCACGCCTAGCCTCTTCAGGCTCACTCTGGTTAGTTTGAGAGATTGAGTTTGTAATAAATACAATTTCTCACAGGCATATCTTTCACTAACACTCAGAGAGTGGTTTAAATGAAAGGCTTAGGAAAGTCTGCGTAATAACTTCAAAATGATTGAAGAATACAGAATAAAAGAATAAAGAAATAAATGCTCATAGTAATGGCGTTTTAATGTAGTGTGTATTCTCTGCGTCTTCATCTTCAATGGCTTCTGTATTTATGGTCTTCAAGCATTTAGGATCCGTTAGAGACATCCCCTCAGATGTTGGCTTCAAGCAGAACTTCATTAATTGCAATAGAGTCGTTCTGAGTAGTCATTAATGCAATAGAGTCGTTCTGGGCAGCCATTAATGCAATAGAGTCGTTGGTTGTACTCTAACATCAAGGATCATGGCTTTATTCATCGTGCTATAGTCATATCAAAGTTGTGCAGAGAGCTTTGTGTACTTTACTGAGTACACTTCCCATTTTGTGTAAGGACCAGAGGTACTATGGAATACAGCACATTGGAAGCATTCTTTAACTGGTCTTTGGTTCTGATTATCCAAGGTTGCTTGAGAGAGTAACTTCTGACCTTTATTGATAATCGTGAAACTGAGTAGGAGAGAAGGCTTCAAGTCTCTTTCTGGTTCTTGAACTATGATTCTGATAATCCTTATAGAATTCGCGTTCATAAGATAAGTGCTTCCATCTTGAAAATAATCACGTCTATCTAGTCATTTGAGTTTTCATTCGGGCTAGTAGACGACCTCCATAGCAAGTCCAAAGACTAGTGGACGAGCGCTTCTGTCACCTTTAGTGGACGAGCACTTCTGTCACCTTTAGTGGACGAGGGCCTCTGTTACTCTAGTGGACGAGGGCCTCTGTTACTCTAGTGGACGAGGGCCTCTGCTACTTTAGTGGACGAGGGCCTCTGTTACTTTAGTGGCTGAGAGTCTCAGTTACTCTGGTGGACGAGAGTCTCTTTTACTCTGGTGGACGAGAGCCATTTGCCACGTCATTGGATGGATACATTCAGACCTTAATGGACGAGCTCCAATTGCCACGTCATTGGACGAGCCATTCTGATACGTTATTGGACGCGCGGTTCTGATACTTTATTGGAAGTGCCCCGAATGCCACGTAGGTAGATGCTGGCTTTCAACACTTTGGTGGACGCAAGTTTGTTTCTCTTGCGTTTTGGACGTGCGCTTCAAACACTACAGTGTTGGACGTCTGCTTGCTACACTTTTTTGGACGTCTGCTTGTTTCACTTTGTTGGATGTCTGTTTGTCTTATTTAATCTGCACACTCGATAGACAGGTTAGCAACCAATATGAAGGTTAATTAAATCATTAACCAATGTTTAGTTCTCATCAAAACTTAGGGAAATGCACATCAGACATTTTAGAGACTTAACAATCTCCCCCTTTTTTGATGATGACAAACATTGAGATGATTTAATGAACCTCGGAAAATATCAACAAAGAAAATAGCATATATCAGACAGGTTGAAATTTTCTTAAGCGAACAGGTTATATCATATTCATTCTTCCATTTCATATTCATTTTCCCATCCCCCTATAACATACTTCTATCACAAATCTCAATTTCTTCTATTCTCCCCCTTTTGTCAACATCAAAAAGGGTTATCAAGTTTTATTAATGTGATATGTTAAGGGAAAGATAACATGTTAAGAAAAATAGTAATGCAGCAAGCATATTAGACATGCTCCACTTAAACTATTGTATCATTACTCCCCCTGAACTAATGCTTAGTTGAAAGAACATGTACATAGGAGTAATGACAGATTTAGCACAGACAGCTTAACATTCAGATATATCATTCAACAATGCAATGCATGTTTAAATTATCTCTAATAAATAAAAACCTTTCTTCTGCGAGGGGTTTAGTGAAAATATCAGCCCATTGATTTTCAGTTTTAACAAACTTAATATCAAAAATGCCTTTCTGAACATAATCCCTAATGAAATGATGTTTGATTTCAATATGTTTAGCCTTACAATACTGAATTGGATTTTTAGTTAAGCATATAGCACTCGAATTATCACACCATACAGATATGTTATGTTCATAAATAGAGTAATCCTCAAGTTGATGTTTTACCCATAAGAGTTGAGAGCAGCAACTAGCAGCAGAGATGTATTCTGCTTCAGCAGTAGACAAGGCAATGGTTGTCTACCTCTTGCTTGACCATGAGACTAAACTTGCTCCAATGAAGTGACATCCTCCACTGGTGCTTTTTCTTTCTATTCTGTCTCCAACAAAATCAGCATCACAATATCCCACTAATCTGTATTCTTTTGATCTTAAATACAGCAAACCAAGATTAGTAGTTCCAAGCAAATATCTAAATATTCTTTTAATAGCCTTAAGATGAGATTCTCTAGGATCAGATTGGAATCAAGCACACATACAGACACTAAATTGAATGCCAGGTTTGCTTGAAGTTAAGTACAGTAGAGAGCCAATCATACCTCTGTAGACAGTTTGTCTACCTTTTTACCTTCATCATCTTTGCTTAGTTTTGCATTGGGTTGCATAGGGGTTTTCATGAGCTTTGCATTTTCCATTTTGTATTTCTTGAGTATCTCCTTGGTATATTTTTGTTGATGAATGTAAATTCCATCACTTGTCTGCTTGATTTGTAATCCAAGGAAGAACTTCAATTCTCCCATCATGCTCATCTCAAATTCAGCTCGCATTAGATTTGAAAATTCCTTGCACAGCTTTTCATTAGTTGCTCCAAAAATAATATCATCAACATATATTTGAACTATAATAAAGTTCTATTTAGAGCATTTTTTGAACAGAGCAGTGTCTACTTGTCCTCTAGTAAAACCATTATGCATGAGAAAAGAACTGAGTCTATCATACCATGCTCTAGGTGCTTGTTTCAAACCATATAATGCATTTTTAAGTTTGAAAACGTGATCTGGTTTATCATTATCCTCAAAACCAGGGGGTTGTTTAACATACACTTCTTCTTCAATTATACCATTTAGAAAAGCACTTTTTACATCCATTTGAAACAGGGTAATTTGGTGTTGTGCAGCATATGACATTAAAATGCATATGGCTTCTATTCTAGATACAAGTGCAAAGGTTTCAGTATAATCAATTCCTTCTTGTTAACCTTGCTTTATTTCTGACAACTTTACCATCTTCATCTAATTTGTTTCTGAAGACCCATCTTGTTCCAATAACTGATTTGTTTTTAGGCTTAGAGACAAGAGTCCAGACATCATTTCTTGTGAACTGGTTAAGTTCTTCTTGCATAGCAAGAATCCAGCTTTCATCCTCAAGAGCTTCTTCAATGTGTTTAGGCTCCAAATATGAAATAAAGGTCACATTGCTTGATCCTCTTAATGTGGATCTGGTTCTTACTCCTTCATAAGGATTTCCAATAATAAGATCCTTAGGATGATAAGTGTTGAACTTCCAATCCCTTTTGAGATCATCATGAAGATCTTGACTTGTCTGCTGATTGGTCTGTTCCACTTGTCTTTCAGCCTCAGGCACATGTTCTGTTTTGGTTAGATCGGGTTGTTGACTTTCTGGCTTGTTTATATCAAGACCTGCAAGATCATCTTCTAGATCTGATAGTTCTTTATTAGTCTTTAATCCATCATTGAATTTAACATGAACAGATTCTTCAATAATACAAGTTCTTGAATTGTAAACTCTAAAAGCCTTAGACTTTTCAGAATAACCTACGAAAATACCTTTATCTACCTTAGAATCAAACTTTCCAAGATTATCTTTGGTATTCAGAATAAAACATTCACATCCAAAAGCATGAAAATAAGATATGTTGGGGCTTTTTCCTTTCCACAATTCATAAGGAGCCCTTTTTAGAAAAGGCCTAATAAGTATTTTGTTTTGTACATAACAAGCAGTGTTTACAGCTTCTGTCCAAAAGTACTTAGGGATATTATTTTCATTGAGCATAGATCTAGCCATCTCTTGCAGAGATCTGTTCTTTTTCTCAACCACTCCATTTTGCTGTGGAGTTCTAGGTGTAGAGAAATTGTGAGAGATTCCATTCTCCACACAAAACTATCTAAACTGCTCATTTTCAAATTCTCCCTCATGATCACTTCTAAGGGTAGAAATACAGAAACCTTGCTCATTTTGTACTCTTTTGCAGAATACTGAGAAAGCCTTAAAAGACTCATCCTTGTGTGTTAGGAAGAGTACCCATGTGTATCTAGAATAGTCATCAACTATGACAAATCCATATTTTCATCCAGCCAGGTTGGCAACACTAACTGGTCCAAACAGATCCATGTGTACCAACTGAAGAGGTCTAGAGGTTGATGCTTGGCTTTTAGATTTGAAACTTGATTTTATTTGTTTACCTCTCTGACATGCATCACACAGGACATCTTTCTTAAAGCTAATATCAGGCAATCCTCTCACGAGATTATTCCTTTTTAATTCAGAAATTAGTTTCATACTAGCATGTCCTAGTTTCTTATGCCATAACCATCTCTCATCCTCTTTAGACATCAGACAGGTTACACTTTGATATGAGAGATCAGACAGTTCAATCTTATAAAGATTTTCTTGCCTTTTAGATGAAAAGAAGGTTTTGCCACTACAGTCTTTAACTATGCAAACATCCTTGGTAAAGGAAACATCAAAACCACTATCACATAATTGACTTATGCTAAGCAAATTGTGTCTTAATCCTTTAACCATATGAACATTAGATATAGAGGGAAGAGGGGGTTTACCACCAATAGTACCAATTCCTATAACTTTCCCTTTCTGATTTTCTCCGAAGGCAACGTGTCCTCCTTTCTTAAGTTGGAGGTCTAGGAACATAGACCTTTCTCCTATCATATGACGCGAGCAGCCACTGTCCAGGTATCGGCAGTGGTGTTTTCTTTGTCCTGTTGAGCACATATGCAAAAAAAATTGTTTGATCTTTAGGTACCCATATTTTTCTGGGTCCTTTCTTGTTAGTTCTAGGAGTCTGTAAAGACTTCCTTCTCTTCTTATGGATACACTTAGACATAAATGCCCAGTTTTTCCACAGAAGTTACAAATAGGTGTAGATTTGGTTACAGTTGACTTAACAGATACTGTAGGAACTTTAGTTGATACTTTATGATGTGTCTGATGGACATATCCAATACCTTCTTTGTTAAGAGAGTGCTTCTGAATGCCAAGTATCTTAGTCAGATTGTCTCTACCATTAACAAATTTGGCAAGATCAGAAGTGAGCTCTTCCACTTTCTGTTGAAGTTTTTCAACTTCTTCAGATGGTGATGTTTCACTTGAGATCTTAGCTTCATTAGACTTTTCAGTCTTCAGCTCACTGTTCTCTTTAGCCAGCTTCTCACACTCTTGAGATTTCTGTTTATGCTCACTGGTGAGCTTTACATATTCTCTCTTGAGGGATTTTAAGGATTTAGATAAGCAGTTGGATTCCTCCAAAAACTCCTCATAGGCATCAAGTAATTCCTCATAATCGGGATGTACCTCATCATCAGAGTCTGATTTAGTGTTGGCCATCAAATAGAGATTGGCTTCTTCCTCAGTTTCTTCATCAGAAGATGTTGACTCCAGATCCTCCCAAGTAGCCATCATTCCTTTCTTCTTCTTCTTGAAGAATTTCTTAAAAGGGGCCTTCTTGAGTTGAGGACATTCAGCCTTGAAGTGACCGGGCTTCTTGCACTCATAGAAAACAATTGGACTTTTGTTTGTTGAGGTGGATTATTTGAAGTTCTTGTCCTTGTTGAACCTTCTGAATGGCCTATCCCTCTTGAACTTCTTTTTCTATAGGAGAAGCTTTATCTTCCTAGTCAGGAAAGACAACTCTTCATCACTCTCAGAATCCTCGAGTTCTGATAGGTCAGCATCACTGGATGACTCATCTGCCTTCAGAGCCTTGGAAACTTTTGCTGACTTTTGATCAAATTTCAGAGCAATTGACTTACCCTTCTTTGGTGCAACTTCATCTTCAAGTTCTTGCTCATGAACAGTGAGTGTTCCAAGAAGTTCATCCATAGTCAAGGTAGTGAGATCCTTGGCTTAGGAGATAGCAGTGACCAAAGGTCTCCACTGTTTAGGTAGACTTCTCAGAATCTTTCCAACCTTCTCAGCATTGGTATAGATTTTGCCAAGAGATTTCAAACTGTTGTTTATAGTTTGGAATCTTCCTATCATCTGAGCAACAGACTCACCTTCCTCCATGACGAATAGTTCATACTTTCTGACAAGTATGGCAATCTTTGACTCTTTGACTTTAGCTGTTCCTTCATGAGTGACATCTAAAGTGTCCCATATTTCCTTCGCAGAGTCACAAGCACAAACCTTCTCAAACTCCTCCGGACTGAGAGCACAAATAATATTATATCTGGCTTTGTGGTTCAGCTCCCATTTTGTCTTTTCTGCATCAGTCCACTGAGCTTTTGGTTTGTCAGTGTTATCATCATTCTTGGGAATGAATGGACCATCTGTGATGACATCCCAAAGATCAGAGTTTGTGGATTGAATAAACCACTGAAATCTATCTTTCCAGTAGTTGTAATTTTCTCCATTGAAGTAAGGAGGTTTGGTTAGGGAGGCTCCTTCAGTCTGATGACTTCCACTTGTACTAGCTCCAGCTGTCATGTCTATTCTTCAGGACCTTTTACCTCTACACTGTTAGATGCTCAACCCAGAGGCTGAGCTCTGATACCAATTGAAATAGATAGCTATAAACACAAGAAGGGAGGTTGAATTGTGTTTATCAGAATTTAAGCAAAGTTGAAATCTTTTCGCAAACAAAAAGGCTAGATTTGGACGAGTGGAAGAATACAGGATGAACGGGTGACTTTTGCAAGCACACTACTTGATAGACGTAAGAAAACTAAGGCAATTAAAGAGTTTAAGAGAAGAGAGATTGACACGGTGATTTATCCTGGTTCACTCTTCGAATCAAATAGCTACGTCCAGTCCTTGGCAGCACCAAGATTTATCCACTATAACTGATAAGGTTACAGACTCAAGTATTATTTGCACACCTAGCCTCTTCAGGCTCAAGACAAGTATTATTTGCACACTTAGCCTCTTCAGCCTCAAGACAAGTATTATTTTCACACCTAGCCTCTTCAGGCTCACTCTGGTTTGTTTGAGAGATTGGGTTTGTAATAAATACAATTTCTCACAGGCAGATCTTTCACTAACACTCAGAGAGTGGTTTAAATGTAAGGCTTAGGAAAGTCTGCGTAATAACTTCAAAATGATTGAAGAATACAGAATAAAAGAATGAAGAAATAAATGCTCAGAGTAATGGCGTTTTAATGCAGTGTGTATTCTCTGCGTCTTCATCTTCAATGGCTTTTGTATTTATGGTCTTCAAGCATTTAGGATCCGTTAGAGACATCCCCTCAGATGTTGGCTTCAAGCAGAACTTCATTAATTGCAATAGAGTCGTTCTGAGTAGTCATTAATGCAATAGAGTCGTTCTGGGCAGCCATTAATGCAATAGAGTCGTTGGTTGTACTCTAACATCAAGGATCATGGCTTTATTCATCGTGCTACAGCCATATCAAAGTTGTGCAGAGAGCTTTGTGTACTTTACTGAGTACACTTCCCTTTTTGTGTAAGGACCAGAGGTACTAGGGAATAAAGCACGTTGGAAGCATTCTTTAACTGGTCTTTGGTTCTGTTTATCCAAGGTTGCTTGAGAGAGTAACTTCTGACCTTTCTTGATAATCGTGAAACTGAGTAGGAGAGAAGGCTTCAAGTCTCTTTCTGGTTCTTGAACTATGATTCTGATAATCCTTATAGAATTCGCGTTCATAAGATAAGTGCTTCCATCTTGAAAATAATCACGTCTATCTAGTCATTTGAGTTTTCATTCGAGCTAGTAGACGAGCTCCATAGCAAGTCCAAAGACTAGTGGACGAGCGCTTCTGTCATCTTTAGTGGACGAGCACTTCTGTTACCTTTAGTGGACGAGCACTTCTGTTACTCTAGTGGACGAGGGCCTCTGTTACTTTAGTGGACGAGGGCCTCTGTTACTTTAGTGGACGAGAGTCTCGGTTACTCTGGTGGACGAGAGTCTCAGTTACTCTGGTGGAAGAGAGCCATTTGCCACATCATTGGACGGATACATTCTGACCTTAATGGACGAGCTCCAATTGCCACGTCATTGGACGAGTCATTCTGATACCTTATTGGACGCGCGGTTCTGATACTTTATTGGACGCGCTCCGAATGCCACGTAGGTAGACGCTAGCTTTCAACACTTTGGTGGACGCAAGTTTGTTTCTCTTGCGTTTTGGACGTGCGCTTCAAACACTACAGTGTTGGTCGTCTGCTTGTTACACTTTGTTGGACATCTGCTTGTTTCACTTTGTTGGACGTCTGTTTGTCTTATTTAATCTGCACACTCGATAGACAGGTTAGCAACCAATATGAAGGTTAATTAAATCATTAACCAATGTTTAGTTCTCATCAAAACTTAGGAAAATGCACATCAGACATTTTAGAGACTTAACAAAATGTACCATAGAGAGTAAGCTTTCGACTATGTTGTTTAGTTTGCAAACAAGTCATTCTTAATTCCCTGTGAATATGTGAGATATTATGATCACTTGTCTATTTATTGTTTATTTCTCTGTTATCATCTTGATTCGAGTTGATTTGATTTCAACATTTCACCTTCTATTGGTTATGCTTCAGGCAAACTAATCGAGATTTGTATTCTTTGTCATTTTGATATGGCTATCTTTTATACTCTCATGTTAACCAATCTTTGTTGGTTAAATCATTTTGAATTCTTCGTTGTTGTGGATAACTGATTTTTGTGAACTTGATCATTTTCCTTTTTTCTGCAAATGAATACAACCTAGAAATGGAATGATCTTTTTAGATCACATCTTGTTAGCCTTTACGGTCAAAAGTTAGAAATTTATCTTGGAGATGAAAACTCTGGAAATTCATTTCATCTTTGGTGCCAAATGTATCAGAGTTACCTCGAGTGAGGGAACTTGCAAAAAATTTATTATTGCCTTTTCAAAGACCAAGAGTGTTTTCGACTTGCATTCTAGACTATTAGGGAGAAAGAAAAATATTGTTTTCAATTTTGTCTTTTGAAGGAAGTTCTCGTGGAATGAGGAACTTTATTAGAGTCACGTTTGTAAATATGTGGATGTACAACGCATTTTTACATTCAGGAACCTATTAAAGACCCTTTTTGCATATTGAATACCCTCTGTCATCTCAACATTTTATTTTATTCTCTCTTGTGAGAGTGGACCAGAAGGATTTATTCCTCTATTTCCGAAAAATTCTTGTTCAAATTTAAGTTTTATCTTATCAATGGTGTATTAGAATCACTGATCAGTCTCTAGCTCATCTAGTTTTATGACTAGTATGACCGAGGTTTTGTGCCAATTGTATCTCGTTTTCGCCCAAATTAGACTTGATTGTCCTCAAGTAAGGTTTTGAGTCCTTTAAGTAGTTTCAGGGTAATTCAGCCAGTTTTGAGTCAAATAAAGCAGTTATGGCTATTTCATGTTTTCAGGTTAACTTAGAGTCCAGGGAATGAAGGAAACAGTGGAAATTGCAATCCTGGAAGAACTCGCCCCGCGAGACTGAAGACCAGCCTGTGCCAGAAATGTCATCTTCTCTGCCTCGCCACGCGAACCATGTCTCGCCTCGCGAGCCTCAAAGTCAGAAAGCATCAAGGTCAGCCCGTGACCCCCATCACGGGCGTGAAGAGAAGACACTGGAGGACAGAGACCATCACAGCCTAGCCGTGATGAAGGTCACGGCCATGACAGATAAGCACCCAAAGTCAGAAGTAATCACGGCCTGGCCGTGATAGGCATCACGGCTGTGACAAACTAGATTTTGAAGTCTCGCCTCGCGAGAGCCCAAATTTGAACTGGTGCCATTTTAATATTCGCCTCGCGAGAGGCTACTCGCCTCGCGAGCGTGCGCAGATTCTGAAGCTATAATTGTTGTTTAGGGCAGATTAGTGGAGGACTTTTTTTGCTAATCCTTGTTTTCGAATTTCTCTGATTGTATTGCGTTTTTGATGGAGAACTAATCTCCCTAGGTTAATCTGTTGTAATCGGCTTCCGCCGACACTTGAGGTCTTGTAATTCCCGATTGAATTTTCTTCTCTCTTTCAATGATATTCGTTATTCTCTGTTTGCTTAATTCAGTTTGTATCGAATTAGTGTTGATTTATTTTCGATGATTTTATGTTCCTAAACTCAATCGCGTTTGCTTAATTCGCGTGTGTTCATTCGTGTTTGCTTAATTCACGAGCGCTTCACCCCGTTTGCTTAATTCGGGAATTAGGAATATATGTCCCGCAGCATCGATTTCGCTTGTTAATCGATGCTACAATCGAAAAGGGATTAGAATCCGCTTAGGGCATGGAATTACATGAACCGATGATAGTGGGAAACCGAAAAGCAGATGTCTTTGTCTTATTTGATAATCACTTAAATTGCTCTGTTTTTCTGCTCTGTTTTTGTTCTGTTTTTCAATCGACTTCCAAATCAACCCCCCCCCCCCCCCCCCCCAAGAAAACTGATTTTGTGATAATAACATAACGAGAGTCCTTGTAATACGATACCCGAGTTGTCGCATCCTGACTACACTTTTTACAAACCACTCGTTTTTTGACACGTGCGCGACAGCGCGTCAAATTGGCGCCGTTGCCGGGGACTCTTGTTTGTTGTTATCGCATTTTTCGTTTTTCTGTTTTTCTACTGAATTAGTCTGGCTACTAGGTCTACTTGTTCTGACTTGTGTGATTTTGATCCTGAAATTGAAAGAACACTGCACACACGCCGTAGAGCAATTCGGGCTAGCACTAGTAGTAATTCTAATTCTGCACCTGTTTCTAATAACATGGCTGATCAAAGAACATTAAGACAGCTTGCTGCCCCTGATGTTAATTACAATGGGTTGTGTATTGAGTATGTTGGTGTGGTTGCTCCGTTTGAACTTAAATCTGGTTTAATACACTTGTTGCCAAGATTTAGTGGTCTTGCAGGTGAGGATCCACATAAGCATTTGAAGGAATTCCAGGTTGTCTGCTCTACACCCTTGAGACCGGAAGGCATAACTGAAGACCATATCAAGCTGCGAGCCTTCCCATTCTCGCTTGAAGGCGCTGCAAAGGATTGGCTGTACTATTTGGAGCCAAATTCTGTTACAACTTGGAATGATCTGAAGAAGGTTTTCCTAGAAAGATACTTTCCTGCCTCCAGAGCTGCATCCATCAGAAAGGAGATATGTGGCATCAGACAAAGCAATGAGTCATTGGTCGAGTCCGGGAGAGATTCAAGAAGTTGGTATCTAGGCCCTCAACACGGTTACGAGCAGCTCCTTATTCAGTATTTTTATGAGGGATTGCTCCCAATGGACAGAAATATTTTGGATGCCGCTAGTGGGGGAGCACTCGTTGATAAAACTCCAGCTGCTGCCAAGCAATTGGTTGAAAGTATGTCATTAAACTCCCAGCAGTTCACAACCAGAAGCAACTCTGTCGAGACAAGGGGTGTAAATGAGATCCAAGGTTCTTCTTCCAACAAGGCCCTTGAAACCAGAATTGATGAGCTCACTTCTTTGGTGAAGCAACTGGCAATGGATAAGGTTCAGCCGGTAAGGTTGTGTGGCATGTGTAGCTCTCCTGAGCACCTGACCGATGCATGCCCTATTCTGAAGGATGAGTCAGTCACTGATTTGCCTCAAGCTTATGCAGCTAATCTCTACAACCAAGGCAACAATCAGAACCGGTACAACATTCCTGACCTCTCCACAAATAAGTACCACCCTAACTGGAGGAATCATCCAAACCTTCGGTATGGGAATTCATCACAGCAACAGTTGATGGCACCACCACAGAATCCTCCTCAAGTGACCACCCCTGCACCTTCTGGACCTTCACTAGAGGACCTGTTCAAGCAAATGACTGCACAAATGACTGCACAAATGGCTGCACAAAATCTCCAGTTTCAGCAGCAAGTTGGGCAGTTTCAGGCCTCGCAGGCACAGTTTCAACAGCGAACGGATGCTAGCATTCACAATTTGCAGACACAGATTGGACAGCTCTCCACTTCGATGAATGCCATGCAGCAAGCTCAGGGATCGAACCAACTACCTGCACAAACAGTGGTGAATCCCAATGCCCCCAATCCTAATGTGAGTGCCATTTCTTTGAGATCCGGGAAAGTTGTAGAGGCAGCCCCTGAAAAAGATGAAGAAACTGTTGAGGTAACTCCTGAGCCCTCTGTTGTTGTTGAAGTGGAGAGAGTGTATGTGCCACCGATCCCCTTCCCGCAAAGAGTGCAGAAAAATAAGAAGATTGATGGGGAAGACAAGGAGAGGGAGATTCTAGATGTGTTCAGAAAGGTGGTGGTAAACATTCCGCTTCTGGATGTGATTAAGCAAGTTCCGAAGTATGCAAAGTTTCTTAAGGATTTGTGCACACACAAGAGGAAGTTGAAGGGTAATGAGAGAGTCAATTTAGGGCGAAATGTTTCAGCCCTCATTCAACCTAAACTTGCTCCCGAGAAGGTTACAGTTTCAGCCCTCACTCAGGCACTGCCACAAAAGTGCAAGGATCCGGGAACTTTTGCTATTCCATGCACCATTGGGGACAGCAAATTCGACAATTGCATGTTGGATTTGGGAGCCTCCATAAATGTCATGCCCACCTCTGTTTTCAACAACCTTGATCTGGGTCCTTTGCAACATACAGGTATCACTATCCAGTTGGCCAACAGGACCAATGCTCGCCCCATGGGAGTGGTAGAAGATGTGCTGGTACAAGTTGATGATTTCATTTTCCCTGCTGACTTTTACATCCTGGACATGGCAGGGGAAACAAATTCAAGCAGATCACCAATCATCCTGGGCAGACCGTTCATGAAGACGGTAAAGACAAAGATTGATGTTGATGATGGAACCATGTCCATGGAGTTCGGTGACATTATTGCAAGGTTCAACATTTTCGATGCTATGAAGCATCCATTGGAAGAGCACTCTGTTTTTCAAATAGAGTTGCTCTCTGAAATTGTTGATGACACCTATGATGACTTGGTTACTGATTTTCCATCTATTTCTGGTTTTAATGATGTTTATTCATGTACTGACTGTACTAACACTAACCCTTGTGCTGTTTGTGCTGAGATTGATTCTACTTTGCAGGGTGATAGTGTAAGTGAAGCTGTCCGTTCAGCTGAAGTTCTTGACAGTCCGACTGCCCCAAACATACCATCTGTTGAGCAGCTACCCTCCCTAGAGCTTAAGCCACTTCCTGGGAATCTGAAGTATGCTTATTTGGAGAGGAATGAAAAACTTCCAGTTATTATTTCGTCCAACCTTGACTCTGACCAGGAAGCTAAACTCTTGGAGGTTTTGAAGAGGCACAAGAAGGCGATTGGTTGGACCTTGGCTGACATCCCAGGAATTAGCCCCTCTAGATGTATGCATAGAATTCTGTTGGAGGATGGGGCTAAACCAGTTAGGCAGCCGCAAAGGCGGCTAAATCCATTGATTCTGGATGTTGTAAAGAAGGAGGTGACAAAACTCCTGCATGCGGGTATCATATACCCCATCTCTGATAGTACTTGGGTGAGCCCAGTGCAAGTTGTACCCAAGAAATCTGGCCTCACAGTGGTAAGAAATGAAAACAATGAGCTTGTCCCCACTAGAGTCCAGAATAGCTGGAGAGTCTGTATTGATTATAGGAGGTTGAACCAGGCCACTCGAAAGGATCACTTTCCTTTGCCGTTCATCGATCAGATGCTCGAACGGCTGGCTGGTAAATTCCACTACTGTTTTCTTGATGGCTTTTCCGGATACTTCCAGATCCACATTGCCCCAGAGGATCAGGAAAAGACCACTTTCACGTGCCCCTTCGGTACGTTTGCCTACATGAGGATGCCATTTGGCCTTTGCAATGCCCCTGGCACTTTCCAGAGATGCATGATTAGCATTTTTACTGAATTTATTAAAAATTGCATGGAAGTGTTCATGGATGATTTCACTGTATATGGTTCCTCATTTGATGCATGCTTGCATAGTCTGAATCTGGTTTTAGAAAGATACATTGAAACTGACCTTGTTTTGAACTATGAAAAATGTCATTTTATGGTTGAACATGGGATTGTTTTGGGGCATGTTATTTCTAAAGAGGGTATCTCAGTAGATCCTGCTAAAATTGATGTGATTTCAACATTGCCTTACCCATCTTGCATTCGCGAGATTCGTTCTTTTCTTGGTCATGCAGGTTTCTACAGGCGCTTCATAAAGGACTTCAGCAAGATAGCTCTTCCTCTGTCAAACTTGCTGAAGAATGATGCCATATTCAGCTTTGATGATAACTGCAAGAAGGCGTTCAACTTCTTGAAAAAGGCATTGACCTCTACCCCCATCATCCAGCCCCCTGACTGGACCCTCCCTTTTGAGATCATGTGTGATGCTTCTAACTACGCTGTGGGGGCGGTCCTGGCACAAAGGGTGGGCAAGGCTGCACATGTCATTTATTATGCTTCTAGGACTTTAGATGCTGCACAATCTAATTACACCACCACTGAAAAGGAACTTCTAGCTGTTGTTTTTGCTCTTGATAAGTTTAGATCATATTTGCTAGGTTCCAAGGTTATTGTTTTCACTGACCATGCAGCTCTGAAATACTTGTTGAAGAAGCCGGAAGCAAAGACGAGGTTGATTCGGTGGATGTTGTTGCTCCAAGAGTTTAATGTGGAGATAAAGGACAAGAGTGGAGCTGAAAATTTAGTGGTTGATCACTTGAGTAGGATAAAGAGGGATGAGGATCCTTCCCCCATTCAGGATGACTTTCCTGATGAGCAGCTTTTACAGTTGCATGGCATTACTCCTTGGTTTGCCGACATTGTTAATTACCTAGTTGCTGGTGTCTTTCCGACAGGAGCAACTAGGTCACAAATCCACAAACTAAAGAGTGACGCCGAGTACTATGTTTGGGATGATCCATTTCTTTGGAAATTTTGTAGTGATCGGGTGATTAGGAGATGTGTCCCCGACTATGAGATTGAGTCTATTTTGCACTTTTCTCATGCCTCTCAAGTAGGGAGACACTTTGGACCACAGATGACTGCAAGAAAAGTCCTAGATTCTGGTTTTTACTGGCCCACCATTTTTAGAGATGCTTATGAGGTTTACCGGACTTGTAAGGAGTGTCAAGCAGCAGGTACAACCATCACTCGCAAGAGTGAGATGCCTCAGCAACCTATGCTCTTCTGTGAGGTGTTTGATGTGTGGGGAATCGACTATATGGGTCCGTTCCCTGCATCTTTTGGCTTTCTCTACATTCTTTTGGCTGTTGACTATGTTTCAAAGTGGGTGGAAGCTATCCCCACTAGGACTAACGATTCTAAAGTTGTTGCAAATTTTGTTAGGTCCAATATTTTTTGCAGGTTCGGCATACCTCGTGCCATCATAAGTGACCAGGGCACTCACTTCTGTAACCGCACCATGGAAGCTCTACTCCGGAAGTATGGGGTTGTGCACAGGGTCTCCACTGCTTATCATCCCCAGACCAATGGCCAGGCTGAGATCTCCAACAGAGAGATCAAACATATCTTAGAGAAAGTGGTGCAGCCGAATAGGAAAGACTGGAGCCGCCGTCTAGAAGACGCACTTTGGGCTTGTGTTTGGTAAGGCATGTCATCTCCCTGTGGGAGTTGAGCACCGTGCTTATTGGGCGGTCAAGTGTTGTAATTTGGAAATGCAAAAAGCTGGTATTGAAAGGAAACTCCAATTACAGCAGCTTGAAGAGCTTAGGCTAGAAGCCTATGAAAGCTCTCGGATTTATAAGGAGAAAACCAAGCATTTCCATGATAGGATGATTGCTAGGAAGGAATTCTCCGTGGGCCAATAGGTCTTACTGTTTAACTCCCGCCTGAAAGTGATGGCTGGGAAACTTCGATCCAAGTGGATTGACCCATTTGTTGTTACTAATGTTTTTCCTCATGGTGCGGTAGAGATTAAAAGTACAGGTAGCAACAAAGCCTTCAAGGTTAACGGGCAGCGGCTGAAGCTATTCCATGAGAGCTCGGTGCCTGAGGATGCTACTGTTGAGGAGCTCTCCTTGGGAGAGCCCACCTACACTGCAACTTGATCAGGGAGCACCCTTTCCTTTCCCTCACTCTGTTTTTATATTTATGTTGTTTCATTGAGGACAGTGTATATTTTAAGTGTGGGGGAGGGAACCATTTGTTGTGTTTTGTTTTGTGTTTTTTTTTTGTTGTGTTTTCTTTTCGCTCTTGAATAATTTGAGAAGCTCAAGAGCATGTGTGTGAGTCTTGTGTCGGCAAGCTTGGTGGGTTTTGTTGATTTAGCACAGATTGATTGCATGATTTATGTCGATGATCCCCCCTAGGTTGTAAAATTTGAAAACTGATCCCCATGTGAAAAAAAATTGAAAATTGAACTTTGAGATATTTTGTTGTGATTGCATGATTTATGATAAGTTTGGGGTGAAGGGATGCACACACTAGGGATCGAATCTCGGTCAAACAGTTTGCGAAAAATGTCCAGGTGAGGGTTTGAGCCTCCAACATGTTTTTAACTGTGTGAATCACTTTCAAGTTGCACTTTCTCGATTTTGCTTGAGTCTCTTCTTGGTTTGCATGTTTATGTGATTGCATCAGATGATTTAGGCAATTTTCTTTGAATTATCTACTTGGCCTAAATTGAACCATCCTTAATGCATGTTCCCTAGTTAGCCCCATTGAGCCTGATTAGCCTCTTGTTCTTGATAACCTCATGTTATAAGCCAAAATCTGGAAAAACCATGTTAACCCGATCTTAGGATTAGGAGAGCACGGAAGCCCAGCAAGAGAAGGGTTGCAAGAAAGTAAGTTTGGGGTGGCTACAGTGGTATGTCATTCTAGGGTGAGAAAAATAAAAAATATATATATAAAGGTTAAAGCCAAGGGCAAAGAAAAAAGAAAAAAAAAGAAAAAAGAAAAAAAAATTTGCCAAAAAGAAAAGGGGCAAAACAAAAATGGTGTCAAAGGAAAAAGGTGTAGCCACCCAAAGCGCCAAAAAGAAAAAAATGGAAAAAGGAATTAGAGTGAAAAAAATAATAGTGTACAAGCTTCATGCTCTCTTAGTTCCTAGGGACTTAAGCCTAGTTCCTTTGTATACCCTACCCTTAGCCAGGCCCCATTACAACCTTGGAAAGACCTTTTGATGATGCATGTATGTTTTCGTGGGAACCTTGATGGAGATGAAAATAAAATTCATGGGAAGTGCTCTTAAATGTGAAATTGAGTGAAATGTTGATAGCCTAGACAAATTCAGCGAATGAGTGAAATATTACATGCCCTTATGAGGAAGGTGATTGTTTGAATTTGGTGATCTCCCTTTTGTGTGTAACTTGGATCCCTTGATTAGATTAATGATTGTTTGAATGATGAAATTCTCAATTGTTCAGAATAAATGATTGTGGGGATTACATTGTTGAAAAGGGGGGACATTGAAGGAAAATTGTTTTGTTTGCTTGAAATTTGTGCAAAAGTGGATTGAATCCCTTAAGATTGCCAAGTCTTGAGTCTTTTTGAGTTTTAGTTTGCTTGGGGACAAGCAAAGTTCAAGTTTGGGGTATTTTGATAAGCCTCTGACTCATCTAGTTTTATGACTAGTATGACCGTGGTTTTGTGCCAATTGTATCTCGTTTTCGCCCAAATTAGACTTGATTGTCCTCAAGCAAGGTTTTGAGTCCTTTAAGTAGTTTCAGGGTAATTCAGCCAGTTTTGAGTCAAATAAAGCACTTATGGCTATTTCATGTTTTCAGGTTAACTTAGAGTCCAAGGAATGAAGGAAACAGTGGAAATTGCAATCCTGGAAGTACTCGCCCCGCGAGACTGAAGACCAGCCTGTACCAAAAATGTCATCTTCTCTGTCTTGCCACGTGAACCATGTCTCGCCTCGCGAGCCTCAACCTCAGAAAGCATCACGGTCAGCCCGTGACCCCCATCACGGGCGTGAAGAGAAGACCCTGGAGGACAGAGACCATCATGGCCTAGTCGTGATGAAGGTCACGGCCATGACAGATAAGCACCCAAAGTCAGAAGTAATCACGGCCTGGCCGTGATAGGCATCACGGCTGTGACAAACTAGATTTTGAAGTCTCGCCTCGCGAGGAATCATCTCGCCTCGCGAGAGCCCAAATTTGAACTGGCGCCATTTTAATATTCGCCTCGCAAGCGTGCGCAGATTCTGAAGCTATAATTGTTGTTTAGGGCAGATTAGTGGAGGACTTTTTTTGCTAATCCTTGTTTTCGAATTTCTCTGATTGTATTGCGTTTTTGATGGAGAACTAATCTCCCTAGGTTGATCTGCTGTAATCGGCTTCCGCCGACACTTGAGGTCTTGTAATTCCCGATTGAATTTTCTTCTCTCTTTCAATGTTATTCGTTATTCTCTGTTTGCTTAATTCAGTTTGTATCGAATTAGTGTTGATTTATTTTCGATGATTTTATGTTCCTAAACTCAATCGCGTTTGCTTAATTCGCGTGTGTTCATTCGTGTTTGCTTAATTCACGAGCGCTTCACCCTTTTGCTTAATTCGGGAATTAGGAATATATGTCCCGTAGCGTCGATTTCGCTTATTAATCGATGCTATAATCGAAAAGGGATTAGAATCCGCTTAGGGCATGGAGTTACATGAACCGATGATAGTGGGAAACCGAACAGCAGATTGATCATCTTTGTCTTATTTGATAATCACTTAAATTGCTCTGTTTTTCTGCTCTGTTTTTGTTCTATTTTTCAATCGACTTCCAAATCAAACCCCCCCCCCCCCCCCCCCCCAAGAAAACTGATTTTCTGTGATAATAACATAACGAGAGTCCTTGTGATACGATACCCGAGTTGTCGCGTCCTGACTACACTTTTTACAAACCACTCGCTTTTTGACACGTGCGCGACAGCGGATCAATCACCACCAGATATAGAGTCGGAGTTTCATATCGTTTAGATGTCAGGATTTATCTAATATCTATATACCTTATTTGGTTTGACATTCAAATTGTCCGAATGTACTTCAAGTTTTAGCAATTTAAAGGGGATTTACCTCGAGTGTTTTCTCGTGTTGTCTCACTATTACAGTTCAAGTTCGAAAGAGAGCTTAATCTATGAGGTACACTACATTATGTTTTGAACGATGAGAATGTGGTGCATCTGAGGCAGAAAACAGAAGCATGGTATCCGCGTTCGTTTTCTTTATATGAGAGAATTTCGAGGACGAAATTCTTTTTAGAGGGGTAGTGTTGTAACACCCCAATTCTTTGTTTTCAAGTTTGATTGTTACATGATTTATGTTAGAGCATCAATGGGTAAAATAACTTGAAGTATAAATGTTTTAGTAACCTTCTTGATCCTTTGTATCCTTATAAACAATCAATTTTAAGGTTTATTCTTTTTCTTGACCCAATAATCGATTATTTGGACCACCATGATCGATTACAAGGTCTCTGGACTGAGTTCCTGAAGTTCAGAATCATCATAATCGATTATATGCAACCCATAATCGATTATGAGCTGTCTGGAACTGAAAAACCTGAAACAGAACATGCATAATCTATTATCACACACCTCATAATCGATTATATTGTGCCATAATCGATTATACCGCCCTATATAATCGATTATACCCTGTAAGTCTATATAAAGCCCCTCTAGACCAATCCAAACGTGGAAAATTGGAGTTCTGGGGAAAAACCCTCATATTTGTTTAGAGAAAACCTCAAAATTGATCATTCTAAACCTCATTACCACTTAAGTTTGGCCATCTACATCAATCACACTTCCATCTTCATCTTCCTACAACTTCATCTTCTCCAAGGTGCAAAGTTCTTTTTCTTCCTCTCCATTGAAGTTTCGGCCAAAGCAAGGAAGTGAGTATCCAATCCTTATTTTAACTTTCTAACACCATGTTCACAATCCCCACAATCATCTAAGCCTATGTTCTTCAATCCATTTTCCATTTTGAGCAAGTTTGAAAAATGGGTATTTCCTACCCAACTCTATAACTCATCATTCACTTCATCTCTTGAAAAACTAAGATCATATTCATGCTCCTCTTGACTTTCTAAGCCTTTGTTATTTCACACAAAATTCATTTTGGAGGCTTCTAACAAAATGGGTATTTTTGGATCAAGCTCTTGATTTCTTGGTTCATCCATTATCTTCACTTCAAGTAAAGTTATTTTTCATGATTCATCCTTATTGTTCATAGCTAGATTCATATAGATAACTCTATGTTGAATGAATCTTGTCTTGCTAGGTCTTAACTCTCCAAAACTGTGGCCACTTGGATGGCTTGGCCTCATCAATTTGCTTGATCTTAAGTGAGCTACAAGAGGTAAGGGGGGAGTGAACCACATCACACCATATTGGTGGATGTGAGATGGCTTTATTTATCTGGTTGTCGGAAAATCCTAAATTAAGGATTTTCCACTTTGTATAATTAGTCACTTATGATGACATGATTGTAGTGGTTAATTGTTGTTGATTCATGTTTATTGGTGTGATTGATTGGTTGGAAAATAATTTCTAGCATGTTGAAAACCATCACTTTGATCATTCAATCAAAGTGAGGATTTAAAAGTTGAGTAATACAAATAAACTGATTATTGTGGTTATTTGATATAACATGATATGTTGATGCGTATGAATAATTGTGAGATTGTTTGGTGAACTGTAACCTTCATTTTGGTTGTGATTTGGCTTTTGGTCAAGTGTGAATGGAAATGGGAGTTTAACTCCAATCCTAGGAACTTAAACAACATTAATATCCTTAAGTAAGAAAATGAATGTTTCAAATCCATAAAGGAAAAAGGATTAGTTTTGATCAATTATTTTGGAACTTTGATTTTTGGTTAAGGTTTTAGAAATGACTTGAGAAATATCTTTAATCGTACGTTATGTTTTGAATTTCCCCAGGTGATATTTTATAAACCAAAAAAAAAGTGTTTTAAGGAAAAATGAAAATAAGAAGAAAGTGTTATTTTTCAAAAACTGTTTTTACAGTATTTAAAACCATCTTAAAGTGTTCAGCTAATTCCAAAATGATTTTGATTAAATTGTGATTCACTTACACCACCCCTAAATATGATTATATTATCTGGCTTTCTCTTCCCAAAACTAGTGTAGAAATCAATTAGAAGTTCCATGATTATACCTTCATCATCCTTTTCAAATACTTTCCTGACCAAATTAATTATCAATCATCTCACCCTTAGGAGACTTTTATAATTATTTAGGTCATAAAGAAATAAAATCATGTTTCAAGAAGTGATGAAATTGAGTTTCAAAGAGTTTATTAAAAGGAATTTCCCAATTTTCAAACTTAGAAGCTTTCAGTCAAGTTTTAGGAATTTTGAGTAAAATGTTACTCAAGACCCTAACTTGGTGTTTTAATACCTTAAAATGAGTATTAGGACCTATATAATTGATGATTTTGAGTAAATGCAGCTTAATTTGGAACTTTAGGGGTTTCGGCCCTAAATCAAGTAAAAAAGGGGAAAATTGTCTTTCAATAATTTTATGGGATTTGAAATACTATTTTGAGAGATTTGGTATCAATATACCTATGAGTCATTCTTACTTCCAAAATGATTTGGTTTTAGACAAAGGGTTTTGATTTGGGATAAAAGTGGTTTTGGTTTTCAAGACTAGTATTTCAAGTTAAATGGAAAACCTAAGTCGATGATGACTTAGTGAAAACAAACACTTAATGATTATGACTCATGGTGGAGCAAGACCATATGTTATAAAGTAAGGACGATTCACTCATCCTTACATCCATAATACTTAATGACAAAGAGTGTTTTAAGGTTACTTGCTTGACAAGTAATCCTGTTTGGGAATGGACTTAAAGAGGCTTCATTGACTTGGTGACGAATGATCAACTTTCATAATGTACTAAAGCGGTTAAACATGGATAATCCAACAAGGGGTGATTCCCAACAGGTTGGTAGTGTCTGCTTTGCCTCCAGAATGGCTTTTGGTTTCCGTAAGGAACCCCGAAATTCATCCGGTGGATAAAGCACACGCCATTAACGACATTATTGCCTAAACACATAGTTGATACTATGTTGTGAGGCCTTTGTGCCTAGGAAGTTGAGCCGACATGCATGTGCGCATGAGGACGTGCTAGTGACGATCTTAAATGGTCTTGGGGGTGGTTGTTGTGACGCCGGCAAGTGTAC
The DNA here is from genome assembly GCA_030762895.1 of Sophora flavescens. Taxonomy (NCBI): domain Eukaryota; kingdom Viridiplantae; phylum Streptophyta; class Magnoliopsida; order Fabales; family Fabaceae; genus Sophora; species Sophora flavescens. The sequence goes on from CM061065.1 coordinate 58,569,732, forward strand.
CGGGTCGTCGCAAGTAATAAAACACGGTAAGAGTCTACCGAGGTCGAACACAAGGATTGGGCTACCAATTCGACTAATTTCGCGATAAGTCCGATAAGTTGGTTAAGTAGAGAAAGTGGTTGGAGAGAAACTAGGATCACAATTCAAATTAACAAATCAAATCAAATCAAATAAGATATGGTGATGAAATCTGGAATTAAAAGCATCTAAGGTTTCGAATCCACCTACCCAATCATGCAAAGTACCCAAGTGATAATGATCTCCTCCCTAGGTTCAATTTTAATGTCAACGGGACCCCTAAATTCTCCTATATTCACTGTCGTGCTCAATAGGACATATTCGATGATTTGAGTTAATTACTTACTAGGTCTCTTAACCCTAATCTCGAATTCTATTAATTCTTGTTCCCTAAGAGTTGCATCGATCTCCTATTCACTCTCGTGCAACACTCGATCGATGTTCCCAATTCAAGTTCTAAAACGCGAATCGCCTGTCGGCCTCAACACATTTAACTAGTTGATCATGCAAGCATATAACCAACACAATGAAATCAGAATTGGAAAACAATAATTGAATTAAAAGAGAGAGAGAGTTACATCACATGAATACTATGCCGTCATAGGTGGCTTCATCGATCCCTTAGACAAGGGGATTAGTTCCTCATGTCTGTAATCACGACAAACGTACAATCGGAATTCATCCTAAGAATAAGAAATAAGAGAAGAGAAGGGGAGACGCAGCTCCAGAATAAGGATTCTAATATATCTCTCAAAAGTTCTGATGCCAAAAATCCCCTAAATCTGATCTGCACTGTCTTATTTATAGGGAGGCCACGCGTCACGGCCGTGATGGTCATCACGGCTAGGCCGTGACGGCTGTTCTCGGCGCACTTCTGAATTTAAAACCCTCGCGACGCGAAGGATGTCTCCGCGACGCGAGCCTTCTTTTCACGGCCGTGATGTGAATCACGGCTAGGCCGTGATGGTCTCTGACTTGTGTGGCTTTTAGGTCACGGCCGTGATATACATCACGGCTAGGCCGTGATGGTCTCTGTCTTCCCGGGTCTTCAAACTCTCGCGAGGCGAGCTTCCTCTCGCGGGGCGAGAATCTCCAGAATGGCAATCTCCACTATTTCTTGACTTTCCTTAATTCTCAGAGCTTCACTTATTGACCTGAAAACAACACAAGCAACCACAAGCGTAATTCTATCCAAAAGAAGCTAAAAACTACACAAAAGACGCAAAACGAGTCAAAGTCCAACTTAGGAACAAAACAAGGCAAATTTGGGCGAAAACGAGAGTGAACTCGAATAAATTGGCACATAAACCCTAGTTCATCTAGTCATAAAACTAGATAAGCTAGAGGCTTATCAGTGGTCAGGGTAGGAGGGTCACGAATGGCAAGTTGGTGATTCTTCTTGGTCGTGGTGTTCCATGCAGTACACTGACATCAACGACTAGATGCTAGCCGGTCAAAATTATCGAGAGTGTTTCACAATCAATTATAGTACCACTATGTGGCTGTTACTATTGAACGCACAAGATGCCTAATATTGTCAGTTATGAAACATGTGCTCTAATCACTCCTTCCGAATGTTCTCTTAGCTCCGGAGTTAGGCTCAAATCTTCCTTGAGGCTGTGTAGGTATAGGACTAGGCAGTTTCAATCAGTTACCTCTATTCTCGTGTCTCTATGAACTAACAGTTTCCAATCATGCTTGATGAGATTATGGTTACACTGATTTGTGTATTGTTGACTATATGGTCACGTGTTATTTATTACTTGTATATACTGGACTGTTTGACTGAGATATATGTTTACATGGATATCAATATATGTTATGTGGTGTCGTGCTATTTTCATATCTGCCATATGCTGTGATGTTTGTGAATCTCACCTCCTTATTTTATATTGCCTATGTCGGCTAGCTAGCCTTCTGTGTTCTTCTGAGAGCACTGAGAGGTCAAGATGTCGCTCGGCTGATTTATCTTAGAGGTTGAGGTTTGAGCATGCAGATGATGTGTTGGAGTTTACAGGAGACTTCTTCTAGCTTTCAGATGATCCAAGATGATGGTCTTTGTGTTTGTTGTCATGCCTGACCTTTCTTTTCTAGAGACAGGAATGATTTCCGTTGGTCTATAGGCTATGACTTTTCTCTTGGAAAGGAAAAGGGCTTAGTCCGAGAGCTACTTTTGTAATGGCTCCAGTGATGTCTTTTGTGACGACGTCAGCAGTGGACTCAAATAGAGTTTCCATTAGATCTCGTCAGTTGTGTTTGTCCTTCTCACGATGTACGAGAGAGGATGGTCCTTTATATTTTAGTATGGCCAGCTTGGGATGTCAGTGAGTTAATGTTACCATTTATGGAGCTGCGACTCCAAGTATATTATATTTTAGGAGTTGTGTCTCCATACCTTTATGTTGAGTCTGTATATCTTTATGTCTTTAGTTTATGAGTCGGGTTGGGCTTTATGTAAATGATTTGCGAACTTATAACCTTAATTATGATTATGAAATATTTTATTGAAGAGTCACTTGATTCCAATATATATATTGATGTCTGGTGAAAAAGAAAAAAAAATTACCCCATTATATTACATTAAAATACTTTTCGGCCTTAAAATGTCACAGAAAGTGTAGCGCCCGAGAAGGATGTGACAATATATAAAAGGTAATGCTAACCAGTGCCCCAAGGGCATTGGTTAAGGAACTAAACATAGAAAATTTATATGAAAAAGTGGTGTATTCGAATCATTGAACTCTTAAAAGTTGCACTTTTCAATAATAAATTTCTACCTTTGGATTCCTTATTCAATACCCTTAGGACACTGTTTAGCAAGACCGATATAAAAATTGCATGATTACAAAAGGCCAGTAATAACAATACATGATATACAACAAAGAAAATTACATTGAGTTCGTAAAATAATTCCCAATCCATTTCACATTCCTAAAAAAACCCTTCAAGCTTTTGACTTCGATCATAAACCTAGAAAATAAAAAAGGGAAAGAACACAAACCAGCTTGGGCTATTCGGGCAAGTGAAATAAATAAATAAATAAATAAATAAATAAATGAGTAAAATTTGCCTAGCCGACACCAGATTCGAGAGCCATCTGTCGCTCCACGAGCTCCTTTGACGTGCGTCCAGCCACCACTGTACCACCAGATCCGCGAGATCCAGATCCAGCATTCTTTGTCAATTATTGAACCGCCATTTCAGGTTTGAGCTCCAACCACTAGATCCACTAGTTTCAAAGACTCATTTCGTGGTGGCGGGATTGGTGGGTTGGTTCTGCCATGCGGTGGCCGGATTTGAAGGAGGACAACAGATCCAAAAGCAAAAGAAAAAGACATAAACCTTCATTGTAAACCTTCAAGAATCAAAATTGACCCAATTACAGAAAAAGCAAAAGAAACCCATAAGTAAAAAGGAAAGGAACGAGCAAAGGGAAGGACAGATCTGGGAGTATGGTGAGACTGCGGTACAGTGGATATGACTATTTCAACTCAAGCTTCAATTTATAAAATGTTTGGTTATCGTAGATATTCACCGTAGGCCATTTGACTTGGATGAAAAGCATATTAAAAGCATTTGTCTTTGACGGCATCCATTACTTCCGAAAATCAACTGAAGAAGGGTGGTGGTAACAATGTTGGAGAAGGTGGTGAGAAGCATGGGTAGATTTGGGTTTTGAGAAATAAAAATAAAATAAAAAATACCAGTAAACTGGCCGGGAAACCGGTGGTCCATGGTGGACCACTTAACTCCCTGCTCCACCGTAGAAGCCACCTTACTATTAAGGCTATTGATTTTCCCACCCCTAAAAGTACTATTCCAACCTCCACATTCCCCTTCAATTTTATTTTATTCCATAAACACTCCACACTAGAAGGGAATAGAGAATTCGGAACATCATCAAGCTGGTGTAGCATGACGGTGAGCACGACAGGGAGAGGTAAGGATTCAGCCTTTTTTATCTTTCTCCAAATTTTAGGATTATATGGGAACTAATTTCAGTAAGTATAAATAGATTTTACACTTACGAAAAATACCAGTTTCCATAAGTGTAAAAAAAATTTACACTTACGAAAATTGTATTTTCCCTTTTTTTTATACTTACGAAAACTAGTTTGTGCAAGTTAAGTAAAAAAAAGGAAAACTTACCTTTGTCATCCTCACCCTCTCGCATTTGCTATGTCGACTTGCCTTGTCGCTGTCGCAGCTCTCTCCTCGCCGTCGTCCGTTGGTCCGGCTTGGTGATTTGGAAGAGAAAACCGTTTGGTGAGACAAAAACGATGGGAGTGAGATGCAGGTGGGGTTTCAAATCTGAGGTGAGAATATTTTGAATGGGGTGAGAGTGAAAATTGAAAGTGGCATGGGAGTGATGTGAGTGATTTACGATGAAGGGGTTATCTGAATAGATAAGGGGTTATGGGTAAAAGAGTGGGGGGGAAATAAAGAGGTGGGAATAGTAATTTATAAGGTGAGAATAACAATAGCTACTATTAATATAACACTTGCTGTTTTTAGGCCTGACCCGCAACTTGGGCCTAAATAAACCTTACCTTTATTTTACTGATAGAAAAAAAATACTTCACAATTTTTCCGAATTTTGCAGGTTCACACCAAAAGAAGTAACATGGCCGCACAGTCAAAATTGAATTATGAGTGTTAACCCAGTTTTTTTTTTTATAGGCAAAATATTAGTAATTAGTATTAATAATAAGTGTTAACACGGTATAATAGGGAGTTAAGTAAATATCTAATTCTCATAACTCAATTGAAGATACTCGATATTTTAAGATGATTTGGCCCTATTAGAATTGAGGGCCTTGAGCATGCACCGATCATTTAGATCATCATCCACTTCGTTAGTTTATGCTTAATAAAAGTAATTTTTAATATTTTAAAATAATAATTTTAGTTCTATAACTTTCATATATATATATATATATATATATATATATATATATATATATATATATCAAAAGCTATTTTACATTTAACAGTAATTATAAAAATGTTTTTCATCTCTCTTCTCTTTCAAACAAGAAACAAAAAACTTTTTCTTTATAAATTAGAAAATATAATTTCTTAGAAAAACTAATTTTCAACTTTTTTTTAGCTTCTAATTTATTTATTTATTTATTTTGTAAAAAGTCCAAAACAAATTTGTAAGAGTCAGAAATGTTTTTTCATTAAAAAGACTTTTTTTATACAAAGAAATATATATATATATATATATATATATATATATATATATATATATATACTTAACCGAATGGACTGCTTCTGAGTAAATTGTTTAACTGTAATTTTAACAATTCTGACTAAATGATTCAAAATAAATGTCACATCCACGTTAAACTAGGGAGTCATAAGGTGGTTTGGGGTATGAGACAAAGGTGTTAGGAGATACAAGATGCAAGTTTAAATCTCACGCCCTACTAACATAATAAAACTAATAAACTAACATTTGTCTATAATAAAAAAAAAATTTATGAAAGTATGTATACCTACTATTCTGCACACTTCTATGAATGCAAACGGCCACGAAATATTTATGAAAGTGCAAAGTATCACCTATTCACAGCTTTATTACCCAACAAGGCAGCAGAATGTGCAAGTTTATATATCTTCTCGAAATCATATTGTGCAATTGCCTCTTTGTCAAATATCGCATCAGACAAAACAACAGCTGATGCTCCTCGCAAAATATATTCCTCAATAGAATCTATAACCAATTAGAGAATAAGTCATACATTGGATGTTTATTTATGTCAATGACATTAACACTAATTAACTCTACTAATTAAAATGCATACTTCTGTTGGTAATTACATATTAAACATAATAATCCCGAATTTTTTTATGGACAAAACTTACAGACAGTTCTATATATACAGTTCATCCTGTTTCTGTGGAAAATATACCAAAAACTGATCAAAGGGTGTATTATTAAACTGCCTCCTTGCACCTTTTTAATGAAAATAACCGTTATTTTGTGAGTAGAACAGGAGGAACAGTACCTAAGGTACTGTATCTAAATTTTATCCTTTTTTTTATATCTCGTAACCATATATCTAAGTATCCAAGTACTTGAAAATCAGGATAGTTACTAACCAAATGCATGCTTTCTTAGGACTATGTTATCACCAACTAAATGCCAAAAAATCACATCAATATTTATAACACAGTAGGATAAACGGCAAAACTACCTATTGTTATTCCCTGAGAAGCAACCATAGAGATATGAGGAAAGGGCTTCTTGAGTGTTGATATGTACTGAAATCCTCCAAGTGCAGAAACTGGATAAACCTATCCCACAAGGTAAAAGTCAAGTATAAGAAATTCTTTTGAAAATATATAATGCATATAGTGCCTGTGTATCTATGGAAGAAGAGAAGTATATAATAGACCAACGATATTTCTTATCTTATTCTTTTCAGTGTCAACTCAAGTGGATAATCAAAAGTATAACAAACATAGATTTCATGCCAATTTACACCTTCAACAATCAATGCAATGGATGACAAGATTAATGCATTGCTGTTATGGTCAAAGGAGAAAAGGAGCTACATGTAGCAAGCTTGAATATGAATAGCTCGAGCCTTTTGACATTATGACTAATATTGGGGTGGAGGATTGGAGTTTGATAAGATAAAAAAATCATGCCAAGCCAATGGTTCCTCCAAAGAGCTTCTCCCAGAGAGGTCAAATTTACTAGAAATAGAAAACATTTACAAATATAAGTGAAGTATTATTTTGGTATCAGCTGGAATTGGTATAATGAATCCTTCAGATCAATTAAAGAAGAAATTTATGTGTCAAGCCGAAAAAGGGAAGAAACTTTTCTATTTACAAAAAAAATAATAAAAAAATTGCTTGCAGTATTTATATGCATGCAAAGCAGGAGGTACTGTTCTGGCTGAAGCAGATGAAAAATTGAATAAAAGAGAAAATGCCTAGCCAACAAAATCAAAAGTGTTCACTAATCTCTGCAACAAGTGATGCATATCTATCAAATAAATGTATCCTGTCTGTATTTCAATATTCTTCAACACAGTAGACATAAGAGAATATGAAAAGGCCTACCTTGACTATTTTAGCACCAGCATCACATGCAGACAATATCTGCATTGCATACAATACTGGTTAAGGAAAGGTCAAAGGAATGCTAGAAAAGATGTGAAAGGTAGAACATCAATGATGCAATGATTAATCATGAAAAGATCTACAAAAGGCATGAACCTAAAAGTTAACTCTTACTTCAGTTGGAGTCATTGCCCCCGGAATATATAAAATTTCACCACTCTGAACGTAATCCATAATGTCCTGAACCAATAAACAAGTTCAAAGAAAAACGAACATTCGCAAGACAATGATAAATGAACACAAATAATTAACTTCCCAATGAATAGGCAGTCAAAAATCGCTTGAACCAACTTGTCCTAATAGAACAAGTCATGTACAAGTACATATACAACCAAAAAAATAACTTAAGTGAGTACCTAAATATTGAATTCATTTTGCTCTTCACCATCGACACAATGGTGGCAAGTGGCAACGATGGCTTAGTCACAGATGGAGGTAGATGGCTAGATGGCAGAGGGTAGCCTCTGTGTGAAAAACATCATGGTCTGGCTAGGGTAAATGGTACTGGTAACTATGTAATTGGACTTGGGTAAGGGTAATTATCACTGTTTCTTATTTTTCTTTAAAAAAATTCGAATTGATATCAAGTTTTTTTTAAAAATAAAAAATAAAAATTGCCTGTATGTCGCAGTGCCACTGCTGTGTTCAAGCCAAAAAAAAAATTATTCAAACACTTACATGCGTCTGTATGTGTGTAATCATGTGTCTGACATACATGTTGGACATACGGACATGGCACCAATATGGTGTCTGTGCTTCATAGCTCCCAAGCCAATTACAGCAACAATAATATGGACAAAAAGAAAGTAAAATAATAGAAGAAAACAGTTATTTAAAACTAGCAGGTATTAGGTGACATCTTATAGTATATATAAACAAAATTTTAGACCTTTACAATTGCAGGACTCATCAGAAATTTGGCTCCAGCGTTAATTGCAGCTTTTGCATCCTCAATCCCAAGAACAGTCCCAACCTAAAGGCAAATATCTGTTCAGTTCAAATAACCTTTGAAAATAAATGTAATCTCATGTAAAGAATATTGTAAATGATGAAGCCTTCATCATCTATATGTTAAAACTCATAAGAATTTGCAATAGGATTCCACTACAAGAAATGTCATCTAATAATTTCTTTGTTTTCAATTCCGAGGGAACTCAAATTTGGTACATCGTTTTAGATAAGATTGAATCAAAATAAATTTAGAGACTTCGCATGATCTTGGGTGATATTACTTAGATAAAGTATTGGAAGCTAGGTCGGACAGTCCTCTTAACTAATGTCGTGAATATCATATTAATGTACCTAGGAAAATTACATTGACTCCTTGAGGGTTGTCTTAATTATATCTGGCACCACTCTTGTTTCAGAATTACACAAACCTCCCTTGAAGTTTATGTTGTAGGGGTGTGAGTGTAATGGCAACATAAATCTCAAGGGCATAAGCATAATGACACCATAAACCTCAAGGCGTGAGTATAATGACAACATAAATCTCTGATAGGATCTGTGGTCCAGAAAGGGACAAAATGTTGAGTCACAGGGAAGAGTGGGCCAGAGTTAGTTTTGATGAGCTGGCAGGTTGTTGGGAGGTTTTAAAGGTGTCACGGGTCAGGTAGTTTTAAGGGCAGTTTGTGCACAGAATAGGAGGTAGAGAGAGATTTTGTGAATCTGAGAATTGCGTAGTGACAGAAACATTCTCTAAGGAGCCATAGGCTCTGGGTTGTTGTGTGAATTTCCTTGAATTGAAGAATACAACTCGGTATTCCTATTCTGTTGTTTGAAAATTCTATACTTTGTGCTTGTTTTCTGGTACCCTTATCAGTGGTCTGACCTGTTGGATTCGAAAAGGGATCCAGCAGTGAGGGAGATATGTCATGCCAGTATGCCACCCAAGATGTCTGACAGAGTGGATGTGTTAGAAGCCAAAATGGCTTATCTAGAAGCGGAAATGGGATCTTCAAGCCAAATTTGTAAAAATGCAGCATTCTCTGCTGCACGAAGTGGGTAAGATGCTGGGCAAGATGATCAATGAGCCACAGCAAGGTGCTCACTCCAAAGGTAGAGGAATACAGAATGTCAGTACAAAAAGTTGAGTTACCAATGTTCGATGGCTCTGAAATTTACCTTGAAGTCAAGAATACATCGGAGGAGGTCAAAATTAAATTGGCTAGATTAAGTATGGAACGACCAACTACACATTGGTTCAGCTTACTTCAGGAGACACAAGATAATTTGACTTGGGAAAAATTCAAAAGGGCATTGATCGCAAGGTTTGGAGGGCAGAAATTAGAGAACCCATTCAAGGAGCTCTCTGACCTAAGACAAACGGGAAGGAGTATTCAGGAGTATATTGAAAGGGATTTGCTCTAGATGTGAAGAAAAATATCACCCTCCAATCCTCCATCAATGTTCTGAAAAACAACTTTGGTTGGTGGTATTGGATGAAAATGAGACACTGAATGCAGAGGGAGAAATTGTGGCCATAGAGATGGAAGACAGAGGAGGGGGAGTTGGATATCTACAAGATATTGTGTTTTTGTTAGTACTAATCCCGTTGTCTAATATCATGGAAGCACAATATCATTATCCATACCAAACAATCCCATTCTCTTACAAGATATTGTTCTCTTGTTAGTACTAATCCAAAGAATTACTTTTCTATGTTTGATACCTAAGGAAAATTCACAAAGAGAGAAAAGAAAAATTATAAAAGTGAGGACTAGCAATCCTTCATACTAACCGTAATTTATGTTTCAATTAATGTCGATTAGGTGAAGCTAGATACAGACAGAATCTTAACATTCTATGAATTGAGAGAATGCAATGACATTTTCTCCACATTCATAAACTTTGGGAAGGTTCATGTGATACCCTAACAAAGAACATTCATGCCATTTGAGAAACCAAAAACGTAATGGATGAAAGCATACTCCTAGAGCTATTGTAGGATGCTCCTTCACTATCTGCTGTAGAACCTACACAGACCAGAATTAAAGCACATGAATCCTACAGCTCAGTACAGTAGAGTGAGGAAGCAGAAAAGCTTACGTAAACAACCTCAAACACACCTGGAGTGGACATCACAATCTCCAACTACAAGTAAAGAGGAAAAAGATGATGAGAAACACGTCATTAAAATATAGAGGTGAGCACATTATATTCAATGCAAATGTATTTATCATTCATTGTTCCACAAAATGTACACCAAGAAGAACCATTTTGTTACAGCTTATAAAGCATCCCAACATTCCCAAATTTCAAAAGATCTTCGGAAATTTAAAAATAAACTGCGAAGTTCCAACACAAGGCATCACTGTAATTCGTATCTTTTGAAATGCCATAAGGCTGGGTAACTTTCCATCCAGATGGCCTAAAAGCATTCAAACTGATTCAACTATATGTATCAATTTAAAAACTTGTGAAATAGATCCATGCAAATGTCTTCAAAGTTTTTTATTAAAAATAAATTGATAAAAAAAATAAAGGAACATAAAAAACGAACTCACAACTGAAATGCCACCTGCTATTGCAGCATTTGCAGCTTCCAAGGCCAATTCTGCACTATATGTAAGGGAAAAATATAAAGTAAGCCAGCATAACCAGACTTCAAAAATATTATTGACTATGCTTGTGACTTGTGAGAATGCCTTGTACTAGCACACTAAAGTTTGAACTCGGTCATTAAAGAACATAAGACATGGAGAAAACTTGTCCCGGTTCAGTAAACAGGGCAGAAGAAAAAAACACTTCACAGCCTCCACAATCATGTAAAATATCCAAATATACAACAAACACAGTTTTATTGAGTTGACTAAGCCTCTTTCAATCCTGGCACTCCGTTAAAAATTCAACCATGTCTATGCTGTCTCTTCCCATCATAAAATGTTTACATTGCACTAATCTTGGACACCTTATGCCTCAACCTTATCAATAACGAAGTAGAGCATCCCCACCTAATATGTTAGACACCAGCAATCCACCAAAAATTATAACCATAAACCACCAGTCCCAACCTTGCATTATAAGAAAGAAAGTTCTCTCCTTTTCATCATTAAAAAAGTGCTCTTTTAAGAAATAGAATACCCAGTAAAAATTGGGAGTAGCAAACCCTTTCTTTTTGGAAGCATATGTGGAAGCACACTTCTGATCGCAAATTCGCAATTCACAAATTGTCAGTTTTATTTTCCCCCTTAATCAAACCAACGGATCGGGGAGTGAGTCTTGGCACAAAGGTAAAGTTGTTGCCTTGTGACCTAGCGGTCACAGGTTCAAATCCTAGAAACAACCTCTCCACTTGTTGGGGTGAGGCTGCGTACATTTACCCAAGGACCCGACCAGGTGGGAGCCTCGTGCACCGGACCGCCCTAATAAAACCTTAGTTACCAGGTTCTCGCATTAATCCTACGTTTCGCGTACCGAATTCATCATATCGCATATTGCATACTGGATTCACTTTAAAGAAAGACTTGTAATAATAATATAAATGGTGACGATCCATACCAAATAACCAGCATACCATGAACTCGTATCATGTAACTAGTAACTATGAATCAAACACATGGGTCACATTGCATATGCTCTCATCCC